>CM060987.1:199897088-200523754 GCA_030765065.1 Deroplatys truncata
ACTTCTTGTTAATACAGAAAAGCTTCCATTACACATTTCGTTGTATAAGAAGAATACAATAGGCTAAAGCGAAAGTCAGATTTTTAAAGAGCGTGTCGGCATGTGAAGGCTTTGAAATACCATGCTCTTTCCATGACCACGAGAAAAAACAAATAGCGACTCCCCACTTGAAAAACAGTAGGTATAAATGGAAAAGTAGAATCAGACGACTGAAAAATTCAATGCCATAGCCGGGATTTGAACCACGGATTCCCCGATCTCCGTCCGGTTGCTCTAACCACTGAACTACCATGGCAACATGCCAGTGGGACATTAAACTTCCCAACTGATTCGCATGTTTCCCGGTAAAATTTAATTGCATGGATAAATTTGATAGTATTGAAATCAGCTGGTCATTCAGTGCACTTTAGTCTATGAGGTTTTAGATGTTAGAACCGACTCAAAAATATGATTGATTGAAAAGGTTACTTTGCAATGGTTATACAGAGGGGCTTGACTATTAGGTGTTGGTGTGTCACTTTGCATGATAGCTAATTATCCAATTTATTGTAGAAATGCATTACTTCCTCTACCTGAGTCCTTGAGAAGCTAAGCGGTAGAGAAACTAGGTAATAAAACCAAGACACATAAGAGGATTTAACGCAAGACATTTTAAAAGCAGACTTATGTTTCTACATTTTGCAATGTTGTTCCTTTATCAGACACGGAATTATCTAAAATAAAGGACGCAGTGCAGTGTAGGATTTCCGATTGAATTTATTTGTGGTTTTCCTTGGGCCAATAATATTGTCTTCCAGGATCTTACCACTTCCTCGTCGTTTTCTAAAAAACCATGTTGGTGAACGTCAACTTTGCAATTTTCGTCATTATATACTGTGATTGTAATCGACAAACAACACACATATACATACGCCCCCGCTGTTCTGTTTCTCCCACTGTGCAACGTGCCTGTTCAAGTAATGTTTCCAAAATTCTTTTTTTCTCTCAACATACAGTATTTGTTAAGTTTATATGTTTAAAATGTATACTAATATTATAAACAGATAAATTTTGTATGCATATATGTGTGGGGGCAATCTCAAAAACCATTCAATCGATTTTGATATTTTTGCACCATTAGAAAATTCATAATCTTTCTGGTCTTATACTTTTGTTTTACCGAGCTGGATGGCTCAGGAGGTAAAGTCTGTGGCCCGCATTCGGGAGGTCCCGGGTTCAAATACCGTGGGCCGACCAATCTGTCTAAGGTTTTTTCGTGGTTTTCCTCACTCGTCAAGGTAAATACCAGGTTCGATATTTAATACCACGTCCCAAAGTTCCACCTTCAGTCTAAAACAATAGTGAAATGAAAAATAAGTGGTAATAGCGAACGCTATGCCATCTATCTACAATGTAACCAGACTGGATGGCACCCTAACGCCATCTGCACGGCACGAAGCAGAAGATCCGGCTGCCATGCGCTGGGGATCTCTGTGGGCACGTGACGAAGCAACATGGCATTTCCAGGAATGAGACCTAGAAGGCTAACTGTCCGCCCTTCTGTGTGGGAGCGGCGATTAAACTGGACGGCACCCTAATGTCATCTGCACGGCATGAAGCATGTGGGTTATAGGGATGAGACCTAGAAGGGTAACTGTCCATCACATATCGTACTAAGAGTTATCCACCAGCAGATCCGTCGCGATATGACCAAGGAGTCAAAGCGACGTAAAAAAAATCTGATGTGTTACACTCACATGACTTTCTCTACTCTTGTACAAACTATTTTTACAAACGCTTATTCTCCATATGCTTCATGTTAATCCAGATAAACATTTATAGACTCTATCTTATTGCTAAGTTTCTTGTAGATGTAAGGGGAATATATATTTGCAAGGGCAATATACAAATAGAGTAGCCTTTAAGCATATACATATCTCCTAATAGCTGGTTGCTAGGTGCAGCACCATTCCCTTTGTCACAGATTAATGCATATCCAAGACAAAAAAATGAATAACGAATTTCCATTTGAGAAAATAAGTATTGAAAAATTTAAGGGAATAACAATCAATATCTCGAAAATGGTTTGCCCAACAAAAAAAATGTATATGACATAAATTGTGTATTTTAACGCGCGATCTACATTTTTTGTGTAGTAAAATTTTGTCTATCTCTTATGGTTTACCAGTTATGCAAAAGTCGTTCACAATGAAGAATACTTTTAGAGACATTCCCAGAAAATTCGAGATATACATTTCATTTGTCATGAAAATATCTTAAACACATGATATTTTAATCCAAATCGTTATAGCCATTTTTGAGAAAATTAAAATTTTCGAAAAATGTTCGATGTAAAGGGTAATCTAGGGTGGGGGATTTTCTTGAAAACCTTCGTGTCGCATCTCTGGAAGATATTGAACCTAAATACCAAGTTTGGTGTTTATCCGACTGTTCGTTTCTGAGTTATGCTGTTCACAGACCGACACACAGACACACACACGGACATGTTTCCTAAAATCCTTTTTTTTTGGATTCAGGGGGTCTCAAAACATGTATTTCCGGTGAAATTTCGGTATCGAATTTTTGGGTGGAATACAATACTTCCCCTACTTACTATACGTAGTAGAGAAAGTAAAGATTGTTTCATAAATAAGTAAAATACTAAAACCGGATTTACAAAGCCTTCGTTGAGAATGCCATGGAGTAGAAAATAGTGCAGTACTCCACAGAGTAAAAACAGAAGTCGGTTACCTTTGTTGCAAGCGTGTGCATAGTTGGCCATGATGTATACTTGAGCAACCAGAAGGCAGAGCTTACAAGTGACAGTCGATCGTGTTTATTGCTGTATAAATCATATGTTACAGACTTGTAATTCATCAAACACTGCAGATGTGTATGTAATGGAACAGTGGGGTTTTACGGTAATGGTATCCAGATTTCTTATGGCCTGAGTACCTTGCTACAGTTCTCCAGGCTGAGGTTAATGCAATCCTAGCCAGTGTCATGGAAAACATTAAAAAGAGATATAAGAATAGAAGTGTTCTTATCCTCTCAGACAGTCAAGCTGCTCTTAAAGCACTTGAATCACCATCAATAAAATCAAAGTTCGTCTCAAAATGCCGGGAATCCTTAATGACACTGGCTGAACACAATATGTGGGTACCAGGACACACAGGTATACCAGGTAATGAGAAAGCAGATGAAGCAGCCAAGATTGGCAGCGAAATCCCATTTTTGGGTCCGGAGCCTGTTACTGGGGGTGTCCTACAGACCAGTGAAACAGGCTATTAAGTGCTGGGCTCAAGCAGAACACAAGAACTACTGGAAATCTATTGAGGGTTGCAGACATTCCAAGTTGTTTATCACAGACCTGGACAATAGCAGGGCAAAGTACCTGTGCGGTCTCAGTAGAAGAAGACTTGCATGGGCAACAGGATTCATTACAGGATACTGTGCCCTAAAGTTTAATCTATACAGAATGGGATTGTTTAACAACCCTATCTGTAGTAGATGTCTAGAAGGAGATGAGACTGTTACTATGTGATTGCCCTGCTCTTGCGAATCAAAGAGCAAGTATTTTTGGCAATCACTTTCCAAAGATAGATGAACTATCGAAAGCCTCAGTTAGCAGTCTGGTTAAGTTCATAACGAGCAACAGACTACTTTACTGATGAAAGGGGGGATGCGCAATAGATCTTTAAGGTCGCAGTGCTTGGGCATAAAACCCACCCCTTTTTAAACTAGAACTGGAACTAGAATGGAAGTGTCAAAACCCCTGAATAGCCTTCATTCTAATTCTATAGATATATGCGGTAAAGTTTCTGGATGCCAAAACCTTCTAATAACTCTCATGTAAGAAAGTTTTGCTTTATTTCGTTTGTATTTATGTTGTAATCAACAAAACATGCTAAATAATTGTATAAAGACAGAAAATTACTAACATTAGAAATCAGTGAATCGAGAGTTTATGAATTAACAAATGAGATTATTTTTCTCGGTGATCACAGACCAAAGAGATTAACTTGGTGGCCTAGGAGTGCGGAATATTCCTATTCACCACCTTCACCTCTATTTTGTTGTATATGTTAAGGATTTATGCATTTTGTGAATTGTTTTTGTGTTGCGGGACCAAAGAGAAGGTATGAAAGTTTAAAATGCCACGTACTGTGATTACATAAAAATTTACTCTGTCATTCCGACCGATGATTGTTCCACCACCGGATACTTACGGCCTGTGCAGCATTTCCAGGACTTGGAGGACTGTTGCGGGGAGGTTAAGGCAGTGGGACGTTCCTTCGATGTTTCACACCTTTTTGCGTGAATATCTAATTATTCATCTGTTACAAGCAATGACCTGGGCAGTACGAAATTACAACTATAAGCGGTAAAAGGAAGAATTCGCCCAAAAATTCTCTAGGTCACTGTAAAGTAATTCCATAACCACGAGGATTGGTAAATGAGTTTACTTAATTTGTCGCTCCATTTAAAAAGCTACCCCTGCAGGTCGCCCAAGCCAGATAGAAGTCTCTATGGTCGTGTGGGCTTCATAAATCAGAGATCTCTGGTTCAATGACCAGTTGTTAGTGTGTTCCATTGTCAAAAGAAAAAGTTTGATGTATTGCATTCACATGTAACTTCTTGCTAGCATTGTTCTCTCTCTCTCTCTCTCTCTCTCTCTCTCTCTCTCTTCTGCAAACTATTCTTACAAAGGTTTATTACTTTCTGTGCCACGTACATACTAGATAGAGAAGGTGTTGTATTCCACCTAAAAATTCTATACCGAGATTTCACCGGAAATACATGTTTTGAGGACTCCTGAATTTTAAAAAAGAATTTTTAGAAAAAAGGTTCGTGTGTCTGTGTGTCTATGAACAGCATAACTCAAAAACCAAGAGTCGGTTAAACAGCAAATTTGATATTTAGGTTCAGTACCTTCCAAGATACGACACAAAAATTTTCAAAAAAATCCCCTCCTACCTCAACTACCCTTTACATACAACATTTTTAGAATTTTTTTATTTTCTAAAAATCGGCTATTACGATTTTGATTTCAATACTATATATTAAAGATGTTTACATGATTGTCTTCCCTGGTGTATTGGTTACCATGCTAGCCTCTAATTCTCAAGGTCGTGGGTTCAAACCCGGCAGAGGGCGATGAATTTTTTCGGGCGTAAAAATCCTTAGTATGGCTTCCTTCGGAAGGGAAGTAAAGCCGGTGGTTACGTGTCGTAGATTTACGGCATGTAAAAGAACCTCAAGCCTGATAAAGAGGCCTCTGAGCAAAATTACCTGTCTTTCACACCCAATATAGAATGGGACGCTAAGAACCATAGTAGTTAAAGAGAGTCCATAAATAAAACTCAATTTAATTTGATATTTACATGAAAAATAAAATATATATCTTGAATTTTTGGGAGTAACCTGTGAAGTCCTCTTCATTTGGAAGGGATTTTGTATTATCTTGTACAGTTAGTAAACGTTAAGCCATAGATGAAAACGCGCAACACAAAAAGAAATGTAGATGTCTTCAAAATAAACAATTTATTTCAAATAACTTTCTTTGTGACATTAGCCATTTCCGAGATATCCGTTATTGATTGGATTTGTTGAATACTTGTCATTCTTGTTAAGTCCAGCTTAAAAAAAAAAGAAGGATGCAACACTAAGATGTAAAAAAAAGAAGAAAAAGAAGAAGAAGATAAAAACATCCGGAAAATCATTATGAGTGGAAGAATTAATTAAACAATTTACTTGTTCATATAAACTTCCCTAAGCTTTGGATATCAAGCAACAGAGTTTTCATGAACAACTTCTTGACATACATTTATGCTTAGATACTTTAACTTTCATTCTTATTTCAGTGAATGCCCCAAAAGTTCTGGTTAACATAAGTTACTGATTAATATGCATTTTAAAGAGTTTAATTTATTCTACTTTATTCTGAAAAATAAGCATTGATAAAAAAGTGAAAAAAGCACATCGATTTTCAGTTGTTTATCGCGATGTCATGGAAACAGTATGGAATTTTAAGGCAGTATATAGCGTCCAGTTAAACATTTGACTATCGCTGCTCTCTTTGTATCTATAACGAAATGTGTAATGTAGCTATTTCTGTAAAGGTTTATTTGGATTAAAATGTAGTAGATAGAAAAATAAACTGTCGTAAGAATTTTTTGTATACCCACTAATAAAGGATAGAAGGTATAGAAAGTCAGATGAACGTAAAACATCAGATTTTTACTTTCTCTACTACGTATAGTAAGTAGGGGAAGTATTGTATTCCACCCAAAAATTCGATACCAAGGTTTCACCGGAAATACATGTTTTGAGACCCCCTGAATCCAAAAAAAAAGCTTTTGGAAACATGTCCGTGTGTGTATGTCTGTGAACAGCATAACTCAGAAACGAACAGTCGAATAAACACCAAACTTGGTATATAGGTTCAGTATCTTCCGGAGGTGCGACACGAAGGTTTTCAAGAAAATCCCCTACCCCAGATTACCCTTTACAGGAAGACTTTTCGAAAATTTTAATTTTCTCAAAAATGGGTCTAACGATTTTGATTAAAATAGCATATGTTTAAGATATTTTCATGACAAATGAAATGTATATCTCGAATTTTCATGGAATGTCTCCAAAAGTATTCTTCATTGTGAACGACTTTTGCATAACTGGTAAACCATAAGAGATAGACAAAATTTTACTACACAAAAGATGTAGATCGCGTTAAAATACACTATTTTTTGTCATATACATTTTTTTTGTTGAGTGAACCATTTTCGAAACATTGCTTGTTATTCCCTTAAATTTTCCAATACTTATACATTTTCTCAAATTCGTTATTCCTTTTTATTATATCTTGGACATGCAAAGAGAATGGAATGCGCCACATAGCAACCAGCGCTTAAAATATTTGACTGTCGCTTAAAACCTACCATATTCCCCTTGCATCTACAAGCAAATTAGCAATAAGATTAACATCTCGACTAACATGAAGCATATGGAGAATAAGCGTTTATAAAAATAGTTTGTACAAGAGTAGAGAAAGTCATGTGAACGTAACGCATCAGATTTCTTTATTAAAACCTTAAGAGCTGTTTTGGAGGAAATCAAAAATAGAGAAATTTGTTACATGTAAAGGGAAGTTTGTTGAGCATGTTTGGAAGATGCTGAACGCAAATAGCAAGTTTGGTATACTTCCTCCTGCCATTTTGCGACGTGTCTCAGTTTAAGAGAAAGCCAGCAGTCATTATTTATGAAGAAGCCTGCTCATACGTCTAGAATAATTAACGACACAGCCTGCCCACTCAACTTGTTTTATCTGCCAGCAAGACTTCTGGTTGGCCAACTCTGCCAGCGTGCACTGATAACACAAATTGAGGGAACAAAGGTGGATTCTTCATAAAGACCTACCTGCTTCTGATAACTGCCGCGTTGTGTAACATTCAGTCATGTGCCTTATATTCTCATCGCTTTCTCTACACGCTGTCTTTTGTCTTCTTACAGAAGCTCATTCTTCTATCTTCTTCTGTTGATCGAGATAAACTTTTGACGACACATTTCGCTGTAGTTACAGGAATTCTGAAGTGCCTTTCAGCCAATGTACGGTCTCATTGATATCTTTTGTTTAAAGGTTTATTTAAGGTGACTGTATATGCTGGAAGGGTTCACTCTGGTCAGTAATTGCTCAATACCCGCTGGTGGTATGTAAATAGACTTTGACAGCTGACCACCGTCCTCTAAGCAATTTCCCAAAATATGCCAATCCAGTTTCATTTGATAGCTGAGTGATATTGTTAATTACATTCCATCCAGTATTTGCTTTTTTACGATCCAGAATTCATCCGAACTTGCCATAAAACAGTAAGACGAAGTGACAACTATCAGGTCCACACAATGGCCGGAATATTGAGTACAATGGCTCCAGCAGCTATCATACTGGTTGTACCAAGAGAATATGGATATGTCATTCTAGTGGCTGTAAGTCAGCCTTTGTTGTACAGTGGAAGGTGAAGGGATAAGATCTGCCCGAATAATAAATAATAACGAATAAGAAGAATAATTAATAAGCATATCATCAAAATAATAAGAAGGAATACCAGTATGAGGGAAGAATAAAAGAGAACATTAAGAATTAGAGAAAGGGGGGAATGAAATCATGAAGAGAGAAAAAACGTAGAGGGTAGATATTAATTAATAATAAGAACATGAAATAAAACGTGTAGTTGAGAACGAACAAACTTGGCGAAAATCACATAAAGATAGCAGACGTAGGAAAGGACAGGAAAAAGAACATTAGAGATCGCTTAGTGACAACCGAGTTGTGCACACGGGAAGCCAAGACAATGGGCAGGAAGCCGAAGTTAATCAAGCGCACAGAAAATGCAGTAAAGCGAACATAATTTGTTAATGTTAGACGCGAGCAACGCTGGGACGATGTTATTGAGAACCAATGGTAGACGGAGGAAAAATTCAGAAATTTAACCAATCATAACGAAGGAAAGTCACGTGAATAGCAAAAAAGTGAGAGAGAAACTAGAAAATAGGCGTGAAATAGAAAATTATCTATGAGGCAGAGCGACGTTCAGACGTGCGTAAGATAACTCACTCTGTGTCGAAACGTCGGGGAGAGAAGAAGACTTTGTGTCGAAACTTCGGGGAGAGAAGATGATTTGTAGGGAAAGAAATAGATTCGTGTAGGAAACGTGAGGGAAAGTAAGACAGTTCTAGAAATTCAAAATATTTTATATTAAAGAGGGAAACAGTGTAGCGGACTTCGAGTAAATATTTATGTATTGAAAACCAGTTTAAGGCAACCGTGAGGAAGAGGGTAGCTGGGGACTGAGGAAAGGAAAAGTCATTAGCATAGTATTATAACGTACTTCAACTTCGCAAAGTAATTAAGAAAGGGTAAGAACACGGAAACAGTAACAGGGGTGACAGGAAAAATCCTGTCTTGTGTGGAAAGGAGATTCGTACGAGGACATCAGTGTGGATCATCAATAAACGGGCCATCTGAGAGGAGAAAGTGAACTTCGTTTATCTCCCATCCACACTCCCTGAGGTAAGAGACTCCTGAACCTAAATTCCTCTACCTGAGTAGCCGGCAGCAACAACAGTCCAACCACCAAGAACCGCACCATTACAAACCATTATTTTTCCATTCCCAAACCCCGCTACAAAGGCTATGCAGGTTGGCAAAGCAAGGAAGAAGTTTGAAATGCCCTATCCTACCATGTACAGCCGAGACAATGTGCAGTTCAGTTGAATTCAAAGGGCTGACCAGAACACGCTTGAAAATTATCCACAGTTCCTGATGCTGCTGCTCTTAAGTGGTCTGCGGCTGCTGGAGACTGATGGGTCGTGTTGCATATGCTCAGGGATATACTGGAGATCCAAAGAAGCGGATACGTGGTGCTTTTGGGAACTTCGGTACATCTTGCATGCCATTTGTTGTCTTGAAAGGAAGTGTTCTTAAATAAACTGCATGATCAGCAAATGTGCAGCTAATATGAATATTATCAGTGCACATAATGTGAACCTATCTTCTTGCTAGAATAGTGAAATTGTAACATGCATACTCTTTAAAAACTCTTCAATAAAATGCTTAAAAAATCTGATGTGTTACACTCACAGGACTTTCTCTACTCTTGTACAAACTATTTTTACAAACGCTTATTCTCCATATGCTTCATGTTTATCGAGATAAACATTTGCAGACTCTATCTTGTTGCTAATTTTCTTGTAGATGTAAGGGGAATATATATTTACAAGGGCAATATAGAAATACAGTAGCCTTTAAGCACATACATATCTCTTAATAGCTGGTTGCTAGGTGCAGCACCATTCCCTTTCCCACAGATTAATACTCTTTGCATCTCCAAGACAAAAAAAAATGAATAACGAATTCCCATTTGAGAAAATAAGTATTGAAAAATTTAAGGAAATAACAAGCAACATCTCGAAAATGGTTCACTCAACAAAAAAATGTATATGACATAAATTGTGTATTTTAACGCGAACTACATTTTTTGTGTAGTAACATTTTGTCTATCTCTTATGGTTTACCAGTTATGCAAAAGTCGTTCACAATGAAGAATGCTTTTGGAGACATTCCCAGAAAATTCAAGATATACATTTTATTTGTCATGAAAATATCGTAAACATATGGTATTTTAATCAAAATCGTTAGAGCCATTTTTGAGAAAATTAAAATTTTCGAAAAATGTTCCATGTAAAGGGTAATCTGGGGTGGGGAATTTTCTTGAAAACCTTCTTGTCGCATCCTTGGAAGATACTGAACCCAAATACCAAGTTTGGTGTTTATCCGACTGTTCGTTTCTGAGTTATGCTGTTCAAGACAGACACACAGACACACACACGGACATGTTTCCAAAATGCTTTTTTTGGATTCAGGGGCTCTCAAAACATGTATTTCCGGTGAAATCTCAGTATAGAATTTTTGGGTGGAATACAATATTTCCCCTACTTACTATACGTAGTAGAGAAAGTAAAAATACATTATGATATACATTAATTTACAATTGCATAAACACGGAATTAGGTAAGCATTTACAGTAACTCAGAGAGTTTTGTATCCATTAGAAATTGTAGCGTTTTCTTGAGCATGTTAACTGCACTGCGAAAATTTGAAATGCCGCCTTGTTGTCTACATCTACTGTGCCGTGGACAATCTACAGGGTGAGCCAAAAGACTCCGAACCGCCTGCGAGGTGTTTTCCATGTCCGCGTCCTCGGCGCTCGTTGTCGTCTACCGCTATCATAGAAAGGTGCGGATGAAACCATACAACATTTTTAAAACTACTTTTAAAGGCTTTACTTACCAACTTTACGAAAGGAAATGCTGAAACTGGCCACCGTCGTTATCCATACATTTTTGGCACCTCTTTAGGATACTATACATCACTCGCCGTAGTTCACGTTGAGAAATTACCTGGCGGATATTTTATTTTAATTCTTCCAGGGTGTGTGGGTTTGTCTTGTACACTTTATGTTTTAAGTTACCCCGGAGGGGTAGTGTATGAACAATATTACCGGCTGCGCGGTGTTTTTCCACTGGGCGTGTGGAAATATGATAAAAACATGATAACGCACTGCTGGTATAAACATATTCACGCTGTTGTGGTTTTTGCTGTGCAGTGTGAAGTGCAGTGTTGAGTTGAGGATGATATGATGTAGTTATTTATTCTTTTGTCGTATACTTACTCATAAAGTATATTATGGGTCAGTATATGTTTTCTACTGCACAGCGTGTATTTGTTTATGATCCGTATGTGTTAACTCGGTCAGCTCGCCAAGTGAAAGTACGATTTGCAGAAAGATTTCCAGGTGTAAAAGTTCCAGGCCGTACAACATTCCATGAACTGTACAGTAAATTTCAGGCCACAGGAAGATGTTCAGGCTAAGAAATCTAAAAGACGGTGTTTGGTTCTTATCGGAGAAACATTAGACGACATCGGTCACGATGGTTGGTTTCCTAAATAGGTGCCAAAAATGTATGGACAACGATGGTGGCCAGTTTCAGCATTTCCTTTCATAAAGTTGGTAAGTAAACCCTTTAAAAGTAGTTTTAAAAATGTTGTATGGTTTCATCCACGCCTTTCTATGATAGCAGTAGACGGCAACGAGCCCGAGAACGCGGATAGGGAAAACACCGTGAAGGCGGTTCGGAGTCTTTTGGCTCATTCTGTATAAGGATGTACAGAATGGTTAGAGGAATGTCACAGGTGGTACAGTTTGGAGATTGGTCCTTAGCGAGAAGATAACAGTCATGTGTTGTTCATTAAATTGAATAGAACTTAATCCATACTTTTAAAACACGCTACTCAAAAACTAATAACTAATACCTTTTTTTCCTACATTCATTGTTTTTCTCTGTAATCCCTGAGTATCGCTTTACCTTGTATTCTTCTAATACCTAGAGTAATCTTTTCTAGGAATAGTTTGTACAAGGCTGAGTAGATAGTCATGCGAATGCAACACATCACACTTTTTCCCCCTCTCGGAGTCATGCAAAGAACATAGGTTTGAATTTGCAAATACTTAAACCTTCTTCAAGAGGTAGGTCGCTATTCGATTTTTCTCGTGGTCAGCAAACACCATGGAATTTCAAATCCATCATATAGCGACTATTACTCTCTCTACCACAACACAACGCAACCCTCGGAAGTAAAACATTGCTGCGAGTGAAGGGGGGAGTTATGGTTTATAGCAGTTTAGTTCACTATTATATTGCGTTTAAGTTGACTTTCTGACTTTTTACTTTCTCTATTACGTATAGTAAGTAGGGGAAGTATTGTATTCCACCCAAAAATTCCATACCGAGATTTCATCGGAAATACATGTTTTGAAACCCCCTGAATCCAAAAAACGCATTTTTGGAAACATGTCTGTGTGTGTCTGTCTGTGAACAGCATAACTAAGAAATGAACAGTCGGATAAACACCAAACTTGGTATTTAGGTTCAGTATCTTCCAGGGATGCGACACGAAGGTTTTCAAGAAAATCCCCCCACCCCAGGATACCCTTTACATGGAAGATTTTTCGAAAATTTTAATTTTCTCAAAAACGGCTCTAACGATTTTGATTAAAATATCATATGTTTAAGATATTTTTATGACAAATAAAACGTATATCTTGAATTTTCTGGGAATGTCTCAAAAAGTATTCTTCATTGTGAACGACTTTTGGTAAACTGGTAAACCATAAGAGATAGACAAAACTTTACTACACAAAAAATGTAGATCGCGTTAAAATACAGAATTTATGTCATATACATTTTTTTAGTTGAGTGAACCATTTTCGAGATATTGCTTGTTATTCCCTTAAACTTTTCAATACTTATTTTCTCAAATGGGAATTCGTTATTCATTTTTTTGTCTTGGATATGCAAAGAGTATTAATCTGTGGGAAAGGGAATGGTGCTGCACCTATCAACCAGCTATTAAGAGATATGTATGTGCTTAAAGGCTACTGTATTTCCAAATTGCCCTTGTAAATATATATTCCCCTTACATCTACAAGAAAATTAGCAATAAGATAGAGTCTGCAAATATTTATCTCGATTAACATGAAGTAGATGGAGAATAAGCGTTTGTAAAAATAGTTTGTACAAGAGTAGAGAAAGTCATGTGAGTGTTACACATCAGATTTTTTGAAAAGTTTTCCACTCTCCTTGTAATGTTTTTTGTTGTTTTTTTTAGATAAATGAACCTCTAGTTCTCGAGGTCGCGGGTTCAAACCCAGCGGACGGCGATGGATATTTTCTGGCGTAGAAATCCTTAGCATGGCTTCCTTCGGAAGGGAAGGATGGGACACGAAAATTTTCAAGAAAACTCTCCTACCCCAGACTACCCTTTACCTGGAACATTTTTCGAAAATTTTGATTTTCTCAAAAATTGCTCTAATGATTTTGATTAAAATATCGTATGTTAAAATATTTTCATGGCAAATGAGATGTATATCTTGAATTTTCTGGGAATATCCCCAAAAGTCCTCTTCATTCTGAATGAATTTCGCATAAGGTAAACCGTCAGAGATAGACTAAAGTTTACTACACAAAAAAATGTAGATCTCGTTAAAACACAATTTATGTTACGTACATTTTTTTGTGGAGTGAAGCATTTCCGAGATATTTCTTGTTATTTGTATGAGTTTTCCAATACTTATACTTTTTCTCAAATGGGAATTAATTATTAGTTTTTTTTATGTCCTAAACATACAAAGAGAATGGAATGCGCCACATAGCAACCAGCTCTTAAAATATTTGACTGTCGTTTAAAGCCTACCATATTCCCCTTGCACCTACAAGAAAATTAGGAATAGCATTGTTTATTTCGATTAACATGAAGTAGGTGGAGAATAAAGACTGATTCATAACCGTCCGAGAGCGGTAACCAAAACGGAAATTGCGCATTGGGATTTCATTTGTTTTTAACTCACCAATGATATTTTTTCACCTACTTCCAATTTAGCCAACTGAACGCAGGTTAGCCAGTTTCAAATTCGATAGAGTAAACATTATCTAAATGCATATCCAGTACATTTCCGATCCCTCCAGTCGTACCAAGCTTTCTTTCCTTTATTTAATGACATACAATATAGTTGTTTGTTAATTTCCACCAGTTTTTGCTGTTCTTTGTAGCTTTTGCCGTTGTTTTTGAGGAATTAGCCAGTTTTGAGTTGCATATACACAAACTGCAGATGACCCTTTCATCAGAGGAACCAACGCTCATTGGATTTGCGGATGTCAGGATCTGACGTTAGGAAGCACATTTACTACTAATTTCTTCCATTTTCATGTTTCCAGCTTGTGACTATAGAGAGCACTAGCGGCTGTTTCATGTCAGCACCGCCTAGAATAACCTCCGCAGGAGGGGGGAAACGCTTTTTCCTCCCTGGTTGCGCGTTGAGGCCCACTGTCACCTTGGGTTAACGTCGATGTCGAAGAATGAGACCCCTTCTTCCGTCCTTAGATCCGCGTTTTTTAGAGCTACAGGCGCAATTCGGGGACTTGCATTTTATATACACTGATGGGTCTAACGGCCTGTATTACGATCTCCGGTTAAGGTTTGGGGTAAGATTTACCTGAGAGTTACGTACTGCGACTGTATTACAATCTTTGGTTAAGGGCTACCCGGGAGTTATTTTTGGAGGTAAACTAACCACCACCTCAAGTGGTGGATAAAGATGATACCTTGGAGTTAACTCGTATTTCCGAATGAAACATGGCGTACCACCGGCAGAGATTGATTATTGAGAGTGATTCAGAATATATTTTCAAGTTTTTGGAAATGTTATCTATACATTAGAATAGTTCACTCCAACACCCAGTCTTAAATATTACTGTCAGGGCGTAAGGAACTAACCATTGTGCTTGGATTGTTTTTGGAAGGCCAAACATTTTAGGTTAAATGACAAGCAGTGTGGGCAAAGGTAAACGTATTTTGCGTGTTAGTTTATATTTAGGTTGGTTTTTAAAATTGTGGAATGGCTTTCCACGTTAGTTTTAAGTGATATTCATGAAATGTTTGCGTCAAAAGACTATGGTTTTCGGTTATTAAAGTGATATTCGTAAAACTTTTACGTCAAAACTCTTAAAACTTTTACGTCAAAACTCTTAACACTATTTTTAACGAAACTTTGAAGTGTGGCATAGTTTTCCAAATAGAATAACCAAGGAACGGTATTAGAAAGATGCAACAAACTTAAGAATATTGTGTTGAACTTAAATGTCAGGCAACATGTGTAAATCCGAATCAACATTAGAACCATCGATGTTGCTTTTCTATAAATATAATAGGTTTCGCGAACGGAAAAGCTAATAAAAAGGTAATTATAACTATCGTTTACGGTATCCTATTGTATCTCAGTAATCCAATAACGTACTAGAACCGCATCTTGTATGCTCAATGACATGTATATAAATTACATTTTAGGTTATGTTCATGTCAAAATTCTCTAAAAAAAATCTCCAAAACCGTTCACAATCTATAATAGTCTGTCCGCTCGCCTTGTTACTAATGACCAATAATGACGCTATAATGTTGCAGATTACCACGAGATAGCGTTGTACAAACAGTGAAATCACTCAGAAAACTATTGCCAAGGAGAAATACATATCTCTTTGGTGTTGCCAACTTCTCGCCCAGCATCATTAACCTTAGGGTTACTAACCATCGGTTGATATGCGTTTGTAATACGCGGCAATGCACCTAACCTTCAGGTAGCGATAACTGATAGGTTACAAACCATGACTTTTAACCGGAGATCGTAATACAGGCCGTTAGACTGATGTTGGAGTAGGGTGTGCCTTTGTTTTTGATCAACGTAGTTTTACGTTTACCCGGGCAATGTTCGATTTTTACCGCTGATCATTTTAGTATTTATCAATCCATTTTATACATTCACCGGAACGACTTGCGGCAGTGTGTTGTTTGTACGGACTCTCTGAGTGCCCTAGAGATTATTAACGCGCTATACCATTACCACCTCCTAGTACAGTGCATACTTGACCTGCTCCACTCGCTTGGTGCCTCTGGCATCAGCGTCTCCTTCGTGTGGATTCCAGGTCATGTGGGCATCTCAGGGAACGAGTCTGCCGACGCCGCTGCCAATTCGGCGCTTTTATCACCCAGATGTTTTACCTGTGTTGTTCTCTCCTCAGATTCTTATGTTATTTTACGGCACCGCATCCTCTCGCGTTGGCGCGATAGTGGACGGCCCTTAGGGGGAACAAGTTGCGGGAGGTTAAACCTCTCCCGCTTGTCAAGGCCACCTCTTCTCGTGCTTCTCTTCGGGAGGAGGTGATTTTAACACGACTTCGTATCGGATATTGCGTTTTTAGTCCTAGACACTTGCTTAGTGGTGACCCTGCACCACTCTGTGTTCAGTGTGCGGCACCCTTAACGGTGCGTCATATTTTAACAGTGTCAGATTTTAGCCCAATTGCGCGTTCGTGTGTCTCTGCCTGTTGGTATAGCCAACGTTTTGGCAGACGACGCGCGTACTGTAGAATGTCTTTTACGTTTTATCAGTGAGAGCGGTTTTAGTCGACGCATTTAATACGCTGAGCGTGTTTTAGTTTCCTGATTTTATATTGTCCGTTTTAATGGAGGGCTGTTCTCCCCTAGGGACGTATGACGCTCTAGTCCCTTGACTTCTACAGTTCCTGACCCGTAATTTAACCTTTTATTGTTTTATTTACTGTCTTTAGTGGTGGTATTTAGTCTTTGACATGTTTTTATTGATTAGACTAAGCGGGCTTGTGTCCCGGATTTTAATTTCTGGATTTTAAATGTTATACATTGTAAGGGCACTGATGACCAAAGCTGTTTAGCGCCCTTAACCCCCATATCTCCATCACAACCTCCGCAGTGAAGAGCCTAATATGCACAATACAGGTCTGATATGCCGTGCCCGGGAACGAGGATGAGAAAGTTAAAACTTGGGCAAGTCTTGTTTCCCATTTCTGGGGCCCAGAAAGGCTTCCCGTCGACTCTGAACTTTCCCATTAGAACACATGCATTTCAACTTTCTCCTTCTTCTTCTGGTTACCGTTCTCGTTGGTTCTGAACCAGCCTTAAGAGTTTGTAAAAATAGTTTGTGCAAGAGTAGATAAAGAATACATCAGATTTTTTTAAAATTTATTTTTCATCTCATCATTCTTCTTCTTCTCTATCTTATACAGAACAACTAAACAAATATTTTCTGACAGTTGTTCAGGACATTATTCCTGCTACATGTATCAACAATATAATCACAAAATTTGATCTTGAGGTTTGAATAGCATCCAGTCACGTGACTTCTGAGTGACATCACAGTACAGCGAATTTACCATGTAAGGAATTTACTGCTCGTATCAGAGATAACAGTGAAATAGCAAACTGGACGACGTACCAGTTTATCAGTGTCACTTGTTGATGATGAAAAAGACGTTACTCAAAACTGTACTTGACGTTCCTACATATCTACCTTAATGCCCAGCTGCTTGATAATGTTACAGTTTTAAACAAAGAACAGAAATAACATTTTGTCCAAAAGAAAACGTATGGCTGCTTTACCAAGGTTCTAACACATCCCCATTCCTCATACACTGTCGTTTGTGAAAATTGCAACACCAAGAAGGAAACGCATGAATTTAACACCCCAGGTTAGGTACATGACAAGTAACAAATGATAAGCTTTTCAAATCTATACATGACCTTTGAGCTCTAATATTCAGTATTTGGTGTGGCCTCCATGCCTTGCAATTAGAGCTGCTATACGCCGTGGCATTGAATCAAAAATGTTCTGAATAAGTTCCTGAGGGATCTCCCTCCACGCAATTTGTATTCGAGCCCACAAATCCGTGACACTGGTTACTGGAGGACCGTGACGCACCAACCATATCCCAGACATGTTCGATAGGCGACATGTTAGGCGAACGTGCAGGCCAGGGAAGCAATGGTACCCGTCAATCTTAAAAGAAGGCTTGTACATTCCTCGCAATATGTGGCCGGGCATTGTCCTGTTGAAATGTGGCCTGTGGGGATGCCTGAAGCAGGGGGGGAGTTCCTCAGGCTCTACAACCATCCTTAGGTACCGGTTGCTGTTCAATGTATCCTCAATTCGTAGGAGGCGAGATCGGTTGTTGTAAACAATGGCCCCCCAAACCATCACACCCGGTGTTCGTCCGCTATGCCGCTCAACAATGCAGCCCTCCAGGTTGCGCTGACCACGGTACCGCCGGACACGTATGCGGCCATCACTGTAGGACACGTTGAAGCGGGACTCGTCCGAAAAGGCTACATTTTATCACTCAGCACCCCAGTGACGGTGTTCACGTGTCCATTGCAGTCGGAGGTGCTTGTGGTTTCTGGACAATGGAAACCGACGTAATGGCATGCATGCAACCAGCAGCAGACGGCGACGAACCGTTGATGCAGACAAGTTCACACATGTTGCAGTGCCCCAGCGTCGAGCCAACACTGCGGATGAAGCTGTACGGTCCGTTATGGCCATACAGACAAGATGACGGTCATCCCGTGCTGTGGTCATGTTCCGTGGTCCAGTACCCGCTCCTCGCCGCGTACGACCTTCATCTATCCACGCATCACTGTCGTAGCAATATGCCTGTACAAGCCGAAATGTCACGTTATGACAAACCCGCTTCCCGGAGGCCGATCATCATGCCCCGTTCGAACTCACTCACATGCCGATATGGCTCCCTTTGACGTCGATGAGGCATACTGGCACGTAGTTTATTGTTTCCACCTTCTTTGACAGCTCTGCACTGACTACACTGGGCGCAACACTGACCTTGTCGGAGCGACAAGAGAGGGCTCTGCTCGGCCATCCCTCTACAAACCTAATCACTTATTGCTTGCACCTCTTCTACACTTCCACCAAGTTTGGAGTTATTTGAGAAATTCTTTCTTGGTGTTGCATTTTCACAAAGGGCAGTGTAGATTTCAACCTTCTATGCTTTTGTACGAAGCTACAGCAACTCTTTTGGAGACCCCAAAACATGTATTTCCGGTGAAATCTTTGCATCTAGTTACTTTCTCCAGTAAGTATTGCCTTCCACCTGAAATTTTTTGTAGCGAGATTTCACCGGAAATACAAAATCTTATGTTATACATTCACATCAGTTTCTCTATGCTCTATCGTTTATTAATAAGTATACAAACTACTCTTATAAAGCTTTTTTTGTGCTTACTACATTTCAATCCAAATAAATCTTTGCAGAAATCGCAAACATTACACATTTCGTTATAGATACAAAGAGAACAGCGATAGTCAAATGTTTAACAACTGGACGCTATATGCTGGCCTTAAAATTCCATACTGTTTCCATGACATCGCGAGAAACAACTGAGTGTTGACGGGAGTTGATGAGAATGCCAAAGAAATGAAATTGAAACCTTTAACATATCTCAGAAATGGCTTATGTGACAAAGAACTTATTTTATATAAATTGTGTGTTTTAAAGAGATCTACATTTTGTGTGTAGTACGTTTTCGTCTATCGCTTTGTCATTCCCTGTGGTGCAGTGGTTACCATGCTAGCCCCTAGGTACGGAACTCGCGGGTTCAAACCCGGCGGAGGGAGATGGATTTTTTCGGGCGTTAAAATGCGTAACATGGCTTCCTTCAGAAGGGAAGTAAAGCCGGTGGTTCCGTGTCGTACATTTACGGCATGTAAAAGAACCTCAAGTCTGATAAAGAGGCCTCTGAGAAAAATTACCGGTCTTTCACGCCCAATATAGGACGCTAAGAACCACAGCAGTTAAAGAGCGTCCATAAATAAAAAAGCTCAAAACTCATCTATCGCTTAACGATTATGAGATATACAAGATTATACAAAATTCCTTCAGACTGAACAGGACTTCACAGGCTGTTCACCGAAAATTCAAGATATGCTTTTATTTGTCATGTAAATTCTTTAATATATGGTATTTTAATGAAATATAGAACCATGTAAAGGATAGTAGGAGTGGGGGGATTTTGTTGAAAATCTTTGTGTCGTATCTTTGGAAGACATTGGGCCTAAATCCTAAGTTTGGTATTTATCTGACTTTACACTTTTACTTTCTCTACTACGTATAGGAAGTAAGGAAAGTATTGTAGTATTGTATTCCACCCAAAAATTCGATACCGAGATTTCACCGCAAATACATGTTTTGAGACCCCCTGAATCCAAAAAACGCATTTTTGGAAACATGTCCGTGTGTGTGTCTGTGAACAGCATAACTCAGAAACTTGGTATTTAGGTTCAGTATCTTCCAGAGATGCGACACGAAGGTTTTTAAGAAAATCCCCCACCCCAGATTACCCTTTACATGGAACATTTTTCGAAAATTTTATTTTTCTCAAAAATGGCCCTAACGATTTTGATTAAAATATCATATGTTTATGATATTTTCATGACAAATGAAATGTATATCTCGAATTTTCTGGGAATGTCTCCAAAAGTATTCTTCATTGTGAACGACTTTTGCATAACTGGTAAACCATAAGAGATAGACAAAATTTTACTACACAAAAAATGTAGATCGCGTTAAAATACACAATTTATGTCATATACATTTTTTTTTTTGTTGAGTGAACCATTTTCGAGATATTGCTTGTTATTCCCTTAAATTTTCCAATAGTTTTTCTCAAATGGGAATTCGTTATTCATTTTTTTTGTCCTGGTAATGCAAAGGGAATGGAATACTCCACATAGCAACCAGCACTTAAAATATTTGACTATCGCTTAAAGCCTACCAATTCCCCTTGCAGCTACAAGAAAATTAGCAATAAGATTAACATCTCGATTAACATGACGCATATGGGGAATAAGCGTTTGTAAAAATAGTTTGTACAAGAGTAGAGAAAGTCATGTGAGTGTAACACATCAGATTTTTTGAGTTAAGCTCTCTACACACACACACACACACACACACACACACACACGGACATGTTTCCAAAAATTGTTTTTTTGGATTCAGGGTGGCTCAAAACATATATTTCCGGTGAAATCTCGGTATCGAATTTTTGGGTGCAATACAATACTTCCCCTACTTACTATACGTAGTAGAGAAAGTAAAAACGTATTTTAGAAAAAGGTCCATGTTCTGTGTCTGAACATTATAACCCTAAAACACAAAGTCGGTTAAACACCAAGCTTCTTATTTATGTTCAGCATCTTCCAAGAGGCAGCACTAAGATTTTGAAGAAAATCTCCCCAACCCAAACTACTCTTTACACAGAATATTTTTCGAAATGTGTTATTATGTCAAAAATGCCTCTAATGGTTTTGATTGAAACACCGTATGTTTGCGTAACAAATAAATTGTTTGAATTCACTGCGACTGGGGTTGTCATATGCTACGGAGTTTGCGGACTGTCCGCTATTTTGTGGTAAATGAACACTTCCAGGCCGAAAGACAAATGTCACCGATTTTTACTATATTTGAACTCGGCATCAGCAAATGTAATATTTTTGGTAGGAAGTCAAGGGTGATAGTTTTGAGAGTTTGTTGTCACATAAGAAATGGTTTGCCTTCAATCACAATTGCATTTCTAGTGAGTAGTGTCCTGAGGTGCTAAAAGTTGTGGAGTATTAATTCTCCATTCCTGGTCATAACAGCAATGTAGCGAGAGTTTTACCCCCATGAGTGCTTATTGGACAGAAGAAGGGAGCACTAAAACTAGTTAATGCAGTGCAGCAAATACAACACAATATGAAAAATCTGATGTGTTACACTCACATGTCTTTCTCTACTCTTGTACAAACTATTTTTACAAACGTGTATTCTCCATATGCTTCATGTTAATCGAGATGTTAATCTTATTGGTAATTTTCTTGTAGATGCAAGGGGAATTGGTAGACTTTAAGCGATAGTCAAATGTTTTAAGAGCTGCTTGCTATGTGGCGCATTCCATTCTCTTTGTGTGTCCAGGACATAAAAAATGAATAACGAATTCCCATCTGAGAAAAAGTATTGGAAAATTTAAAGCAATAACAACCAATATCTCGAAAATGCTTCACTCGACAACAAAAAAAAAGTATGACATAAATTGTGTATTTTAACGCCATCTACATCTTTTGTGTAGTAAAATTTTGTCTATCTCTTATGGTTTACCAGTTATGCAAAAGTCGTTCACAATGAAGAATACTTTTGGAGACATTCCCAGAAAATTCGATATATACATTTCGTTTGTCATGAAAGTATCTTAAACATATGATATTTTAATCAAAATCGTTAGAGCCATTTTTGAGAAAATTAAAATTTTCGAAAAATGTTCGATGTAAAGGGTAATCTGGGTGGGGGATTTTCTTGAAAACCTTCATGTCGCATCTCTGGAAGATACTGAACCTAAATACCAAGTTTGGTGTTTATCCGACCGTTCATTTCTGAGTTATGCTGTTCAAAGACACACACACGGACATGTTTCCAAAAATACTTTTTTTGTATTCAGGGGGTCTCAAAACATATATTTCCGGTGAAATCTCGGTATCGAATTTTTGGGTGGAATATAATACTTCCCCTACTTACTATACGTAGTAGAGAAAGTAAAAATATAACTTGTGGTGAGTTTCATAAACCTACTGTGAGCTATACCAAGCTCCTTTCTTCTGTTTCAGGTTCTGAGATATACGATTGCTATAAAACTTAAATATTGATACTGCATACATTTTTATGATATTTTATTACTTAATATAAACTAATCCTTCAAAAACTCGGGATTATTACTAGAGCTAGGACAAATATTCTTTGGTTACAATGTGTGTACTCTGCGAATTTGTATCGACAGTGCGGCGAGGAGAACGGTGTGTCAGGGACAGAAGAGAACATAAACACAGAGCTCACAGAGAGCAACTCTGCCACGCCAGTAACGCAAGCGTACTACTGACTGTGCAGTTCTGGATCCGTGTATTCAGTACAACGTCGCGTATAATAGGTAGGGAGATATTTATGTTGATTCCTGGTTCAATGGATATTTGTCGTAGCTTTGATTATTAATTAAATGCACATTTCTCTACTCTGGACTTCCTTATTCCTCAAAATTTCACTTCTTTAAATCGATTAAACTAAGGGTAGAAATGTCCTGATTTTGGATTATCAATTTATGCCAACCCTAACTAGGATAGCCTGTGAAGTTACGGTAAACCGTAAGAGATAGCCAAAATCCTACTACATAAAAACATATATCTCGTTAAAGCATATCATTAATGTCAAATAATTTTTGGGGGGGACCGAGCGGGTGGCTCAGGCGTTGCGTCTGTGGCTCGTATTTTCGAGGTCGCGGGTTCGATTCCCGTGGCAGACCTTCCTGGCCCATGGGTTTTTTCGGGGTTTCCCCGGTGAATGCTAGGAAGGATGATTGCATCACCCCGAATATTCTGTCGCTCCATTTCATTCCCCGTTTGGTCTTATTCAGGGTTGAGAGTGTCGGTGATGGAGCTTCGGTGCAGTGTGGCGGGGAAAAGGATGCTCTCTGTGAACCTTCTCCGTCCCTCGACCTTCGGCTGGTTGCCGGGGTATAAGGATCACCCCCGTTTGGGGCGCTGCACCCCATTCTGCCTGTCTGTCTGCCGGGACGTTTATACCTGGAATTTTAGGGACTCTGTCATTGCTGAGCCGTCGCTGCTGGTTCCGGCCGCCCAGTTGCTCCCTTCAACTCATCCGTTCCTCCCGGGGCGTACGATATAATGTCCGGACTCCCTGGATCAGTGCCGCATCCTCTCGGCTTCTCATTCCATTTGTGAGGGGGACGATACGATATTCTTTGTTATTGGTTTGAATTTTCAAATAGTTATATTTTTTTTCAAGTGGTAAATCGCTATTCGTTTTTTCTCGTGGTCATGCATGGAATTTGGAAACCATCCGTAGAAATCCGATTTTTAAAAATGTGACTATCGTTTTAGCCTCTTGTATTCGAATCCTTCTGTGCAATGCAATGCTTGCTATAGGTAACTGGAAATGATAAGGTAGCGTCTTGAACAGCACGACGCAGCAGAAGACCCAGCTTCACCTGCTCCACGCTCCAGAGATCACGACCGCCCACTCTAACGTATTACACTGCTTAATGCTAATTAACAAGGCCGTGATCACAGCTCCGAGAAATCATCCTTCACTATAGTTCAACTCTGCGTAGCAACAAAAATATAATCTCTTACATGCACTCTCCCCACAAACCACTCTTACAAAGGTTCAACACTTTCTCTACCACCCAAAAATTCGATACCGAGATTTCACCTGAAATACATGCTTTGAGACCCCTGAATCCAAAAAAAGCATTTTTGGAAACATGTCCGTGTGTGTGAACAGCATAACTCAGAAACGAACAGCCGGATAAACACCAAACTTGGCATTTAGGTTCAGTATCTTCCAGAGATGCGACACAAAGGTTTTCAAGAAAATCCCCCATTCCAAATTACCCTTTACATGGAACATTTTTCGAAAATTTTAATTTTCTCAAAAATGGTTCTAACGATTTTGAATAAAATACCATAAGTTTAAGACATTTTTATAGCAAATGAAATGTATATGACGAATTTTTTGGGAATGTCTCCAAAAGTCTTCTTCATTGTGAACGACTTTTGCATAACTGGTAAACCATAAGAGATAGACAAAATTTTACTACACAAAAAATGTAGATCGCGTTAAAATACACAATTTATGTCATATACATCTTCATCTGATTGATCTTCGTCAGAGTGTTAAAGTGCTTATCTCCCTGATGACCTTTGAGTCAGGGGAACGTGTGAAAATCACTTGGGAAAAGATCTAGTGAATATGGAGGATACGAGAAAAGTTCCGCCTGGGTCAAGATTCAACTTGGAAGTTTTCTCGCATCCTTCGAATTGCTGGAGCTTGCCCCAAGTGATTTTCACTTGTTCCTCCAAGTCAAAGGTAAGCAGTCAAATCAGTGAACAGCTGGTTGCGAGCACAGGACCCGATCTGGTACAACACTGGCTTGGAAAAACTTGTGCGACGTCGCAAAAATGCTTGGAGAACCATGTTGACTATGTAGAAACGTAACAGAAGGATTGTACAATATAAATAAAATTAATTCAATATGATCAATTGTGTGTAATGTGTTTTTATAAAATAGGGAAGCTTATTGGTGTCCCTCGTACAGATGCCTTGAACCATCCTTTGTGTTCCATAGCCAGTATGGCTCCCTGGGCTTCAGCGCTGCTCTGCAACATTTACTTCCCTTTGCTGAAAGCTTTTCTCTTATTTTCCCTCCGTTTTCTTCTCCTTGACTTTCTTCAATCATTGTCCCTTCACCTTTATTAAGAAATGCCCTAACCTTCCTATTTCCTTCCTCCTTGTTTGTTAACATTTTTAATGCAACTAAATTACCCGCATATAGTTCCACCCTTGTCCCAGATTTTCTCTCCGCATTTCTTGAATCTTTACATTCGTTTAGATGAGCTACACTTTCCTCACCATCATAAAATTGACACATTCCTTTATCATTATCTCTCAGGCCACTTAACAATATCGTTGTCATTCTCATCGAAGCCTACCGTTGTTTTTCTTTTCATTACACTTTTCAAAGATCGTTTGTTTTCTATACTTCCCCATATCTCCTGACTTTGGATATCCCCCATGCTTTCTGTGACTTGTTTCCAAAAACCTGGACTGTTCATTTCCACTTGCAGCCTTATGTCTTTTATTCCTATTTCTTTCAGTCTGCTCCCCGTCGTCCTCCGTGCTGTAGTGGTTACCATGCTTTTTATTAAAAACATAACTGGTATGTAGTTTTTGGAATCTGTTTTGTTTTTACCAAGTTTTGGAATCATAATTATTACGGCTTGTTTCCATTTTTAGGGAAATAAGATATTCTAAGAATTACGTTGTATATCTGTGTCAGTAGTACTAATATTTTCCTGGGAAAATTAGCTGTAAGTGGTTATGCAATAAGATCTGTCCTGGAGATTTGTGTTTCGGTGACCACTTTATAGCCTGTTTTTACTTGAACCGGCTGGAAGAAACATTTAAACGAAGACATTTGCAATGATCGTTATACAACTTCACTAATATTATTGTTGTGTCCATTCAACGACCTCGATTACCCGTGTCTAAGTCTGCTGCCATAGTATTTTTTTACTTTCTCTACTACGTACAGTAAGTAGGGGAAGTATTGTATTCCACCCAAAAATTCGATACCGAGATTTCACCGGAAATACATGTTTTGAGACCCCCTGAATACAAAAAAAGCATTTTTGGAAACATGTCACTGCCTGTGTCTGTCTGTGAACAGCATAACTCAGAAATGAACAGTCCGATAAACACCAAACTTGGTATTTAGGTTCATTCTCTTCCAGAGATGCGACACGAAGGTTTTCAAGAAAATCCCCCCTCCCCAGATTACCCTTTACATGGAACATTTTTCGAAAATTTTAATTTTCTCAAAAATGGCTCTAACGAGTTTGATTAAAATATCATATGTTTAAGATATTTTCATGAGAAATAAAATGTATATCTTGAATTTTCTGGGAATGTCTCCAAAAGTATTGTTCATTGTGAACGACTTTTGCATAACTGGTAAACCATAAGAGATAGACAAAATGTTACTGCACAAAAATTGTAGATCGCGTTAAAATACACAATTTATGTCATATACATTTTATTTTTGTTGAGTGAACCGTTTTCGAGATATTGCTTCCCTTAAATTTTCCAATACTTATACTTTTTCTCAAATTCGTTATTCATTTTTTTTGTCCTGGCAATACAAAGAGAATGGAATACTCCACGTACCAGCCAGCTCTTAAATATTTGACTATCGCTTAAAACCTACCGTATTCCCCTTGCATCTACAAGAAAATTATCAATAAGATATCTCGATTAACATGAAGCATATGGGGAATAAGCGTTTGTAAAAATAGTTTGTAAAAGAGTAGAGAAAGTCATGTGAGTGTAACACATCAGATTTTTTAATCGAGATGTTAGTAGTTACTGCCACCTTTTTCCACAATTAATTTAGGATTAAGGTGATATCAAAACGTGTATTTTCGGTGAAACATGGATACTGAGTTTTTGGGCGCATTACAATATTTCTCCTATGTACTTCTAGGTACCTAGCAAAGTTTCTAAGGCTTGGTTCGGGAATATTCAGCTGCAACCTGATTCGATAACTCTTTATTTTAATTATTCTTAATTTAAATGAAATTTTAACTTTGTAAAGAATTATTTTCTCTCTATTTTATTTTACGTCGCTTTAACTCCTTGGTCATATCGCGACTGATCTGTTGATGGATATCTCTTAGAACGATATGTGATAGACAGTTAGCCTTCTAGGTCTCATCCCTGTAATCACCCGCTCCGTCACGTGTCACAGAGACCCTAGCGCATAGCTACCGAATCTTGTGCATAGGGTGCCGTCCAGTCCAATCGCCGCCCCCATATAAAGGCGGACATTTAGCCTTCTAGGTCTCATCCCATTAACCACCTGTTTCATGCCGTGCAGATGGCATTAGGGTGCCGTCCAGTCTAACCGCCGCCCTCACACAGAAAGGCGGACAGTTAGCCTTCTAGGTCTCATCCCTGTAATCACCTGTTTCATGCCGTGCAGATAGCGTTACGGTGCCGTCCAGTCTAACCGCCGTCCTAACACAGAAAGGCGGACAGTTAGCCTTCTAGGCCTCATCCCTGTAACCACCTGCTTCATGTCGTGCAGATGGCATTAGGGTGCCGTCCAGTTCAACCGCCGCCCTCACACAGAAAGGCGGAGAGTTAGTCTTCTAGCTCTCATCTCTGGAAATGCCATCTTGCTTCGTCACGTGCCCACAGAGACTCTAGCGCATGGCAACCGGATCCTCTGCTTCATGCAAAGAAATTTTGTTGAAACTCTTGTGTATCCTATAACTTCATCTTTGTACATGCAGCGGTTGGCAAGCATACGAATGGACGGAGCGAAGCTAACATGTGCCTGACAGAGGGCAGAAAACATACCAAATGATAGTATTGATGTAAATGGAGATGAGAATGAAGGAGGCTGTGTTGGCCGCAGTCAGGAAAATGACGTTGCTGTTCATAAAAGCAGCCTGGTCATTCTAGTTTGATAAAAAAACAACTGCCAAACGCGCTATTAACTGCTTATCAGGAGAAAACAGAAAAGAGCAGAGCCAGAGTATTTAACATATGTAAATTAGGACGATAAGAGGTAAACCACCAGGTTTATCATAGCAGGTGTGTGGAAGTCAACGTACCGAGGCCTTCTCCCTCAGCAGGAAAATGGGATGTCTGTTTGCGTTCTCAGAACAGAGTCTACTGGGATAATACATATGTAACTAATGTATATAATATAATCCTTTATATTGTAGCACGAGTCAGTCTATGCTAGTATTATAAAGAGAGAAACTTTGTGTGTGTAGAGTAATCTCAAAACCTTTAACGGATTTTGATAATGCTACTAAATTGAATACGAACTACACTGGAGTTATAAAAGAATATACTTGCACAGAAGGCCATGACCCTTGGTAGGTCCCTAGTACGTTGATGATGATGGATGCTGTATTACGTACCTGTAGGTCGTCTTGATGCCCACACTCTTGTGGGGGCCAAGATACCCATAGAAAGTATCTCGACGTTCTCGTAGACTGGATCGTATACGAGGGGCACTATTTATATTTTGAGCCTTGGCAACCCTGAATGTTGTAGGTGCCCTCTGACGTTTCCAATGGAAAGTTAGACATTTTTACTTTCTCTACTACGTATAGTAAGTAGGGGAAGTATTGCATTCCACCCAAAAATTCGATACCGAGATTTCACCGGAAATACATGTTTTGAGAATCACTGAATCCAAAAAAAGCATTTTTGGAAACATGTCCGTGTGTGTGTCTGTCTGTGTGTCTGTGTGTCTGTGTGTCTGTCTGTCTGTGTGTCTGTGTGTCTGTGTGTCTGTGAACAGCATAACTCAAAAACGAACAGTCGGATAAACACCAAACTTGGTATTTAGGTTCAGTATCTTCCAGAGATGCGACACGAAGGTTTTCAAGAAAATCCCCCCACCCCAGACTACCCTTTACATGGAACATTTTTCGAAAATTTTAATTTTCTCAAAAACGGCTCTAACGATTTTGATTAAAATATCATATGTTTAAGATATTGTCATGACAAATAAAATGTATATCTCGAATTTTCTGGGAATGTCTCCAAAAATATTCTTCATTGTGAACAACTTTTGCATAACTGGTAAACCATAAGAGATAGACAAAATTTTACTACACAAAAAATGTAGATCGCGTTAAAATACACAACTTATGTCATATACGTTTCTTTTGTTGAGTGAACCGTTTTCGAGATATTGCTTGTTATTTCCTTAAATTTTCCAATACTTATACTTTTTCTCAAATTCGTTATTCATTTTTTTTATGTCCTGAACATGCAAAGAGAATGGAATTCGCCACATAGCAACCAGCGTTAAAATATTTGACTATCGCTTAAAAGCTACCATATTCCCCTTGCATCTACAAGAAAATTACCAATAAGATTGACATCTCGATATCTCGATTAACATGAAGCATATGGAGAATAGGCGTTTGTAAAATTAGATTGTACAAGAGTAGAGAAAGTCATGTGAGTGTAACACATCAGATTTTTTACCATAATCTCCTTCAAACATTTTGTCAATAGAGTGTCATTTGTTTTGTTTACACTAACTTGAAAATTGTGTGTCAACAAAAACATGGAATTAACTCGTGAAAATGTTCGTGCAATGTTTTATTACGACTTTCGACTGGATTATCAAGACAAGAGTGCATCGATCAACTAACTTCCACATTTGGCGACGAAGCTCCATCCTTTGTCACTGTGAAACGCTGGTATAACGAATTTAATCGTGGCCGCCGTTCGCACAATGATGAAGTTCGTGAAGGTCGTCCAAAATCAGTTGTTGTGCCAGAAAACATTGCTGTGCAAAAACTAATAATGAAAGATCGTCATGCGACATATTGTGAGATTGGGGCAACCCTAGGCATTAGTTCCACCAGCATATATAAAATATTGCATGATTATTTAGCCGTGGAAAAGGTTTGCTCTCGTTGGATCCCACATAATTTGACGCAATCTCAAAAAGATGCTTGTGTCGATTTATGTACAAAAATGCTCAAGAAATACAATGGCGGTACCTCAAAAGACGTATATAAGATTGTAACAGGTGACGAATCATGGATCTATGCGTATGAGCCGGAATGTAAACAGCAGTCGACTGTATGGGTGTTTCAAGATGAAGTAAATCCAACAAAAGTTGTTCGCACTCGAAGCACTTCGAAGCAAATGGTCGCCTGCTTTTTCAGCAAAACTGACCATGTGGCAACAGTGCCTTTAGATGAACGTAAAATGGTCAATGCCGAAGGGTACACAACCATTTGTTTGCCGGAAGTCTTCGGTGAAGTAAGGAAAACCAACAAGAACCGTAGGATCGTTCTTCATCAAGACAATGCTAGCGCACACACACATCGTCTAACAACAGAGTATTTGAAAGCTCAAAAAATCGAATTGATGGGTCATCCGCCATACAGTCCTGATTTGGCACCCAATGACTTCTTTTTGTTTCCGAACATCAAGAATAAATTGCGTGGACAACGATTTTCGTTGGCAGAAGAAGCCGTTGATGCCTTCAAAAACCATGTTTTGGAGGAGAAGACTGGAATAAATGCTTTGACAAATGGTTCAAACGGATGCAAAAGTGTATTGATCATAAAGGAGAATATTTTGAAAAACAATAAAGCAGTTTTCAATCAGTAATTACTTTGTTTTAATAGTGCCCCTCGTATCTGTATTCTTGCGTGTGGGTTAGTAAGTTGTAATTATTGTTTTATACTTATGCCACGGCTGCTGTATTGATGTCGGAGAGCACTTGTGTCTTGTCAGGGTTGGGTATGGAGAAGGTTAAAATATTTTACACACACGCATTCTGTTAATTATTTCAATTGTATATTAGATAAACCACATATGATATTCACAAATCGCTATTACCTTTGCCATGTTAAAATATGTATAACTGGTAGACTTATACACTGCCTTCCTGCTCGAACACAGACAAGCTTCTGTTAGCGTTCCCTTCAACCGTTTTCTTAGCGTACGTGTTTGAATTATACGTACGTATCAATGTACCTGATTGGTGCTACTTATCCAATAACAGTCTATGTTACATTATAAGGCTTCCATTGTCTTAATTATGAATCCAAGATTCGTTACATGCTTACGTAGATACTATTGCATTTGTCGTAACTTTATATTACTGGTTCTGTAGCTAACAATGGCTTTTCCCCCTCATATTATATATGTTATAACGTTATATACATGTTCTCTAGCATGTGAACATTATGAATATATGTGTTTTAACATCCTCTTAATTATTATACGTGCTATATTAACAAAGAATACTTAAGACGTAAAACTTGGAACAAAATATTAAAGAAGGAAATTATTAATGTGTTGACGCTGAGAAGCTGTGAATTAGATATCTTATTACATACATGAGTTATCGTGTCAGTTTGTCAGGGGCAACTTTTAGTTGAGAACACCATGAAGAAATAAATGTTATTACTCCACAGAGTATAAATAGTTGCTAATCTCCGCAGGGTTTAACGCTCGAGATGGCGAAGAAGAAGGTTCGCTCAGTCGCCGCTCCTGCTAAGGCAGGAACCTCTTCGTCTCCTACGGCACCTGCCGGGGAGAACTCGCCGCAGCCCGGGGCAAATTATGCCAGGACCGCAGCTTCGCCGCAACTGCCTCCGCTTCAGCCCTGAAGGCCGCTCGGATCCACGGTGTACAGGGACCCACATCGCTCGTCAGGATCGAGTTTGCAGACCCTGGTGACCACGAAGCGGCCTTGAGGGCGAGCCTCCCCTTACGCATCGAGGCCAGCCGAGTGGAACGCCAGGCACCCTGCCGACGAAACCAAGGTGCCACTACTGTGGCGCTTCCAGCACCACGTCTACGTGCAAACAGCACGATCTACATCGCCGTCGCCGCTACTCTGCAACTTGTGGAGGGTCGTCTCATTACACCGGCCAAGCGCTCTGCCCCCTGCATCCTCGCCGAAGCTGCCAGCAACTCCACAGTCGCCGACACCAGCATCATCACCAACGCCGATCATCAAGGAAGTCCAGGGTCTACGCGACGCCGTTCAGGATCTCCACGCGGAGGTCCTGGACATTGGTGTGCGTATTGCGGCACTGGACGACTTCATCACCTCCACCACCGAGAAGCTCCAGGAACTGCAGACCACCATCACTGCACGGCTCAGATCCTGGAGGCCAGCTTCGAGGAAGGCAGACAAACATCAACACACATTCCACTACCAGCAGAGAACCAGAAGCGCATCCTTGCACAGTGCCGTGCAAGAGCAGAACAACCGCCGGAGTAAGTACATCTTCATCCTTCCCTACCTAATTTCTCCTCTTAACCACCTCTATTTTCACCTCCCAACCTCTTTTTTTTGAGCTGCCCCATTTTTATTTATTTTTTATATTTTTTTTTATTATTTTTAAATTTGTTTAGCACAAAGGTGTGAATTTGACCTTTAGGACTTCTTTTTTTTCTTTTTTGTATTTTTTGTGCAATGTATTTATTTATTTACTTTATTTTGGGAAAGGTTTTAGGATAATATGAAAACTACTACACAAGAAGCATAGATCTCTTTTTTTCTTCTTCTTCTTTTCCCTATTCTTATCATATGCTCTCCTGGAGAGGACACTTAGAGCTTCCTTAAATGCGGGAGATCCAAGGCCAAAGTGGTCCTTTTGTCCAACTCCCAGCGTTCCTTCCGGATAAATATCTGGAAGGCCTGTAGATTTACTGTGTCTCCAACTTTTAGTACCCAAAAATAGCTGGCAAAGATGAGCCAAGTAAGGGCATCTGTCAGTTTCTTGTCACCGTGCTTGAATTCGAGATTCAGATAGACCCCCAGTGGAAACACTTGCACGCCACTACAAATCACTCCTATTCGTCCATATACCCAGTCCCATATTGGGCGTACGACGGCACAATCCACCAACTTGTGACTCAAGGTCTTCACCTTAGAACACCTGAAGCAGAGATTTGATGTTGCTCTGCCATGTCGCCACAATTTGTCAGCTGTCGGAACAACCTCATTGACAGCCGAGTAATCTCTTAGTAGAGCAGCGGACTCGATCACTCAATCTTTTCCAATGAGTGTGGTAAGTGCACACTTACGCCCTCAGTAGGGTTTGGTACATTGCTCAAGTGTTGCCCATTACCAAGGAATTTTCTCAGAGGATCGAATGTCTTATTGGTTATTTTCTCTGGTCCGGAGCTGCTTATCGGTTTTCCAGGGGACAATTACGTCTGCCAGTTCATAAAGATGGCTGTGGGTTGATAGCAGTGGATGTGCAATGTCTGGTACTTCTTTGAAAAACTATACTGTGTATTCTGGACGGTGAGGGCCTTTGGCTACAGCAATCTCTTTGGGCAGCACAACTTCGTCTTCCAGATAAGCGGTTGCCCGAATTTCGGCGGTGGTGGAAGACATTTGCGGACACAACTCAATGACAATGACAACTCAAACGTTGGCCTTTACACGGTCAGCCCTCTTTTACAAACACCTCATGGCTACCAACAGTGTTCCACCTCGGGTACAACAAAAATATTCGCTGAGACGATGGAGGTCAATTTGGAACAAATTTCAGAATCCGAAGATCCCCACTGACTGGAAAGCAGCGGTCTACTCGCCTGTCAATGAGGATGTTCCGACAGCTGACAAATTGTGGCGGCATGGCAGAGCAACATCAAATCTCTGCCTCAGGTGTTCTGCGGTGAAGACCTTGAGTCACAACTTGGTGGATTGTGCCGTCGTACGCCCAATATGGGACTGGGTATATGGACGAATAGGAGTGATTTGTAGTGGCGTGCAAGTGTTTCCACTGGGAGTCTATCTGAACCTCGAATTCCAGCACGGTGATAAGAAACTGACAGATGCACTTACTTGGCTGATCTTTGCCACTTATTTTGGGTGCTAAAACTTGGGGACGCAGAGAATCTAAAGGCCTTCCAGATCTTTATCCAGAAGGAACGCTGGGAGTTGGACAAAAGGACCGCTTTGTCCTTGGATCTCCCGCATTTACGGCAGAAGGGCATATGATAAGAGTACCACGTATTAAAAAAAGAAGGAAACGGAATGAAAGGGAGTCGATTCGCCTACCAACAAGGGAAAACCCGAGAAAACCCAAGGTCTGGGCGGGCGGTCTTACTCGGGACGTCACATGTGCTACAAGAAGTGAAAGTCAGGTTTCACACATGTATCACAAAAAATGGGAATGTATAAAGAATTTGACGGGCTAGTGTGAAGTGGCTCTGGTAAGGAAACAAGGCAGATTATATACTCTGCGTGTTTTTTGTGTGAGGGAACCAGAATTGCCACTTTCACCCGATAACCTGGCAGCGATACGCTTATCTGACGTTCTGTATTCCTTAGAACGCTGCTTACACATCAGGGAAAAAACCAAGCGACTATTTGCATGTGCGCCTCTGTGAACAGCATAACGCAATTAACAAGCTCGACTTCAAGGATGCAACACCAAGATTTCCCAGAACCCCCCCCCCACATCCCAAACTACACTTTAAATGTAAAGTTTTTCGATATCTTTAGTTTCTCACAAACGGCTGTAACAACTTTTATTAACATATATTTAAGATATTTGCAAGACAAATAACATATATCTGAATTTTCTAGGACAGTCTCTGAAGTCCTCTTCATTCTGAATAACTTTTGTACAAGTGGTACCACACAATTTATGTCAAATAATTATATGACTTTTTCAGTACTTACCTATTTCCGAAATATCGCAATACAAATAATATCTTGGAAATGGTTTACGTTACAAACATTTTTATTTGACATAAATTGTGTATTTCAACGACATCTACCTTTTTACTTTCTCTACTACTATAGTAAGTAGGGGAACTATTGTATTCCACCCAAAAATTCGATACCGAGATTTCACCGGAAATATATGTTTTGAGACCCCCTGAATCCAAAAAAAAGCATTTTTGGAAACATGTCCGTGTGTGTGTCTGTGAACAGCATAACTCAGAAACGAACAGTCGGATAAAAACCAAACTTGGTATTTAGGTTCAGTATCTTCCAGAGATGCGACACGAAGGTTTTCAAGAAAATCCCCCCACCCCAGATTACCCTTTACATGGAACATTTTTCGAAAATTTTAATTTTCTCAAAAATGGCTCTAACAATTTTGATTAAAATATCATATGTTTAAGATATTTTCATGACAAATAAAATGTATACATTGAATTTTCTGGGAATGTCCCCAAAAGTATTCTTCATTGTGAACGACTTTTGCATAACTGGTAAACCATAAGAGATACACAAAATTTTACTACACAAAAAGTGTAGATCGCGTTAAAATACACAACTTATGTAATATACATTTTTTGTTGTTGAGTGAACCATTTTCGAGATATGTCTTGATATTCCCTTAAATTTTTCAATAATTATTTTCTCAAATGGGAATTCGTTATTCATTTTTTTTGTCTTGGATATGCAAAGAGTATTAATCTGTGGCAAAGGGAGTGGTGCTGCACCTAGCAACCAGCTATTAAGAGATATGTCTATGCTTAAAGGCTACTGTATTTCTATATTGCCCTTGCAATTACAAAACAAGGGGAACATAGTACGCCTTAAGCGATAGTCAAATATTTATAGAACTGGTCGCTATGTGTAAAGTGTAATTCTCTTTGCAGGTCAAAAGATCGTTTCTGCAAATGTTTATCTCGATTAATATGAAATAGATGGAGAATAAGAGTTTGTAAAAATAGTTTGTACAAGAGTAGAGAAAGTCATGTGAGTGTAACACATCAGATTTTTTTGTCCTGGTAATGCAAAGAGAATGGAATACTCCACATAGCAACCAGCTCTTAAAATATTTGACTATCGCTTAAAGCCTACCAATTCCCCTTGCATCTATAAGAAAATTAGCAATAAGATTAACATCTCGATTAACATGAAGCATGTGGAGAATAAGCGTTTGTAAAAATAGTTTGTACAAGAGTAGAGAAAGTCATGTGAGTGTAACACATCAGATTTTTTTGTCCTGGTAATGCAAAGAGAATGGAATACTTTATATAGCAACCAGCTCTTAAAATATTTGGCTATCGCTTAAAGCCTACCAATTCCCCTTGCATCTACAAGAAAATTGGCAATAAGATTAACATCTCGATTAACATGACGCATATGGAGAATAAGCGTTTGTAAAAATAGTTTTTACAAGAGTAGAGAAAGTCATGTGAGTGCAACGCATCAGATTTTTTTCTATGTAGCAAGATTTTGACTATCTCTACTGTTTATAAGTTATACAAAAGTCATTCAGAATAAAGACAACTTCAGAGGCTATTACAAGACAATTCAAGTTATAAATTTTGTCATGAAAGTATCTTAAACAAGTGGTGTTTTATTCAAAATCGTTAGTGATTTTTTTTACTTGTCCTCCGTGGTGTAGTGGTTACCATGCTAGCCTCCAGTTCCCGAGTTCGTGGGTTCAAACCCGGCGGAGGGCGGTGGATTTTTTCAGGCGTAAAAACTCTTAGCATGGCTTCCTTCGGAAGGGAAGTAAATCCGGTGGTCCAGTGTCGTAGATTTACGGCACGTAAAAGAACCTCAAGCCTGATAAAGCGGCCTCTAATAAAAATTACCGGTCTTTCACGCCCAATATAGAATAGGACGCTAACAACTATACCAGATAAAGAACCTCCACATAAAACTCAGTTTCATTTTACAGCTATTTTTCAGAAAATCAACAACCAAACATTTCTCCATGTAAAACCTAGTTTGGGTGGGCTTTTGTGTTTTTACTTTCTCTACTACGTATAGTAAGTAGGGGAAGTATTGTATTCCACCCAAAATTTCGATACCGAGATTTCACCGGAAATACATGTTTTGAGACTCCCTGAATCCAAAAAAAGCATTTTTGGAAACATTTTCATGTGCCTGTCTGTCTGTGAATAGCATAACTGAAAAACGAAAAGTTGGATAAATAGCAAACTTGGTATTTGAGTTTAGTATCTTCCAAGGATGTGACACGAAGACTTTCAAGAAAATCCTCCCACCCCAGACTACACTTTACATGAAAGATTTTTTTAGAAAGTTTTGATTTCCTCAAAAATGGCTTTAAAGAGTTTGATTAAAATATCATATGTTTAATATATCTTCATGACAAATGAAATATATATCTTAAATTTTCTGGAAATGTCCCCAAAAGCCCTCTTCATTGTGAATGACTTTTGTATAACTGGTAAAGCGTAAGAGACACAAAAAAATGTATATCTCGCTAAAACACACAATTTATGTCCCATACATTTTTTTGTTGAGTGAACCATTTCCGAGATATTCCTTGTTATTTGTTTAACTTTTCCAATACTTTTACTTTTTCTCAAATGGGAATGAGCTATTCGTTTTATATATATATATATATATATATATATATATATATATATCCTGGACATACAAAGAGAATGGAATGCTCGACATAGCAACCAGCTCTTAAAATATTTGACTATCGCTTAAAGCCTACCATATTCCCCTTGCATCTACAAGAAAATTAACCATAAGAGAGTTTCTGCAAATGTTTAGTTTGTACAAGAGTAGAGAAAGTCATGTGAGTGCATACATCAGAGATTTTTATAAAAAGACCCGTGTGTATCTGTCAGTCCGTCTGTCTGTCTGTGAACAGCATAACTAAAAACCGAAAAGTTGGATCAGCACCAAACTTGGTATTTAAGTTTAGTACGTTCCAAAGATGCGACACGGAGATTTTCAACAAAAGCCCTCCACCTTAGACTACCCTTAAATGGAAATCTTTTCGAAAATTTTAATTTTCTAAAAAATGGTTGTAACGGTTTTGATTAAAACACCAGCTATTAACGATATTTACATTATATATGAGACGTATATCTTGAATTTTCTGGGAATAGCCTGTGGAGTCCACTTCATTTGTAAGAAATTTTGTATAATTGGTAAACGTTAAGCGACAGACAAAAACGTAGTGCAGATCTCTTTAAAACACCTATTTATTTAAAATAAGCCTTTTTTGTATAACCATTTATGAGATATCCGTTATTAAAGGTTCGAATTTTTCATTACTTGGTCATTCTTTTAAAGCCCTGTCAACATTCAACTGTTTCTCGCGATGTCATGGAAACAGTATGGAATTTGAAGACCAGCATATAGCGTCCAGTTGTTAAACATTTGACTATCGCTGTTCTTAGGTTAAAGAAAGTCATGTGAATGTATCACATCAGACTTTTTAGTTATCTGTTCACACACACCACTAAGTTTTTGTTTCTGAAAATACTCTTTTTGGATTCATTTCCAGTATCAGGCCTGATAAATCTATTATTTGTTTCAGAAAATAAACAGTGCTCTAATTTATGAAGGGTGTATTGTTAGGTATTCTGTGGAAGGCAGAACGTTGAAATTTTCCCACCTAACGGTCATGACGTCCCTTCTTGACCATTAAGGTTCATGGTCTATTTCTCCAACTAGCAAAGCTTCATCCCTTTCCTCCCATTATGAGACTGTTCTTTACATAGAGATCTTAAAAAATCAACTCTGTGTGGGCAATGGCCACCGTATCCCTTCCAGCGGACCCTTTCTCAGAGACAGACACCTTGCGGTAGGTAGCCCTTGTCCATCTGGAACAATTGGGTCACTCGTGAGTTTTTTGTTGCGACCCTTCACCCCTCCAAGGGAGAGCGGATTGCTGATCATTAATTCTGTTCGCGAACTCCAATATAGCTATCTACCTCATGCTATTCTAGCTGCCTCTCTTGCCCAGCGATGCAGGCGTGGTCTTATAAGCCTCCATTTATTATTTCATTAACTTCATTTACCTACACCCCGTATTTTTATGACATTCTTACATTCTGTACTTCTTACCTATAGTAGTATTGTATCCACCCAAAAATTCGATACTGTAAGTGTGTGCATGTCAACAGCATAACTCGAAAACCAAAACTCGAATAAATACCTAACTTGACATTCCGTTCATGTAAACATTTTTGGAACATTTAGATTTTTACAAAAATGGCCCCAACGATTTTGATTAAAATACCACATTTTAGAGATATTTATAGGACAAGTAAAATATATATCTTGAATTTTCTGGGAATAGCCTGTGAAGTCCTCTTCATTCGGAAGGAATTTTGAATAATCCTATATAACTGGTAAACGTTAAGCGATAGACAAAAACGTACTGCACAAAAAATGTAATCTCTTTAAAACACACAATTTATTTCATATAACTTTTTTGGGGGGGCATAAGCCATTTCCGAGATATTCGTTATTAATGGTTCCATTGTTCAATACTTTTATCATTCTTTTTAACTCCTGTCGATTTTCAGCTCTTTCCCGCGATTTATCTATAGTGATAAAACTTAAAGATTGATATATAAAATAAATTAAACGGAAGATAATAGAAAATTAATATGGAGATTAAGTGAAATGTTATAAGGTAAATAAATAAACAAATAAACACAAATGCTTGTATAAAGATATAAGTGAATTAAATAAAATATTGAACTACTATAAATTAAATGAAAGCAATGTAATGTTATAAGTAGATAACCTTAACTTTATAAAAGTTAATTAAGCAAAAGTTTAAATAAAATATAAGTAAACGTATTAAAATGATTAGTAGTTTTGTAAAAGGTTTTGTGTGACTACCAGTACATTTTCGCTGGTTACCAGTTGCTAACTTTTGCTGGTTTACAGAAAGTGTAGATAAATACAAAACTTAGAAATGTAATGAAGTTTTTTTTTACGCCTTTACTCTAATCTAATAATTTCTATTCTCTTTGTTCCTTTTATATTCATTTATTATTTTGTAGAGATTGTGTACTTTGTAGTTATTTTAACTGAAAAAAATTGCATGTAATATAAAATGTAAATGTGTTATGAAAATAAATGTAAAGTTTGAATGTATGTCCCGGTGTAGTAACCAAGGTGCCAGGATAGCATATTTCGATTTTATTTAGTTATTTATTTTTGTTTCTCGCGATGTCATGGAAACAGTACGGAATTTTAAGGCCAGCGTATAGTGTCCAGTTGTTAAACATTTGACTATCGCTGTTCTCTTTGTATTTATAACGAGATACGTAATGTAGCTATTACTGCAAAGGTTTATCTCGATTAAAATGAAGCAGACAGGAAAATACAGTTTCGTAAGAATAATTTGTGTACCCACTAATAAACGATAGAGGGTAGAGAAAGCCGTGTGAATGTAACACATCGGATATCTCCCGTTAAGGACTCTTAAAGAGATATCTTGTTCATCCTTAGCACATGATTTGCGCACTGCAACCTTTTTAATTTGACTACTTTCCTTATGGCTGGCTCTTTATATATCGCGGGTTCAAACCCGGCGGAGGGCGATGGATTTTTTCGGGCGTTGAAATCCTTAGCATGGCTTCCTTTGGAAGGGAAGTAAAGCCGGTGGTCCCCTGTCGTAGATTTAGGACGTAAAAGAACCTCAAGCCTGATAAAGAGGCCTTTGAGCAAAATTACCGGTCTTTCACGCCCAATATAGAATGGAATGCTAAGAACCATAGTAGTTAAAGAGCGTCCATAAATAAAACTCAATTTCAATGTCTTTATATATCTCACGTATGTCATACTATCTGATTCTGCACAACTCACGTTCATTCACTGGACCCAAAATACTTCTCAATATCTTCCTGTCAAACCCATTTAACGTATTTTGTTATTATCCATGTTTCGCAACCATGTAATAATAATAATAATAATAATAATAATAATAATAATCATAATAATAATAATAATCATAGTGGGGAAATTCTCGAATATATTATGAAATATTTTGAACAACCTATTAGGATTGGAAAGGCGCCAATTTTTCATTTTACCAAAAAGTGGAAAATGACAGATTTTGATCGCTCATATGTATTGGACAGAACATTTTTGGTAGAAAGATTTGTGAAAATGAGCGGCGACAAGACAAGTGCGCATCTGGTACGGCGATGATCTCACATGACGAATCAAATTAAAGCAAGGTCGTAACCTTTTTCTATTTCAATACAATGGATAACCTAGAATCCCGTCACGTCCGCTCGCCTGGACAGACTTGTTATTGTTCTCTTCTGAGAACCACATTATCCGAAACTTGCATCAAACTGCTTCACGATTTGACATGTATTGTTTGTCAATCATCTTTCATCAAGACGGCGTCTTCAGGAATGCCACTGTGATGCGCATTTATAATACTAACATATTTGGCACATATTCAAATTAATTTCTCCTAAGTCTCAGAAGATGTGACAGCAAATGAGACCGTTTTTGGTATTTTCTTGATGATCAAAAGGTTACATTCACATAAATTTCTCTATCCAATCTTCTGAAACCTATTATTATAGACTCATACTTCTATATCTTCTTCAGGTTAATCGAGATAAACGTTTCATTCTGGTCAAATATTTGGATGGTCAATTGTTCAGTAAAGTGGCTTCCTATATGCTGGGACCATTGATAAATTGAAAGCAATAACAAGGGATATATTGGAAATGGTTAATGCTACAAAAAAGAAGACTTAATTGATAAAAGTATATTCAAGATATGCTTCTGTTTAAAACACACAATTTATTTAAATTTTTTGTGACATTAACCATTTCCTAGATATCCGTTATTAATGGTTCGAATTGATCAACACTTTGCCATTCTTTTAAAGTTCTGTCAACATTCAATTGTTTCTCGCGATGTCATGGAAACAGTATGGAATTTTAAGGCCAGCATATAGCGTCCAGTTGTTAAACATTCGCTTAAACTTTCGTAAGAATAATCTTTTTACTCCCTCTAAAGGTAGAGGGTAGACAAAATCATGCGAATGTAACAAGATATTTCCAAGCGCTGTCAGAAATCAGTTGTTTCTGACGATGTCATGGAAATGTTATGCTATTTTAAAGCTCTCTTTGAAAGAAAAAAAAACGAAGTTTTTCAGGAGAGTAGATAGATAATGATTAACTAGTTGTATTGCTTTAAGCTCAAAAAATACGAAAATATATTTATTGCTCTTGTTTAGTTTTTGTGTTGAATAGGGCTTCAGAATGTAATGTTCTTGGAAATTCTTCAGCAGATCAAAATGAAGTTTTGTAGATCATTTATTTTCATCACAAGAAGCATGCATGAACGTAATAATGACAGTAACTGTTGAATCCAGTCCCTAAAGGTATTGAAATTCGTTAGGAGTAGGTATCTACCTGGACACACGAATTCTCACGCTGTGTAACACAAGCAAGGATATTATGTGTATCGTATCCGTTGCAGGTAAAGGATTACGTGGTGGTCATAACCTGGGAGTTGACCGCTCCCGAAAATCACCTGGTGCGGAACCCCAAGATGGTCATCTACCTGCAAAACCCCGACCTAAATAATTGATATACCTGCGAATGTGGAGCAGCGACGTGGTCAGGAGGAAGAGTTTGGTCAGTGAGAAAGAGGCAACCCTTTGAGATGACCGTTCTGTGAGAAACTCGCCGACCGTCCTCTTTTCCGCATTACAAATTAGGTGTTACATATTCTCTCTTTACCTGGACACGGGTCAGTCACATCAAACAGTAAACCAGGCCATTTTTTCAGCTTCTTTCACGAATCGGCCAATCACAGAGCAATTCTTTGAGTAACTTGGGAAGACGTTACGAAATGTGCAACACGTACACCAATCAGAAAATTTGATATTTTAAATTAAATTAAAAAAAGTTGTTCAGAGAGACAGTTCATAGACAAACGTTGGTATCAACAATTTAACGGTTTGAAACGGTCATACCCACGGAAGTTTCCGTTGTGAACTTGGGTTGACGGTTGTAAGGTCAGTGCTTCAATGCCAACCTCAACTGTTACACACTTAAACATGTCTACGTATATTAAGCAGGGGAAGTAATGTATTCCACCCAAAAATTCCATACCGAGATTTCACCAGAAATACATGTCTATAAAAGCATTTTTCGAAACATGTCTGTGTGTGTGTGTGTGTGTCTGTGAACGGCATAACTCAGAAACGAACAGTCTGATAAACACCAAACTTGGTATTTAGGTTCAGTATCTTCCAAGGATGCGACACGAAGGTTTTCGAGAAAATCCCCCCACCCCAGATTACCCTTTACATGGAAAATTTTTCGAAAATTTTAATTTTCTCAAAAATGGCTCTAACGATTTTGATTAAAATATTTTCATGACAAATAAAATGTATATCTTGAATTTTCTGCGAATGTTCTCCAAAAGTATTCTTCATTGTGAATGACTTTTGCATAACTGGTAAACCATAAAAGATAGACAAAATTTTACTACACAAAAAATGTAGACCGCGTTAAAATACACAATTTATGTCATATACATTTTTTTGTTGAGTGAACCATTTTCGAGATATTGCTTGTTATTCCCTTAAATTTTCCAACACTTATCTTTTTCTCAAATTCGTTATTCATTTTTTTTGTCCTGGTATTGAAAAGAGAATGGAATACTCCACATAACAGCCAGCTCTTAAAATATTTGACTATCGCTTAAAGCCTACCAATTCCCCTTGCATCTACAAGAAAATTAGCAATAAGATTAACTTCTCGATTAACATAAAGCATATGGAAAATAAGCGTTTATAAAAATAGTTTGTACAAGAGTAGAGAAACTCATGTGAGTGTAACACATCAGATATTTTTTTTAGCCTCGAAACATATATTTTCGGTGAAAAATGCATTTCTTTTTATTCAGGAGGCCTCAAAAAGTGTACTTCCGGTGAACTCTCAGCATCGAAGGTGGTGGGTTAAAAATATTGCGTTATCTTTCTTAGACCGAGATAAAGATAACTGATACAGTGAATAAATCACTTAATGTGACTGTTACACACGTGTTTAATATGTTTGAGAAGTTGAACAGAAATTATGATCATCAGCAGTGACCTTAATTAAGATTCATGAACCTTGAAACGTGTGTTTCCTGAGAAGGATGCTTGCCTGTTGCTCGGGTCAATGGTGAATCAACAATTTCCTACCAGACAATGGTAACTGGTTGCCCTTTAAGGGAGAGATAAACTGCTGAACCCCAGTGCAGGTGTCCTGCGATTGGAACAGTTGAGGAAACGCAAAGGTTGTCCCGGAAACCACAATGGCTTCAATTCTTTAAGATATAAATCGTCAGTTTACAACGCACTGCAACTCAATATATACCTTATATATACCGCTTTCTTAAGGTACAGAGGGAGCCAAAAGCCTCCGAACCGCCTGCGCGGCGTTTTTTCTGTACGCGTCCTAGGCGCTCGTCTGCCGCTATCTTAGAGAGGCGCGGATGAAACCATACAACATTTTTAAAACTACTTTTAAAGGATTTACTTACCAACTATCCATCATGGAATTTTTGGGGGGAATTTTCCAAACATGACCGATGTCGTCTAATGTTTCTTCGGTAAGAACCGAACGCCGTCTTTTAGATTTCTTAGCCTGAACACTTCCTGTGGCCTGAAATTTGCTGTAAAGTTCATGGATTGTTGTACGGCCTGCAACTTTTACACCTGGAAATATTTCTGCAAATCGTACTTTCACTTGGCGAGCTGACCGAGTTAACACATACGAATCATAAATAAATACACACTGTGCAGAAGAAAACATATACGGAGCCATAATATACTTTGTGACTACTTACAGGAAAAAATAATAAATAACTACATCACATTACCGTCAACTCAATACTGCACTTCACACTGCACAGCAAAACCACAACAGCGTGACTTTGTTCATAGCAGCAGTGCGTTATCATGTTTTTATCATATTTCCACACGCCCAGTGGAAAAACAGACGGTAATATTGTTCATAAAATAGCCCTCCGAGGTAACTTAAAACATAAAGTGTACAAGACAAACCCACACACCCAGAAAGAATTAAAAAAAAATATCCGCCAGGAAATTTCTCAGCGTGAACGACGGCGAGTAATGGATAGTTTCCTAAAGAGATGCCAAAAATGTATGGACAACGGTGACATCGCCTTTCATAAAGTTGGTAAGTAAAACCTTTAAAAGTAGTTTTAAAAATATTGTATGGTTTCATCCGCACGTTTATATGATAGCGGCAGACGGCAACGAGCCCGTGGATGCGGACAGGAAAAACACCGCTAAAGGCGGTTCGGAGTCTTTTGGCTCACTCTATAGTATATCGATGAACATTGGAGACGTCCGTTTTAATTTCTCCTCTATCAGAAGCGTCTTTAAAAAAAAGTCAATGTGTTACATTCACACGACTTTCTCTAGCCTCTATCATGTATTTTTATATCTCTTCTAAAAAGTATTCTTACAAAAGCTTGATTTTCTGTCTACTTCATGTTAATTGAGATAATAGGTTGCAGAAATATTTTATTACACATTTCTTTGTAAGTACTAGAGGAATACAGGGTATGTTGTTCTCCGTGGTTCCCGGGGTTGCGGGTTCAAACACGGCGGAGGGCGATGGATTTTTTTTTTCCAGGCGTAAAACGTTAGCATGGCTTTCTTCAGAAGGGATTAAAGCTGATGGCCCCGTGTCGTAGACTTATGGCACGTAAAACAACCTCAAGCTGATAAAGAGGCCTCTGATCAAACTTACTGGTCTTTCACCCTCAATATAGAATGGGACACTAAGAACCACAGCAGTTAAAGAGCGTCCATAAATAATAAAACTCAATTTGAATACAGGATACTGAAGTGATAGTCTAATGTTCAAAAAGTGGGTCATTATATGCTGGCTTTAAAAATCACAATTGTTTCTCTGTCATCACTACAAATAACTCATTGATGACCACTTTAAAAAAAATCTGATGTGTTACACTCACATGACTTTCTCTACTCTTGTATAAACTATTTTTACAAACGCTTATTCTCCATATGCTTCATGTTAATCGAGATGTTAATCTTATTGCTAATTTTCTTGTAAACGTAAGGGGAATATGATAGCCTTTAAGCGATAGTCAAATATTTTAACAGCTGGTTGCTATGTGGAGTATTCCATTCTCTTTGCATTACCACGACAAAAAAAAATGTATAAAGAATTCCCATTTGAGAAAAAGTATAAGTATTGGAAAATTTTAGGGAATAACAAGCAATATCTCGAAAATGGTTCACTCAACAACAAAATGTATACGACATAAATTGTGTATTTTAACGCGATGCTACATTTTTTGTGTAGTAAAATTTTGTCTATCTCTTATGGTTTACCAGTTATGCAAAAGTCGTTCACAATGAAGAATACTTTTGGAGACATTCCCAGAAAATTCAAGATATACATTTCATTTGTCATGAAAATATCTTAAACATATGATATTTTAATCAAAATCGTTAAATCCATTTTTGAGAAAATTAAAATTTTCGAAAAATGTTCCATGTATAGGGTAATCTGGGGTGGGGGGATTTTCTTGAAAACCTTCGTGTCGCATCTCTGGAAGATACTGAACCTAAATACCAAGTTTGGTGTTTATCCGACATTTCGTTTTTCAGTTACACTGTTCTTTTTCTAAAAATGCTTTTCTTAGATTCACAAAACATGTATTTTCGATTAAATCTCGGTATCGAAATTTTGGTTGGATTGCAATATCTTCTCTACCTACAATGTACTTGGTATAGAAAGTAAAATTTTAAACCAGTAAGAACGGATATGTTTGAAATGACTGATGCCACTAAAGGATCACTAGAGATAAATGTTGTGCTTTAAAGAGGTGTACATTTTGTAGAAATACGCTTTTATCTAACTCTTATGGCTTACCAGTTAAGTACGAAATTATGCAAACAAGGGCGGATTGATAAGTCAGTGACTTTTTAAACACAATATTTCTTAACATAGTCTCCTTTCAATTCAATACACGTTGTCCAATGTTTCTCCAATGTTTTTAACACTTCCAAAAAATATGATTTTTCGAAGTCTGCAAAATATGAGGTTGTTTCTGCTATTATGTGCTCACAGGACGTGGATTTCTTCCCAGCGAGATAATTTTTTAGGTTTGTGAAGAGGAAGAAGTCGCTCGGAGCCAAATCTGGAGAATATGGTGGGTGAGGTAGCAGTTCGTAGCCCAATTCCACATATTTTGCGATGGCAATGGCTGACTTGTGTGCGGGTGCGTTATCCTGGCGAAAGAGAACCAATTCCTTATGAAATTGATCCAGCATTGCGGCGAAATATGACCGTGTGATCGTTGCATCCTTTTCTAGGTAGTGGATGTCTTATCACCGCTTGTGAATCCCGAAAGACAGCTGCCATGATTTTTCCTGCTGACGGAATCATTTTCGCTTTCTTTGAGCAGGTTCGCGGAAGGAAATCCACTGCTTTGATTGTTGTTTGGTTTCAGGTTGATAGTAATGGATCCAAGTTTCATCAACTGTAATATAACGCCGTAAAGACACATTTGGGTTGCGCTGGAACATGTTCATACAACCCTGTGAAATCTCACACGATTCCGCTTGTTCTCAACTGTGAGCAGTCACAGCATCCATCTTGCTGACAGCTTTCTCATACCCAAAAATTCGTGCAGAATGTTATACACCCGTTCACTCGAGATGTTTACGGTCTTGGCTATCTCACGGATTTTCACTCGGCGGTCTTCCAACACAATATTGCGAACTTTGTTCACCATTTCTTCAGTTGTGACCTCAACCGGCCGTGCTGTGCGCACGGCATCTCTTGTGCTCGAACGGCCACATCGAAATTCTGTGAACCATGCCATGTGATTGGAGCAGAGTCCCCACAATACTTGTTCAGCTTTTCTTTTGTTTCCTTCACCGTCTTACCACGCAAAAAGTAGTGCTTTATCAGAACATGAAGTTCACTTTTCTCCATTTTCTACAAGGCAACACACATCTGCTTATTTTAGACGCTCTCAAAAATGTTCTACGAAACAAATGACGACGAATTTCTGCGATTACACCAGAATAGATGTAAGACTTGGGTGCAAGCAAGAAGCCTGTGATTAGAACGCTATCTCGCGTCAAAGTCATGGACTTATCAATCCGCTCTCGTAGTTTATTCCGAATGAAGAGTACTTCGCGGGCTATTCTCAGAAAATTCAGGATATACATTTTATATTTTGTCATGTAAGTACATTAAGTAATTTTTACTTTCTGTACTACGTATAGTAAGTAGGGGAAGTATTGTATTCCACCCAAAAATTCGATACCGAGATTTCACCGGAAATACATGTTTTGAGACCCCCTGAATCCAAAAAGCGTTTTTGGAAACATGTCCTTGTGTGTGTGTGTGTGTGTGTGTGTGTGTGTGTGTGTGTGTGTGTGTGTGTGTGTGTGTCTTTGAACAGCATAACTCAGAAACGAACAATCGGATAAACACCAAACTTGGTATTTAGGTTAAGTATCTTCCAGAGATACGACACGAAGGTTTTCAAGAAAATCCCCCATGGCAGAGTACCCTTTACATGGAACATTTTTCGAAAATTTTAATTTTCTCAAAAATGGCTCTAACGATTTTGATTAAAATATCATATGTTTAAGATATTTTCATGACAAATAAAATGTATATCTTGAATTTTCTGGGAATGTCTCCAAAAGTATTCTTCATTGTGAACGACTTTTGCATAACTGGTAAACCATAAGAGATAGACAAAATTTTACTATTCAATAAATGTAGATCCCGTTAAAATACACAATTTATGTCATATACATGTTTTGTTGTTGTTGATTGAACCATTTTCGAGATATTGTTTGTTATTGCCTTAAATTTTTCAATACTTATTTTCTCAAATGGAAATTCGTTATTCATTTTTTTGTCTTGGATATGCAAAGAGTATTAATACGTGGGAAAGAGAATGGTGCTGCACCTAGGAACCAGCTATTAAGAGATATGTATGTGCTTAAAGGCTACAGTATTTCTATATTGCCCTTGTAAATATATATTCCCCTTACATCTATAAGAAAATTAGCAATAAGATAGACTCTGCAAATGTTTATCTTGATTAACATGAAGTATATGGAGAATAAGCGTTTGTAAAAATAGTTTGTACAGGAGTAGAGAAAGTCATATGAGTGTAACACATCAAATTTTTATTTTAACCATAATCATTAGAGGTATTTTTTAAAAAAAAAAAAGATGTCGAAAAACTATTCTATGAATGGGTGGTTGTGGCGGAGTGATTTTCGTGAAAACCATCGTGTTGAGTACTTGGAAGATACTGAACTCAAGTAGTAAATTATGTGGAATAGAGTATTAGTTGCTGTCTACCTCAGGGAAGTAAGACAAGTTGCCATTTTAAACCTCCAGCGTGTGATGGTTACTACTGGGTGCCGCAATGAATAGAGTGGAGCTGAAAGAGGACGATGATGCCCACTTTTTATGAAGACGGTAATGAAAGGAACATTAATCCTGCAGATGAAAAGTAAACATTACGTACAGTGTTAAACCTTCCTGTCTTGACACCCTTAACTGATCCTCACGCGTTCAAAAGAGCTGATAATGGCTAACGTTTGTCGGCTTTGCTCTCTGTAAGCATACCTCCTCGCAGTAACGACTCAGAATAGCCATACTACTGACGGGTTACGTTACCTTACGATATCTTCATTTTCTCTACTGCATACATAGTAGGTACAGAAGGAATTGCCTTCCATCCAAAAATTACATATCGAGAATTCGCCAGAAATGCGTGTTTTTGCGGCCCCCTGAATAAATAAAAAAGCATTTTTAGAAAAAAGCCCATGTGTGTGTGTGTGTGTGTGTGTGTGTGTGTGTGTGTGTGTGTCTGTGAACAGCATAACTCAAAAACAAAAAGTCGGATATATATCAAACTTGGTATTTAGGTTCAGTATCTTCCAGAGATGCGACACAAAGGTTTTCAAGAAAATCCCCCCACCCTAGAGTACCCTTTACATGGAAAATTTTTCGAAAATGTTAATTTTCTCAAAAATGGCTCTAACGATTTTGATTAAAATATCATATGTTTAAGATATTTTCATGACAAATGAAATGTATATCTTGAATTTTATGGGAATGTCTCCAAAAGTATTCTTCATTGTGAACGACTTTTGCATAACTGGTAAACTATAAGAGATAGACAAAATTTTAATACAAAAAAATGTAGATCGCGTTAAAATACACAATTTATGTCACATACATTTTTTTTTTTGTTGAGTGAACCATTTTCAAGATATTGCTTGTTATTCCCTTAAATTTTCCAACACTTTTTCTCAAATGGGAATTCGTTATTCATTTTTTTTTTTTTTTGTTCTGGTAATACAAAGAGAATGGAATGCTCCACATAGCAACCAGCTCTTAAAATATTTGACTATCGCTTAAAGCCTAGCAATTCCCCTTGCATCTACAAGAAAATTAGCAATAAGATTAACATCTCGATTAACATGAAGCATATGGAGAATAAGCGTTTGTAAAAATAGCTTGTACAAGAGTAGAGAAAGTCATGTGAGTGTGACATCAGATCTTTAGAAGAAGGTCTGTGGTGAGTCTGTGAACAGCATAATCAAAAACGAAAACTTACATAATACCAAACTTGGTATTTAGATTCAGTACCTTCCGAAGATGTAACATGAACATTTTTAGGAAAATCGTCCCATCCCAAAGAACCCTTTACATTGAACATTTTTCGAAATTTTTTATTTTCTAAAAAATGGCTCTAACAACCTTTGATTAAAATACCATATATAAAATATATTTACATGATAAATAAAATGCACATCTTGAATTTTCTGGGAATAGCCTGTGAAGTCCTCTTCATTCGGAATTACATTTTTATAATTGGTAAGCCTAAGAGATAGAAAAATATTAATACACAAAATATATAGATATAGATATAGATATATAGACAGTCCTTGTTATTGATTTTAATTTTCAAATATGTTTCTGTAATGGGAACCCGTTATTCGACCCCCCCCCCCTCCTTCATGTTCATGCAGAAATTTCAAATTCATCACACAGAGAAACGCCCTTTAAAAATCTGACTATGGATTCATTGTAATGTATCCTGAAGCCAAACGTGTAAATGTGGTTTGAATGTTTGTTTCGATTAACAAGAAGCAGATGGAAACATAAGCTTTTGTAACAATACTTTGCAGAAGAGTAGGTAGAGAAAGTCATGTAAATGTAACACTTCAGATGTTTTGGCTAACATTTCATTAAAATAGTTCCCTTCCTGCCCACAGTGTTTTCTGCAACGGCCGTTATATTAAATGTCAATTACTCACGTAGTTATTTATTTAGGCCCACGCCCGCTACCTGACACCCTGGCAACCCCTTTAACTTCCTCATTCACCGCTGACCGGTCTTGGTATACCTGCGCTCCTTTGTGTCGCCAACTGGTAACATTGACATTAGGGGAGGTCATGTCCAGCCCGTGTCCATTACATCGACCTAGTACTAATTCAGATGGCTTTCATGAAAACTGCAATATTCCTGTAGCCGTTACACGCGGCTTTCAAACCCGGAATAAAGTGTTCGCGGCTCCTATTTAACGTTTTTCAACCCCATCTCCCGTCAGTGCTGGATATTCTGTGATGTGTTACATTCTGTTCCGGTAACTTCGTGTTATCTCTTTTGATGAGCGCCTGTTATTGTTTTACTATTTTGAATTTTGGGTTCTTTGTCCTCCGGCTAGCTATTATTATTATTATTCAGTCGAGCAAATCTCTTGAACAGGGTGTGTAAACGGAAAGGAGTTGTTACTAAAAGATAACACTGATAAAAGAATTTGTTTTTATACTTTTATTACCGTCACAATTAATTAATTTCACATAATTACTCTTGATACACGCCCGACTGAAACTGTTATATTTTCGAATGTAACTATAATCGCTTATTTGCCGCACATTATTAATTCGCGTATTTCACATTTTTTAACTAACTTTACGACGCGAGAGATTCTGTAGAACTGCGCGACGTGTAACCGGTGAATGATTGTGTTGAACTGTGCGTTACCCGTCTTTAGCACGGAATTTATACTCCCTCACCCCGATATGCCTAAAGCTTATAATCGAGCTGCTATTGGTTAATAAAGCGCGCCAACATTAGCGTCTATTTTTATATCCAATCAAAATTACGAACACATATGCTCTAGGGAAGATATTCCCTCCATTTCTAAAGAAAAGCGCGCTACTCTGACGTCATTTGTTTGTCTCTTATAATTGATAAACAACTCACCCCCTCGCTCATTGTTACCCGCTCCTATTGTCAGTTTCAGTGAGGCGTGTAAACTTATTTCCTAGCAATGCTTAAATTAACAAACATCTCAAATCATTGTCATACAATAATGCTTATTTACACTACAATCACTCTGGCATTCACAGTGTTGTGATATAAAATACTGCCTCAATTCACATCACTTTCTCTACCCTCTATCGCGTATTAGTGGGCATATTGAATATTCTTACGAAAGCTTATTTTCCTATCTACTACATTTTCATCCAAATAAACCTTTACAGAAATAGCTACATTACACATTTCGTTATAGATACAAAGAGAACAGCGATAGTCAAATGTTTAACAACTGGACGCTATATGCGTCCATACTGTTTCCATGACTTCGCGAGAAACAACTGAAAATTCAAACCATTAATAACGGACATCTAGGAAATTGCTGATGTCACAGAAAGTTATATGAAATAAATTGTGCACTTTAAAGAGATATACAGTTTTTGTGTAGTAGTTTTCGTATACCATTCAACATTTACCACTTATACAAAATTATACAAAATTCCTTCCGATTGAAGAGGACTTCACAGGCTATTCCCAGGAAAATTCAAGATATACACTTTATTTGTCGTGTAAATATCTTTAATAATGGCATTTTAATCAAAATCGTTAGTCATTTATGAGAAAATAAAAAATGTCGCATGTTTGGTAGATACGGAACTTAAATACCAACTTTAGTATTTTTGGTTTTTGGAGTTATACTGTTCACAGACGCGCGCGCGCAGATTTTTCTAAAAGTGCCTTTTTTGGACTCATGGGATCCCAAAACATGGATTTCCGGTGAAATATCGATACTAAATTCTTGAGTGGAATACAATACATTATCTGCCTACTATGTACGGGGCAGAGAAAGTAAAAATGAGAACATGTTTATTTTTTTACGTTTTTGTTATTTCTCTACCAGAATCTATATAATAGGTAGAGAAGGTATTGCATTCTACCAAAAATTCGATATCGAGATTTCACCGGAAACACATGTTTTGAGACCCTTTGAATACCAACAAAATTTTTTTTAGAAAAACGTGTGTGTGTTTGTGAATAACATAATTCAAAAACGAAAAGTCGTATAAATACAAAACATTATATTTAAGTGCGTATCTTCTAACGATTTTGATTAAAATGCTATTATTAAAGATATTTACATGGTAAATAAAATAAATTTTTATAAACGGTAAACGTTAAGCAATAGACGAAAACATAAGCGCACAAAGATTGTAGATCCGTTTAGAACACACCATTCATTTCAGATACATTTTTCGTAGCATAAGTTATTTCCGAGATATCCGTTATTAATACTTCGAATGGCTCAATGCTGTTGTTTCTCGCGATGTCATGGAAACTGTATGGAATTTTAAGGCCAGCATATAGCGTCCAGTTGTTAAACATTTGACTATCGACTCAAGCTCCTGTATTCCTTCAAGAAACGTATAATCGAAGTGTTTCTACAAACGTTTATCTCGACTAACACGAAGCAGACAGCTTCTGAAAGAAAAGTGGACAGAGGAAGTGCTGTGAATGTATCACACGAAATGACCATCGGGAGGGATGCACGTGTATAAAGGTCGCAACCCTTGCCAGCCTCCCTGATACACGACGATCCCAGCTGGAGATAGCACCGTAACATACAACGGGAACCAGCAAAAACACTGGCTATAACTCTTTGCACAGGTACGGGAATCATTTTTTGTGTGCCGCTCGGGTAGCAGTGAAATCGGAAGCCATTTCATTTCATTCACATCCCTTTCTCATTTCAAATTTAATTGGCTCTCCAACACAAAATAAAACCGAAATGTGATACATAAGACGAAACCGCTATGCACAGATGATAATAGTTGGAGTTTTGTGCCCGTTTATGAAGAAGAATCTGATGTGATACACTCACATTACTTTCTCTACCCTCTATAGCTTATTAGTAGGCACACAAATTACACTTATTCAAGCTTATTTTCCTATCTACTCCATTTTCATCCAAATAAACCTTTACAGAAACAGCTACATTACACATTTCGTTATAGCTACAAAGGGCAGCGATAGTCAAATGTTTAACAACTGGACGCTATACGCTGCCTTAAAATTCCATACTGTTTCCATGACATCGCGAGAAACAACTGAATGTTGACAGAACTTTAAGAATTACCAAGTATTGATTCGATTCGAACTATTAATAACGGATATCTCAGAAACGGATTATACTACAAAAAAACTTATTTTAAATAAATTGGGTTTTATAGAGATCTACGTTTTACTTTCTCTACTACGTATAGTAAGTAGGGGAAGTATTGTATTCCACCCAAAATTTCGATACCGAGATTTCACCGGAAATATATGTTTTGAGACCCCTGAATCCAAAAAAAGCATTTTTGGAAATATGTCCGTGTGTGTGTGCCTCTGTGTGTGTGTGTGTGTGTGTGTGTGTGTGTGTGAACAGCATAACTCAGAAACGAACAGTCGGATAAACACCAAACTTGGTATTTAGGTTCAGTATCTTCCAGAGATGCGACACGAAGGTTTTCAAGAAAATCCGCCCACCCCAGACTACCCTTTACATGGAACATTTTTCGAAAATTTTAATTTTCTCAAAATTGGCTCTAACGATTTGGATTAAAATATCATATGTTTAAGATATTGTCATGAGAAATGAAATGTATATCTCGAATTTTCTGGGAATGTCTCCAAAAGTATTCTTCATTGTGAACGACTTTTGCATAACTGGCAAATCATAAGAGATAGAGAAAATTTTACTGCACAAAAAATGTATATCGTGTTAAAATACACAATTTATGTTATATACATTTATTTTGTTGAGTGAACCGTTTTCCAGATATTGTTTGTTATTCCCTTAAATATTTCAATACTTATTTTCTAAAATGGGAATTCGTTATTCATTTTTTTTGTCTTGGATATGCAAAGAGTATTAATCTGTGGCAAAGAGAATGGCGCTGCACCTAGCAACCAGCTATTAAGAGATATGTATGTGCTTAAAGGCTACTGTATTTCTATATTGCCCTTGTAAATATATTTTCCCCTTACATCTACAAGAAAATTAGTAATAAGATAGACTCTGCAAATGTTTATCTCGATTAACATGAAGTAGATGGAGAATAAGCGTTTGTAAAAATGGTTTGTACAAGAGTAGAGAAAGTCATGTGAGTGTAACACATCAGATTTTTTTGTGTAGTACGTTTTCGTATATCGCTTAACGTTTACCAGTTATACATGATTTAAATAAAATTTCCTCCGAATGAAAAAGACTTCGTAGGTTCTTCCCAGAAAATTCAAGATAATGCATTTTATTTTCCATGTAAATATCTTTAATATATGATAATTTTATCAAAATCAAAAAACCCCGCGGAGGGCGATGGATTTTTTCGGCGTAAAAATCTTTAGTATAGTTTCCTTCGGAAGGGAAGTAAAGCCGGTGGTCCCATGTCGTAGATTTACGGCACGTAAAAGAACCTCAAGCCTGATAAAGAGGACTCTGAGCAAAATTACCAGTCTTTTACGCCCAGTATAGAATGTGACGCTAATGACCACAGTAGGTAAAGAGCGTCCATGAATAAAACTCAATTTAATTTTAAAATCGTTAAAGCCATTTTTTAGAAAATAAAAAATATCAAAAAATGTTGCATGTAAAAAAATTAGAAATCCGACTTTTCGGTTTTGAGTTATAGTGTTTACAGACACACTGACACACACACGGACATATTTCCAAAAATGCTTTATTTGGATTCAGGGCGCCTCAAAACATATACTTCCGATCACATTTCAGTATTGAAATTTTGGGTGGAATGCAATGCTTCCCGTACCTAGTATACGTAGCAGAGAAAGTAAAAAGAGAAAGATCCGCGCATGCGCGCCTGTGTGCATGTGCGTCTGTGTGTTTGTGAACAGCATAACTCAAAAACAAAATCTTGGTTTCAGTATCTTCGAAGAACACGACACGAAGATTTTCAAGAAAAGCCCGCCCACCACAAACTACCCTTTACATGAAAAAAAAACTTCCATTGCTTTTTTATTTTCCCAAAAGTGACTCAAATGATTTTGATTAAAATACCATATGTTTAAATCTCTACATGACGAATAAAATGTATATCTTGAATTTTCTGGGAATAGGCTATAAATGTAGGTAAGTCTCGTTAAAGCACACAATTTATATGAAATAAATTTTTCGTGGCGTTAGTCGTTTCCGAGATATTCTTTGTTATTGATTTGAATTTTCGAATACTTAATGTTTTTCAAGGCGGTAAGTTGCAATTCGTTTTTTTGTAGTGGTCATGCAAAGAGCAGGAATATCAAAACCGTTACATAGCGACACGCTGTTAAAACATGTGACTATCGCTCTACCTGCTGTATTCGTCTTGTATGCACAACGAAATGTATAATGAAAGTTTATCTCTGGATTAACAAGAAATGTATGGAATAATAAGGCTGTTTGCAGAGTGAGTAGAGAAGGTCATGTGAATGCAACGCATGGGTATGTTTTTTTTAAATTTATTATACTATTTTTTATTCGTTAAATAAAAATAATTAAATTAATTTAAAGTTATATAAAAGTGGTTAATTTATAACAATACAGCTTAAAGAAGAATAAGCAAATACTTTCCTCATTGTAACACTTAAAAACTCGTGGATGCCTTTTGAGTTTTCGTTACTCATTTCTGGAGAAAATCTATGCAAGTTTCACTACACACCTTTTTCACTTTCTCTAACGCCCACTTATCTTAGATAGAGGAAGTATTACATTCCACACAAAAGTTCAATATCGAGATTTCCCGAAATGCAGGTTTTGAGATCCCCTGAGGGTATGTAGAGCATAACTCAAAAACGAAAATTGGTGCAAAATTATTCAATTTACTACACAAAACTTTAAAAGACTGCAGTAAATTAAACTGTTTCAAAAACACTTTGGGCTCTTATTTCACTGAAAAAGTACACTACAGCATCGAGGAATTCATTAGTGACCATGCCTAATCCATGCCATGTTCTAAATCATTTTAATTAACTGCAAGGCAGTACATTATGTTATATAATTCTTTTTGTTTTTATGTCTGACAAAGTTCCTTTGTATGTGTACTATATTGAACAATTGTACATTGTCATACAAGGGTCTTTCAACAAGAGAGTCCTATCTTTAACATGTGATAGCTGCCGTTGTTATTAAGTTACAGCAGTCATTTTTTTCATGCATTTACAGTTGTTATTGACAAATAGCCATGGAACGTTACAGCATTCAGCAACGCGTAGAAATTGTGAAAATGGATCATCTGTTCGCCAAGCCTTCCGTGTATTGCGTGAAGTTTACGTGTGCATAATCGTCCCTGCGAGAGAACGATTCGGCGTTTGATCGATAAATTTGAAAGAAGTGGTTCTGTCAGCGATCAAAGAACGCCTGTACGTAATCGACGTAAGCGCTCCAACGAAAACATAGGCGCCGTTCGTGAGAGTGTACGCGAGAACGGAAACAAATCAATTGCTCGTGGAGCGCAAGAGTTGGGGCTTTCGCCGACCACAACTTGGCGAATTCTGCATCTGGACTGACGTTTTAAGCTTACAAAATTGTGTTAACTCAAGAACTACAGCCCAACGACCCGCCGTGTATTTGCTGACTGGGCTATGGAGCAATTGGAAACTGACCGGATTTTTGTCGAAAAAGCATCTTCAACGACGAAGCCCAATTTTGGATGGATTGTTGTGTTAACAAACAAAATTGCTGCTATTGGAGCAATCACAATCCAATGCAGATTCAAGAACGACCACTTCATCCCTAAAAGGTTACTGTGTGGTGTGGATTTAGGTATGGTGGAATCATTGGTACATATTTTTCCCAAGATGAAGATAGAGAAGCTCTGTCAATGGAGAAAGATACCTAGCTTTTATAAGGGACTATTTTTTGGGCTGAATTGGATGGTATGGATCTCAGAAACATCTGGTTCCAGCAAGATGGTGCCACATGTCATACTGCTCTCGAAACGATCGATCTTTTGAAGGAGTTCAGAGGTTTCATCATTTCCCGTGGTGGTGATGTTAACTGGCCCACGAGGTCATGTGATTTAACGCCGTTGGATCACTTCTTGTGGGGTTATGTTAAATCTCGAGTTTATGTCAACAAGCCAGAAACAGTAAATAATCTTATGAATAACATCACGCGTGTTATTCGTGAAGTTGGACCTAATTTACGTTCTTCTGTCATTGAAAATTGGGTCAACAGTAAGCGCGCAACCCAACGCGGTCACTTAACTGATGTTCTCTTTCACACGTAATGACATTAATTATGTTCCAAAATAAAAATATAAATAAACCTGTATCATTTATAGAACGTGCTTTATTTAAGCTCAAAGATAGGACACTCTTGTTGAAAGACCCTATACAAAGGGCAAAATCACTTTTATCACGTGTGACATAGACTACTTGTTAGACAGCGCTAGAAATTGCAAAGTATGAATAATTCCTGAAACTAGCATAGATTACGTTTAGAACGCGCTTCTTGAAACAAGAGAAATGACGTTAAAAAAGCGAGATGTCAGGCATTTTTTGATTCGCTAGCAGTCATTTTCAGTGAAATTATTTTCAACATGTTTTGCCTTCCACCAGGCAATGAAGCAATTAAATGCTATATCATATTGCTTTCTGGATTTTTGGGGGGTAAGTACTTCTAGTGTTCTTTCTGCTGCTTCTGTAATTTCACTTCCATTTCAGTTTCCTCTGAATTCATAATTTCCGTCATTTAATTTTTCTGTACGCTATACTAGAACAGAAGGCTGACAATATAACATATAGGTTAACTGTACAACGAATCGGGATAAATTGAAGTATGACGATTTGAATTGTGAACAGATAATGCCAGCGCCATGAGAAATTAAGCATGTGAAAAGACAATGAAAAGTAAAGCCTAATAAAATCAAGTCGAATTATTAAACATGTGCAAATAAATACAAACGATAACTGTCATGTGATTGGATTTGAAAGCAAAGTTGGTCATTTCCTTCAGAAGGAAAGTAAAGCCGCTGGTTCTGCGTCGTAGATTTACGGCACGAAAAAGAACCTCAAACCAGCTAAAAGTTACCGGTCTTTCACGCCCAATATAGAAGCAGTGTTAAGGACCACAGCAGTTAATGAGCGTCCACAAATAAAACTCAATTTACTTCTATACTTTCTCTACTACGTATAGTATATTGTATTCCACCCAAAAATTCGATACCGAGATTCCACCAGAAATATATGTTTCGAGACCTCCTGAATCCAAAAAATCTTATGTGTTACACTCACATGACTTTCTCTACTCTTGTACAAACTATTTTTACAAACGCTTATTCTCCATCTACTTCATGTTAATCGAGATAAACATTTGCAGACTCTATCTTATTGCTAATTTTCTTGTAGATGTAGGGGGAATATATATTTACAAGGGCAATATAGAAATACAGTAGCCTTTAAGCATAGACATATTTCTTAATAGCTGGTTGCTAGGTGCAGCACCATTCCCTTTCCCACAGATTAATACTCTTTGCATATCCAAGACAAAAAAATGAATAACGAATTCCCATTTGAGAAAATAAGTATTGAAAAATTTAAGGGAATAACAAGCAAAATCTCGAAAATGGTTCACTCAACCAAAAAAATGTATATGACATAAATTGTGTATTTTACGCGATCTACATTTTTTGTGTGGTAAAATTTTCTCTATCTCTTATGGTTTACCAGTTATGCAAAAGTCGTTCACAATGAAGAATACCTTTGGAGACATTCCCAGAAAATTCGAGATATACATTTTATTTGTCATAAAAATATCTTAAACATATGATATTTTAATCAAAATCGTTACAGCCATTTTTGAGAAAATTAAAATTTTCTAAAAATCTTCCATGTAAAGGGTAATTTGGGTTGGGGGATTTTCCTGAAAACCTTCGTGTCGCATCTCTGGAAGATACTGAACCTATATACAAAGTTTGGTGTTTATCCGACTGTTCATTTATGAGTTATGCTGTTCACAGACAGGCACACAGACTGACAGACAGACACACAGACACACACAGGGACATGTTTCCAAAAATGCTTTTTTTGGATTCAGGGGGTCTCAAAACATGTATTTCCGGTGAAATCTCGGTATCGAATTTTTGGGTGGAATACAATACTTCCCCTACTTACTGTACGTAGTAGAGAAAGTAAAAAAGCATTTTTGGAAACATGTCCCTGTGTGTGTCTGTACGTCTGTCTGTGTGTCTGTCTGTGAACAGCATAACCCAGAAACGAACAGTCGGATAAGCACCAAACTTGGTATTTAGGTTCAGTACCTTCTAGAGATGCGACACGAAGGTTTTCAAGAAAATCCCCCACCCCAGATTACCCTTTATATGGAACATTTTTCGAAAGTTTTAATTTTCTCAAAATGGCTCTAACGATTTTGATTAAAGTATCATATATTTAAGATATTTTCATGAAAAATGAAATGTATATCACAAATTTTCTGGGAATGTCTCCAAAAGTAATCTTCATTGTGAACGACTTTTGTATAACTGGTAAACCATAAGAGATAGACAAAATTTTACTAGAAAAAAATGTAGATCGCGTTAAAATACACAATTTATGTCATATCCATTTTTTTGTTGAGTGAACCATTTTCGAGATATTGCTTGTTATTCCCTTAAATTTTTCAATACTTATTTTCTCAAATGGGCATTCGTTATTCATTTTTTTGTCTTGGATATGCAAAGAGTATTAATCTGTGGCAAAGAGAATGGTGCTGCACCTAGCAACCAGCTATTAAGATATATGTATGTGCTTAAAGGCTACTGTATTTCTATATTGCCCTTGTAAATACAAAACAAGGGGAACATAGTAGGCCTTAAGCGATAGTCAAATATTTTTAGAACTGGTCGCTATGTGTAAAATGTAATTCTCTTTGCATGTCAAAAGATCGTTTCTGCAAATGTTTATCTCGATTAATGTGAAATAGATGGAAAATAAGAGTTTGTAAAAATAGTTTGTACAAGATTAGAGAAAGTCATGTGAGTGTAACACATCAGATTTTTTTTAAAAGAAATCTACATTTTTTGTGAAATACGTTTATGGCTTAACGTTTACCGGTTATACAATATTATACAACATTCCTTTCGAATGAAGAGGATTTTAAAGTCTACTCCCAGAGAATTCAAGATATACATTTTATTTGTCATCTAAATAGTTTAACTTATGGTGTTTTAATCAAAACTTTTAAAGCCATTTTTAGAAAACCAAACATTTTGAAAAAATGTTCCATGTAAAGCGTAGTTTGGGTGAGGGAATTTTCTTGAAAATCTTTGTGTTTGATATTTATCCGGCTAACGTTTTTGAGTTATGCTCTTCACAGACACACACGCGGACCTTTTTCTATAAATGCATTTTTTGGAATCTCGGGGCCTCAAAATATGTACCTGCTTCTGGTGAAATCTCGGTATCGATGTTTTGGGTGGAATGCAATACCGTCTCTACGCACTGGGTGAATGGTAGATGCAACATTTCTATTCCGCAGCTACAGAACGCGAATAAGATGAGGGCGTTGACTTTAAACTTCACCTCGTCCATTACTAAATGTTCGCGCCCTGTACTAGAGGTCATTTAGTGGTGCAGGCTTTACATTTTGTTGGAGGCCAGTTAAGGGGGACTATGATCGTGATGGATACACAGATCAGCTCTAGTTTTTCATAGCACTCTACAAAATGTATCTTTATTGGTGTTATATATTTGGAGGACGTGTTCCTGACATCAAAACAGTAAAACAAGTTCATATGAACATGGGTCTGAAAATAATTTATTTCAGAGTTACAACACAAAGTCGAAAGTTACAAAAATTGCTCGAAGTGGCTTCCTTTTGCTTCGATGCATGCAGTAAACCTGCGTTCCATACTCTGGCGTACTGTGTTGAAAATTCCTGGTGTGTTTCGTATTTGGCCATATCCAGTTTGGATACATCCTCTCAAAATGTCAACATCAGATACAGGAGTCGCATAAACCAAGGACTTCAACTGTCCCCAGATGAAGAAATCCATTGGATTCAAATCAGACGATCGCGCAGGCCATGCAATGAGTCCCCCTGGACCAATCCATCCTTGCCAAAATCAATCATCCAAAAACTTACGAACTATCATACTGAAATGAGCTGCAACACCAGCGTGTTAAAACCACATTCGTTGGATAATGTCCTGAGGCACATTATCAGTTAAGTGATGCAACTCATATCTGAGAAACTGAAGATAGGTTTGTCCATTCAGACGCGGAGGGAGGAAGTAGGGACCAATAAGGTGATCATGAATGATTCCACCCCAAACGTTGAGAGAGAATCTCTGTTAATGGTTGTCCTGTCGTACTTCATTAGGATTTTCAAATGCCCAGTTATGAGTGTTATGAAAATTGAAGATGCCGTCGCGAGTAAACCCAGCCTCATCCGTGAATAAGATACAAGCAGGGAATTTGATGAACACAGCGCACTGCTGTAACATGCGTTGACAGAAACGTCCTCTTGGCTCAAAGTCCGCCTCATTTAATCCTTGCACACGTTGAAGGTGATACGGGTACAGAAGATTTTCATGCAGAATTCTCCAGATAGTCATATGACTAACTCTTTCCCTTACAGCCATACGTCTTATGCTTTGTGATGGTCTGCATCCACAGCACGAAGAATTCGTTCTTCAAGCTCAATGCCTCGTACCGCTCTTGGTCTCCCAGCATCCCAAGTACTCCTCTCAAATGCATCATTCTCTCTCAAGCGTTGGTGAATTCGAGCGAATGTTCTTGCACACGGTAACGGCCTGTCAGGGCACCTTTCTGCATAAAGTTCACGTGCTCGTGCTGCATTGCCGTCTGCACGGTAATACGTGTAGTACACTGTTCACTCATGGAATACAGCTTCTTTGACCTATAACAACGAAACGGTTGATTTTGAGACCCATGTACATATGGACTTTTTTTACTGTTTTGATGTCAGGAACACATCCCCCAAATACACTACGTGATCAAAAGTATCCGGACACCTGGCTGAAAATGATGTACAAGTTCGTGGCGCCATCCATCGGTAATGCTAGAAGTCAATATGCTGTTGGCCCACCCTTAGCCTTGATGACAGCGTTCACTCTCGCAGCATGCTTTCAATCAGGTGCTGGTAGATTTCTTGGGGAATGGCAGCCCATTCTTCACGGAGTGCGGAACTGAGGAGAGGTATCGATGTAGGTCGGTGAGGCCTGGCACGGAGTCGGCGTTCCAAAACATCCCAAAGGTGTTCTATAGGATTCAAGTCAGGATTCTGTGCAGGCCATCCATTACAGGGATGTTATTGTCGCCACAGCCCGTGCAGTATGAACAGGTGCTCGATCGTGTTGAAAGATGCAATCGTCATCCCCGAATAACTCTTCAACAGTGGGAAGCAAGAAGGTGCTTAAAATATCAATGTAGGTCTGTGCTATGATCGTGCCACGCAAAACAACAAGGGGTGCAGGCCCCCTCCAGGAAAAACACGACCACACCATAACACCACCACCTCCGAATTTCACTGTTAGCACTACACACGCTGGCTCATGACGTTCACTGGGCATTCGCCATACCCACACCCTGCCATCGAATCGCCACATTGTGTACCGTGATTCGTCACTCCACACAACGTTTTGCCACTGTTCAATCGTGTAATGTTGACGCTCCTTACATCAAGCAAGGAGTCGTTTGGCATTTTCCTGCGCGATGTGTGGCTTATGAGCAGCCGCTCGACCATGTAATCCAAGGTTTCTCACCTCACGCCTAACTGTCATAGTACTTGGAGTGGATCCTGATGCAGTGTGGAATTCCTGTCTGGATAGATGTCTGCCTATTACTGTTTACGTCCTTGTTCAAACGTCGGCGGTCTCTGCCAGTCAACAGTCGAGGTCGGCCTGTACGCTTTTGTGCTGTACATGTCCCTTCACGTTTCCACTTCACTATCACAGTGGACCTAGGGATGTTTAGGAGTGTGGAAATCAGACTTCTGACACAAGTGACACCCAATCACCTGACCACGTTCGAAGTCCGTGAGTTACACGGAGCGTCCCATTCTGTTGTTTCACGATGTCTAATGACTACTGAGGTCGCGGATAATGAGTACCAGGCAGCAGGTGGCAGCACAATGCACCTAAGATGAAAAACGTATGTTTGTGGGGGTGTCCGGATACCTTTGATCACATAGTGTATATGACACCAATAAAGATACATGCTGTATACCAGTAATCTTAATTTACAATATAATGCAATAGAGTTCATGGCCGTGATGTAACACTTTGAATCAAAGAACGCGTCCGCTCCCGTACATTTTACCGGGAAAGTGGGCAAGTAGATCCTCCTGTTCTATCTTACCTAAGTGTGCAGGCAGGGGTTCCCGTAATTAGAAATAACAACTGAGGTATAAAGAGACAGGTCACGCAAGAAAACTTGGCCTTCTTTATCGTCCAAGTGAAGAACTAATTTGCTTTCGTAACCTTGCATATGGTCCATCACTGCAGACAATAGGCAGTCCTGTTTATTTCTCTACCACATAAAATAACATTCTAACAACAGAAATTATATGTTACATTCACATGACTTTCTCTACTCTTGTACAAACTATTTTTACAAACGCTTATTCTCCATATGCTTCACGTTAATGGAGATGTCAATCTTATTGCTAATTTTCTTGTAGATGCAAGGGGAATATGGTAGGCTTTAAGCGATAGTCAAATACTTTAAGCGCTGGTTGCTATTTGGCGCATTCCATTCTCTTTGCATGTCTCGGACATAAAAAAAATGAATAACGAATTCCCATTTGAGAAAAAGGATTGGAAAATTTAAGGAAATAACAAGCATTATCTCGAAAATGGTTCACTCAACGACAAAAAATATATATGACAGAAATTGTGTATTTTAACGCGATCTAAATTTTTTGTATAGTAAAATTTTGTCTATCTCTTATGGTTTACCAGTTATGCAAAAGTCGTTCACAATGAAGAATACTTTTGGAGACATTATCAGAAAATTTAATATATACATTTTTTTGTCATGAAAATATCTTAAATATATGATATTTCATTCAAAATCGTTAGAGCCATTTTTGAGAAAATTAAAATTTTCGAAAAATGTTCCATGTAAAGAGTAATCTGGGGTGGGGGGATTTTCTTGAAAACCTTCCTGTCGCATCTCTGGAAGATACTGAACCTAAATACTAAGTTTGGTGTTTATCCGACTCTTCGTTTCTGAGTTATGCTGTTCACACACACACACACGAACATGCTTCCAAAAATACTTTTTTTGGATTCAGGGATCTCAAAACATGCATTTCCGGTGAAATCTCGGTATCGAGTTTTTGGGTGGAATACAATACTTCCCCTACTTACTATACGTAGTAGAGAAAGCAAAAAGAGTGTCGCTGTGTGATGGCTTTGAAATTCTACTCTCTATGCAGCACCAGGGGGAAAAACGAATAGCGACTTACAAATTGAAGAAAGTATAACCATTTGAAAATTCAAACGGCTAACAAAGAAAATCTTAGACGTGTTTAATGCAACAAACAGAAAATTGAAATCAACTGTATGCTTTAGCACATGTACAGTTTTTGTGCAGTAAGATTTCGTCTATCTCTTATGGTTTACCAGTTATACAAAAGTCATTCAGAATGAATAGGACTTCACAGGTTATTCGTAGAATATTCAAGATATAGATTTCATTTGTCTTGAAAATATCTTAAACATATGCTAGGTATCAAATCCTTAAAGCCATTTTTGAGAATGTACGCTACACATTTGGTTATAGATAGAAAGTGAACAGCGATAGTCAAATGTTTAACAACTGGACGCTGTATGCTGGCCTTAAAATTCCATACTGTTTCCACGACAACGCGAGAAACAACTGAATGTTGAAAGGACTTTACGAATGGCCAAGTATTGAACAATTCGAACCATTAGTAACGGATACCTCAGAAATGGCTTATGCCACGAAAAAAATCTGTCTGAAATAAATTATGTGTTACGTTTTCATCTATTGCTTAACGTTTACTAGTTATACTAGATTATACAAAATTCCTCTCGAATGAAGAGAAGTTCACAGGTTATTCCCAGAAAATTCAAAATATACATGTTATTTGTCATGTAAATATCAGTATTAAATGACATTTTAATCAAAACCGTTAGAGCCATTTTGTATAAAACAAAAAATTTCGAAATATCTTCTATGTAAAGGATAGTTTGGGTGGGGGGGGGTTTCCTTGAAAATCTTTGAAAGGTACTGAACTTAAACACCAAGTTTGGCGTTTATCGACTTTTGTTCTAAAATTATGCTGTTCACGAACACACCCAGACATACACTTACATGGACTTTTCTAAAAATGCTTTCTTGTTTGTTTGTTTGTTTTTTTATTATTATTCAGGTGTCTGAAAACATGTATTTTCGTTGAAATCTCGGTATCGAATTTTTGGGTGGAATGCTCCCTACTATTGCGTGGTAGTGAAAGTAAAAACTGGAATAACATTGGAGAGACGACAGTAAGAAAGCCCACAGTCAATGAATGAGAGAATTGTGGATTCAAAGGAAAACAAAGAAATTTTTCAAAATACTTTGCGTGCCCCTACATGGGTTCAGTCACAACAACAATAATAAATGAACTGGCAATTAATGTTATTTAAAACAAAACAAGACAACCAGGATCGCTTCCAATACCTTAAAATGGAAGAGAGGTGCAGGAGTACTTAGTTCCGCGAGTGTACGAGGCGCGTGCTGTTTTTACTACAATAAATTACTACGAGAAAGTAACGGTTATACCCGAGCAGGTATCATCCCTCACCTATCTCTCAGCTTCATCTTCAGTAATTGTGATTGTGACATCTGCCGCAAGGGTTCAAGTACCGCGTTCGCTCATTTGCATATCGTCCCAGTGCGACTCTATCCTCAAAAATGATATATTACCACGTTCACATGACTTTCTCTACCTAGTGTACTTCTGTATACTTTACAGGAACTGATCTTACCAAAGCTTGTTACTGTAGGGGAAGTATTGTATTCCACTCAAAAATTCCTTACCGAGATTTCATCGAAAAACGTATTTTGAAGCCCCCTGAATAAAAAAAAACCATTTTTGAAACAGGTCCGTGTGTGTGTCTGTGAACAACATAACTCAAAAACGAAAAGTCGGATAAATACCAAACTTGGACAAACCAAACTAAAGGACTACCCTTTACATGGAACATTTTTCGAAAATTTTAATTTTTTCAAAAATGGCTCTAACGATTTTGATTAAAATATCATATGTTTAAGATATTTTCATCACAAATGAAATGTATAATCCGAATTTTCTGGGAATATCTCCAAAAGTGAACGACTTTTGCATAACTGGTAAACCATAAGAGATAGACAAAATTTTACTACACAAAAAATGTAGATCGCGTTAAAATACTCAATTTATGTCGTACAGAGATATTGCTTGTTATTCCCTTAAATGTTCCAATGCTTATACTTTTTCTCAAATGGGAATTCGTTAATGGAAAGAGAATGGAATACTCCACATAGCAACCAGCTCTTAAAACATTTGACTATCGCTTAAAGCCTACCATATTCCCCTTGCATCAACAAGAAACTTAGCAATAAGATTAACATCTCTATTAACATGAAGCATATGGAGAATAAGCGTTTGTAAAAATAGTTTGTACAAGAGTAGAGAAAGTCATGTGACACATTAGATTTTTTCTAAATATTTTGGGGGTGTTCAATGTCCCTCAAAACATGTATTTCCGGCGAAATCTCGATATGGAATTTGTGGGTGAAATGCAATACCTTCTCTACGTAGCAAGAGTAAGAATGTTATCTGGTTCCGACAGTGTTCTGTTGGCCTCAGATATAGTCAGGTCCTAATTATTTATTTTGTAAGCATCAAGCTGATAAGATGTGGTCTGCCGAGCTCAGAGACAGGATTTAAAATCCTCAGCCAAAATAAAGTTGTAATCTATTTCTGCGGCTTGTTTCTTTCCGGCTGATACTGTATCACACACGGCACACGACTAGGCAAGGGTCGTGTGTCTCTGTAGCCGTTATTGTTAATTTCAAAGTATCCAGTGTCACCAGCTCGACTCCCGTTATCAAAAACGCGATTATCAAACTGTCGAGTTTAGTTTACTAACGCTACTCCACGATGTTATGTAAATTATGAGTATAAATAATGGGAATTACGTACCATATTATTGTCATCCATTACTTAATTGATATGTCAACATCGCATTTTCAGAATAAAATTAAACTCATTTACACATTTCGTGCAACAAGCATTTATGTGACTTTTCCTACCCTCTTTCTTTATTAGTGGGCATACAAACTATCCTTACTAATGCTTGCTTTTCTATCTGCTACATTTAATCCAAATAAACCTTTACAGAAATAGCTAGATTACACATTTCGTTACAGATACAAAGAGAACAGCGATAGTCAAATGTTTAGCAACTGGACGCTATATGCTGGCCTTAAAATTCCATACTGTTTCCATGACATCGCGAGAAACAACTGAATGTTGAAAGGACTTTAAAGGAATGACCAAGAAATGAAAAATTCGAATCGTTAATAACGGATATCTCGGAAATGGCTGATGCCAAAACAAATTATTTTAAAGAAATCTACATTTTTGTGTAGTACGTTTTCGTCAATTGCTTAACGTTTACCAGTTATACAAAATTTCTTCCGAATGAAGAGAGGCTCACAGTCTATTCCCAGAAAATTCAAGATATACATTTTATTTGTCATATAAATGTATTTTATATATGGTATTTTAAAAAAAATCTTAGAATCCATTTTTTAGAAAATCAAAAAATTCGAAAAATGTGGCATGTATTTATCCGACTTTTCTGACACACACATGGACCTTTTCCTAAAATTGCTTCCCTTTTAGTGAGGGGACTTCAAAGGATATATTTCCGGTGAAATCTCGGAATAGAATTTTTTGGTGGAATGCAGTCCTCTACCTGTTATGTTCGGCGGAGAAAGTAAAAACAGAAAGTCAGTCAAATACCAAATTCGGTATTTAAGTTCAGCATTTGCCAAGGATGCGATACGAAGATTTACAAGAACCCCCCCACCTCAAACAACCCTGAATTTCTAAAATTTTGAGTTTCTCAAAAATGGCTCTAACGATTTTTATTAAAACACCACATGTTTAAAATATTTTAATAACTAATTAAATGCATATCCTGAATTTTCTGACAATAATCTGTGAAGACTTCTACATTGTGAATCACTTTTGTATAACTGGTAAACCACAAGAAACAGAGACAAAATCTTACTGCACAAAAGTTGTAGATATCGTTAAAGGACACATTTTATGTGATTATATATATATATATATATATATATATATATATATATATATATATATATAAGCCGGGTGTTTCAGAAATAGTTTCACAACCTTCGGGTATGGGTTCCTCACACCAAAAGAAGCAAAAAAGTTCATATGAACATATGTCCCATAATCCTTGGTTTTCGCGTTATTCCTGTCACAATGAAAGTGTGAGTTCAACATCCTTCAGGGTCCAACCTCAAAACGTCGTTTCTCTATGCATTCATAGAAGACGTTGACCCATTGTACTACATACGGTAGATGGCGAAGTGTTGCCATGGAGACTTGTTTACGTTTGTCATTTGTCATTAGTCTGTCTTCAACGTTTCAATTGTGTACATGTAGTGAGTTAACTGCACGTGTTTCGTTCCACCATGGCTGGATATTCATTTCGTGAACATGAATCTACCATGACCGATGGATAGGCAGAGGAGTACCAGTTCCATGGCCTGCACGTTCTCCCGACCTCAATCCTGTGGATTTTTACCTCTGGGGGCATCTTAAATCATTGGTTTATGGAGCAGCCATCCCGGATGCAGAAACGCTTCATCGACGTGTCATGGAAGCCTGCGAAACCATTCGACACCATCCCGGAGTTTTTGACAGGGTGCGACATTACATGATTCGACGAGTACAGGCATGCATAGAAGCAAGAGGAGGACATTTCGAGCATTTACTATGAGTTTTGTGTGTTATTACTGTACCATTGTGTTCAACATGTATATACACATTTGAGTTAACCATTTTCGAATTATTGCTTGTGATTGGTTTGCATTTTCAAATACTTATACTTTTCCCAAATTACTCAAGACATTCATCTTTTTCTTCTTCTTGTTCTTCTTTTTTTACTTTCTCTATCACATACAGCAATAGGGGAAGTACTGTATTTCACCCAAAGATCCTATACCCAGATTTCACCGTAAATACATGTTTTGAGATCCCTGAATACAAAAAGAGCATTTTTAGAAAAAAAAGTCCATGTGTGTCTATGAAAAGCATAACTCAAAAATCAAAAATCGAATAAATACTAACTTAGTATTTGAGTTTACTATCTTCCAAAGTTGCGACATGAAGATTTTCAAAAAAATCCCCCACACCAAACTACACTTTACATGGAAGATTTTTCTAAGTCTGGTTTCCTAAAATGTGGCTCTAACGATTTTGATTAAAATACCATATATTAAATATTTACATGACAAGCATAATGCATATCTTGAATTTTCTGGGAATACCCTGTGATATCCTCTTCATTCGGAAGGAATTTTGTATAATCTTGTATAACTGGTAAACGTTAAGTGATAGACGAAAACGTACTACACAAAAAATTTACATCTCAACTTTTTTGTGGCATCAGCCATTTCTGAGGTATTCGTTTTTATGGTTCGAATTTTGAAGTTCTGTCGATTTTGAGTTGTTTTTCGCGATGTCATGGGAACAGTATGGAATTTTAAGGTCAATACAGTGGCGACCAGTTGTTAAATATTTGACAATCGCTATTCCCTTTGTATCTATAAGAAAATGTGTAATGTAGCTGTTATTTCTGATAAGGTTTATTTGGATTAAAATGTGGTAGATAGAAAAATAAACTTTCGTTATAATAATTTGTATGCCCATAATAAACGAGAGAGGGTAGAAAAAGTCAAATGAATATAAACCATCAAAAAGTTTTTACTATATTTTTCTTTTGGTCATGCAAAGAGGGCGGAATTCAAAGCCATCACATTGCAAACCGGTCTTAAAGTAATCCAGTTGTAGCTACAAGAAAATATTGTGCAACATCTAAGAAAATTTCTGCAAATGTTTAATTCGATTAAAATGAAGTGGATAGAAGAATAAGTGTTTTTAAGAATAGTTTGTACAAGAGTGAGTAGAGAAAGTCGTGTGAGTGCAACACATCAGGAACGTTAATTTCCTGGGAAACCTCCACTGTGAACGTTTGGCTGGTATGCAATAGTTGGTCCGCGTTTAAAAATGAAATTGTATGGAGAATATGGCGGTGCAGGAAGGAGTGTGGATGCAGGCAGACCCCTGCAGCTGGCGTTATAGAACACTTGCTGTCGGCGGCGATCACTCGGGTGAGACAGAACTGGCTCTGCTGCATCTTGTCCGTCGGAGACAGGAAGGAGATCCCCTCGCCGACCACCATCCTGCATCGAAATCATTATCAGGATCTGCTCCTTCCACCGCTCACATTTGCTGGGTACACAAGGTTCCATCAAAAAACATTTGCTCCTTTTGAGGCATTCACTCAAAAACGAGCTTTAGCTTGCAAACTTCAGACATCTTATATAAACGTAAGCGAACATCTTTTTGGAACATTTGCCTGTCCAAACACGCAATTCCTTAGTTTTCGTTTTCTCAGAAACCCTCCAACGAATTTGATGAATAAACAAAATACCTTTTTACTTTCTCTACTACGTATAGTAAGTAGGGGAAGTATTGTATTCCACCCAAAAATTCGATATCGAGATTTCACCGGAAATACATGTTTTGAGACCCCCTGAATAAAAAAAAAGCATTTTTGGAAACATGTCTGTGTGTCTGTGAACAGCATAACTCAGAAACGAACAGTCGGATAAACACCAAACTTGGTATTTAGGTTCAGTATCTTCCAGAGATGCGACACGAAGGCTTTCAAGGAAATCCCCCCACCCCAGATTACCCTTTACATGGAACATTTTTTGAAAATTTAAATTTTCTCAAAAATGGCTGTAATGATTTCGATTAAAATATCATATGTTTAAGATATTTTCATGACAAATGAAATGTATATGTGGAATTTTCTGGGAATGTCTCCAAAAGTATTCTTCATTGTGAACGACTTCTGCATAACTGATAAACCATAAGAGATAGACAAAAATTTTACTACACAAATACACAATTTATGTCATATACATTTTTGTTGTTGAGTGAACCATTTTCGAGATATTGCTTGTTATTCCCTTAAATGTTTCAATACTTATTTTCTCAAATGGGAATTCGTTATTCATTTTTTTGTCTTGGATAGACAAAGAGTATTAATCTGTGGCAAAGAGCGATAGTCAAATATTTTTAGAACTGGTCGCTATGTGTAAAATGCAATTCTCTTTGCATGTCAAAAGATCGTTTCTGCAAATGTTTATCTCGATTAATATGAAATAGATGGAGAATAAGATTTTGTAAAAATAGTTTGTACAAGAGTATAGAAAGTCATCAGATTTTTTTTAATTCAGGGGTTCTCAAAACATGTATTTCCGGTATACATGTAAGTCTTTCCATTAACGTTTACTAGTTGTACAAAATTCGTTGAGAATGAAGAGTTGTTGATAGGCTTTGAGAAATGTTCCATGTAGGGGGCAGTTTGAAGTGGGGGGGATTCTTGAAAATGTTCGTATTGCATCTTTGGAACTCGCTGAGTGTAAATACCAAGTTTTGTGTTATGTTGTTCATTTGGACGCACATACGGAACTTTGTCTGAAACCTTTTTGGGATTCATGTGCCTCAAAACATATATTTGTGTTGAGGTCTGGATATCAAACTTTTGGATGGAATACAAAACTGCCTCTACTTACTAGGTATATGGTAGATAGCTAGACATTAATGTTTAAAATAAAAAGAAGGCAATAAGATGCAAGAGGTTTGTTTCCAGGAAATAAGACAGACCCTGATTGGTAGTGAGACAAATGAGGTCAGCACGTCCGTGAATCCTATTAGCTCCCCCAGGAGAAGCTTTAACCAGATTTGTGTTCACTCTCTATTCATAACTAATGAGATGAAGAATCTGTGACAAAGGCAAGCGATGAAACACTTCAAGTCCTCGCATCTACTGCCCGTGTTATCTGTCCCTGCTTCCTTAATCACCAACTTATTCATTTTACACAAAAATTCCATATCGAAATCTCGAATTATGTGTGTGTCTGCATAACTCAAAAACGAACAGCCAGATAAAATACCTTTAGGTGGAACGTTTTTCGAAATGTTTTGTTTTCTCAAAAACGTATCTAACCGTTTTTATTAAAATACCATATATGAAAGATATTTGCATGACAAATAAAATGTATATCTTGAATTTTGTCAGAACAGCCTGTGAAGTCTTCTTCATTCAGAAACGTTTTGTATCATCTTATATAACTGGTACGCGTTATGCGATAGACGGAAACATACTGCACAAAAAAGTAGATATCTTTAAAACACACAATTTATTTAAAATAACCTTTTTGTGTTTTCAGTCATTTCAAATATATCCGTTATTAGTGGTTCAACATTCACTTGTTTCTCGCGATGTCATGGAAACAGTATGGAATTTTAAGGCCAGCATATAGCGTTCAGTTGTTAAACATTTGACTATCGCTGTTCTCTATAACGAAATGTGTAATGTAGCTGTTTCTGTAAAGGTTTATTTGGGTTAAAAGGTAGTAGGTATAGAAATAAGCTTTAGTACGCATAATTTGTATACGCACTAACAAACAATAGAGGGTAGAGAATGTCATGTAAATATAACACATCTGCTTTTTAAAAAAAACAGTTTCGTGTGTGTTTGAACATCTGAACTGCATAATTAAAAAGTCTGATGTGTTGCACTCACATGATATTCACTACTTTGTACAAAATACCTCTACAAAGGCTTATTTTCCATCTACTTCATCAAAATCCAGATAAACAGAAACTATCTTATTGCTAATTTTCTTGTAGATGCAAGGGGAATATGGTAGGCTTTAAGCGATAGTCAAATATTTTAAGAACTGGTTGCTATGTGGAGTATTCCATTCTCTTTGTATTACCAGTACATAAAAAATGAATAACGAATTCCCATTTGAGAAAAACTATTGGAAAATTTAAGGGAATAACAAGCAATATTTCGAAAATGGTTCACTCAACAACAAAATGTATTTAACGCGATCTACATTTTTGTGTAGTAAAATTTTGTCTATCTCTTATGGTTTACCAGTTATGCAAAAGTCGTTGACAATGAAAAATACTTTTGGAGACATTCCCAGAAAATTCGAGATATACATTTCATTTGTCATGAAAATATCTTAAACACATGATATTTTAATCAAAATCGTTAGAGCCATTTTTGAGAAAATTAGAATTATCGAAAAATGTTCCATGTAAAAGGGTAATCTGGAGAGGGGGGATTTTCTTGTAAACCTTCGTGTCGCATCTCTGGAAGATACTGAACTTAAATACCAAGTTTGGTGTTTATCCGGCTGTTCCTTTTTGAGTTATGCTGTTCACAGACACACAGACAAACACACGGACATGTTATCAAAAATGTTTTTTTTTTGGATTCAGGGGATCTCAAAACATATATTTCCGGTGAAATCTTGGTATCGAATTTTTGGGTGGAATACACTGCTTCCCCTACTTAGTATACGTAGTTGAGAAAGTAGAAAACGAATAACGAATTCCCATTTGAGAAAAAGTATAAGTATTGGAACTTTCAAACAAATAGCAAGGAATATTTCGGAAATGGTTCACTCGACAAAAAAAGTTTGTATGACATAAATTGTGTTTTTTTAACGAGATCTACATTTTTTGTGTAGTAAAATTTTGTTTATCTCTTACGGTTTAGCAGTTATGCAAAAGTAATTCAAAATGAAGAGGACTTTTGGGGACATTTCCAGGAAATTCAAAATATACATTTCATTTGTCATGAAAATGTCCTAAACATATGATATTTTAATCAAAATTGTTAGAGCCATATTTGAGAAAATCAAAATTTCGAAAAATGTTCTTTGTAAAGGGTTGTCAGGGATGGGGGATTTTCTTGAAAATCTTCGTGTCCAATCCTTGAAAGATACGGAACCTAAGTACCAAGTTTGGTGTTTATCCGACTTTTCGTTTTTGAGTTATGCTGTTCACAGACAGACACAGACACTCACGCGGACATGTTTTCAAAAATGCTTTATTTGGATTCAGATTACATCAAAGCATGTATTTCCGGTGAAATCTTGGCACCGAATTTTTGGGTGGAATACAATACTTCACCTGCTTACTATACGTAGTAGAGAAACTAAAAACCTGATGCGATACATTCACATGACTTTCTCTACCCTCTATCGTTTATTACTGGGTATACAAACTATCCTTACTAACAGTTATTTTTCTATCTACTACATTTTAATCCAAATAAACCTTTACAGAAACAGCTGCATTACACATTTCGTTATAGATACAAAGAGAACAGTGACAGTTAAATGTTTAACTGGACGCTATATGCTGGCCTTAAAATTCCATACTGTTTCCATGACATCGCGAAAAACAACTGAATGTTTAACTATTAATAAGGGATATATTTGAAATGGCTGATGACACAAACAAGTTATTTAAAACAATTGTTTTCTAAATATCTTTATATGTAGTATTTTAATCAAAATCGTTGGTGCCACTTTTTAGAAAGAAAAAAAATTCAAAAATGTTTGCATGTAAAGGGTAGTTGGTCTGGGGGTATTTTCTTGAAAACCTTCGTGTCTCATCTCTGGAAGATACTGAACCTAAATACCAAGTTTGGTGTTTGTCCGACTGCTCGTTTTTGAGTTGTGCTGTTCACAGACACACACAATAATTTGTTTATTCAGGGGTCTCAAAACATGTATTTCCGGTGAAATCTCGGTAACGAATTTTTGTGTGGAATAAAAATACGTTTTCTGCGTACTAGAAACGTGGTAGAGTTATTAAAAATGAATAGCCGGATAAATAGCATACTTGGTATTTAAATTTAATTATGTTCGAAAGATGCAATATTAAGATTTTCAAGAAAATCCTCCACCCCCAACTACCCGTTTTTTTTTCTCCTTCTTTATAAAAGTTCCCTTGTTTTACCCAGTTTATGATACTGTGCATTTACTGTTTTCGTTACCGCTTATCACCGCAATTACACAACATACATACACAAACACTTATGCCCATGGCGGGTCTCGAACCCGCGACCCTCAGCTTGGCGGAGTGCTGGAGCTATACACTCCGGCGACCACGGCTACGAGGGCCGGCTATCCCTTTAAATGGAAGGCTTTTCGAAATTTTTTATTTTCTAAAAAATCAGTCTTAAGATTTTTATTAAAGATATTTACATAACAAATGAAATATAAATCTTAAGTTTTCTGGAAATAGCCTGTAAAGTTCTCTTCATTATGAATAACTACTGTTCTGCTTACCATACAAACATGAAGGACTTTTTAAAACATACAATTTGTGTGCAATAGATTTCGGTTTTTCCAGCCGTTTTCAGTGTCTTAATTAACATGAAGTAGATAAAAAATAAACTTTTGTAGGAAAAGTTTGTAGAAGAGATAAGGCACAACACGCAGGTTTCATTTGCGCCGAGTGTACTATTTGCAAATTGATGGTTTGAGATCTGCATTATTATTACTGTCTGAAGCTATCAGATAAGGTGTATCAATAATTCAAAACTACATTTACAAAACGCTCAGTTTCGAGAACAAACAATGCGATGGTGTGACAGATAAATACAATTGTTTAGGAGGACATATTATTGTTAACTTGTTTTTTTACGACGCGAGATATGAATATTATTGTAAGTGAAGGTAGGTAAGGTATATTTGGTTTGGTTTCAAGAATTTCTTGCTATAAGCTAGTATTTTATTTTGCGAAACTAAGGCTGTAGGCCAAGCAAAATAAAATCACTCTGAACACGCGTGGCATATACTACTTTTTAGACAGCGCTCGAGTTTGTAAAGTATTAATAATATTATACTGATTCCTCAAACTAGCAGATCACGTTTGGAACGCGTTCTTGAAACAAGAGAAATGACGTTAAAAATCTGATGTGCTACACTCACATGACTTTCTCTACTCTTGTACAAACTATTTTTACAAACGCTTATTCTTCATATGCTTCATGTTAATCGAGATGTTAATCTTATTGCTAATTTTCTTGTAGATGCAAGAGGAATTGGTGGGCTTTAAGCGATAGCCAAATATTTTAAGAGCTGGTTGCTATGTGGAGTATTCCGTTCTTTTTGCATGACCAGGACATAACAAATCTGATGTGTTACACTCACATGACTTTCTCTACTCTTGTACAAACTATTTTTACAAATGCTTATTCTCCATATGCTTCATGTTAATCGAGATAAACATTTGCAGACTCTATCTTATTGCTAATTTTCTTGTAGATGTAAGAGGAAAATATATTTACAAGGGCACTATCGAAATACAGTAGCCTTTAAGCACATACATATCTCTTAATAGCTGGTTGCTAGGTGCAGCACCATTCCCTTTGCCACAGATTAATACTCTTTGCATATCCAAGTCAAAAAAATGAATATCGAATTCCCATTTGAGAAAATAAGTATTGAAAAATTTAAGGGAATAACAAGCAATATCTCGAAAATGGTTCACTCAACAACAAAAAATGTATATGACATAAATTGTGTATTTTAACGCGATCTACATTTTTTGTGTAGTAAAATTTTGTCTATCTCTTATGGTTTAGCAGTTATGCAAAAGTCGTTCACAATGAAGAATACTTTTGGAGACATTCCCAGAAAATTCAAGATATACATTTTATTTGTCATGAAAATATCTTAAACATATGATATTTTAATCAAAATCGTTAGAGCCATTTTTGAGAAAATTAAAATTTTCGAAAAATCTTCCATGTAAAGGGTAGTCTGGGGTGGGGGGAGTTTCTTGAAAACCTTCGTGTCGCATCTCTGAAAGATATTGAACCTAAATACCAAGTTTGGTGTTTATCCGACTGTTCGTTTCTGAGTTATGCTGTTCACAGACAGACACACAGACAGACAGACAGACACACACACACACACACACACACACACACACACACACACACACAGACACACACACGGACATGTTTCCAAAAATGCTTTTTTTGGATTCAGGGGGTCTCAAAACATGTATTTCCCGTGAAATCTCGGTATCGAATTTTTGGGTGGAATACAATACTTCCCCTACTTACTATGCGTAGTAGGGAAAGTAAAAAGTGAGATGTCAGATGTTTTGTTGACTCACCAGCAGTCATTTTTAGTGAAATTATTTTCACGTTTTGCCTTACACCAGGCAATGAAGTATTAAATGTTATATCATATTGCTTTCTGGATTTTTTGGGTAAGTACTTTTAGTGTTATTCTTTCTGCTGCTTCTGTAATTTCACTTCCATTTCAGTTTCTTCTGAATCCTTAATTTCCGCTGTTAAGCAGTATGTAGGTGAAATAAAAGAGTATCGTTTTAGATCAAAGAAAGCTGCAAATATAACGTATAAGTTAACTCTAGAAAGAATTACGATAAACTGAAGTATGACGATTTGTACTCTGAACAGGCAATGGGACCGCAATGAGAAATTAATCGTGTAAAAACCGAAAATAAAGAGTAAAACCTAATCAAACCAAGCCGAGTTATTAAACACGTGCAAATACAAAGGTTAATTACCATGTGATTGGATCTGAAACCAAAGTTGGTCGGAATGAGGAGTAAGATGGCTGGCTGCATTCGGGAGGTCCCGGGTTCGATTGCCGTCAACCGCCTATTCTGGCCTATGGGTTTTTCGTGGTTTCCCCGGTCGCCAGGCGAATGCTGGGATGGTTCATCTTTTACCACTGTACCCATCATCTTCCTTGTCATCTGTTTCACTGTTGTAGGACCAGGTGGCGGTGTTCGGCGGATTGTGGCTGGACGGTGGCTTGCGCTCTTTAGAGGTTTCGTCCCTGACGTCGCTGCTCAGTTAGGTCTCTCCTGAGCGGGGCGGGGGACCCTGGAGGTTGTGGCTTGTGGGCACGGACATAAAATGTGTTCTCTCTGGAAACGTTAGAGACCCCGTCCATGCTTGCTCCCGTCGGCATCCGGATCTGGTCGCCCTTCGCAGTGTCTCCCCTCATTCTTCCTTCCCAGGGGTCATTCGAAAGCAAAAAGTGCCGACTTGCCTACTTGCGGTGCTCTCCCCGGTTCCGTGATGTCTACCTTTACCTTTACCTTTGGTCACAATGCAGATTATTTCACTAGTGCGGTAATCTAAAGCTTTTAGCTCGTGTACACTGTGTTAGAAGTTTTATGTTTAGGCCCTGCTGTTGAAAATATTATTTCCTTGTTTGTTATACGTTGTTACTGTAGAGTGTGACGTGTTACATTCACAAACTTTTTGTAGTCACTCTTCTTTAAATATTTTCACAAAAGCTTATTCTTTTATCTGCCTCTTGATAATACAGATAAACCTTCATTACGTATTTACACATGTGCTTGTATATATAAAAGGAATGCAGAAAACTAAACCGTTAGTCAGATTTTTGATCAGCATGTTGCTGTGTAATTCCATACTCTTTGCATGACCAGGAGAGCAAATCTCATGTATTACATACACATGGCTTTCTCTACTCTTTATCGTTTATTAGTTATGTACAAACTATTCTTACTAAAACTTATTTTTCTATCTAATACACTTTAATCCAAATAAACCTTTACAGAAACAGCTATATTACACATTTTGTTATAGATACAAAGAGAATAGAGATAGGACTTCAAAAGAATGATAAAGGTATCCTTGAATTCGAGCCATTAATTACGGATATCTCGGAAATGGCTGATACTACAGAAAAGGTTACTTAAAACAAATTGTGTGTTTTAAAGAGGTCCACATTTTTATGCAGTACGGTTTCATCTATCGCTTAACTTTACCAGTTATACAAGATTATACAAAATTCCTTCCGAATGAAGAGAACTTTATAGGCTATTTCCAGAAAATTCAAGATATACATTTTATTTGTGATGCAAATTTTGGTTATGGTATTTTAATCAAAGTTGTAAGACGCATTTTTGAGCAAGTAAACAAATTCGAAAAAATTGTCCATGTAAAAAGTCTTTGGTGGTGGGTGAATTTTTACTTTCTCTACTACATATAGTAAGAAGGGGAAGTTTTGTACTCCACCCAAAAATTCGATACCGAGATATCACCGAAATATATGTTTTGAGACCCCCTGAATCCAAAAAAAGCATTTTTGGAAACATGTCCGTGTGTGTGTCTCTGAACAGCATAACTCAGAAACGAACAGTCGGATAAACACCAAACATGGTATTCTTCATTGTGAACGACTTTTGCATAACTGGAAAACCATAAGAGATAGACAAAAGTTTACTACACAAAAAATGTAGATCGCGTTAAAATTCACAATTTATGTCATATACATTTTTGTTGTTGTTGTGTGAACCATTTTCGAGATATTGCTTACATTTCTCAATACTTATTTTCTCAAATGGGAATTCGTTATTCATTTTTTTGTCTTGGATATGCAAAGAGTATTAATCTGTGGAAAAGAGAATGGTGCTGCACCTAGCAACCAGCTATTAAGAGATATGTCGATGCTTAAAGGCTACTGTATTTCTATATTGCCCTTGCAAATACAAAACAAGGGGAACATAGTACGCCTTAAGCGATAGTCAAATATTTTTAGAAGTGGTTGCTATCTGTAAAATGTAATTCTCTTTGCATGTCAAAAGATCGTTTCTGCAAATGTTTATCTCGATTAATATGAAATAGATGGAGAATAAGAGTTTGTAAAAATAGTTTGTACAAGAGTAGAGAAAGTCATGTGAGTGTAACACAGAAGATTTTTTTCACTCACATACACACACATTTGTCAATTCATGAAGAACGATCACTGAACACTTCAAGGTGTATCGCTCAAACTGTTTTTTGTTTCTCTAGATGTGTAAACAGATGACTGCTGTGTCTGTCTGCTGTGTGTATTACCAAACTTAAACAATTTATATGTATATATTTATCGTAATTAAGTTAAACTGGATAGGCGAGGCGAGATGTGCTTGTTGGTCCAGATGTAACATGTCTCAGTATTTTCTAGAGCAACAAGTCAGAAGTTGGCAACGGAGAATGAGTCATCCCCACCACAAGGCGCGGGGGTGGATACGTCTCGTGATAACGTTGAGATGACAGCGGGGTGTTATTTCGTATTCATGCAAAGTGCAGTCAACCTAGGTATAACTTCATAACGGCCTCAGAATCAGTATCTCCTATGCCTCAAAGCATGCAAAAACCTTTGGATGAGGGACAACTGATAATGTTAAATTCTCTATATTTAAAAAAAGAGTTACATTCACATTATTTTCTCTACCCACCCTTCTACAAACATTCTTACAAAATCCATTACTTTCTCTACCACGTAGTAGGTAGCGAAGAAGTTTTTGCATCCACCAAAAATTCAACATCGATATTTCACTGCAAAATACATGTTTTGAGGACCCCTGAATCCAAAAAATCATTTTAGAAAAAGGCCCATATATGTGTGTGAGTGTATGAACAACATAATTCAAAAAGGAAAAGTCGAATAAACACCGAACTTGGTTTTTAAGTTCAGTATTTTACAAAGGTGCGACACGAAGATTTTTAAGAGAATCTCGCCCACCTTCAGCTATCCCTTATGCGAAACATTTTTCGAAAATTTAGATTTTTTTAAAAATTGCTGTAATTATTTTGATAAAAATGTTGTATACGAGGTGTGATCAATAAGTTTCCGGAATAGCTTCACAACAATGCTGATGCTGAGATTTCTTTAACTCTTACCCAGACTGTACATGAAGCGTTCCTTCCCGATAAAAATGAGAGGTCACGTGACTTCCTGTGACCATGCAGTGACGACGTAGACGCTCTGAAGTGAACACGTGTTTTGCATGTGCTGCGATTTTTCCGCGTAGCAAAAATGTCAGATTACGAAGAACAAAGAACGAACATCAAATTTTGCTTTAAACTCGGTAAAACTGCAACAGAAGCCTATGAAATGTTAATAACGGCTTCTGGGGAGGAAGTTATGGGCAAAACTCAAGCATTTGAGTGGTTTTCGAAATTTAAAAGTGTTGTGACATAATTAAAGATGCAGATCGTTCGGGGTGACCCTGTTCCAGCAAAACTGATGAAAATATCAATCAGGTGAGGGAAATGGTCTTAATGATAGGCACATTACAATAAGAGAACTTTCTGACTCATTAGGACTCTCCTTTGGAAGTGTTCAAACATTTTGAAAGACAATTTGGACATGAGAAGAATTGCCCCCAAGTTCGTGCCCAGCCTGCTTTCAAATGACCAATAGGAAAGCCGTGTGATTGCCTGCACAGATCTTAAAGAACAGCTACAAAATGACCCACAGTTTATGGAGAAAATTATTACTGGTGATGAAACATGGATTTATGGGTACGATCAAGAAACGAAGCAACAATCTTCACAAGGAAGAGTTCTTCATCTCCACGCCCGAAAAAGGCCAGACAAGTTTGATCCAAAGTGAAGTCAATGATGATTGTGTTTTTTGATATTAAAGGCATTGTACATAAGGAATTTGTGCCACAGGGTCAAACAGTGAATCAAGTGTTCTACAAACAAGTGCTGCAAAGATTAAGGGAGAATGTGCGACGCAAACGGCCGGAGAAATGGAGGAGTGGTGACTGGTTCCTGCATCATGACAATGCGCCCGCGCATAAAGCACTTTCTGTTCGCCAATTTTTGGATAAAAATAGGATGAATACTGTTCCCCATCCCACCTATTCTCCAGATTTGGCACCAGTGGACACTTTTTTCTTTTCCCGCGAGTTAAAATGCAGCTCCAGGGACACCGTTTTGAGGACATTGATGTCATCCATCGCGAATCGCAGAAGGCTCTGGACATGTTGAAAGAAGAGGACTTCCAGAGGTGCTTCCAGCAGTGACAGAAGCGCTGGGACAAGTGTATCAACTCCCAAGGAGACTACTTCGAGGGTGACAGTGCAGATTAAACAAAACAAACTGTTGTGTAGTATTTATGACGGCATTCCAGAAACTTTTTGATCACACCTCGTATTAAAGATGACAATTAAAATTATCTTGAATTTTCTGGGAATAGCCTGTGAAGGCCTCTTCATTCGGAAGGAATTTCGGTATAGAATTTCCGGGTGGAATACAATACATTCTCTACCTACCATGTACGCGGTAGTGAAAGTAAGAAGAGGTTTTTAGTACCGATTTTGTAAAAGTTAAATGTACACATTCAAGAGAAAAAAATGTCATCGGAGATGAAGAACATACAATAACGTAGAGGAGTCGATGCTAGAAGCCAAATATATCCTCAGAGTGAAGGTTGCTTATGACAAGAGAGGCGGACAATAAATCATACGATGTTAAGGGAATATATTCAATAACAGGAATAGACTTGCTGAATTTATTATAACGTATTCTCCCTAATCGCAATTCGATAATGCGTGGCATAGATTAATGGTGAGCTTATCTCCGCTTTCTCTTTACGTGCCCAGACTATTATCTCAAGCGTTCACTGCACTAGTCCTGGGTTCCTGGTCGCTAAGCGAGGGTTACAGGGTCTGGTGCAGTAAACGCGCAGTAATGCCAACTTAGCCTCTTTATTGCTAAATGTAGGCTTTACGAAGCGAGTCAGCCACTAGTTTCCGTAAAAAGGTCACTAAAACATTTTCCAGCAATTTTACATTATAATTAAGCAAAGTTTAGTCATTTTTAATTTCTCAACTACATACAGTAGAGGTCCCGAGTTCGATCTCCGGCGATGGTCCACTCTGGCTCATGGGTTTCTCGTGGTTTCCCAGGGGCGACAGATGAATGCCGTGGTGGTTCATCTTCTATCACGACTCTCCCGCCCCTCAAATCATGTCATCTGTTTCATAGTTATAGGACCAGACGGCGGGTTGTGGCTGGGCAGTGACTGTGCCCTCTGTAAAAGTTTCTTCCCTGGCGTCGCTGCGAAGCTGTTCAGTTAAATCTCGCCTCCGAGTGAGCCCTAAGCGGATCGCCGGGTCTTCATGGTCCGGGCAGCGTCGCATGTGTTCGAAACGTTAGGGACCCCGCCCATGCTTGCGCTCGTTGCCATCCATACTGGTCGTCTTTCGGGTCCCTTCTCTCTTCTCTACCTCCAAGGTAAAGGCACAGGCCAGTCCGCCGTTTATGTTTCCAACGTGACCCCCGTTGTGGAGTATATAAAGCGAAATAGGTAAAAAAATCTGTTACATTCACATGACTTTCTCTTTATTAGTGCCTACACAAACTATTCTCACTAAAGCTTATTTTTCTATCTACTTCATTTTAATCCAAATAAACCTTTACAGAAACAGCTATATTACACATTTCGTTATAGATACAAAGAGAACAGTGATAGTCAAATGTTTAACAACTGGTCGCTATATGCTGCCCTTAAAATTCCATACTGTTTCCATGACATCGCGAGAAACAACTGAATGTTGAAAGGACTTCAAAAGAATGACCAAGTAGTAAAAATTTTGAACCTTTAATAATGCATATCTCAGAAATGGTTTATGTCACAAAAACCTTATTTGGAATAAATTGTGTTTTAAAGAATCTACATTTTTGTGTAGTACGTTTTCGTCTATCGCTTAACATTTACCAGTTATTCAAGATTATATAAAATTCCTTCCGAATGAAGGGGACTTCACAGGCTATTCCCAGAAAATTCAAAATATACATTTTATTTGTCATGTAAATATCTTTAATATGTGGTATTTTAATTAAAATTGTTAAGAGTCATTTTTGAAAAAATACTTTTCGAGTTCCATGTAAAGGGTAGTTTGCGGTGGAGGAGTTTCTTCAAAATCTTGAAAATACACGTTTGGTATTTATCCGACTTTTCGTTTTTTAGTTATGCTGTTCAAAGACACACGGACGTTTTTTTCTAAAAATGTTTTATTTGGATTCAGGTGAAGTAGTTTAATTTTATTGAATTGTTATTGGCCCCACGCTTTGGGAGCCAATTTGAAGTAGGAGTTGTATTGTACTTCAAATGTTGGGGAGCCGAACTTGAAGTTCGTTGCAACCGCACGTATAGTACCCGGTTTCCGGTAGCCTTCGCCCCAAATGTACTTTCCGGTGGCCTTTGCCCCCCAAAAAAATGTTTAAAAAATATTAACTTTGCAATTTGACTGTTTCTTTAAATATTCTATATTTATGTTTGACTTGGCTGCGTCAGTATTATTGTTAGTGATATGTTTCTCTTTGCAGGGTTGTAGTGCGACTGAAGAATGTAGGCTTACACAGATTATAATTTTACTTCACTACATTTATTAATACTTGACACAATTTAAATAACACTTCACTGATATAGAGAAAGCTGTGAGATTGTTTTATTAATTACTTGCACTTTTTAACACGTAAACTATTTTCGTCTCACACTGAATACGTATTAAACTTCTCGAGGACGTGTCTCGCATCCGATTAGTAACACTGTCTGCAAGCAACGCGTCTAGTTATGAGCGCTGTCTACAAGCAACTGACTTGATTTCTACCGCCTAAATTTGTAAATTTCTGTATTTCAAGTCTCTGATTGGCTATTCCTAATCCAATAGAATACCTTTATTGAACTTAAGCTTTTTTCTGGTTATTGATTGGCTATTTTATAAACTGTCACAAAATTACTTTATTGTTGCTCCAAGAATGGCTAGTCCATTATTAAACTTTCTTACTCATTGTTGCCTCAAGGTTACTTCATTGTTAGCAACTTTAACCTATTATTCTCACAGCTCCTGCATTATTAAATTACGTAATACATTCACATAGCATTATTGAACATGTATACAATAATATAAACATTTACAATGACTGGAATATGCACTTTTATATATTGTTACATACACATATTGCTTTAAGGCGGGCTTTTATTGAATTATATATTATATAATTAGACTGAAATCATTTAAATGTTAAAAATACTGCACCACAGGAGGACTCAAAACATGTATTGCCAGTGAAATATTGGTATCGAATTTTTATGTGGAATGGAATACGTTCTCTACCTGCTGTTTACATACGCGGTAGAAATTTTATGGCTGTTGTGCATCTTTCTTCTATAAGGTTGGTAAAAGTTTTCCCCGAGACTTGGAGTGTTAATCCCAGGTACTTGTAAGAATTTACCAACACTAACTTAGCATTTCCGCAATCTATGTTTCCAGTTGTATAATTTGGCGATGTTGCCTCCTCTCCTGAATTTCATAATTTTTGTTTTGTTGGTGTTTACGTGTAATTCACCGCGTGGAGAAGCAAGTGATTTCCTCTGACATAACTTCTTTGACTACATCATGGATATGATGTGCGATATTGAGTAGTGAAAGTCGTGCGAATGTAACACCTCATATTGTTTCATTTTAGACACCTTCACTCCCACATCCAGACTCCGCGGAAGATACGGAACGATTCTGTTCCCCGCAATCGGTTATCCAACCCGGCGCCACTGGGTTGAGAAGCCAGAATGCTGACCACTTGACCAACGACCTGCTTTACTAAATTATATTCATACTGTACGGGGGTAGTAAATAACATTGACCAAAGACCTCCAGCTGGAAGTTTAGCCCGAGACCTCATTTGAAGGTTAGCGTGGTAATCTACAGACCACAGAAACAGTCATACGATTCGCTAACGTTATTTGTCAGGACAGTGGAAAAGGGGAGGAGGAATTAAAATATATTATTCAGGATTCTATATTCCGAGTTTGTGCACCACTGTGTCCGGGGTTTTTACATTAATTATGTGTGGTCGCTGAAATAGGATCCCAAGACCTTGAGGTCAGTGCATGCCATCACCTCAAGTCTAGGCTCACTGCAGCTTGAGATAAAGGCATTGCGTCATCGCCATTAAACTGTCGTCTTTGCGAGGAACAGTTGCATAACGCGACGAAATCCATTCCTGAGCCGCGTACCAATTTGGTAGGTACACTGGCAATTGTATTCAAAGTGATACGCAAATTTGATTTGCAAACTTCATATTCCCTACCGTCAATTTCTTCTTCCCTCCATCATTCTATTCTCGTAAGTGTCCGCAACAGTGGTTTGACGAAACTATGTCCACGCATTTCAAATACTTGGTATAAAATTAAGGGCAGACTCTTCTATAAATGTTCACACTCACGGGCTTCGTTGTTTGTTGAGGCCCGGGTTGCTGCACGTATGCGTGCTCTGCAAACTATTACACTGGGGGCTTTTCGTCCCGAAATTCCCGCGTAACTGACTTACTCATGAGTATTATAACATGCACTATAATGAGTGCTAACCTTGTTGGAAGTGGTGTGTTTCTGCGTGAAGACATCCCTGGCATCTTCGAGTTAAATTTCCATTCACACGCATAAGTTCTTCTTGCTTAATATACACAATTTCTGTTTTTATATTTCCCTTAAGTTCAGCTGTGGTGTGGGAATAATTCCCATAAACTTTTATCTTGAGGGAGGTTCTCCACAAATACATGCGCCAATTTGGTCATTTTCCTGCGTTAGAACATTTCGTTTTCGCTTCTTAGCTTTAGCGTTTGGTGATCCCGTTGTCCTAAGGTTACTAACCAGTTTCTCTACCTGGAACTAGAACACGAGGAAATTTCTCCTGAAACTCTGGGACATAGCATATCCAGGACGGATGATCAACCCAATGCCTATCGGGGAGCAAGCAAACTCTGGAACATAGCATATCCAGGACGGATGATCAACCCAATGCCTATCGGGGAGCAAGCAAACTCTGGAACATAGCATATCCAGGACGGATGATCAACCCAATGCCTATCGGGGAGCAAGCAAACTCTGGAACATAGCATATCCAGGACGGATGATCAACCCAATGCCTATCGGGGAGCAAGCAAACTCTGGAACATAGCATATCCAGGACGGATGATCAACCCAATGCCTATCGGGGAGCATGCAAACTCTGGAACATAACATATCCAGGACGGATGATCAGCCCAATGTCTGTCGAGAGGCAAGCAAACTGTGGAACATAGCATATCCAGGATGGATGATCAGCCCAATGTCTGTCGGGGAGCAAACAAACTCTGGAACATAGCATATCCAGGATGGATGATCAGCCCAATGTCTGTCGAGAGACAAGCAAACTGTGGAACATAGTATATCCAGGATGGGTGATCAGCCCAATGTCTGTCGAGAGACAAGCAAACTCTGGAACATAGCATATCCAGGATGGATGATCAGCCCAATGTCTGTCGAGAGACAAGCAAACTGTGGAACATAGTATATCCAGGATGGGTGATCAGCCCAATGTCTGTCGAGAGACAAGCAAACTCTGGAACATAGCATATCCAGGATGGATGATCAGCCCAATGTCTGTCGAGAGAGCAAACTGTGGAACATAGTATATCCAGGATGGGTGATCAGCCCAATGTCTGTCGAGAGGCAAGCAAACTGTGGAACATAGTATATCCAGGATGGATGATCAGCCCAATGTCTGTCGAGAGACAAGCAAACTGTGGAACATAGTATATCCAGGATGGGTGATCAGCCCAATGTCTGTCGAGCAGCAAGCAAACTGTGGAACATAGTACATCCAGGATGGGTGATCAGCCCAATGCCTATCGAGCAGCAAGTAAACTGTGGAACATAGTATATCCAGGATGGGTGATCAGCCCAATGTCTGTCTAGCAGCAAGCAAACTGTGGAACATAGTATATCCAGGATGGTTGATCAACCCAATGTCTGTCGAGGAGCAAGCAAACTGTGGAACATAGTACATCCAGGATGGGTGATCAGCCCAATGTCTTTCGAGCAGCAAGCAAACTGTGGAACATAGTATATCCAGGATGGGTGATCAGCCCAATGTCTGTCGAGAGGCAAGCAAACTCTGGAACATAGCACTTCCAGGATGAATGATCAGCCCAATGTCTGTCGGGGAGCAAGCAAACTCTGGAACATAGCACTTCCAGGATGAATGATCAGCCCAATGTCTGTCGGGGAACAAGCAAACTCTGGAACATAGCACTTCCAGGATGAATGATCAGCCCAATGCCTGTCGAGAGGCAAGCAAACTCTGGAACATAGCATATCCAGGATGGATGATCAGCCCAATGTGTGTCGAGCAGCAAAAAAGCTCTGGAACATAGCATATCCAAGACGGATGATCAACCCCAATGCCTGTTGGGGAGCAAACAAACTCTGGATCATAGCATATCCAGGATGGGTGATCAGCCCAATGTTTGTCGGGGAGCAAGCAAACTCTGGAACATAGTATATCCAGGATGGATGATCAGCCCAATGCCTGTCGAGCAGCAAACAAACTCTGGAACATAGCATATCCAGGACGGATGATCAACCCAATGCCTGTCGGGGAGCAAACAAACTCTGGAACATAGCATATCCAGGATGGGTGATCAGCCCAATGTCTGTCGGGGAGCAAGCAAACTCTGGAACATAGTATATCCAGGACGGATGATCAACCCAATGCCTGTCGGGGAGCAAGCAAACTCTGGAACATAGCATATCAGGATGGGTGATCAGCCCAATGTCTGTCGAGAGACAAGCAAACTGTGGAGCATAGCATATCCAGGATGGATGATCAGCCCAATGTCTGTCGGGGAGCAAGCAAACTCTGGAACATAGTATATCCAGGACGGATGATCAACCCAATGCCTGTTCGGGGAGCAAGCAAACTCTGGATCATAGCACATCAGGATGGGTGATCAGCCCAATGTCTGTCTGGGAGCAAGCAAACTCTGGAACATAGCACATCAGGATGGGTGATCAGCCCAATGTTTGTCGAGCAGCAAGCAAACTCTGGATCATAGCACATCCAGGATTGGTGATCAGCTCAATGTCTGTCGGTGAGCAAACAAACTCTGGATCATAGCACATCCAGGATGGGTGATCAGTCCAATGTCTGTCGGGGAGCAAGCAAACTCTGGAACATAGCACATCCAGGATTGGTGATCAGTCCAGTGTCTGTCGGGGAGCAAGCAAACTCTGGAACATAGCACATCCAGGATGGGTGATCAGCCCAATGTTTGTCGAGCAGCAAGCAAACTCTGGATCATAGCACATCCAGGATGGGTGATCAGCCCAATGTTTGTCGAGCAGCAAGCAAACTCTGGATCATAGCACATCCAGGATTGGTGATCAGCTCAATGTCTGTCGGTGAGCAAACAAACTCTGGATCATAGCACATCCAGGATGGGTGATCAGTCCAATGTCTGTCGGGGAGCAAGCAAACTCTGGAACATAGCACATCCAGGACGGGTGATCAGTCCAGTGTCTGTCGGGGAGCAAGCAAACTCTGGAACATAGCACATCCAGGATGGGTGATCAGCCCAATGTCTGTCGGGGAGCAAGCAAACTCTGGAACATAGCACATCCAGGATGGGTGATCAGCCCAATGTCTCTCGAGGAGCAAGCAAACTCTGGAACATAGCACATCCAGAATGGGTGATCAGTCCATTGCCTGGTATGGCGGTGAAGAAGAAGGAAATGAAATGTAGTGATGAAAGTGATAGGAAAATTCGCAGATCAAATTCTCCAACCAACATTCGCCTTGCGATCGTGGAAAACCGCGAAAAAACCTTGGGTCAGGTTTGTTGGCTCCAAGGGTTTGAACCCGGGACCTCCCAAATGCGGACCACAAACGTTACCGCCTGAGTGATCACGCCATAAGTAACTGATGAGGTAAAAATGTTATGTGCTGCATTCATATTACCTTCTCAACTCACTATCCTTTATATAGCTTCTATAAACCAATGTTACGAAGCCTTATGTTTTTGTCTACTTCATGTTAATGGAGACAAACAGAAATAATTCCATTACACACTTTGTTGTGGGTAAAAGAGTGATAGAGTCAACCGAGTCGATAGTCGCTTTACGTCGACCTTGAAATTCCATGGCATTACGATAAACAACTGAAGCGAGACGACACTTTAAGAAAATGGCAAACGTATTGAAAAAATCAAACTAATAATAACATATCTCGGGAATGGATGGTGCCACAAAAACGCTATTAGAACTAAATTGTGTGTTTTAAAGACACTTACATTTTTGTGTAGTGTGGTTTTGTCATCACTTATTGTTTACCAATTACACAAAGTTATACAAAATTCCTTCCGAATGAAGAGGGCTTCAAAGGCTGTTCCCAGAAAGTTTAAAATATACATTTCATTTGTCATGTATGGATGTTAAAAATGCGGTATTTAAATCAAAACCCATAAAGACATTTCTGAGAAAATATAAAATAACGACAAATTTTCTAAGCAAAGGTAGTTTGGTAGGAGAATTTATCGACCGGGATGGCTGAGGTGGTTGTGTCTGTGGCCCGCATTCGGGAGTCGTGGGTTCGATTCCTGTGACCGACCTTCCTGACTCTTGGGTTTTTGCGGGGTTTCCCCGTGTCGCCAGACGAATGCTGGGAAGGATCATTACATCCCCCGAATTTTCTCTCCTTTCATTTCATTCCATTACTCATTAATCCTTCACCCCGTTTGGTTTGTTTCAGGGTTGGAAGTGTCGGTGATGGAGTTTCGGTGAACTTGGCAGGGGAAAAGGATGCTCTCTGTGAGCCTTCTCCGTTCCTCGGCCTTCGGCTGGTTGCCGTGGTATAAGGACCGCCCCCGGTGGGGTCCCCGGTCTGCCTGTCCGCCTGCCGGGGCGTTTATATCTGGAAACCTTAGGGACCCTATCATTGCTGTAACGTCACTCCTGGTTCCGGCCGCCCGGTGTCTCCCTTCGCCTCATCCCATCCTCCCAAGGGCGTACGGTACAATGTCCGCACTCTCTGGATCAGTGCCGCACTCGCTCCGCTTCTCATTCAGTTCCATGAGGAATTTTCCTGAAAATCTTCCTGTCGCATCCTTAGAAAATGGTCAACTTTGTTCTATTCACGACACTTACAGACGGCGTTTCTTTAAAACATCCTTTTTTAATTCAGTGGACCTTAGAATATGTATTTCTGGTGAAATCTCGGTATCGAATTTTTGGGCGGAAAGCAATAGTTCCTCTACTATAGGTAAGTAGAGAGAAAGTAAAAATTAGAAAAGCAGTGATCGGATTTGATTGCTGTAACCCGAACAACGCACTGAGACAGAACACAGCACTTACATCATGAGAGAGGTACAGAAGTGGACAAAGTGCCCCTTACCACGCAAGGGCACTTCATGCTGCCATTACCGCTTGCAGAAATGAAACACTCTGCCCCATCATTTCTTTTCACACAACCCTAATCTAAATCGCGTATCTTCGTACTGAAAATAAAATTCTATATGCACATTTCATTTTGTGTCTGGTGCTTTGTGAAACAGTTCTAACATTCACATAGTTTCTCAACGCTCTATCGTTTATGAGTGTGTATACAAATTATTTCACGAAAACTTATTACTTTTGCAGAAATAGCTACCCTACACATTTCGTTATAGATACAAAGAGAACAGCGATAGTCAAATGTTTAACAACTGGACGCTATATGCTGGCCTTAAAATTCCATACTGTTTCCATGACATCGCGAGAAACAACAGGACAAGAAGACTAAAACAATGGCGAAATATTGAACAATTCGAACATTTAATAACGGATATCTCGGAAATGGCTGTTGCCACAAAAAATTATGAGATATAAGTTGTGTGTTTTAAAGATACCTACTTTTTTGTGTAGTACGTTTTCGTCTATGGCGTAACGCTTATCGGTAATACAAGATTATACAAAATTCTATCCAAATGAAGGGGACTTTACAGGCTATTCCCAGAAAATTAAACTTATACATTTTATTGATCATGTAAATATGTTTACTACTCATGTGATATTTTAATTAAAATTAAGAGAGCCATTTTTTGGAAAATAAAAATTGTTGCATGTAAAGGGTAGTTTGGGGGGGGGATTTTCTTGAGAATCTTCGTGTAGCATCTTTTGAAGGTGAAATTGAATACCAAGTTTGGTGTTTATCTAACGTTTCGTTTTGTAGTTATGTTGTTCATAAACACACACACACACGCGCGGTCCTTTTTTTGTAAAGAGGCTCGTTTTATATTCAGGGGTCCCCAAAATATGTATTTCCAGTGAAATTTCGCTAGGTATAGAATTTTTTGGTGGAATGCAATACCTTCTCTACCTACTATGTACATGGTAGACAAAGTAAAAAAGAAATGTTACCTGTACTACGTTTAAGTTGATTATTATTAGCCCCACGTTTTGGGCGTCAATTTGAAGTAGGTTGTATTGAAGGAGTTCTCTTATATTTCAACTGTTGGGGAGCCGAACTTGAAGTTTGTTTGCAACCGCACGTATGGTAAACAGTTTCCGGTAGCCTTCGCCCCAAGTTTCAAAAATATTAGCTTTATAATTTGATTGTATCATTAAATATTATAAATTTATGTTTGCCTCGGCGGCGTCAGTATTATTGTTAGAGACATGGATGTCTTAGCAGGGTTGTGGTGCGACTAAGAATGTAGGCTTACACAGATTATAATTTTACTTCACTCCTTTTATTAATGCTTGACACGATTTAAATAACACTTCACTGATATAGAGAGCTTTGAGATTCTTTTATTAATTACTTACACTTTTTAACACGTAAACTATTTTCGTCTCACACTGAATACGTATTAAATTTCTTGAGGACACTTTTTGCGTCTGGTTAGTAACCCTGTCTGCAACCAACTGAATAGATTTCTACCGCCTAAAATTTCTAAATTTCTGTATTTCAAGTCTCTGATTGGCTATTCCTAATCCAATAGAATACCTTCTTTTAACTAAAGCTTTCTCTGGTTGTTGATTGGCTATTTTTATATACTGTCACTAAAATTACATTATTGCTTCCAAGAATCACAAGTAACATTATTAAACTCTCATACTCATTATTGCCTCAAGGTTACCTCATTGTTACTTCATTGTTAGCAACTTTTAACTTATTATTCTCACAGCTCCTACATTATTAAATTACGTAATATATTCACATAACATTATTGAACATGTATACAATAATATAAACATTTACAATGACTGTAATATACACTGTTTATATACTGTTATATACACATATTGCTTTAAGGCGGGCTGTTATTGAATTTATATTTTATATAATTAGACTGAAATCATTTAAGTGTTAAAAATCTTGCCTCAACGTTCATTCACATTACTTTTTCTACCCACTGTCATTTATTGTTACACCTCTTCTAGAAACTGTTGCCACAAAACCTTATTTTTCTATCCTTCTTATGTTAAGTGAGATAAACGTGAATCTCTTTGTGGTCTGGTGGTTAGCAGCGGTCCCGGGTTAAATTTCCGGTTGGAGAGTGACCTTTTCTTTAGTCAGGATTATTCCCCATCCTTCCTAGAGTTTGGAAATATGAGTGACAGTGTACTATTGGCCACGATATGAGGGCGCCACCGGTTTTTGTTGACAATGTCTGTCATCAAGGCTAGTGATCAGAGGGAGTAAGGGGCAAGGCGATAGAAAACAGTACAACATTTGCACGCTAGTAAATGCGCTGCCGGCAGGTCCCGCGATTGCGTCAAGTACAGTTCACCCAGTATTATGTTTAAGTAACCACCAGAATTTATGTCCGAAATTTGTATGAGGTTAGTAATGAAATTGAGGGACTATATGCTCCATTGACATTTAAAACTAAAGCAAAGCACTTTTGAGGCTTTTGTGAGATATCCATGCAAGCAAATGACTAACATCAAATGTGAACACTGAAAGATTCCTTCCACACTATAATTTAGTGGTTACTGACGAGATCTTCATGGCCTGAAAACATCGCAACTTTTGTATGTTGCAATTTAGTCATGGAATAAATAATTGGGCTAAATAATGATTTCCTGCCAAACATTACTATCCTTTCGAAAACAACTTGCATCTCTGGTAAACCTCGAATAAACAATAGTGACATTAATTATTCAATTTTACGGATAATACCATATTTGTGTTGTGTAGAGTTAATATGTTTCGTTGAAATGAATTTCAAAGTTGAAGTAGATAATATCTTTACGTTATTTGCACCACGCTTTGGGCGTCAATTTGAAGAAGTTTGTTACTTTACGTATGGAAGCCGATTTTAAATAGGAGTTGTATTGTAGTCAAATGTTGTGAGCCGAACTTGAAGTTGGTTGCAACCGCACGTATAGTACCCGGTAGCCTTTGCCGCCCCCCAAAAAAAATTTTAAAATATTAACTTTCTAATTCGACTTTTTTTTAAGTTTTAAATATTTATGTCTGCCTCAGCATTATTGTTAGAGACATGGATGTCTAAGCTGGGCTGTGGTGCGACAAGAATGTAGGTTTACACAGATTATAATTTTACTTCACACGATTTAAATAACACTTCAATGATATAGAGAACTGTGAATTTTTTTTTTATTAATTAGTTGCACTTTTTAACACGTAAAACTATTTTCGTCTCACACGAATACGTATTAAATTTCTCGAGCACCCATCTCGCATCCGCTTACAAACACTGTCTGCACTGTCTTAATTTGTAAAATTTTCTCCTTTTCAGTTTCTGATTGGCTAATCCTACTCCAATAGAATACCTTCATTTAACTAAAGCTTTTTCTGGTTGTTGATTGGCTATTTTATAAACTGTCATTCAATTATATTATTGCTTCCAAGAATCACAAGTAGGATTATTAAACTCTCAAACTCATTATTGCCTCAAGGTTACCTCATTGTTAGCAACTTTTAACCTCTTGTTCTCACAGCTACTACATTATTAAAATACATAATACATTCATATAACATTATTGAACATGTATACAATAATATTAACATATAAAATGACTGTAATATACACTTTTTTACTTTCTCTACTACGTATAGTAAGTAGGGGAAGTATTGTATTCCACCCAAAAATTCGATACCGAGATTTCACCGGAAATACATGTTTTGAGACCCCCTGAATCCCAAAAAAAAGCATTTCTGGAAACATGTCCGTGCGTGTGTCTGTGTGTCTGTCTGTGAACAGCATGACTCAGAAACGAACAGTCGGATAAACACCAAACTTGGTATTTAGGTTCAGTATCTTCCAGAGATGCGACACGAAGGTTTTCAAGAAAATCCCCCCACCCCAGGATACCCTTTACATGGAAGATTTTTCGAAAATTTTAATTTTTCCAAAAACGGGTCTAACGATTTTGATTAAAATATCATATGTTTAAGATATTTTTATGACAAATAAAACGTATATCTTGAATTTTCTGGGAATGTCTCCAAAAGTGTTCTTCATTGTGAACGACTTTTGCATAACTGGTAAACCATAAGAGATAGAGAAAATTTTACTACACAAAAAATGTAGACGCGTTAAAATACACAATTTATGTCATATACATTTTTTTGTTCAGTGAACCATTTTCGAGATATTGCTTGTTATTCCCTTAAATTTTTCAATACTTATGTTCTAAAATAGGAATTCGTTATTCATTTTTTTGTCTTGGATATGCAAAGAGCTATAATCTGTGGCAAAGGGAATGGTGCTGCACCTAGCAACCAGCTATTAAGAGATATGTATGTGCTTAAAGGCTACTGTATTTCCAAATTGCCCTTGTAAATATATATTCCCCTTACATCTACAAGAAAATTAGCAATAAGATAGAGTCTGCAAATGTTTATCTCGATTAACCTGAAGTAGATGGAGAATAAGCGTTTGTATAAATAGTTTGTACAAGAGTAGAGAAAGTCATGTGAGTGTAACACATCAGATTTTTTAAACCTTTGTACCAATTCAAATGACACTTAAGAATTAATTCTGGGTTGAAATACTTAAATAAATCGTTTTATATTCATGCATTAAAGTGCAGCAATTGGCATTAAAATTAGGATGGGATATTCTGGGTATTCTAAGAGACAAGCGTGTTGTGACATCAGAATTAAAGACCACAGCGAAGTATTTTACTACAAAATAGTGTTTCTAGTTATGTTCTAAACTGGGAGATATTGTATTCATTTGGAAACTACTCAAATTAGCACCGGAACGAAAACATGTCCCCGATATCTTAACATGGTTGTGCCACGCCATCTAAACTACAGTTCTGTTGCTGTCACATATTTTGGCGATATTGTCTGACATGTGGAGTAAATACAGCGCTACCAGTTATACGACTAGGAACTCATTCGTTCCTATCAACCTATAAACATGCTATTATTATAGTGAAGCTATTTTTTGCTATTAATTTTTACATTTTATAATAAAGGGAGTTCCAACCCCCAAAAGCCCTCCCTAGTTACGCCTCTGGTTATACGTAGCACGCATATTATGTTGTTTTTTTCGCAAAATTATCGCATTATTAACACGAAAACTTCAAAATGAAACGCGAATTCTTTAAACAACCATCATTAACAAAACACGTCTCAAAGATGAGGAATTGTTGCAAATGCAAAGCCGCTGATATGACCTTATATGTTAAAGGCGGCATATAAATTCCTATTTGTATGGCGGGGAAAATAAATATTTACAGAAATAGTTCCATTACACGTTTCGTTATAGGTGCAAGAGACATAGAGGGCACTGAGGTGATAGTCAGATGTTCTGAGTCACTATGTTGGGTTTAAAATACTATAGTCTTTGCACGACAACAAGAAATAAATGAATGACCACGCTTGAAAAAAAATCTGATGTGTTACACTCACATGACTTTCTCTACTCATGTAAAAACTATTTTTACAAACGCTTATTCTCCATATGCTTCATGTTAATCCAGATATCGAGATGTCAACCTTATTGCTAATTTTCTTGTAGATGCAAGGGGAATATGGTAGGTTTTAAGCGATAGTCAAATATTTTAAGAGCTGGTTACTATGTGGAGTATTCCATTCTCTTTATATTACCCGGACAAAAAAAATGAATAACGTATTCCCATTTGAGAAAAAGTATAAGTATTGGAAAATTTAAGGGAATAACAAGCAATATCTCGAAAATGGTTCACTCAACAAAAAAAATGTATATAACATAAATTGTGTATTTTAACGCGATCTACATTTTGTGTGTAGTAAAAGTTTGTCTATCGCTTATGGTTTACCAGTTATGCAAAAGTCGTTCACAATGAAGAATACTTTTGGAGACATTCCCAGAAAATTCGAGATATACATTTTATTTGTAATCAAAATATCTTAAACATATGATATTTTAATCAACATCGTTTGAGCCATTTTTGAGAAAATTAAAATTTTCGAAAAATCTTCCATGTAAAGGGTAATCTGGGGTGAGGGGATTTTCTTGAAAACCTTCGTGTCGCATCCTTGGAAGATACTGAACCTAAATACCAAGTTTGGTGTTTATCCAACCTTTCGTTTCTGAGTTATGCTGTTCACAGACAGACACACAGACACACGGACATGTTTCCAAAAATGCTTTTTTGGATTCAGGGGGTCTCAAAACATGTATTTCCGGTGAAATCTCGGTATCAAATTTTTGGGTGGAATACAATACTTCCCCTACTTACTATACGTAGTAGAGAAAGTAAAAATGCATAACGAATTCCCATTTGAGAAAGTAAGTACTGAAAAATTTAAGGGAATAACAAGCAATATCTCGAAAATGGTTGACTCAACAAAAAAAAATGCATATGACATAAATTATGTATTTTAACGCGATCTACATTTTTTGTGTTGTAAAATTTTGTCTATCTCTTATGGTTTATCAGTTATGCAAAAGTCGTTCACAATGAAGAATACTTTTGGAGACATTCCCAGGAAATTCAAGATATACATTTTATTTGTCATAAAAATATCTTAAACATATGATATTTTAATCAAAATCGCTAGAGCCATTTTTGAGAAAATTAAAATTTTCGAAAAATCTTCCATGTAAAGGGTAATCTGGGGTGGGGTGATTTTCTTGAAAACCTTCATGTCGCATCTCTGGAAGATACTGAACCTAAATACCAAGTTTGGTGTTTATCCGACTGTTCGTTTCTGAGTTATGCTGTTCACAGACACACACACGGACATGTTTCCAAAAATGTTTTTTTTTTTTGGATTCAGGGGAGTCTCAAAACATGTATTTCCGGTGAAATCTCGGTATCGAATTTTTGGGAGGAATACAAAACTTCCCCTACTTACTATATGTAGTAGAGAAAGCAAAATGGAGCTTGCGAACTGTAAAGTATTGCGCTCTGGCGTGCAACAGACTGGGAAGGAGTTAATGGTTACCATAAAGCAGCGAAAGATTACTGAATTTAGACCTTCATGCTCTAGGAAGGCCAAGGGCGAATCCAGAGAGACTAGGGGTTGCGCCCGCTCCTAACCAAGTAAAACAAAAAATATATTACATTCACATTACTTTCTCTATGCTCTATCGTTTTACGAAGTTTATTTTCCTATTTACTTCATTTAAAACGAGATAAAACATTCCGGAAACAGCTGCATTGCACATTCCGTTACAGATACGAAAGGAATAACGATAGACAATGTTTTCATCGCCATGGTCATCCCTTCACCCTCGTCCGGTCGAGGTGAGTTCGTCCTTGTGACCGGGGGAGTCAAAGTAGGCTCTCGTGCGTTCTTTGCATTTCGTTCCATGCCGCCCCTCGCCATCGTTGCTTTCTTACCTTGTCTATTTAAGAATGTTTCGCACCACGACCATTCGCACATCTCTTTTACTTCCTCGCCGGCCTACCTTGCGTGCGAAACGCCCACACACTTTTTGGTTTATTTTACCATTTTCCTTCTCTTAATGCTCCGTGGACACGGCCTTCGGAGACGGTTGCAATGGTGGAGGATTTCCTTCGCTATGGAGCCCTCTTTTTCCATTTCTAACAACAAGCTCCGAAAAGTCATTGTAACAGAAGTAGCACCGCCAACAGCTGGTTGTTACTTAGTGATTACCCGTACAGAGGAAGGACAATCATTCGAGAAGGTTAAACCCTTTTCTAATCCAGAAGGGCATTGACTCAATTGCTGGTCCGGTTCATTCCTGCACTCGACTACGAAACGGTTCATTGTTGGTTCAGAGTAAGTCCGATCAACAAAGTAAGACCTTGTTGCGCGCCACGCTTCTCCACGGTTATCCCATCCGTGTTGAGAAGCACCGTACCTTGAATTCCTGTCGAGGCGTCGCACCACCCATAGCCTCGATGTTATGTCGGACGAAGAACTAGTCGAATATCTTTCCGACCAAAAGGTAACGGCAGTTCATCGAGTGCAGGCTAAGCGCGACGAGTACCCATTCGTACCCTTTTTATCACCTTCGATGGCGTAGATCTGCCCACGAGTATTTCAGCAGGGTATGTACGGATTGCGGTGAGGCCCTATGTTCCTAGACCTCTGCGTTGTTTTAAATGCCAACGTTTTGGGCATACGCAAGTCTCTTGCAAGAATGCCGTTTCCATCTGTGCTTCTTGTAGCCAGCCCTCACACAATGGTACCTGATCATCCGCCCCCGTCTGCGTGAATTGGAAAGGGTCTCATTCTGCGTCATTTGCCGACTGTCCGCGGCAATTGGACCAGAAGGCGATCCAGGAGATCCGGATGAAGGAGAAACTCTCTTTCGCTGAAGCCCGGAGGCGTTTCCATGCGCACCAACCTGCGCTCCTGCGATCGGGTACGTTCAATTATGTTGCTGCCTCGCCAGTACCCCGGAAGGATGCCGAAACACAGACCTGGACCATGACTGCATTGACCGCAACTACCATCCGGTCGTCCATTTCTGGCACAATTATCAAGTCATCTAAAGCCGGTTCTAAGGTACTGAAGTCACAAGGCACTGAAAAGAAATCAAAGCAAAAACTTCGTAGGGAAGATTTTCTTAAAGATCCTCCGCGTGCGCGCGGTAAGAAAAGTTCACCATCTCCTCCTCGAAGGTCGCAGGCCCAGGATGCTCCTGGGACAAGCCGCGCTCAGCAGCACCCTTCACCCGTTGCCACCCAGAACCGATTCTCGGCGCTTGAATCGGTTTCTGGCACTGAGCGCGTGGGCCCTCCCTTCAAGGAGCTTATGGACTCTGGCAAACTCCATACTAAACGCCCGAGCTCCAAGGTTAAGCAGACCAAGCTTCGCCCTCACGATCCTTTTACCCTCCGTGGGAATACACCGGTTTCCTACGATCTTGCACCGGATGCGGTTTCTCCTGCCCATGGAGGTGTCATGTTATTAGTGCGTAACGACGTTCATTTTCAGTCTATCACTCTTACGTCGGACTTGCAAGCTGTTGCCGTTAGGATTCAATAACTCGGCTTTTTCTTTTCTCTTTGCTCTGTCTATTCACCTCCATCATCTCCCCTCGCTCACGCGGACATTCGAGATCTCCTGTTCGCTCTCCCAACACCATTCCTTCTGTTGGGAGATTTTAATGCCCATCACCCCCTGTGGGGTTCTCCAACGCCTTGTGCAAGGGGAACGCCTCTTTCCGACATTTTTCATCAGTTCAGCCTCTCCATCCTCAATACAGGTGCGCCTACTTTTCTTTGTGATTCTTCTGCTACATTTCCTCACTTGGACCTTGCCGTTTGCTCCATCCAGCTTGCTTGTCGTCTGCAGTGGAACGTCGTCGCTGACACCTACTCCAGCGATCATTACCCCTGCATCGTTTCTCTTTTGTCTCACCACGTCCAGCCTTCCAGAGCATCTACCTGGCAATTCCTTAAAGCCGACTGGGGAATGTATTCCAGCCTCGTGTCTTTTGTGGACCCGCCCTTCACTGACGTTAACCAAATGGTGCAGCACCTTTCGTCTACGATGCTATCTGCCGCCGAACGCACCATTCCCCGTTTGTTCTCCCACCCTCTGCGTATTCCTGTTCCGTGGTGGATCGAGGACTATCAGGACGCCGTTCGTGCCCGTAGAGCTGCACTCAGGCTGTTTCGGCGACACCCTACCCTTGATAATTTGGTTACTTTTAAACAATCGCGCGCCAGGGCTCGTCGCATTATTGAGGATAGCAAGAAGGCATCTTGGACTCGTTTTGTTGAGTCTTTTAATCGCTTCACGCCTTCCTCTGTTGTTTGGGTTAAACTTCGTCGCTTCTCAGGTAAAGTGTCGCATTGTATTGTGTCCGGCCTTCAGGTTTCCAATGCCACTGTAGTGGATTCGGCTGCCATTGCTAACACTCTGGGTGCTGCCTTTGAGGCGGTTTCCAGTTGTGACCATTATTACGCCGGCTTTCGCACTCTCAAAGACCGGCTTGATTCCGTGACCTATAAGTTTCGGTCTCCAAATCATGAGTGTTATAATGAACTTTTCACAATGAGGGAGCTAGAGGACGCCCTCCTTTTATCTAGGCACTCCGCTCCTGGGCCGAACGGCATTCATGTTCTGATGTTAAAGCACCTTTCAGCCGACAGTAAACTCTTTCTCTTACAGGTCTATAACCGTATTTGGCAAGACGGCGTTTTTCCTTCAGTTTGGCGCCTGGGAAGGATCGCCAACTACCTTCCAGCTACCGCCCTATCTCCCTCACCAGTTGCCTTTGCAAGGTGATGGAGCGCATGATCAACGGGCGGTTGACATGGCGGTTTGAGTCTCAGAAACTTTTAGTGAACGCTCAGTGCGGATTTCGTCGCTACCACTCTACCGTCGACCATCTGGTGTCTGTGTCGACGCATATTATAAACGGATTTCTGAGAAAGTGTCAAACAGTGGCTGTGTTTTTTGACCTGGAGAAAGCTTATGACACTTGTTGGAGGGGCGGCACTTTACGTAAACTTCACTCATGGAATTTACACGGTTGTCTACCCATATTTCTTCGGGAGTTTATGACGGACCGCGTCTTTCGTGTACGTGTGGGCTCGGCTTTATCTAGTCATTTTATTCAAGAAAACGGTGTACCGCAAGGCTCTGTACTCAGTGTCACACTTTTTGCGATTGCTATGTACCCCATTGTTGATTGCATTCCACCTGGCATTTCATCGTACCTTTTCGTTGACGATTTTGCCATTTATTGCAGTTCACGGCGGACCTGTCCGCTCGAACGCCGTCTCCAGAGCTGTATCGACCGTCTCTATGCCTGGAGTAACACCAACAACTTTAATATCTCCGCCGATAAATCCCTCTGTATCAATTGCCGACGACGGAAGGCTTTCCCTCCGCCCTCTCTCCATCTTGGGCCGGAAATACTTCCATTTGCAGTCGAGGTGAAATTTTGGGGGTTGATCTTTGATCGAAAGCTGAGCTGGACTTCCCACATTTCCTTTTTAAAAGTAAAGTGTTTCCGTTCTCTTAATATCTTACGTGTTTTAAGTGGCAGGCACATCCTGGGGAGCTGATCGGACCGTCCTTCTGCATCTTTATCGCTCTTTGGTCCGATCCAAGCTTGATTACGGGTGCATTGTCTATTTGTCGGCACGTCCATCTGTGTTACTTCGATTGAATACCATTCACCATCGTGGCATAAGAGTCGCTACAGGGGCCTTCCCAGCTAGACCTGTACCCATTCTGTATGCTGAAGCTGCAGAGCCTCCGCTGTTCTTCAGGCTTGAGATGCTTTTGTGCAGCTATGCATGTTGTAACACAAATTACTTAAATGTAAATAATGATTGTAATATGAATATGCATTTTTATGTGACATTGATTTCAGATGTTTATTGATTGTAAATATTGTTGGGAAGTAAATTTATAATGCCTTACTGAAACTGTCAATAATAGCGCAATAATGCAGCGAGGGGGGATGAGCTGTTTATCATTATTGGAAACGAGGAAGTTACGTAATGTTGGCGCGTTTTCGGTAGAAACTTCTGGAATGTTTCCTCCCTAAAGCATATGTATTCATAATTTTCATTGGATATTAAAATAAACGCTAATGTTGGCGCGTTTTATTAGCCAATTGCAGTTCAGTTATAATCTTTAGGCAGGTCGGGGAGTGGGAGTATATAAAGCTAAGTCAGAGGTAGATCGGGGGCAGTTCTTCGAAAATTTCAATACATTACACGTCGTCTTCAGTTCGTCAGTTCTTCAAAATATTTGTATGAGATACGTCGGCTATAGATTTACAAGTAACAAAAAAATCTAAAGTATTATAAAGTTAATTATACACAAAGTTGAAGTACGTGAATTAAAAGTGATAAGTAAGAAGTTATTATAACAGTTTCAGTTTGGCGAGTATCTAGATCAATATGTAAAAGTGATAGTGAACGTGTTCGACAATAAAAATTATAAAACAAATTTCTTCATCAGTGTTCTTTTTGGATAAAAGATTCCTTTCCGTTTACACAACCCTGATCAAGACACATGTTCGACCCAAGATAAGATAATAGCTAGCCGGAGGACAATAAACAAAACTTAAAATTCTTTCGAACACTAACACTGATGCAAATTGCTAACACAAGATGGAGCTACAAACCGAACAAATGAATGACGTCACAAGATGGCTTCAACACTGATGTAAACAAACATTATAAGAATCCACTCGCAAATTGGCTACCACAACGTGGGGCTACAATAATGTTAAATAAATACAACATTAAAAGTTACCTCAAATTGGCTCCCATACGTGGGGCAGTTAAAATTATGTAACCAAACAAAACAAAAGCAACACAACATAAGATCTTCAAGTTCTAATAATTTACGTAAAAACATATTACGTAAACAATAAGAAATACCGCAACAATGTCGACTCTCAAGCTTGCCTGACCACCCGTCCTTCGAGTTATTTTTCGAGGATTCGCTTGATCGGCAATATTTACATAGCTCCTCTGCCTTGCTCCCTCCAGGGGTTCGATTTCGTCAGTTTCTTCGGCATTTGGACTTTACGCCAGCGCCGGCCCTTCCCTGGGGGGAAGTGTTTTCCTCCTTGGTTGCGCGCTGAGGTCCACTGTCACCTTGGGTTAACGTCGATGCCGAAGAATGCGACCCCTTCTTCAGTCCTTAGATCAGCGTTTTTAGAACTTCAGGCTCAATTCGGGGACTTGCATTTTATATATACTCATGGGTCTAAGACTGATGTTGGAGTTGGGTGTGCCTTTGTTTTACCTTCCGATTATGGTGACAATGCTCGATTTTTACGGCCACCTTTTTAGTATATATCAATTTGTTTTATAAATTCAACGGCATCACTTGCGGCACTATGTTGTTTGTACGGACTCTCTTATGCCCTTCAGAGTATTAACGCGCTGTACCATTACCACCCCCTCGTACAGCGCATACATGATTTCCTCCACTCGCTTGGTGCTTCTGGCATTAGCGTCTCCTTCATGTGGCTTCCAGGTCATGTGGGTATCTCAGGTAACGAGTCTGCCGACCCGCTACCAAATCGGCGATTTTATCACCCAGATGTTTTACTTCTGTTGTTCCCTCCACAGATTTGTTTGTTATTTTACGTAGCCGCATCCTCTCGCTTTGGCGCGATGAGTGGACGGCCTTCCAGGGGAACAAGTTGCGGGAGGTTAAACCTCTACCGTTAGTCTGGGGTACCTCTTCTCGCTCTTCTCGTCGGGAAGAGGTACTTTTAGCTCTTTTACGAACCGGACATTGCCTTTTAGTCATAGATACCTGCTCAGTGGTGACCCCGCACCACTCTGTGAACAGTGTGATGTGCCCTTAACGGTGCGTCACATTTTAACAGAGCGTCAAGTTTTAGTTCCGTGGGTGCGTTCATGCTGGTCTGCCTGTTGGCATAGCCAACGTTTTGGCAGACGACGCGCGTGCTGTAGAATGTCTTTTACGTTTTATAAGTGACAGTCATTTTAACCGGCGCATTTGATGCGGTGAGCGTCTTTTAGCTTTGTGATTTTATATTGTCTATTTTAATGGGGCTCTTCTCCCCGGCGGACATGTGGCGGTCATGTCCGTTGCGTTCTATAGTTCTTGACACGTCGTTTTAGCCTTTTATTGAACTTGATTTTAGTGTGGTAGTTTTTAGAATGTGTTCTTTTGCTTTTTAGTGTTTTCTACGAAGCGGGTTTGTGTGTTGTATTTTAGTTTTTGGCTTTTAAATTTTATATTTTATACATTGTAAGGGCGCTGCTAACCTTAGATGTTGAGCGCCCTTAAACCCCATCTCATCATCATCATCAGAACCATCAATAACGAATATCTCGGAAATGGCCGATGCCACAAAATAGTTACTTGAAATAAATTGTGTGTTTTAAAGATATCTACATTTTTGAGTAGTAGGTTTTCGCTTATCTCTTGATGTTTACCAGTTATACAAGATTATACAAAATTCCTTCCGAATGAAGAGGACTTTATGGGCTGTTTCCAGAAAATTCAAGATATACATTTTGTTTGTCATGTAAATATATTTAATATATGGTACCTTAATCAAATTCGTTAGAGCCATTTTTTATAAAATAAAAAATTTCGAAAATTGTCCAATCTAAGGGGTAGTCTGTGATGGGGAGTTTTTCGTGAAAATCCTCGTCTCGCATCTTTGGAAGATACTGGACTTAAATACCAAGATTGGTTTTTAGCCGAGTTTTCGCTTTTGAATTTGTGGCAATAATTTGTATCACAATAATGTAAATGCCGGAGTGATTATAGTGTAAATAAGCATTATTGTATGACAATGATTTGAGATGTTTGTTAATTATAAGCATTGTTAGGAAATAAGTTTACACGGCCTCACTGAAACTGACAATAGGAGCGGATAACAATGAGCGAGGGGGTGAGTTGAATATTAATTAGAAGAGACAAACAAATGACGTCAGATTGGCGCGCTTTTCTTAGAAATAGCGGGAATATTTTCCCTAGAGCATTTGTGTTCGTAATTTTGATTGGATATAAAAATAGACGCTAATGTTGGCGCGTTTTATTAACCAATAGCAGCTCGGTTATAATCTTTAGGCATATCGGGGTGTGGGAGTATAAAAAGCTAAAGTCAGAGGCAGATTTTGTCAGTCCAACAGAAGCATTCGCGTGTAATACGTCGATCAGTTCAACATAAGTATTCGTGAGTTATACGTCGCGTAGTTCAACGGAAGCATACATAAAGTACACGTTACGCAATTCTACAGAATCTCTCCCGTCGTAAAGCTAGTTATAAATGTGAAACACGCGAATTAATAATGTGAAGTAAATAAGTGATTATAGTGATATTAGAAAATATAACAGTCTGGCGTGTATCAAGAGTCAATATGTGAAATTAATTAAAAGTGACGGCAATAAAAGTGTAAAAACAAATTCCTTTATCAGTCTTATCTTTGAGTAACAAATCCTTTCCGTTTACACACCTTGATCAAGAGATATGCTCGACCGAGAAACAATAGCTAGCCGGAGGACAATGAACCCAACATTCATAGTAGTAATACAATAACAGGCGCCCAGCAAAAGATAACACGAAGTGACCGCGACAAATTGGCTCCCATACGTGGTGCAGATAAACATGAAGCCGCATCTTACAACTGCTAACAAATATACTACTACAAATTACACAGATACACAGGGGCCTTTTTCTAAAAAAAGGATTTACGAGGTCTCAAAACGAGTATTTCTGGTGAGGTCTCAGTTATAAATTTTTGGGTGGAATGCCATACCTTCTCTAACTACTTGAGAACGTACAAATACAGGCTGCGGCATAGTGTCATGAGTCATGCTGACAACAACGTGTCATAAATAGATTTGGTGGGCAAAAACACAAAGATGGAGCTTATCACTTAAGTAAAAATGTAAGCAGAAAGGAAATCGGTTTTTTTTTAATTCTTTGCGAGGGTGCTTCTATTTTATGTAAATCAATTAGTTTTTTTAAAATTTAACTAAAACTACTAGGATTTTTTACTTGTACATTGCTTAATTCACAACTATTTTAGTATACTTGCTCTGCTGTAATACCTTCCCTTTAGCGGTTCAAAATGTAATAAATATTGTTAGCACCAGATATAGTATTATTTATTTTGCCCTAAATCTCCTAAATTTTTTACCTGGTTTATAAATTTTTTGGGGGGAGTGTCCCCAAACCACCTGGTGAGGCCCCCCTTATAGAGATCCTGGATCCACTGTTGAGGAAGGGCAGTAGTAATTGCTCTGTTGTTGGTTGTAACTTCACAATAATAACTCCTCCACTGAAACGTAGTTCTTTCGCTTATGAAAAGCTAGATCCAAAACTTGGATCACAGCAACTGATGGTAAACAAAGCATGGACTCCTGCAAAACATTCTCGCGGTTGTAGATGTCATTTCATCAATGTGTGTCCCCACAAGAGAGCCTGACAGTCCAGGATATGTACCAGGATTCCACGTGACACAGAAATTATCTTCGCTAGAGGTTGCAACAGAAAATATTACTGCGAGATACAATAGAAGAAAAGTGAGACAGCAGGAAAGAAGAATCTGCGGGGAACTACAGCGGTGCACTGCTTTGTGAACTTGAAACACCCTAGACAAGTAAGTGATTTAAATCCTTGTTGTAGCGTAAACATACCTTTTCACTTTCCCTACTACGTATAGTAAATAGGGGAAGTGTTGTATTCCAACCAAAAATTTGATACCGAGATTTCACCGGAAATATATGTTTTGAGACCCCCCTGAATCCAAAAAAAGCATTTTTGGAAACATGTCCGTGTGTGTGTGTGTGATTTAATATTAAAAACCAAAGTACAAGAAACCCAACAACAGATAACACCATTGCCGATAAGTTCCAAAGAAAAGGCCGCCGGTAAGACCAATGCTGTTAAAGGCGGAGTATAAATGGAACTAAAAAAATTCTGATGTGTTACACTCACATGACTTTCTCTACTCTTCTACAAACTATTTTTACAAACCCTTATTCTCCATATGCTTCATGTTAATCAGATGTTAACCTTATTGCTAATTTTCTTGTAGATGCAAGGGGAATATGGTAGACTTTAAGCGATAGTCAAATATTTTAAGTGCTGGTTGCTATTTGGAGCATTCCATTCTTTTTGTATGTCCAGTACGTAAAAAAATGAATAGCGAATTTGAGAAAAAGTATAAGTATTGGAAAATTTAAGGGAATAACAAACAATATCTCGAAAATGGTTCACCCAAAAAAAAAAAGATGTATATGACATAAGTTGTGTATTTTAACGCGATCTACATTTTTTGTGTAGTAAAATTTTGTCTATCTCTTATGGTTTACCAGTTATGCAAAAGTCGTTCACAACGAAGAATACTTTTGAAGACATTCCCAGAAAATTCGAGATATACATTTCATTTGCCATGAAAATATCTTAAACATATGATATTTTAATCAAAATCGTTAGAGTCATTTTTGAGAAAATTAAACTTTTCGAAAGATGTTCCATGTAAAGGGTAATCTGGGGTGGGGGATTTTCTTGAAAACCTTCGTGTCGCATCTCTGGAAGATACTGAACCTAAATACCAAGTTTGGTGTTTATCCGACTGTTCGTTTCTAAGTTATGCTGTTCACAGACAGACACACACAGGATATGTTTCCAAAAATACTTTTTTAGGATTCAGGAGGCCTGAAAACATGTATTTCCGGTGAAATCTCGGTATCGAATTTTTGGGTGGAATGCAATACTTCTCCGTAGTAGAGTAAGTAAAAATATTGGTTCCCAATTACTAAACGCAACTTGACTGTAAAATGACGGTCCAACCATTCATTGAGCTCTTCGTACACAGCCATTGAGAATTTTCGTTGTTATGTATGTTGATGTAGGAAAAATTGCAAAGTGTTTTATACAAATGCTATTTATTTTTTATGAGTAAGAAAACAATATTAAACAGGTAGGTTCGCGTTTTAAAAAAATTAAATTGACCCTAAATGATCATCACAACGCCCTCCAAATAAAACACTAGTAATGACATTTACTTTCCCCCACAATATGTAGAGACTTTTATTCAAGACATTTCTTTATACAACGCTTAGTTTTGGAGATATTGTACAGTCTCAAATGGTCGACCCTGTATAGCCGTTAATTGCGGTTTTCCTAACTATATGAACCAGGTGATGATATTATGTGCGATAAAGGTCTCCCTCAAATTAAAACCTGCCTAAACGGAAAACGGGCTATAATGATGATGCCACCGTGTGCATGTAGCCCGCAGTTTTCTGAGGAACCAGTTGAAACAACTTCTTTTTTATTTACATCATGACCGATCTACAAAAATAGACTAATGATTTGCATCTCATACAAGAATGTTATCAACAATAAAATTCCTTAATACATTGTCACAAGCAGTGTTGCAAACTTGTATGGCTTAATTCTCTGTAGTCGCCGCACGTGCAGGGATTCTACTTCAAGATTCACTTAGACTTGAAGACGCTGATAGTGCTTTATTGCACATCTCGAGATTTCTTCATAAACTGCAGCTATTCATAAATCACGACAGAGGTCACTATTGTGGATGTACCAGAGAGCATTTACAATTCCATAAAGTACTTCATTTTCAGATATCTGAATCATCCTGTCATTGGATTTATTCGTGCAGTCCCATAACTGAATACCATATGTTCACACTTCTTTGTAGATTAATAACTTATTATGCGTTGACAACTCAGAATTTTGTTCAAGAAGCCAGTCAAGTTTTCTCTACATTATACTGGGTTCTTGCTTTTTCTTCTTGACATGCTTTTTCCATTTTAGTTTGGCATCTAGTGTCATCCCTAGTACGAATCATGTTTTAAACTAAGTACTCATAATTTGTTTAAAAAATAACAGAACATTATTTTCCAAATACTTTATTATCATTCATTACCTTACACTACTTCTTCACATAATCACCGCCGTTATCCAGGTATTTGTCGTAACGGAAAACCAGTTTTAGTATGTCTTTATCAAAGAATGATGCCGCCTGTGATGAAAACCAAGTCTGCACTTGTTTCACATCATCGTTGAAATTTTTTCCACCAAGGAATTTCTTCAGATGAAAATCCCTTTGTGCCAAATACGGACTGTAGGGAGGGTGTTCAAATTGTTCCCAACCAAATGATGCGATCACAACTTGAGTTTGTTTGGCTGTGTGTGACCGGGCATTATCACTCATTATTGTTCCCCCATAAACCTCACACAATTGGTAATGAATGTTTGCTGGAGTAACATTTCTCACATTCAAAAAACGAATCACTGATCTGACTTCACATTCGGCGATCGTTCGATTGTTACTCTCTAACAACAGGAAAACACAATGTGACGATCCCTCACAGCTGCTTGTGGCTACCTAATATATGCAGAAAGTGATTGCATATGTTCAAAATCGCGACTGCAGGAGACAAATATTGAAACGGTACTTATTTTAAAAAGACACGTCGTATTTGTGTATGTTAGCGTATAGGACTGTTAATTTATTAATAAGATAGCAAGTGCAGATACTTTCTTATAAGTGACATTTATACGAGTTTAATGCACCCCTTACTGGTCCAGTTATCTACTACGTATAGTAAGTAGGGGAAGTATTGCATTCCACCCAAAAATTTGATACCGAGATTTCACCGGAAATATATGTTTTGAGGCCCTGAATCCAAAAAAAGCATTTTTGGAAAAAGGTCGGCGTGGGTGTCTGTGTGCCGCACAACTCAAAAACGAAAAATCGGATAAATACCAAACTTGGTATTTAAGCTCAGTATCTTTCAAAGATGCGACACGAAGATTTTCAAGAAATCCCCCCACTCCAGGCTATCCTTTACATGGAACATTTTTCGAAAATTTTGACTTTCTCAAAAATGGTTTTTATGATTTTGCTTAAAATATATGTTTAAGATATTTTCATGACAAATGAAATGTATATCTTGAATTTTCTGGGAATGTCCCCAAAAGTATTCTTCATTGTGAACGACTTTTGCATAACTGGTAAACCGTAAGGGATAGACAAAATTTTACTGCACAGAAAATGTAGATCGCGTTAAAACACACAATTTATATCATCTACCTTTATTTGTAGAGTGAACCATTTCCGAGATATTCCTTGTTATTTTTTTGAATTTTCCAATACTTGTACTTTTTCTCAACTGGGAATTCGTTATTGGTTTTTTTTTTATGTCCTGGACAAGCAAGCAGTATGGAATGCGCCACATAGCAACTAGCTCTTAAAACATTTGACTATCGCTTAAAGCCTACCATATTCCCCTTGCATCTACAAGAAAATTAGCAATAAGATACTTTCTGCAAATGTTTGTTTGTACAAGAGTAGAGGAAGTCATGTGAGTGAAAGACATCAGATTTGTTTAAAGTGCATTCTGTAAGATATTTGTAGCTCGCTCAACAGCAACGATTAGTGTATCATCGGCAAACGTAGCCACCAGAGTATGCTCCACTGTGGGAATATCTCGGATGTATAGCAAGTATAGGTCTCAATACACCCCCTTGTGAAACCACTTATGACAGCCTCTGTGCATATTTGTGTAGAAAGAGCTATCCAGAGAGTGTACAAGCCTTCTTCGATGAGTGACGTGTACCATTGCTTCCCTGGCCTGCACGTTCGCCTGACATGTCGCCCATCGAACATGTCTGGGATATGGTTGGTCGGCACCTGGTGCGTCACGGTCCTCCAGTAACAGTGTCACGGATTTGTGGGCTCGAATCCAAACTGCGGCGGCGCCGTGGTTAGACCGCTAGCTTCCACCGAGACGGCCCGGGTTCAATCCCAGGGAACTGCATGTAGGATTTGTGGTGACGAAGCGGCGTCTGGCGGGTTTTCTCCGGTTTCCCCCGCCCTTCATTCCACAAACTGCTCCATCATCACCTTTCCTTTCCTCCATTTCACCAACGTTTCGCTTCATCTACTTCCTTCATCCCATACCAGGCATCGGGCTGATCACCCATCTTGGTTGCTCTGTCTGATCCATGAGTGTCTGCTCCTCGACGGGCCTCTGACCCCAGGCACTCGCTGGTAAGTCCTGGGGGTGTGTGTAAGTCCTACATAAGAGGAGGGTAAACAGATAATGAATGAATGAACACAAACTGCGTGGAGGGAAAATCCCTCAGGAACTTATTCAGAACCTTTTTTATTCAATCTCACGGCGTTTAGCAGCTCTAATTGCAGCGCATGGAGGCCACACCAAATACTCAATATTAGGGCTCAAAGATCATGTATAGATTTGAAAAGTTTATCATTTGTTACTTGTCATGTACCAAACCTGTGCTATTAAATTCATGCGTTTCCTTCTTGGTGTTGCAATTTTTACAAACGGTAGTGTATGTGTTTTTTAACATACTGTTAATTATTATACCTGCACTTTTAGCAAAAAAATATTATATATTACACTCACATAACTTTTCTATTCTTGTACAAACTATTTTTATAAACGCTTATTCTCCATATGCTTCATGTTAATCTTATTGCTAATTTTCTTGTAGTTGCAAGGGAAATTGGTAGGCTTTGAGCGACAGTCAAATATTTTAAGAGCTGGTTGCTATGTGGAGTATTCCATTTTCTTTGCATTACCAGGACAAAAAATATTAATAACGAATTTGAGAGAAAATATAAGTATTGACAAATTTAAGGGAATAACAAGCAATATCTCGAAAATGGTTCACTCAACAAAAAAAATTATATGACATAAATTGTGTATTTTAACGCGATCTACATTTTTTGTGTAGTAAAATTTTGTCTATCTCTTATGGTTTACCAGTTATGCAAAAGTCGTTCACAATGAAGAATACTTTTGGAGACATTCTCAGAAAATTCGAGATATACATTTCATTTGTCATGAAAATATCTTAAACATATGTTATTTTAATCAAAATCGTTAAGGCCGTTTTTGAGAAAATTAAAATTTGCGAAAAATGTTCAATGTAAAGGGTACTCTGGGGTGGGGGGATTTTGTTGAAAACCTTAGTGTCGCATCTCTGGCAGATACTGAACCCAAATACCAAGTTTGGTGTTTATCCGACTGTTCGTTTCTGAGTTATGCTGTTCACAGACACACACACACGCACATGTTTCCAAAAATGCTTTTTACTTTCTCTACTACGTATAGTAAGTAGGGGAAGTATTGCATTCCACCCAAAAATTCGATACCGAGATTTCACCGGAAATACATGTTTTGAGACCTCCTGAATCCAAAAAAAGCATTTTTGGAAACATGTCCGTGTGTGTGTCTGTGTGTGTGTGTGTGTGTGTGTGTCTGTGTGTCTGTGTGTCTGTGAACAGCATAACTCAAAAACTAACAGTCGGATAAACACCAAACTTGGTATTTACGTTCAGTATCTTCCAGAGATGCGACACGAAGATTTTCAAGAAAATACCCCCACCCCAGACTACCCTTTACATGGAACATTTTTCGAAAATTTTAATTTTCTCAAAAATGGCTCTAACGATTTTGATGAAAATATCATATGTTTAAGATAATGTCATGAGAAATGAAATGTATATCTCGAAATTTCTGGGAATGTCTCCAAAAGTATTCTTCATTATGAACGACTTTTGCATAACTGGTAAACCATAAGAGATAGACAAAATTTTACTACACAAAAAATGTAGATCGCGTTAAAATACACAACTTATATCATATAGATTTTTTTTGTTGAGTGAACCGTTTTCGAGATATTGCTTGTTATTTCCTTAAATTTTCCAATACTTATACTTTTTCTCAAATTCGTTATTCATTTTTTTATGTCCTGGACATGCAAAGAGAATGGAATGCGCCGCATAGCAACCAGCGATAAAATATTTGACTATCGCTTAAAAGCTACCATATTCCCCTTGCATCTACAAGAAAATTACAAATAAGATTGACATCTCGATATCTCGATTAATATGAAGCATATGGAGAATAGGCGTTTGTAAAAATAGATTGTACAAGAGTAGAGAAAGTCATGTGAGTGTAACACATCAGATTTTTTTGCATTCAGGGGGTCTCAAAACATGTATTTCCAGTGAAATCTCGGTATCGAATTTTTGGGTGGAGTGCAATACTTCCCCTGCTTACTATACGTAGTAGAGAAAGTAAAAATATATAAGACGTAAAACTTGGAACAAAATATTAAAGAAAGAAATTATTACTATGTTGATGCTGGGAAGCTGTGAATTAGGTATCTTATTACATTAATGAGTTTGTCAGGTACTGTATGTTGCTTCATAGCACGGGTGATTGATAGATGAACAGTATTTATTTATTCTCTATAACAACTGTGGAGTCAAATCCGCACACGTGAATTTCAGGACATATTTCCTAAGTTCAGTCAGATTAAGAGAAGTGGATGATCTACGATGCTCTTCAAAATTTGGACAATGTCGTGAATGGTTTTGGATTTCTGTTATTTCCATTTGCAAGGATGGTGACTATTTATGAATCTAAGACTCCGAAAGGCAAAATTGAGATTAAATTGAGTTTTATTTATGGATGCTCTTTAACTACTATGGTTCTTAGCGTCCCATTCTATATTGGGTGTGAAAGACCGGTAATTTCACTCAGAGGTCTCTTTATCAGGCTTGAGGTTCTTTTAATGGCGTAAATCTACGACACGGGACCACCGACTTTACATCCCTTCCGAAGGAAGCCATGCTAAGGATGTTTACGTCCGAAAAATCCATCGCCTTCCGCCGGGTTTGAACCCGCGACTTTGGGAACTAGAGGCTAGCATGGTACCGCTAGTCCACGGAGGACGTGAGGCAGTATTTTTAACACTGAAATGATTTCAGTCAAATTATATAAAATATAATAACAGCCGCCTTAAAGCAATATGTGTATGTAACAATATATAAAAAGTGTATATTACAGTCATTGCAAATATTTATATTATTGTATACATGTGTAATAATATTATGTGAATGTATTACGTAATTTAATAATGTAGGAGCTGTGAGAGATAGGTTAAAAGTTGCTAACAATGAGGTAACCTTGAGGCAATAATGAATTCGAAAGTTTAACAATACTACTTGTGATTCTTGGAAGCAATAATGTAATTTTTATGACAGTTCATAAAATAGCCCATCAACAACTAGAAAAAGCTTTAGTTAAATAAAAGTATTCTATTGGATTAGGAACAGCCAATCAGAGACTTGAAATACAGAAATTTACAAATTTAGGCGATGGAATTCAAGTCAGCTGCTTGTAGACAGTGCTCATAACTGGACGTGTTGCTTGTAGACAGTGTTCCTGACGTGAGATGTGTCCTCGATAAATTTAATACGTATTCGTGTGAGAGGAAAATAGTTTACGTGTTAAAAAGTGCAAGTAATTAATAAAAAAAATCTCACAGCTCTCTATATCAGTGAAGTGTTATTTAAATTGTATCAAGGATTACTAAAAGGAGTGAAGTAAAATTATAATGTGTGTAAGCCTGCATTCTTCAGTCGCACCACTCCCTGCTAACAGAAACATGTCTCTAAGAATAATACTGATGCAGCCGAGACAAACATAAATATATAATATTTAAACAAACAGTCAAAGTTACAAAGTTAAAATATTTTTAAACATTTTTGGGGCAAAGGCCACCGGAAAGCGGTACTTCAAGTTCGGCTCCCAACATCGAAATACAATAGAACTCCTTCAATACAAACTTCTTCAAATTGGCGCTCAAAGCGTGGTGCAAATCACGAAACAATTCAACAACTTCAAAATACATTTATGAATAAATCTATGCTACTCTTTTCGGCTTCGAAAAAGGGGTTTATAATGATAAATAGGTTCACTTCGGGCCATTCAGAATGTGTTGATGGGCCATTACCTGTGTCGCGGTATCGTTCGTGTTATCTTATTTGCTGAGCGCCTGTTATTGTTTTACTATTTTAAATTTTGAGTTCTTTGTCCTCCGGCTAGCTATTATTACCCAGTCGAGCAAATCTCTTAAACAGGGTGTGTAAACGGAAAGGAGTTGTTACTAAAAGATAACACTGATAAAAGAATTTGTTTTTACACTTTTATTGCCGTCACACTTCATTAATTTCACATATTTACTCTTGATACACGCCCGACTGAAACTGTTATATTTTCGAATGTAACTATAATCACTTATTTGCCGCACATTATTAATTCGCGTATTTCACATCTTTTAACTGACTTTACAACGCGAGAGATTCTGTAGAACTGCGCGACATGTAACCCGTGGATGATTCTGTTGAACTGAGCAATACTTGTCTCTGGCTTTAGCTTTTTATACTCCCTCACCCCGATATGCCTAAAGATTATAACAGAGCTGCTATTGGTTAATAAAGCGCGCCAACATTAGCGTCTATTTTTATATCCAATCAAAATTACGAACACATAAGCCCTAGGGAAGATATTCCCTCCATTTCTACAGAAAAGCGCGATACTCTGACGTCATTTGTTTGTCTCTTCTAATTGATAAACAACTCACCCCCTCGCTCATTGTTGCCCGCTCTTATTGTCAGTTTCAGTGAGGCCGTGTAAACTTATTTCCTAACAATGCTTATAATTAACAAACATCTCAAATCATTGTCATACAATAATGCTAATTTACACTACAATCACTCTGTCATTCACAGTGTTGTGATATAAAATACTGCCTCACCTGGCACACGGGTCTAGGATTGGCCGCCCCTGTGCTAAAGAAAGGATGCAATGAGTCATCGGCGAGCACCACAACACAGATAAGCGCCAACAAGTTTTTCTCAGTGTCTCACAATCAGGACCGGCTCCAACAATTTTTCAGCCCCGTGCGATAATTACAAGTACCGACCTCCCTCAAGCTTTCAAACATAACCTAATTTTTATCCGCAATGTCAGTCCTCGATGACTGTTTATTTTCTCTCCCTCTCTCTCTCACACACACATATATATCTGCACGAGTGATCAATAAATAAAAATCCAGGAGAGACATGACTGTATGGCGAATGAACAAGATTGTGAACAAAAGACAGGCGAGGACAGATAATGAAAATCTGCTTTGATACTTCACTAGAATTTCTCTACCCTCTATCGTTTAATAATGGGTATGCAAACTATTCTTACTAAAGCTTATTTTTCTGTCCGCTTCATTTTAATCCAAATAAACCGTTACAGAAACAGCTACATTACGTTATAGATACAAAGAGAACAGCGATAGTCAAATGTTTAACAACTGGACGCTATATGCTGGCCTTAAAATTCCATACTGTTTCCATGACATCGCGAGAAACAACTGAGTGTTGACAGGGCTTTAAAAGAATGACTTAAGTAATGAACAATTCGGACCTTTAATAACAAATATCTGAAAAATCTTATGTGTTACACTCACATGACTTTTTCTACTCTTGTACAAACTATTTTTACAAACTCTTATTCTCCATCTATTTCATATTAATCGAGATAAACATTTGCAGAAACGATCTTTTGACATGAAAAGAGAATTACATTTTACACATAGCGACCAGTTCTAAAAATATTTGACTATTGCTTAAGGCGTACTATGTTCCCCTTGTTTTGTATTTGCAAGGGCAATATAGAAATACAGTAGCCTTTAAGCATAGACATATCTCTTAATAGCTGGTTGCTAGGTGCAGCACCATTCTCTTTGCCACAGATTAATACTCTTTGTATATGCAAGACAAAAAAATGAATAACGAATTCCCATTTGAGAAAATAAGTATTGAAAAATTTAAGGGAATAACAAGCAATATCTCAAAAATGGTTCACTCAACAAAAAAATGTATGATATAAATCGTGTATTTTAACGCGATCTACATTTTTTGTGTAGTAAAATTTTGTCTTTCTCTTATGCTTTACCAGTTATGCAAAAGTCGTTCACAATGAAGAATACTTTTGGAGACATTCCCAGAAAATTCGAGATATACATTTTATTTGTCATGAAAATATCTTAAACATGTGATATTTTAATCAAAATCGTTAGAGCCATTCTTGAGAAAATTAAAATTTTCGAAAAATGATCCATGTAAAGAGTAATCTGGGGCGGGGGGATTTTCTTGAAAACCTTCGTGTCGCATCTCTGGAAGATACTGAACCTAAATACCAAGTTTGGTGTTTATCCGACTGTTCGTTTCTGAGTTATGCGTTCACAGACACACACACGGACATGTTTCCAAAAATATTTTTTTTGGATTCAGGGGGTCTCAAAAGTATTTCCGGTGAAATCTCGGTATCGAATTTTTGGGTGGAATACACTACTTCCCCTACTTATTCTACGTAGTAGAGAAAGTAAAAATGGCTTATGCCACAAAAAAAACCTTATTTGAAATAAATTGTGTTTTAAAGAGATGTAATTTCAGCATTCGCCTACCAAACAGAGAGGCCAGCCCAACAGAAATGGACCGTTTTACACGTTACCGTGCAGCCATTTCGCTCGGTTCAGTAGTAATAGTGGTAGAGGTGTCCCTGCAACCAGGACAGAGCACCGCAACGGCTCCTTTTGGTTCCAACGTCACCCCTGAAGGGAGAGATGAGGAAAGTATGGGCGCAAGCGGGGTGCCTAACGTTTCCAGGTTGAACGCATCCAGCGCCACAACCTCCCATGATGAGGTGGGCCCTAAGTGAGAAGACCGCAACGATGTCAGGAAGAAAGCGCCCCTCTCCGCCCAGCCGCAACCCAACGAACACCGTCGCCTGCTCCTACAAACCTGAAACAGGCCCCAAGGTGCAGGAAAGTTGTAGAAGAGGAACCACCCCAGAATTTGCCTGCCGACCAACGGAAACCACGAATCTGAGTCGGCGGTCGCCAAAATTAAATTAAACTGAGTTTTATTTATGGACGCTCTTTAACTACTATGGTCCTTAGCGTCCCATTCTATATTGGGCGTGAAAGACCGGGAATTTTGTTCAGAAGCCTCTTTATGAGGCTTGAGGTTCTTTTACGTGCCGTAAATCTACGACATGGGACCACCGGCTTTACTTCCCTTCCAAAGGAGGTTTTTGCGCCCGAAGAAATCCATCGCCGGGTTTGAACCCGCGACCTCGAGAACTAGAATGGTAATCACTTCACCACGCTGGACGACAGGGCAGTAGTAGCAGTAGTAGTATTATTGTCATTATTGAGGAAGGTGTATTACTGTTATAGTTCAACTGTTGGGGAGCCGAACTTGAAGTAGTTGCAACCGCATGTACGGTACGCGGTTTCCGGTAGCCATCGCCCCAAATGTACTTTCACGTGGCCTTTGCCCCAAATTTAAAAAAAATTATTAACTTTGTAATTTGACTCTTTCTTTAAATATTATATATTTATATTTGCCTCGGCTGCGTCAGTATTATTGTTAGAGACGTGTTTCTCTTGGCAGGGTTGTGATGCGACAAGAATGTAGGCTTACACAGATTATAATTTTACTTCTATCCTTTTATTAATGTTTGATACGATTTAAATAACACTTCACTGATATAGAGAGCTGTGAGATTCTTTTATTAAATACTTGCACTTTTTAATACTTAAACTATTTTTGTCTCACACAAAATACGTTTAATTTTCTCGAGGACGCATCTCGCGTCTGGTTAGCAACACTGTCTACTAGTAACTGACTTCTTTATTTGTGAATTTTTCTCCTTTTCAGTTTCTGATTAGCTAATCCTAGTCCAATAGAATACCTTCATTTAACTAAAGCTTTTTCTGGTTGTTGATTGGCTATTTTATAAACTGTCACTAAAGTTACATTATTGCTTCCAAGAATCACAAGTAACATTATTAAACTCTCAAACTCATTATTGCCTCTAGGTTACCTCATTGTTACCTCCTTGTTAGCAACTTTTGACCTATATCTCACATTATTAAATTACGTAATACATTCACATAACATTATTGAACATGTTACAATAATATAAGCATATACAATGACCCTAATATACACTTTTTATATATTGTTACTTACACATTGATTTAAGGCGGGCTGTTATTGAATTTATATATATTATATAATTAGGCTGAAAATCACTTAAGTATTAAAAATACTGCTTCATTATTGTCGTTTATAATACTGTCTTATGAGTACGACAGTGGGTGTTTACATTACAACATTTTCGTTGTGTTCCAGCACGACCCTCAGCTTCTAGATGTCCTTGGGCTGACCTCAACCGTCACAACAACCTGTAATCACACAAGAATTAATGCAGATGTTGACGAAAAAAAATGGCAATGTTTTCATTATATGTGGAGAGCTTCAGTAATAGAATATAGAACATCTGCTGGAAACTTTTCGTTTAATATCAAATTACCTGTAGCACAAACCTTAGTGCTTCATCGTGAAACGGTGAGTACAAATATTAATGGTGACCTTGTTGCAAATTCATCTTGCAACCTCACATGATTTTAAAATGGAGGAGAATTGTCTTTAAAAAAATCTGATTTTATACTCACATGACTTTCTCTACTCTTGTACAAACTATTTTTACAAACGCTTATTCTCCATATGCTTCATGTTAATTGAGATGTTAATCTTATTGGTAATTATCTTGTAGATGCAAGGGGAAACTGGTAGGCTTTAAGCGATAGTCAAATGTTTTAAGAGCTGATTGCAATGTGGAGTATTCCATTCTCTTTGTATGTCCAGGACATAAAAAAATCTGATGTGTTACACTCACATGACTTTCTCTACTCTTGTACAATCTATTTTTACAAACGCCTATTCTCCATATGCTTTATGTTAATCGAGATATCGAGATGTCAATCTTATTGCTAATTTTCTTGTAGATGCAAGGGGAATATGGTAGCTTTTAAGCGATGGTCAAATATTTTAACGCTGGTTGCTATGTGTCGCATTCCATTCTCTTTGCAAGTCCAGGATATAAAAAAATCTGATGTGTTACACTCACATGACTTTCTCTACTCTTGTACAATCTAATTTTACAAACGCTTATTCTCCATATGCTTCATGTTAATCGAGATATCGAGATGTCAATCTTATTGGTAATTTTCTTTTAGATGCAAGGGAAATATGGTAGCTTTTAAGCGATAGTCAAATATTTTAACGGTGGTTGCTATGTGGCGCATTCCATTCTCTTTGCATGTCCAGAACATAAAAAAAATGAATAACGAATTTGAGAAAAAGTATAAGTATTGTAAAATTTAAGGAAATAACAAGCAATATCTCGAAAACGGTTCACTCAACAAAAGAAATGTATATGACATAAGTTGTGTATTTTAACGCGATCTACATTTTTTGTGTAGTAAAATTTTGTCTATCTCTTATGGTTTACCAGTTATGCAAAAGTCGTTCACAATGAAGAATACTTTTGGAGACATTCCCAGGAAATTCAAGATATACATTTTATTTGTCATAAAAATATCTTAAACATATGATATTTTCATCAAAATCGTTAGAGCCATTTTTGAGAAAATTAAAATTTTCGAAAAATCTTCCATGTAAAGGGTAGTCTGGGGTGGGGGGATTTTCTTGAAAACCTTCGTGTCGCATCTCTGGAAGATACTGAACCTAAATACCAAGTTTGGTGCTTATCCGATTGTTCGTTTTTGAGTTATGCTGTTCACACACACACAGACACACACACAGACACACACACACACAGACACACAGACACACACACGGACATGTTTCTAAAAATGCTTTTTTTGGATTCAGGAGGTCTCAAAACGTGTATTTCCGGTGAAATCTCGGTATCGAATTTTTGGGTGGAATGCAATACTTTCCCTACTTACTATACGTAGTAGAGAAAGTAAAAATGAATAACGAATTTGAGAAAAAGTATAAGTATTGGAAAATTTAAGGGAATAACAAGCAATATCTCGAAAACGGTTCACTCAACAAAAGAAATGTATATAACATAAATTGTGTATTTTAACGAGATCTACATTTTTTGTGTAGTAAAATTTTGTCTATCTCTTATGGTTTACCAGTTATGCAAAAGTCGTTCACAATGAAGAATACTTTTGGAGACATTCCCAGAAAATTCGAGATATACATTTCATTTCTCATGACATTATCTTAAACATATGATATTTTAATCAAAATCGTTAGAGCCATTTTTGAGAAAATTAAAATTTTCGAAAAATGTTCCATGTAAAGGGTACTCTGGGGTGGAGGGATTTTTTTGAAAACCTTCGTGTCGCATCTCTGAAAGATACTGAACCTAAATACCAAGTTTGGTGTTTATCCGACTGTTCGTTTGTGAGTTATGCTGTTCACAGACACACACACACACACGGACATGTTTCCAAAAATGCTTTTACTATACGTAGTAGAGAAAGTAAAACACTGTTAAATAATGAAAGTATACAATTATTTAAAATTTATTCCCATGCGATTTTTACTTTCTCTACTACGTACAGTAAGTACTGGAAGTATTGTATCTACCCAAAAATTTGATATCGAGATTTCGCCGGAAATACATGTTTTGAGGCCATATGAGCCATAAAAAGCATTTTCAAAAATACGTCCATGTATGTGTGTGTCTGTGAACAGCATAACTCAAAAACGAAAAGTAGGATAAACACCAAACTTGATATTTTGGTTCAGTAGCTTCCAAGGTTGTGACACGAAGATTTTTGAGAAAATTCGCCCTCCACAAACTACCCTTTATAAGGAATGATTTTTATTAAAATACAACATATTAAAGATATTTACACGACAAATAAAATGCATATCTTGAATTTTCTGGGGATGGCCTTGAAGTCCTCTTCATTCGGAAGGAGTTTTTTATAATCTTGTATAACTGGTAAACGTTAAGCGATAGACGAAAATGTACTGCACAAAAAATTGTAGATTTCTTTAGAAACACAATTTATTTCAAATAATCTTTTTATGGCATAAGCCATTTCTGAGATATTCGTAATTAAATGTTCGAATTGTGTATTAATCATTCTTTTAAAGTCCTGTCAACATTCAGTTGTTTATCGCGATGTCATGGAAACAGTATGGAATATTAAGGCAGCATATAGCGTCCAGTTGTTAAACATTTGACTATCGCTGTATGCAACATTTATCTCGTGAAATTTGGGTACCTACGCTAATAAAGATACTCTCTCCTCCCTGGAATGTATGCAACATTTATTTCTTAAAATTTGGGTACCTATACTAATAAGGGTATTCTCCTCTCCCTGGAATATATGCAATATTTGTTTCATGAAATTTGGGTACCTACCTAATAAAGGTACTCTTTCCTCCCTGAATGTATGTCACATTTGTTTAGTGAAATTTGGGTACCTACGCTAATCAAGGTGCTCTCTCCTCCCTGGAATGTATGCAACATTTGTCTCGTGAAATTTGGGTACCTACGCTAATCAAGGTGCTCTGTCCTCCCTGGAATGTAATTAACATTTGTCTCGTGAAATTTGGGTACCTACGCTAATCAAGGTGCTCTGTCCTCCCTGGAATGTAATTAACATTTGTCTCGTGAAATTTGGGTACCTACGCTAATCAAGGTGATCTCTCCTCCCTGGAATGTATGCAACATTTGTAGTGAAATTTGGGTACTTACGCTAATAAAGACACTCTCTCCTCCCTGGAATGTATGCAACATTTATTTCGTGAAATTTGGGTACCTACGCTAATAAAGATACTTTCTCATCCCTGGAATGTATGTAACATTTGTGTCATGAAATTTGGGTACTACGCTAATAAACGCACCGCTTGGCACGTATGTAGCATTTTTCTCGTGATACTGGACACCTACGCTAATAAACGCAGCGCTTGGCACGTATGTAGCATTTTTCTCGTGATACTGGACACCTACGCTAATAAACGCACCGCTTGGCCTCTATGTAACATTTTCCTCGTGAAACTGGTTATCTACGCTAATAAACGTACCGCCTGGGCAGCAATGTAACATTTTCCTCGTGAAACTGATATCTACGCTAATAAACGTACCGCTGGCCTCTATGTAACATTTTCCTCGTGAAACTGGTTATCTACGCTAATAAATGTACCACTTGGCACGTATGTAACATTTTCCTTGTGAAACTGGGCACCTACGCTAATAAACGTACCGCCTGGGCATCTATGTAACATTTTCCTTGTGAAACTGGACACCTACGCTAATAAACGTACCGCCTGGGCATCTATATAACATTTTCGTGATACTGGACACCTACGCTAATAAATGTACCGCCTGGGCATCTATGTAACATTTGCTTCGTGAAACTGGGTATCTACGCTAATAACGTACCGCCTGGGCATCTATGTAACATTTTCCTCGTGAAACTGGGTATCTACGCTAATAAACGCACCGCTTGGCCTCTATGTAACATTTTCCTCGTGAAACTGGTTATCTACGCTAATAAACGTACCGCCTGGGCAGCTATGTAACATTTTCCTCGTGAAACTGATATCTACGCTAATAAACGTACCGCTGGGCCTCTATGTAACATTTTCCTCGTGAAAGTGGTTATCTACGCTAATAAACGCACCGCCTGGGCCTCTATGTAACATTTTCCTCGTGAAACTGGTTATCTACGCTAATAAACGTACCGCTGGGCCTCTATGTAACATTTTCCTCGTGAAACTGGTTATCTACGCTAATAAACGCACCGCTTGGCACGTATGTAGCATTTTCCTTGTGAAACTGGACACCTACGCTAATAAACGTACCGCCTGGGCATCTATATAACATTTTCGTGATACTGGACACCTACGCTAATAAATGTACCGCCTGGGCATCTATGTAACATTTGCTTCGTGAAACAGGTATCTACGCTAATAACGTACCGCCTGGGCATCTATGTAACATTTGCTTCGTGAAACTGGACACCTACGCTAATAAACGTACCGCTGAGCATCTATGTAACATTTGCTTCGTGAAACTGGTTATCTACGCTAATAAATGTACCGCTTGGTACGTATGTAGCATTTTCCTCGTGATACTGGACACCTACGCTAATAAACGCACCGCCTTCCCTCCCTGGACAAGTGGGCGTGTCCGCGATGCTGCGATGGTGAACTTTAGGTTCGGTACGTTGGCAGCAAGAGCAGGAGTTGTCCCTACCACGTCTTTACCTGTCACCCCACTGCGGTCGAGTCGAGATCGCCGTTTGATCGCTCGCTTCTCCCGAACGCTCCCGAGTGACCAGCCGAAGAAGTATCAGCCAGTAAGCCTCTCGTGCTCGCACGGATAAGATCGTACCACGAGCATCCCCTCTGTGTACTAGTGAATTGGTGCAGCGTGTAATGAGAAAATATATGTTCAGGGCTCGAGTCCAATCAGGTACGTGCCTTCTTGTGTTATGCTCCTTAATGTTTCATTTGAATGTGCTACATTTCGATGCGAAAAATATTGATAGGCTCCTGTGTTTTGTTTTTGTTTCATTTGCATAGCCCCCTTTAACTTCTTTGATCATATCGAGAAACAATTGATGGTGTTACTCCTCTCTGAACTGTTGTTTATTTGTGTTTTAGTAAACCGTGAATGTTGTAAACAGTATTAAATGATTCTGCGATCAACAATGTCTGTCATATTAATATTCAAGGACTGAAAGTTTATTTATTGTTGTTCAATAATGAGAAACGTTTTATTTTAACGGCGTAAGCAGTTTTACATCTACACGTACGTTGGTATGTCGAATGATTGATAGATTTTTAAATATTATTTCAGAATAAGTTCAGTATTTTACGTATATTTTCGCTTCAATGCCAGACGCTTACAAGCACTACGTAGTTTGTATGTGTGTTTTGTATTTATTCATTTATTTACCATTTGTAAGCTTAAAACTTTAACTGGACAGCTCATATCAATGAACGAAAATAGAGGATTTATTATTCTAAGGTATGAAAAACAAAAATTCCGTTAAGTTATACGAAATATAAAAGATGTTCCATTTGAGTGCACCATATTTCAATGGGAAGAATAGTGACAATGTTGATCGTGTTACTTTTGTTTAAAGTGAATGTCGTTATGGGAATAGAATTATTTCAAATTCATTATATTTACACCATATGCTTTTCTTCATCCTCTTGAAAATCTTTATTACAGTGTTCTGTGATGCTTATTTATTTTTGGGCTGGGGTGTACGATTAATATTTTAGTATTCAGACGATGAATGAATGGCAGTTGCAAGAGGGTTGGTTATGTATCACCATGGTGGCTATTATTATTATTATTATTATTATTTATATTATTATGTTTCTTACTATTAGATATGGTGCCGTTTTTTGACATTTTATTCAGAAGTTTATATCGTAAAATACCTAAGTGAGGTAAATCATAGTTACCTATACTTCCTTTGAACGTAAAAATTTTAAGTATTGCTCATTGATATGGTATCACATAGTCTTTATTCTTTTGCACAGTAATATGTTGTAATCTAGTTTATTACCATCAAATGCAATATGCAACCGCAGTACCAAATCTAATTGTCGCGTGTAGCGTCTGCGCGTTTAGCCTGGCGAACTGATGCTTTCGCATCATTGTTGACTATATCAATTTTCAAGAGGGCTTCAGCAGGATGTTATGACTGCGTGTGTCGCATTGTTACGTATTATTTAAAGCCTTCTGAACGCCCACGCAGCCAAAAACAACGCCATTAAACAATTGTAAGCATTATCGTAAAGCAATAAAAGGAATAATATCGATTTTTCATGGTTTCGAGATTCTGTTTCGGTGCTGTTACAGCAAATCGACCTCGTTGATCGACAACCAGGCCAAGGAACTGCACAAAAAAGAATGCTAGCGGAAGCTCGGTATCTCCGGCGTTTGATTCGGAAATTGCGTAAAATGCCTCAAAACTTCAAATTAACACTGTGATGCAAATAAAAACATTCAGGATTAAATATAAAAAGCAGCGATGCGATAACATTCTTGCAATTGAGTGTATCTTTCAATCTTTGCTTTACTGCGTCATTTCTATTTTTTATATGCCTGCTATTTAGACGTTTGGAAAAGATGTCTTAAATCACATATTTTACTTTCTCTACTACGTATAGTAGGTAGGGGAAGTATTGCATTCCACCCAAAAATTCGATACCGAGATTTAACCGGAAATACATGTCTGTGTGTCAGTCTGTGAACAGCATAACTCAGAAACGAACAGTCGGATAAACACCAAACTTGGTATTTAGGTTCAGTATCTTCCAGAGATGCGACACGAAGGTTTTCAAGAAAATCCCTCCACCCAAGAGTACCCTTTACATGGAACATTTTTCGAAAATTTTAATTTTCTCAAAAATGGCTCTAATGATTTTGAATAAAATACCATAAATTTAAGACTTTTTATGGCAAATGAATTGTAGATATATCTCGAAGTTTCTGGGAATGTTTCCAAAAGTATTCTTCATTGTGAACGACTTTTGCACAACTGGTAAACCATAAGAGATAGACAAAATTTTACTACACAAAAAATGCAGATTGCGTTAAAATACACAATTTATGTCATATACATTTTTTTTGTTGAGTGAACCATTTTCGAGATATTGCTTGTTATTCCCTTAAATTTTTCAATACTTATTTTCTCAAATGGGAATTCGTTATTCATTTGTTTGCCTTGGATATGCAAAGAGTATTAATCTGTAGCAAAGGGAATGATGCTGCACCTAGCAACCAGCTATTAAGACATATGTATATGCTTAAAGGCTACTGTATTTCTATATTGCCCTTGTAAATATATATTCCCCTTACATATACAAGAAAATTAGCAATAAGATAGAGTCTGCAAATGTTTATCTCGAGAATAAGTGTTTGTAAAAATAGTTTGTACAAGAGTAGAGAAAGTCATGTGAGTGTAACACATCAGATTTTTTTTGTCCTGGACATACAAAGAGAATGGAATACTCCACATAGCAACCAGCTCTTAAAACATTTGACTATCGCTTAAAGCCTACCAATTCCCCTTGCATCTATAAGAAAATTAGCAATAAGATTAACATCTCGATTAACATGAAGTAGATGGAGAAAAAGCGTTTGTAAAAATAGTTTGTACAAGAGTAGAGAAAGTCATGTGAGTGTAACACATCAGATTTTTTCATGACTTTCTCTACCTACAATCGTTTAATTTCGTATGTACTTATGTTAATCGAGATGAACAGTGCTTTTGTACGAACAAGAGAGATACAGGAGGCCGAACCATTGTCAAATCTTTATATTCCGGCTCTTAAATGTCATATTCTTTACATGACATCGCGAGAAAGAAAATATTGGTGATTTAGCACTTCGGAAAATGTAAAAGTATTCGAAAACTCAAAGCGATAACATGTCGAATATTTCGGAAATGCTTAAAGCCACAAAAAATGGTATTGTGATTCTATATTTTGGTGTAGTGAGAATTTTTTATATATCTATTATGATTTACCTGTTATATAAACCGATACAAAACTTTTCAGAATGGAAAGGCTCTTCATAGATAATTCTGTTCCCGGAAATGTCTGAAACATACATTTTAAAAAATTAAAACATAACGAAACATTTTCCATTTAAAGCGTCGTTTGGAGTGAGGAAATTTTTTTTGAAAATATCCGTGTCGTATATTTGAAAGATGCTGAGCATAAAATGCCAAGTTTGATGTTTATGACACACACATGGAAGTAGCAACTATTTATAGAATATTTTACGAAGTAAATGACACTGAGTAGATAAATTGGCGAGACAGTCATACAATAGACGTTTCAACTACAATTTTCAGCTGAAATTGTTTTTTATTTGTGGGTAAATTGAGAAGATAAATTGATAAGTTGAAGTGGGTGCCACGCTGGTATCGAGCTCGTGTCCATCGGTTAAAAGTCTCGCCATCATCATGGATCATTAGCCGTAACGAGCGACCCCGATTTTGCCGGCACCTCGCATTCCCAGGACAGACTGCCTCAGCGTCAAAACACACGACGCCTGTTCTTTACATTCCGATTCGCAGATGTTTGTCGCATTTAACGCTGTCAGAAACAACCTGGCGATTTAATAAACACACTTTTTGGAGGTTACTTCAAATTGGGGCAATGCACTTGTTAGTCCTTTGATTTCAAACAAATAACCGCCAGGAATATCAGCTTAGCGTTTGTTAAAACAGCAAAACACCAGTAATGCATTTTCAAACAGAGACGACTAAAATAATATATGAAATGTTATTAGATTATTATGTAAACTAATAATGTGTTATTTAATATAAGAAAGCAATAAATGATACGTAAATAATAAACATAATGCACTATTTAGAGTACTAATTTGCATAACAGTATTGTTATTCATATTTCAAACTAAAAAAAATCTGATGTGATACATTCACATGACTTTCACTACCCTCTATCTTATTTTTCTCTCTACTATATTTTAATCTAAATAAACTTTTGCAGAAATAGCTACATTACACATATCGTTATAGATACAAAGGGAACAGCGATAGTCAAATGTTTAACAACTGGACGCTATATGTTGGCCTTAAAATTCCATACTGTTTCTATGACATCGCGAGAAACAACTGAATGTTGAAAGGACTTCAAGAGAATGACCAAAAAAAATTAACAATTCGAAGCTTTAATAACGGATATGGCTTATACCACAAAAAACTTCATTTTTTGTGTAGTACGTTTTGGCCTATCGCTTAACGTTTACCAGTTATACAAAATTTCTTCCAAACGAAGTGAACTTCACAGAAAATTCAAGGTATAGATTTTGTCATGTAAATATCTTTAATACATGGTATTTTAATCAAAATCGTTAAAGCCATTTTTTAGAAAATAAACATTTTCGAAAAATCTTCCATGTAAAGGGTAGTCTGGGGTGGGAGGATTTTCTTGAAAATCTTCCTTTTTCTAAAAATGCTTCTTTTTTGGATTCAGGGGCCGCAAAACATGTATTTCCGGTGAAATCTCGGTATCGAATTTTTGGGTGGAATGCAATACTTCCCCTACTTGCTATACGTAGTAGAGAATCTGATATGCTACATTCACATGAGTTTCTCTAGCAACTATCGTTTATTAGTGCGTATACGAATTGCCCTTACGAAACTTAAATTTTCTACATTACCTATAATCGAGATAAACCTTGCTGAAACAGCTACATTTCGTTATGGATACAAAGAGAACAGCGATAGTCAAATGTTTAACAACTGAACGCTATATGCTGGCCTTAAAATTCCATACTGTTTCCATGACATCGCGAGAAACAACTGAATGTTGTCAGAACTTTACAAATAATTGAACAATTGAGCCATTAATAACGGATATCTCGGAAACGGCTGATGCCACAGAAAAGGTTATTTGAAATAAATTGTATGTTTTAAAGAGATCTGCATTTTTTGTGAAGTACTTTTTCGTTTATCGCTTAAGGTTTACCAGTTATCCTTCTGAATGAACTGGACTGATTGAGGGATGTCATTAGGAAGGGAGCTAACGCATGGCACCACTATACATTCTGATTACACAATAACCACTGAATCAGTGGTAACCATATTTGGGTTAGTTATACTTTAAGTGTTTCTGGAAATAATCCTGATAAGAAAATCAGTTATCACTTGCTTAAAGTGATATAAATAGTGGCACCCTGCTTCACAGCAATCCGTCGTTCAGGCGCACTTTCCCCCTTTGCTTTTCTTTCTAAGATCAACACTTTTTCAACTCAATCACATAAAAGATAAGTTTACACTGTGAACAAAATATTTTTCCAATATGTTAAACCTGCGGAGAATAAAATGATTCCGTTTTTTTTTTAATATAAAAGGACCAACATTTTTCTTCATGATTAGCTTTTTTATTGTCACTATTATTTAAAACTCCGAATAAAAGGTAGTTTAATGTAAAGAGATAGTTCACAGAAATATCCAGTAAAAATTTGTTTCACGTCCTATCTTTAATGTTTTTTGAGAAAAGCGAACCTCAAGCATGAAAAAAAAAGTTACCGGAAATTGAGAAGAAAGAAGCAATATAATGGGCGTGGTTATGCGCCGCCATGTTTAAATTGGCCATTTAAACGGTCAAATTGGTAAAAAAAAAAAAAGCAAACACAATAAACGTATATAATTTTAAATCTGAAGATTTCTATTTCTTTAGCACACAGAAAATGAAAAATCGAATTTTTGAAGTGTCTTGACCTCCCACTGTCCAAAAAATACGGTATATTTAAGATATTTACGTAAGAAATGAAACGTATATCTTAAATTTTGTGGCAATAACATGTGAAGTCCTCTTCATTCTGTATGACTTTTGTATAATTCGTAAACCGTAATAGATAGACAATATCTTATAATTTGGAATTAACCATTTCTGAGGTATTCCTTTTTATTGATTTGCTTTTTCAGATACTTTACGTTCTCTACTACGTATAGTAAGTAGGGGAAGTATTGCATTCAATTAAAAAATTCGATACCGAAATTTCACCGGAAATACATGTTTTGAGGCGCCCTGAATCCAAATAAAACATTTTTGAAAAGATATCCGCGTATGTGTGTTTGCGAACAGCATAACTCAAAAACGAGATGTCGGATAAATACAAACTTGGTATTTGAGTTTAGTATCTTCCAAGGATGCGACACAAAGATTTTCAAGAAAATTCGTGCACCCCAGACTACCCTTTACGTGGAATATTTTTAGAAAATTTTGATTAATGTATAATATGCTTAAGGTATTTTCGTGGCAAATGAAATGTATGTCTTGAATTTTCTGGGAATGTCCCCAAAAGTCGTCTTCATTCTAAATGACTTTGGCATAACTGATAAACCATAAGAGATAGACAAATGTTAACTCCACAAAAAATGTAGATCGCGTTAAAACCACACAATTTATGTCATATACATTTTTTGTGTGGAGTGAACCATTTCCGAGATATTCCTTGTTATTTGTTTGAATTTTCCAATACTTATACTTTTTCTCAAATGGGAATTCGTTATTTGTGTTTTTATGTCCTGGACATACAAAGAGAATGGAATACTCCACATAGCAACCAGCTGTTAAAATATTTGACTATCGCTTAAAGTCTACGATATTCCGCTTGGCCCTACAAGAGAATTAGCAATAAGATAGTTTCTGCAGATGTTTAGTTTGTAGAGGATTGAGTAGAGAAAGTCGTGTGCGAGGGAAGTGATCTCAAGCTAAGCCCGCATGCCTCTTCGGTCGATGTGCATGCAGATTTTGCCGTCGAGGCGAAATGAAGAGTAAGAAGGGCGTTGGTCTTTCTCGTGCCGCGAGGGTTTCTCATGACGAGCTGGATACCAATTTGAACGAATTTGCAGTGTTTACTCACAGTCGAACATCGATTTCTTTACCTGACTTTGCGCATCTCCCCAAGGTGAACACTCAAGATTTTGTTGGCAATTGTACACTTCAGCAGAAACTGCCGCGTGTATTGAGATTAACACGCACAAATTCCATACGTTACAGTCATCGCGAGACACAACTGAATGGTGATTTATTACCACTTCATAAAATATATTGAAAACCTCAAACCAGTAGCAATGAATATTTCGGCAATGGTGAATCCTATATAAAATACAGAGATGTGTATTATTTTAAGGAGATTTACATTTTTTAAAAATTAATTCAAAATAAACACGATTTCACAGACAGTTTATAGAAAATTCAACACATACATTTTATTGGTTAAGTAAATGTTAAGCATGTGTTATTATAATGAAAGCAATAGCCATTTTTGAACGACTCCAAAACAAAACAAAGAATAATGTAAAGAGTAGTTAGGTTAAAGAGATGCTAGTGAAAATCTTCCCGTCCCATCTTTGGAGGATGCCCAACTAAAACACCAACTTTGGTATTTATCCAATTTTCATTTTTGAATTATGCAATTCACAAACATACACGGACCTAGTTCTAAAAATGGCTTTTTTGCATTCGGAGGACCTCAATTATGTCTCCAAAACTAACCTTTACGAGCTCACTTGTACTTTATTTTTTTATTTTCTCAAAAATATCTCTAACGGTTTTTGTTAAAATACCAAACAGTTTTAGATATTTCGTAAAAATGGTAAACTATAAGAGAAAAGCTCTTTAAAAGCACATAATTTTCACTTTCTCTACTACGTATAGTAAATAGGAGAAGTATTGTATTCCACCCAAAAATTGGATACCGAGATTTCACAGGAAATGCATGTTTTGAGGCCTCCTGAATCCAAATAAAGCATGTCCTGTGTGTATATTTGTGTCTGTGAACATGATAACTCAAAAACGAAATGTCGGATAAATACCAAAGTTGGTATTTAGATTCAATATCTTCCAAATATGCAACACAAGGATTTTCAACAAAAACCCTCAACCACAAACTACGCTTTACATGGAACATTTTTAGAAATATTTGATTTTCTAAAAAAATGGCTCTAACGTTTTTAATTAAAATACCATATATGAACCAGAAATTAAATTAAATTGAGTTTTATTTATGGACCCCTTTATCTACTGTGGCCCTTAGCGTCCATTTTATATTGGGCGTGAAAGACCGGTAATTTTGCTCAGAGGCCTCTTTATCAGGCTTGAGGTTCTTTTACGTGCCGTAAATCTACGACACGGGACCACCGGCTTTACTTCCCTTCCGTAGGAAGCCATGCTAAGGATTTTTATGCTCTCCCCGGGTTTGAATCCGCGTGCTCGGGAACTAGAGGCTACGTAGTAACCACTACACCACGGAGGACGACATATATGAACCATATTTACATGACAAATCAAATGTACATCTTGAATTTTCTGGTAATAGCCTGTGAAGTCCTCTTCATTCGGAAGGAATTTTGTATAATCTTGTATAACTGGTAAATGTTAAGCGATAGACGAAAATGTACTACACCAAAGATGTAGATCTCTTTAAAACACACAATTTATTTCAAATAAGTTTTTTTGTGGTATAGGCTATTTCTGAGATATACGTTATTAAAGGTTCAAATTGTTCAATACTTATCATTCTTTTTAAGTCCCTCGATTTTCATTTGTTTCTCGCGATGTCATGGAAACAGTATGGAATTTTAAGGCCAGCATATAGCGTCCAGTTGTTAAACATTTGACTATCGCTGTTCTCTTTGTATCTATAACGAAATGTGTAATGTAGCTATTTCTGCAAAGGTTTATTTGGATTAAAATGAAGTAGATAGGAAAATAAGCTTTAGTAAGAATACTTTGTATACCCTTTAATAAAGACAGAGGGTAGAGAAGGTCATGTAAATTTATTACGAATTTTAAATACTTTTGTCAATTTTTGAAGTACTCAGGCACCATTCAGTTGTTCGAATTCGAGCAAAGCGTACGTATTTTGAGTCGACATATAGCGACTTCGCTCTTAAAACATTTGACTATCACTTCGGTCTCCTGCATTCCTCTTGTATCTACAACTAAACGTGGAATTAAACTATTTGTGTAAACGTTTATCTGGATTAACGTAAAGTAGATACAAAACTCAGATTTTCGTAAGGATAGTTAGTAGAGAAAGTGCTGTGAATGTAAGTCATCTATTGGCGCTGCCAAAAAGAAGTACACCACGTTGTGGTTATAGTGAAAAGGAAACGTGTGTTAAGATAATTCTTTGCTGAGCTTGGACACAAAGTGAAGGAGTACGCAAACCTTTCCGTCGTGTCAGCAAGGAGGTGCTTGCCATTTCATATCTTGTACATTCAAGATGCCTACACTTACTGTAGTATAGCACAAACGAGCTTACTGCTTGTTAAAACGTTAACGTGTATTGTTGTAGATATAGTAGGCTAAAGTGATAGGTCAGATGCCTTTGAAATTCCACGCTCTTTTCATGACTACTACAGGAAAAAAAATCTGATGTATTACACTCACATGACTTTCTCTACTCTTCTACAAACTATTTTTACAAACCTTAATCTCCATATGCTTCATGTTAATCGAGATGTTAATCTTATTGTTAATTTTCTTGTAGGTGCAAGGGGAATATGGTAGGTTTTAAGTGATAGTCAAATATTTTAAGAGCTGGTTGCTATGTGGCGCATTCCGTTCTCTTTGCATTACCAGGACAAAAAAATTAATAGCGAATTTCTATTTGAGAAAAACTATTGGAAAATTTAAGGGAATAACAAGCAATATCTTGAAAATGTTTCACTCAAAAAATAATGTATATGACATAAATTGTGTATTTTAACGCGATCTACATTTTTTGTGCAGTAACATTTTGTCTATCTCTTATGGTTTACCAGTTATGCAAAAGTCGTTCACAATGAAGAATACTTTTGGAGACATTCCCAGAAAATTCGAGATATACATTTTATTTGTCATGAAAATATCTTAAACATATGATACTTTAATCAATATCGTTAGAGCCATTTTTGAGAAAATTAAAATTTTCGAAAAATGTTCCATGTAAAGGGTAATCTGGGGTGGGGGGATTTTCTTGAAAACCTTCGTGTCGCATCTCTACCAAGTTTGGTGTTTATCCGACTGTTCGTTTCTGAGTTATGCTGTTCACACACACACACACACACACACACACACACACACACACACACACACAGAACACACAGGGACATGTTTCCAAAAATGCCTTTTTTTTGGATTCAGGGGTCTCAAAACATATATTTCCGGTGAAATCTCGGTATCGAATTTTTGGGTGGAATACAATACTTCCCTTACTTACTATACGTAGTAAAAATATTATATGTATCATTCAAATGACTCTAGACTCTTCTACAAAATATCCTTACAAAAGGATATTCTTCTATCAACTTGTAATTGAGATAAACTTTCATTACATGTCTTGTAGGTATATAAGGATACCGTATGCTAAAACGATAGTCAGATTTTTAACTACCGATCGCTAGTGCCGGCTTTGAAATTGCATGCTCTTTGCATTACTACTAGAAGAAAACAAAAACGACTTTTCACTTGAAAAAATCTGATGTAATACATTCTCGTGGCTTTCTATACCCTCTATCATTTATTAGTGGGTATCTAAACTATTTTTATTAAAACTTATTTTCCAATCTACTACATTTTAATCGAGATAAACCTTTACAGAAACAGCTACATTACACATTTCGTTATAGATACAAGGAGAACAGCGATAGTCAAATGTTTAACAACTGGACACTATATGCTGGCCTTAAAATTCCATACTGTTTCCATGACATCGCGAGAAACAAGTGAATGTTGAAAGGACTTTGAAGGATCAAGTAATAACATTTCGAACCTTTAATAACGGATATCTCAGAAATGGCTTATGCCACAAAAAACTTGTTCGAAGTAAATTCTTTGTTTTATAGAGATCTACATTTTGTGTTTAGTACGTTTTCGTCTATCTCTTAAAGTTTAGCAGTTATACAAGATTATACAACTTTTTTCTCCAACCGAAGTGGAATTCAAAATTTCCGAAAAATGTTCCATGTAAAGGGTAGTTTAAAGGGTGCGGGATTTTGCACACACACACACATACACACAAACACACGGAGCTTTTCTATAAAAAGCTTTTTTTTTATTCAGGGCGCCTCAAAACATGTATTTCCAGTGAAATCTCGGTATGGAATTTTTGAGTGTAACACAATATTTCCCCTACTTACTATACGTAGTAGAGAAAGTAAAAAGTGTAAGTATTTGAAAACTCAAAATAATATCTCGTAAATCGTTAATGCCACAAAGAAATTATTAGGTATAAATTGTGTGCTATAATGAGATCTAAATGTTTTTGTGCAGTAATATTTTATCTATCTCTTAAGGTTTATGAATTATCCAAAATTTATTCAAAATGAAGAGAGTTTACGGGCTATTCGTAAAAAATTGCAGATATAATTTTGTCATACAGATGTCCTAAACATATGGTACATTAATCTAACTCGTTATAGCCGTTCTTAAGAAAATAAAAGTTGAGGGTAGTTCTAGAGTGGAGTATTTTCTTGAAGACCTTCGTGTCACATCCTTGCAAGGCGCTGAACTTAAATAGGAAGCTTAGAATTTAATAAACCTTTCGTTTTTGTGTTATGCTTTTGCACACACGCGGACCTTATGCAGAGGATATCAAAGCGTGTATTCCCGATGAAATCTCTGGGTCAAATTTTTGGGTGGAATGGAACACTTCCTCTAGCTACCAAAGGTAATAGTAGAAAGTAATATATCAAGTGGATAGAATAATCAATAACACGGACAGAAGATTCATCTATTATGTGAATACTCTTGTAAGTTTTTTATGGGAAGGGAAAGCCTTGTGAATGCATCACATCAGATATTTTTGTTAGGAATAATTAATAATCCATACTATCAAGAAACTTTTGAGGCTAGAAGGATAATTAATGCATGAAGCATCCATAAGTATATCCAGAGAAATTTTAAATAACGACGCTTTGAGGAAAAATGTATCAGCAACTTTAAAATTTAACATTGGATTAAATTCTCTAGGGATGTAAAGTCGTTATCCATTAACATTGTGCAATGGTTAATATAAAATGAACATCAGACTATTTGGAGAACAAATGCCAGTGTGGAAAGAGGTTGCCTAATGTAAGATTAAGGAGGAAACTAACTAAATTACATTTTTACTTTCTCTACTACGTATAGTAAGTAGAGGAAGTATTGCATTCCACCCAAAAATTAGATACCGAGATTTCACCGGAAATACATGTTTTGAGATCCCCTGAATCCAAGAATAGGATTTTTGGAAACATGTCCGTGTGTGTGTGTGTGTGTGTGTGTTTGTGAACAGCATAACTCAGAAACGAACAGTCGGATAAACAACAAACTTGGTATTTAGGTTCAGTATCTTCCAGAGATGCGACACGAAGGTTTTCAAGAAAATCCCCCCACCCCAGAATACCCTTTACATGGAACATTTTTCGAAAATTTTAATTTTCTCAAAAATGGCTCTAACGATTTTGATTAAAATATCATATGTTTAAGATATTTTCATGACAAATAAAATGTATATCTTGAATTTTCTGGGAATGTCTCCAAAAGCATTCTTCATTGTGAACAACTTTTGCATAACTGGTAAACCATAAGAGATAGACAAAATTTTACTACACAAAAAATGTAGATCGCGTTAAAATACACAATTTATGTCATATACATTTTTTTGTTGAGTGAACCATTTTCGAGATATTACTTGTTATTCCCTTAATTTTTTCAATACTTATTTTCTCAAATGGGAATTCGTTATTCATTTTTTTGTCTTGTATATGCAAAGAGTATTAATCTGTGGCAAAGGGAATGGTGCTGCACCTAGCAACCAGCTATTAAGAGATATGTATGTGCTTAAAGGCTACTGTATTTCGATATTGCGCTTGTAAATATATATTCCCCTTACATCTACAAGGAAATTAGCAATAAGATAGACTCTGCAAATGTTTATCTCGATTAACATGAAGTAGATGGAGAATAAGCGTTTGTAGAAATAGTTTGTACAAGAGTAGAGAAAGTCATGTGAGTGAAACACATCAGATTTTTTTTTCCCTGGACATGTAAAGAGAATGGAATACTCCACATAGCAACCAGCTCTTAAAACATTTGACTATCGCTTAAAGCCTAGCAATTCCCCTTGCATCTACAAGAATATTAGCAATAAGATTAACATGAAGCTTATGGAGAATAAGCGTTTGTAAAAAAGTTTGTACAAGAGTAGAGAAAGTCATGTGAGTGTAACACATCAGATTATTTTAAAATGACACATCTATAATTTTTACTGTGAATTCTGCGTCATAGAGGAATGTCTCTACATTACGGTAAAGGAATAAGTTTTACCCATCTTTAAGGGGAAGTTTTGCTCTAAAAATTGGTACTACTGTTAAGTAATGCAGCTTTTGTGCCCTCAAGCCAACTAAGTTTGTTTTCTCGGTTTGGCTTTGAACAGCACCTTCTGTAAATGACACTTTCTGGTATAAATGATCTGCTCTGGGTTTGCTTTGGTCTTAAAGGATGGACACCGAGATTTCACCGTAAATGCGTGTTTTGAGGCTCCTTGAATACAAATAAAGCATTTTTGGAAACATGTCCGTATATGTATCTGTCTGTGTTGCTCTGAACAACAGCAACGAAAAGTCGGCTAAATGCTAAGGATGCGACACGAACATTTTCAAGAAAATTCCCCACCTCAACTACCCTTTACATGAAATATTTTTCGAAAACTTTGATTTTCTAAAGAATAGCACTAACAAAGAAAGATATTTACAATGCATATCTTGAATTTTTTGGGAATAGCCTGTGAAGTCCCCTTCATTCTTTGCCATTCGTTTTAAGTCCCATCGATGTTCAGTTGTTTCTCGCGATGTCATGGAAACAGAAGGCCAGCATATAGCGTCCAGTTGTTAAACATTTGACTATCGCTGTTCTCTTTGTATCTATAACGAAATGTGTAATGTAGCTGTTTCTACGATGGTTTATTTGGATTAAAACGTAGTAGATAGAAAAATAAGCTTTAGTAAGAAAGTTTGCATACCCACTAATAAAGCTATGTGCATGTATCAAAGTAGAGTTTTTTAAAACAACAATTCCTGATACATTTTAATCAAAATTCGGTATAATTAAGAAAATAATCCTATATTCCTTAAACAAATTTATTGTATAAAATAGAGCAGTGACATGCATCTACGTCCTGTAAAAATTTCAGTCTGGTTAGATAATTTTATAAATAATGGCTCAGATTTAACATTGTCAACTTTTAATCTCCCCTTATACGAAATCATGAAAATATGTACAAGAAACAAACGAGAGCGCATCTTATGCATCAACTGAACTTCCAATTACGTGACAGACTATAAGATATTTATAGCTTACAGAGTAAGGTGACTGGGATCGCGAAATTGGATTTGGGGGTAAATCCGAGACAGTTTCTGACACGTCACACACCCTGGGAGCAGGTTATGTAACCCGCGCAACACCATCCTCCAACATCTGCGTGCTCAGAGACGCCTTACGTGTTATAGCACTCTTTAAAGAAATAAATGCTTAGTTACATACAACATGTGAAAACAACGTTCATACCACAGGCGTTGAGGAATAATTTCAGAAGTCATACTGACGAACTTTTGCGAACGCAAGGAAAAAACACCGAGTATGCAATATTTTGAAACCGCTTAACGCTACCACATAAATGTTCTATTTTAATCAGGTGTATATTTTTCCTCAAATAAAATTTTATCTACCTCCTAATTATTTCCAGTTATACAAAATTGAAATTATGAGGACTTATAGGTTGTTTACAGAAAATTCAAGATATATATTTTTCATCTTTTTGATATTTTAATCAAAATGTTAGAGGCGTTTTTAAAAAAGACAAGAAATAAAGAACAATTTTTGCTTTCTCTAGTACATACGTAGTAGGTAGAAAAGGTATTTCATTCCACTCAAAAAATCGATAGCGAGATTGGAAATATGTGTTTTGTGGTCCCCTGAATCCAAAAAAAGCACTTTTAGAAAAAGGTCCCTATGTGTGTGTATGTGAACAGCATAACTCAAAAACTTGGTATTTAGATTCGTATCTTCCAAAGATGCGACACGAAGATTTTTAAGAAAATCCCCCCCACTCCAAACTACCTTTTACACTGAACATTATTCGAAAAGTTTGATTTTTTAAAAAGTGGCTTGAAAGATTTTGATTAAAATACCATATATTTAAGATATTTACATGATAAGTAAAACGTATATCTTGAATTTTCTGGTAATAGACTTTGAAGCTTATAATCTTGTATAACTGGTAAAGGTAAGGGATAGACGAAAACGTACTACACAAAAAAATGTAGATCTCTTTAAAACACATCATTTATATTCCAAATAGATTTTTTGTGGCATAACCTATTTCTGAGATATTCGTTATTAAAGGTTGGAATTGTTCAATACTTATTCTTTTTTAAGTCCCATCGATTTTCAGTTGTTTCTCGCGATGTCATGGAAACAGTATGGAATTTTAAGGCCAGCATATAGCGTCCAGTTGTTAAACATTTGACTATCGCTGTTCTCTTTGTATCTATAACGAAGAAGTATGTAATGTAGCTATTTCTGCAAAGCTTTGTTTGGATTAAAACGTAGAGATAGAAAAATAAGCTTTACTAAGAATACTTTGTATACCCACTAATAAAGATAGAGGTAGAGAAAGTCATGTGAATGTAATACATAAGACTTTTTAGAAAATATAGTATTGTGCCTTCAGCCTTAAAATATATATCAATTTAAAGAGAAAATTGCAATTAATGACTGGGTATTTTCCTCGTGTCGCGTGTTTTGTAAACGCTCGGTGTGGAATACAGTTCCTGTACTTATTATAGGCAGACGCTTCGAAACATCCAGGCATTTTGTTTTCAATTTAAGCAGAAACCCAGAATGAACTACGTGAAACGCCTCCCAAAATTCCAAGACGCAAGTACGGTACAAGTATTTTACGAGGTGTTCGCGGAAGTATTGCAAAACAATGGCGATACAAGTATCGAATAAGGACCGAATGTGGGAGCGGACAATACGCTGTTCTGGGAACCGTGTACATACACAAGTGTGACTGCGAAATCATATAAGTATTCCATCGCTGTTCACTAAGTTCGCAGAATACCCGAGATGTGACTGACATCAGGACCATCTCTCCGTGCATCTCCTCTCGTAGCTTGGCAGCTTTTTGCAACGTGCAATATCTATTGTTAGTCGACTGTTTACGGATAAACTTTACTACCACGTACACTGCCGTGCATAAAAAGTGTTGTCATTATGGAATGGAGGTGTTTATATTGGTGCTGACAAAATTTATCCACTGGATTTTAGGGTACTTTACCTCCCCAAAAAAACGGCCGAACTTCCTAAGGGTAGCATTACAACTTAAAACTTATAATTTCGTGCTACATTACTGTTTTCATATTAGCGTTTAGCAGCGTCAACTACTTCGTCTGCATGTCCCTGATGAAAGCTCTCGTATATCTAAATGTCGTACCTGTGCTCAGTTTAACCTCACATTCGAATGATTCTTCACTCCTTCCGCTATTAGTTTGAATACCCAGATATTGTTTTTCAGGCCAGTCACAGACACGACTGAGTGGAGTCAAAATTTGTTTCCCTGAAGGTGGAAACCGTAGGATGGAAAAACACTATGGTGATCTAGGGGGATGGGCCACTTTTTATCCACGGCAGTGTACCTAGTAGGTAGAGAAGGTAATGCACTACATCCAAAAATTTGATAACGAGATTTCACCGGATGTACATGTTTTGAGGCCCCTGAAGAAAAATATTCTTAGAAAGAAAGGGTCAGAGAGAGAAAGAGAATGTATTAAAAAAAATCTGCTTCCTTCAATTGAAGACTGCTGCGCACAAACCTTACCAAGCTGCAAAGTATTAAAGTTAATAAGTAATTTTTACTTTCTCTACTTCTGTATAGTAAGTACGGGAAGTATTGTGTTCCACCCAAAAGTTAGATGTTGAAATTTCACCGGGAATACATGTTTTGAGGCCCCCTGAATTTAAAAAAGCGTTTTTAGAAAAAGGTCTGCGCGCACTTGTGTGAAGATATTTACATGACAAATAAAATTTATATATTTAATTTTCTGGGTAGCCTGTGAAGTGTACTTCTGTTGGAAGAAATTTTGTATAAGCCCTGTCAACATTCAGTTGTTTCTCGCGATGTCATGGAAACAGTGTGGATATAGCGTCCAGTTGTTAAACATTTGACTATCGCTGTTCCCTTTGTATCTATAACGAAATGTGTAATGTAGCTGTTTCTGTAAAGATTTAATCGGATTAAAATGCAGTAGATAGAAAAAAAATCTTGTGTGTTACACTCACATAACTTTCTGTACTCTTGTACAATCTATTTTTACAAACGCTTATTCTCCATATGCTTCATGTTAATGGAGATATCGAGATGTCAATCTTATTGATAATTTTCTTGTAGATGCAAGGGGAATATGGTAGGTTTTAAGCGATAGTCAAATATTTTAACGCTGGTTGCTATGTGGAGTATTCCATTCTCTTTGCATGTCCAGGACATAAAAAAAATGAATAACGAATTTGAGAAAAAGTATAAGTATTGGAAAATTTAAGGAAATAACAAGCAATATCTCGAAAACGGTTCACTCAATAAATGAAATGTATATGACATAAGTTGTGTATTTTAACGCGATCTACATTTTTTGTGTAGTAAAATTTTGTCTATCTCTTATGGTTTACCAGTTATGCAAAAGTCGTTCACAATGAAGAATACTTTTGGAGACATTCCCAGAAAATTCGAGATATACATTTCATTTCTCATGACATTATCTTTAAACATATGATATTTTCATCAAAATCGTTAGAGCCATTTTTGAGAAAATTAAAATTTTCGAAAAATGTTCCATGTAAAGGGTAGTCTGGGGGGGGATTTTCTTGAAAACCTTCGTGTCGCATCTCTGGAAGATACTGAACCTAAATACCAAGTTTGGTGTTAATCCGACTGTTCGTTTTTGAGTTATGCTGTTCACAGACACACACACACATACACACACACATACACACACACAGACACACACACAGACACACACACGGACATGTTTCCAAAAATGCTTTTTTTGGATTCAGGAGGTCTCAAAACGTGTATTTCCGGTGAAATCTCGGTATCGAATTTTTGGGTGGAATGCAATACTTCCCCTACTTACTATACGTAGTAGAGAAAGTAAAAATGAATAAGGAATTCCCATTTGAGAAAAAGTATTGGAAAATTTAAGGGAATAACAAGCAATATCTCGAAAATGGTTCACTCAACAAAAAAAATGTATATGACATAAATTGTGTATTTTAACGCGATTTATACATTTTGTGTAGTAAAATTTTGTCTATCTCTTATGGTTTAACAGTTATGCAAAAGTCGTTCAGAATGAAGAATACTTTTGGAGACATTCCCAGAAAATTCAAGATATACATTTCATTTGTCATGAAAATATCATAAACATATGATATTTTAATCAAATTCGCTAGAGCCATTTTTGAGAAATTAAAATTTTCGAAAAATGTTCCTTGTAAAGGGTAATCTGGGGTGGGGGGATTTTCTTGAAAACCTTCGTGTCGCATCCTTGGAAGATACTGAACCGCGCGCGCGGACATGTTTCCAAAAATACTTTTTTTGGATTCAGGGGGTCTCAAAACATATATTTCCGGTGAAATCTCGGTATCGAATTTTTGGGTGGAATACAGGAACTTCCCCTACTTACTATACGTAGTAGAGAAACTAAAAGAAAAAGCATTGTAAATATTCTACTTTTTTACTTTGCAAATAGTTGTTTTTCAATTTTTAGTGCACTGATATACATAAATAAATAATTGAGGTTCATAAGATAGCTGATTATACTAAGAACAAGCATGAGAAAGTGTGATTCTGTATTGCAAGTAGTATCAGAGAAAAAGCTACATGAATTCACATGTTTTAAGAGTAAATTTTATTATTTTTCTGCTGAATGAAATAATTTTATGGACTCAACTACATAAGCTATCAATGCAAACAACCACTTGAAATAATTATCATAATTTGTAGAATAATTCATAAAAATTTCAGGAAGAGCCATTGAGAACTTTAAGAGCAGTGGTAATTTAACACACTTAAGGTGTGATAGACTACCTTGTCCCCTTAAGTGAACATGTCTACAGAATTGCACAAACAAACTTGGAATAGTTTATCTAGCTGTTATCACAAGTCCAACAACTTTAATTGAGGTTAATTGATATTTTTTGCAATAGTAGGCCCTGATTGGTACATAGACTTTACACTTTTCCCTGTGCCTTTCTGTCAGCAGCGGTTAAATGCCAAAGATGCAATAGATACCAAGAAACCCCCCCCTTCCTTTACATGCAACAATTTTCATTACTTTTGATTTCCTCAAAAATAGCTCTTTACCATTTTCATTAATATACCGTATGGTTAAAAAATTTACATGTCAAATAAAATGAAAGGTTTGAATTTATTGCAAGTAGCCTGTGAAATCCTCATTCTGAATGACTTTTGTATAACTGGTAAACAGTAAAATATACACAAAATCTTACTACACAAAGAATGTACATCTCGTAAAAGCACACGATTTGTGTCAAATAAAAATATTCGTGGCGTTAACGATTTCCGAAATATTCTTTGTTATTGATCTGAATTTTCAAATACTTTTAAGTTAAGCCGTAAGTCGCTACTAGTTTTTTCTTGTAGTCATGTAAGACACTCTTTTTATGAATGATGTCTTACACTCACATGACTTTCTCTACTGTTGTACATCTTATTGCTAATTTTCTTGTAGATGCAAGGGGAATTGCTAGGCTTTTAGCGTTTAAGAGCTGGTTGCTATGTGGAGTATTCCATTCTCTTTGCATTACCAGGACAAAAAAAATGAATAACGAATTTCCATTTGAGAAAAAGTATAAGTATTGCAAAAATTAAAACCAAATAGCAAGGAATATCTCGGAAATGGTTCACTTGACAAAAAATGTATAATATAAATGATGTGTTTTAACGAGATCTACATTTTTTGTATACAAAAATTTCATCTATCTGTTATTGTTTACCAGTTATGCAGAAGCCATTCCCGATCAAGAGGACTTTTGGGGTCATTCCCAGAAAATTCAAAATATACATTTTATTTGCCATGAAAGTATCATAAATATGTGATATTTTAATCAAAATTGTTTGAGCCATTTTTGAGAAAATCATTATTTTCGAAAAATATTCCATTTAAAGGGTAGTGTGAGTGGGGGAATTTTCTTGAAAATGTTCGTGCCCCGTATTTAAAAGGTATTGAACCCAAATACCGAGTTTGGTATTTATCCAACTTTTCGTTTTTGAGTTATGCTGTTCACAGACACACACGGACGTTTTTCTAAAAAAATGCTCTTTTTGGATTCAGAGGGTCTCAAAACATGTATTTCCTGTGAAATCTCGGTATCGAATTTTTGGGTGGAATACAATACTTCCCCTACTTACTATACGTAGCAGCGAAAGTAAAAATCTATCACTTTAACCCACTGTATTCTTGTTACACCTACAACGAAATGTGTTATGAAAACTTATCTGTATTAACAAGTAGACAGAACAATAAGCTTTTGTAAGAATAAGTTGTAGAAGAGTGAGTAGAGAAAGTCTTGTAAATATAACATATCGTATTTTTACTTTCCCTACTACGTATATTAAGTAGGGGAAGTATTGTATTCCACCCAAAAATTCGATACCGAGATTTCACTGGAAATACATGCTTTGAGGTGCACTGAATGCATATAAAGCATTTTTGGAAACATGTCCATGTGTGTGTGTCTGTGAACACCATAACTCAGAAACGAACAGTCGGATAAACACCAAACTTGGTAATTAGGTTCAGTATCTTCCAGAGATGCGACACGAAGGTTTCAAGGAAATCCCTCCACCCCAGATTACCCTTTACATGGAACATTTTTCGAAAGTTTTAATTTTCTCAAAAATGGCTCTAACGATTTTGATTAAAATATCATATGTTTAAGATATTTTCATGACAAATGAAATGTATATCTCGAATTTTCTCGGAATGTCTCCAAAAGTATTCTTCATTGTGAACGACTTTTGCATAACTGGTAAACCATAAGAGATAGACAAAATTTTACTACACAAAAAATGTAGATCGCGTTAAAATACACAGTTTATGTCATATACATTTTTTTTTGAGTGAACCATATGGAGAATATGCGTTTGTAAAAAGTAAGTCATGTGAGTGTAACACAACCAGATTTTTTAATTTACAACAACGATTTAATTAGCTTGAAATACACGCCCTCTGTGAGCTGATAGCACAAAAATTTAGAAAGCCTATTATTCTTATCATAATGAGATGATATTTTCGAGGATGTGGCAGTAAGATTTTAAAGATATCCACCACCATTTTCTTGGAAAATTTCTCGTTATTTTTTATTTTCTAAAACCTAACCATTTCGATTACGTGTTTAACATACTTGCATTACTAATAAAATGTATACATTTTGTATGAAGGCCTCTTCATTCTCATTGAGTTCTGTGTCATTTTGTAATAGCTTCTAAACCAGACTAAAAAAATATTTTACACAAAAATGTAGGGTCGTTACAACATACAACCATTAGATAACAAAATCAAGTTCAGAAGAGTGGGTAGAGAAAGTCATGCGAAAGAGCACCTTGTGATTATGAGTGGGGGCTAAACTAAGGCCCATTTTGAGAGTAACGACGATATCCGCAGCTTGACGAGCATCTGGAAACTTGGGTTACTGTCCGGAAATCCGACAGGTGTGAGAAAGGTTCGTTACAAACACGTGCGCGGCCGGCTAGCTACAGATTCAAATATTACATGCACGTAGATCCTATTGGCTTTAACAACCCTCCCCAACCTAAAAAAAATCAATCATAATCACGCTATTCGAGCACACAAAGGAGCTGAACCTGCACAGCAAGTCATTAAAATGCACTACATTCACATCGGTTTCTCTACCCGCTCTTCTACAGAGTGTTCTTTTTTTTCTGTCTACTACATATTAATCGAGATAACTTTTACAGAAATAGATACACTACACATTTCGTTATAGATACAAAGAGAACAGCGATAGTCAAATGTTTAACAACTGGATGCTATATGCTGGCCTTAAAATTCCATACTGTTTCCATGCAATCGCGAGAAACAACTGAAAATCGAACAGAACTTTAAATTGATTAATTGGAACCATTAATAATGGATATCTTGGAAACGTTTTATGCCACAAAAAGTATTTAAAAATTGTGTGTGTTTTAAGATACCCACACTCTTAGTGTAATACTTTACGTTTTCGTCTATCGCTTAACGTTTACAAGCTATACAAGATTATACAAAATTCGTTCCGAATGAAGAGGACTTCACAGGCTATTACCAGAAAGTTCCAAGATATACATTTATTTGTCACGTGAATACGTTTAATAATACGACATTTTAATCAAAATAAATACAGCCATTTTTTAGGAAATCAAAAATTTCGAAAAATGTTCGATGTAATAGTTTGGGGTTGGCGGATGTTTTGAAAATCGTGTGGCTGAAAAGTATGCCATGTATTTCTATTTCTCTCTCTATGTTCTCCAAAAATTTGTAGGTTGAAGCAGACGTATGGCTTGATGCCTTATCCTCATGTAACCAGACTTTATTTACATCTGCACCACAGAGAGCAGGGATTTCTGTATGGAAAATTAGTATCAGGACGTTAATCTGATAATATGCAGAGTTGATTTTCACATTTTTATGTACACGATGAATGGTTAACGAATGGTACCTTGCTATTACCACGAAACCATTGTGGAAATTTTCGTTAGTTTCCTTATAACAAATTTCAAAACCTTTTTCTCCTCTTGGTCGGTAATATATAGCTCAGGGTTTGTTAATGCCCATACGCCTCAAACTACGCCTATATCAGGCGATTATCCCGCCCCTAATTCTGTATGGCTGCGAGGTCTGGGGATCGGCGGCAGCGACCACCATCCGCAGGCTGCAAGCCGTTCAGAACAGGGCGCTTCCGATGATCTATTATACCGGGCGTAGGTTCCCGTCACACATCCTACACACCCATTCCGGTCTCCCATACATCGTGGACGTGGTGCGGGAGAGAACTCGTACCATGTACACGAAACTCACCTACCACACAAACCAGCTGGTCAACTCTTTGGGCCGCTATGACCACAAGGCGCCAAGGCGGAGGAAGAGCTACCGGTTGCCGAAGGACGGCTGGGCCCCCCGAGGCTGAGGTCTGCCAATCCCTCATTTCGCAAACTTCCCCAAGTTAAGCAAAATCGGCCCCGGTCGCTAGCTGGATGAGTGACCATCTAGCAGCGACCCGCCTGCCGCCAACTTGAGCACCCCCATCCCATTACCTGCATTCCTATCTTGCTTTGCTGCCATGCCGGCCTGCTAACTTGACGACCACACAAGCGGTCGCTCAAGTTAAGCAGCATTGGGCCTGGTCACCACATGGTCGCTAGTGCGCCTATGAGGGAACACGGAGACCCAGCCAATGGTAGTGCACAAAGCTAAACCCCGCCCATGACAGATTGACAAACATCAAAAGCTTGTGAATATTCTTTTAACCTCCTTTATCGCACAGGTAAAGCCGCGCACGCGGCTAGGTACTGTGGCGATTATATTCCGCCCAGGTAAACCTGGGCGACCTGTTCTCGATTGCTGGATTGCTGGAGTCTCTTAGATAAACATATGCCTCATCTAAAAAGACAACAAACATGCAGTTTTCACCATCTAGGCGAACCATGTTGGCAGGCTGAGGGCAGCCCGAAGAAGAGTTGTGAGTGTACCTACCCTTGTTGGGGTTTAACCACTGGCAGGTAGGAATAGGGTTTTGCAGGATGGCGGTAGAGACTGAGGTTGTGGGGGTGAAAGGTAGCAATGAGCTCCTCGACGACTGCAGGTCAGGGTGCAACGGCCGTAGTGCACCGCTGGTGGAAGATTTTATCGAAAAATTGTTTGGTTATAATTTTGAATTTACCGAGCAACTCGTGGTAGGACTATAAACGAGCTCAGCTTTTGCTGCTGGTTACAGTTGCTCCTTGGTTACCGGGGGTGACCGCAAACCATGCAGAGAACCCGGTGACGCCTCAAGCGGCCTTCTCTGGGGTTATAGTCCCCTAGAGACCGAACGAGGGCACTCCGATGGAATGGCAACTGGTCGTATAGTCTTTTGACCCGGCGCCTAATTTCATCCTCCAGATATGGAAGTAATCTCACGGGGATAGCGCGGCATACAGAATAGATGGCCCGGAGGCTCCTATTCTGCACCCGCTGGAGTCTACGGCCATACCCCAGATCTCGCAGGTCACCAGCTAGGTATCATTGATACATCTTTCTGTTGTTAGTGGCACGTTCTGCAATGTGTTTAGACAACAGCTTATGTCCTCGACACTTATGGCACGCTTCTAGATTCAAATCCTGGTTGATTATGGTGTTCACTGTAGTAACAGATCCCTAAGTAAGGTGTAATGGCCCTCTGAGTTGCAGGATATGGTCCAGAGGCATTCACCTTCGCCTTCCAAATTATCTCTGGGGTGCGACTTGTGGCCGGTCCAGAATTTGTCTTTTGGAATAATCCTGACGTGGCCTTACCTTTTTGTGTTGAGTCCACATGAAATCACTTTCTTGGATATGGTAAAACCACACCTCTTGCACTGCTTTACTCTAACCATCAGTAAAAGCTGAACTCCTTATAGTCCTACCATGAGTTGCTTGGTAAATTTAAAATTTATCCAAAACAATTTCGAAAATATCATCCACCAGCGGTGCACTAGGGCCGTTGCACCCTGACCTGCAGTCGTCGAGGAGCTCAATGCAACCTCCTATCATCCCCACAACCGCCATCCTACCTACCAGTGGTTAAACCCTAGCAAGGGTAGGTACACTTTATAACACTTGTTCGGGCTGCCCTCAGCCTGCCAACATGCTTTTTACACTGCTTAATAATCTTAGAATACAAGTATTTTACATCGGAAAGGGCAATAATGTACCATTTTCAGAATGGTTCTATTTTGACGCCGCAACAAGAACAAGAGCACACAAACACAGTGATACACTCACACTGCTGAACTTTCATTCGGTTCCACATGTTTCAGCGCGAGCTATTGTGCTCGTCTGGTAGTGTTACCACAGATCGTGAACAATCCACCGTAGTAGATAGGCAAATAAGCTTTAGTATGAATAGTTTCTATACGTACTAATGAACGATACAGGATAGAGAAAGTCTTGTGAATGCAACACATAAGATTTTTTGCATATTCAAGGAACCTCAAAACATGCAGGCATTTTTGGATCGATCACAATACTTGCTCTTGTTAGGTGTCGGAGAAGCGGAAAACACCGCAATTTTCCAGGTGAGATGCTGGCCGCGGAAGACGCTGATTGGAATACCAAATTTGATTTTTGTTTTGAAACCTTTGAAACAGGTTTGAGAAGTGGGAATGGCGTAACCTAACTTCTAAGAAGTGGACCACAGTTTTCCGTCACGTTTGTTCAATTGCTGATGATTATCTTCAGTGCAATAGGTGAAATTCTTTTGAAGAGAATTCTTCATCGCGTTATTGGCAAGCATTCAATGATTGCACACGTTTCTCTGTTCTTACCGCCGTCCTTTCTCTGGAAATACACAATAAACACGTTCGTTATTCCATTCGGAGTAACAGTAAACACGCGCCACGGAACAATTCAATATGCATAGACATACATGACTAACGCATTCAGGGGGGAGGTTCCGGGTTCTATTCCCAAAAGACCCTGAGTTGGTTTTTTTTCCTGATTTTCCAGGTCGGAAGGTGAATATTTAACTGAATTATATACTGCCATGAAGTTTCCTGTCTCAGGGTTAGGCGCGGTAGAGCGTAATGTGTAGCGTATGCGGTTTATATTAATCTTCTTTCCTGGCATGTCCATGAGGATAGGAGGGGCAGTCGAAGGGGCGACCGGGAATGTTGAATCTGGAAACGTTATGGATCCCGTTGCCGCCTGGTTTTTGTACACTCAGCTCATCCTTTCCTGGCTTGTTTGCTTTAACGAGATTACGTGTTCTGTGTAGGGCGTTTTAGTGTATTTCTTATAGTTTACCCCTATATAAAAGTCATTTAGAATGAAGAGGACTTCAAAGGTTATTCCTAGAAAGTTCAAGCTATACATTTAAATATCTTTAATATACCTATGGTAGTTTTACCAAAATCGTTAGTCATTTTTGAGAATCAACTTCCCATGTTTTATTTCTTTTCCGGATAACCCTCCTGTTTGTAGGACTTATAAGCCAATGCCTTGCGTCAGTAGCAAGCAAACTCTGGATCATAGCACATCCAGGATGAGTGATCAGCCCAATACCTGGTATGGCGCCGAAGGAGAATGAAATGAAATGAAATATAGTGATGATAGGAAAATTAACAGATCAAATTATCCAATCTAGGGTCCGCCTAGCGACTGAGGAAAACTTTCGGTCAGATTGGTCGGTCCCGGGGGTTTGAACTCGGGAGCTACCGAATGCGGGCCACAGACGTTACCGCTTGGTACCCTTGGAAGATGCTGAAGCTAAATACCAAGTTTGGTATTTTTGGAATTTCTCTTTTTGAGTTACGCTGTTCACAGGTGCATACATACATGCGCGCGCGGACCTTTTTAACTATTGTTGTTATTATTATTATTATTATTTTTATTTTTTTTTTTGTCCAGGGGCTTCGTCGTGTATTTCTTGATACTTCCTCTATTTACTAAGTAAAGAAGGTGAAAAATGAATGTAGATTCTATTTTACTATTTAGTTTGTAATATCGGAATTTGTTTTGAAAATTGAGGAGACAGCAAAACCAGAACAAACACGTGTGCCTGTTCGTGAACATTGTCCGAGCTGGTTAGGATTCTACCTTATTGTGTGGCAGGTTGTCATGAACACGCGCGAGGTCAGGTCAGTTTGGGGTCTACCGGAACATTTGATGATAGAAGGCAGAGTGGTGTCTAGAAATACCGGTCAGTGATATCCCGTGCTATAAACTGACTCTTTGTGACTGAAGTAGAATCAAACCACAACGTGCAAGAGGCAGGTCAGGGTACTTCTTCTGTCGCTGGTTCTTTAGTTATAAATATATCTTCCAAAACAAACTTTACAGAGAGGGATTTAAGGAATTCTTGACAAACTAAAAAAAAAAAAAAAGAAAATACAACTTTTTGTTTTCTCTACAGATACCTGTAGATAAGCAGAACAAGTATTCCAAAATCTGATGTGTTACACTCACATGACTTTCTCTACTCTTGTACAAACTATTTTTACAAACGCTTATTCTCCATATGTTTCATGTTAATCGAGATGTTAATCTTATTGCTAATTTCCAAAAATGCTTTTTTGCTTTCTCTACTACGTATAGTAAGTCGGGGAAGTATTGTATTCCAACCAAAAATTCGATACCGAGATTTCAACGGAAATACATGTTTTGAGACCCCCTGAATCCAAAAAAAAGCATTTTGGAAACATGTGCGTGTGTGTGTCTGTGTGTGTTTGTGTGTCTGTCTGTGAACAGCATAACTCAGAAACGAACAGTCGGATAAACACCAAACTTGGTATTTAGGTTCAGTATCTTCCAGGGAATGCGACACGAAGGTTTTCAAGAAAATCCCCCCACCCCAGGATACCCTTTACATGGAAGATTTTTCGAAAAATTTAATTTTCTCAAAAACGGCTCTAACGATTTTGATTAAAATATCATATGTTTAAGATATTTCCATGACAAATAAAATGTATATCTTGAATTTTCTGGGAATGTCTCCAAAAGTGTTCTTCATTGTGAACGACTTTTGCATAACTGGTAAACCATTAGAGATAGAGAAAATTTTACTACACAAAAAATGTACATCGCGTTAAAATACACAATTTATGTATATACAGTTTTATTGTTGAGTGAACCATTTTCGAGATATTGCTTGTTATTCCCTTAAATTTTTCAATACTTTTCTCAAATGGGAATTCGTTATTCATTTTTTTGTCTTGGATATGCAAAGAGTATTAATCTGTGGCAAAGGGAATGGTGCTGCACCTAGCAACCAGCTATTAAGAGATATGTATGTACTTAAAGGCTACTGTATTTCTATATTGCCCTTGTAAATATATATTCCCCTTACATCCACAAGAAAATTAGCAATAAGATAGAGTCTGCAAATGTTTATCTCGATTAACATGAAGTAGATGGAGAATAAGCGTTTGTAAAAATAGTTTGTACAAGAGTAGAGAGAGTCATGTGAGTGTAACACATCAGATTTTTTCCCCTCTCCTACGTTAATTGTTTTTATTCTTTAATCTCTGCCTTGATTCGACTGGCGATCTAGGAAGCCTATTCTCATGCATTCTCCTGTTCTCTATTGGCGGTTAGTACAGACAGTAAAAATGGCGAGATTTGCTAATCTGCGAATTCAAAATATAAAAAGTGGTACAATCTCTAACGTCGCATAGTACGAGATGAAATAGGTTAGCACTTCAGTGATTATAGGTACTAAAAGTACAAACAATGGCATCGTTGTCGCAAGGTTTCTGTCAGAGTTCAGGGTTTGTTAAAACGTGTGAAGAAAGGATACGTCCCTTGCTTATGAACAGCTTGCTGCTCGTCTAAGACGATAGAAAAGGAGGTAGATATTTCCATTAGCCTAAAGGCTGCGGGAGGGTGTTTGTGATGTAACCCGATCTTGCGCACGTACGTCCCTACAGATTAACCTCTGCCATCTGTACCGCCTCCCGATGGACCACCGGCACACGCCCTAGCCGTCCTCGCCAGGGCAACAGCGGCGCATGTCTCAACAGTCAACATCGTGCTCCTGTAATTTAGGGCCGACTGTGTACAAACTCGAAATACCCCAACTAGAGCATAAATGAGGCGATAGTTATTCCACTGTTAGCAAACGAGTCATTCATGGCCAGCCTGATAAGTAAATCGCGGCCTGTTTGAAGCTTTGTTTTATGGAGCATTTTCACAATCAGCTGTTTTAACGCAAAATAATAAATACAAACTATTCTTAACAAAACTTATTTTTCTATCCACTTCATTTTAATCCAAATAAATCTTTGTAGAAACAGCTACATTACACATTTCGTTATAGATACAAAGAGAACAGCGATAGTCAAATGTTTAACAACTGGACGCTATATGCTGGCCTTAAAATTCCATACTGTTTCCATGACATCGCGAGAAACAACTGAATATTGAACCATTAATAACGGATATCTCGGAAATGGCTATTGCCACATTTAATTGGAATAAATTGAAAGTTTTAAAGAGATCTACATTTTTTTGTGTAGTATGTTTTTGTCTATCGCTTAACGTTTACCGGTTATACAAGATTATAACAAAATTCCGACGAATGAAGAGGATTTCTTAGGGCATTTCTTGAAAATCAACCTATACGTTTCGTTTATCATGTAAATATCCTTAATATATGGTATTTTAATCAAAATCATTGTAGCCATTTTTACGAAAATCAACAATTTCGAAAAGTGTTCCTTGTAAATGGTAGTTGGCTGTGTTGGGGGGGGGGGATTTACTTGAAAATCATTGTGTCGCATCTTTGGAAGGTACTGAACCTAAATACCAAGTTTGATATTTATCCGACTTTTCGTTCTTGAGGTATGCTGTTCACATACGCACGGGCCTTTTCCTAAAAAAGCTTTTTTTATTCGGGGATCCTCAAAACATGTATTTCCGGTGAGATCTCGGTATTGAATTTTTGGGTTCAATGCAATAGCTTCTGTGGCTACTTTGTTCGTGGTAGAGAAAGTAAAAATGTATGGGGGTCAATAATATCCGTTTATGCAACTAGTGGGGTTTACCAATCATTACTGGTCGGATGTGTTTTGTAGGGCGAGGCGTAAGCGGAGTTTCGTAATTACATGAGAGCGGTAATGCTGCTCATATCCGACTAGTTGATACAATATTTTATCCGCGACCATTTAATAACTGTTACTTGCATTCTGTGCGTTCATGATACGGTAGTCCTCCGTGGTGTAGTGGTTACCTGCTAGCATGTAGTTCCCGAGGTCGCGGGTTCAAACCCGGCGGAGGGCGATGGATTTTTTCGGGCGTAAAAATCCTTAGCATGGCTTCCTTCGGAAGGTAAGTAAAGCAGATGGTCCCGTGTAGTAGATTCACGGCACGTAAAAGAACCTCAAGCCTGATAAAGAGGCCTCTGAGCAAAATTACCGGTCTTTCACGCCCAATATAGAATGGGACGCTAAGGACCACAGTAGTTAAAGAGCGTCCATAAATAAAACTCAGTTTAATTTAATTTAATATGCAACATTTTTCGAAAATTTGAATTTTCTCAAAAATGGCTCTAACGATTTTTATTAAAATATCATATGTTTAAGATACTTTCATGGCAAATGAAATGTATATCTTGAGTTTTCTGAGAATGTCCCCAAAAGTCCTCTTCATTCTGAATGACTTTTGCATAATTGGTAAACCGTAAGAGATAGGCAAAAGTGTACTACAGAAAAAGTGTAGCTCTCGTTAAAAAACACAATTTATGTCAGATACATTTTTTTTGTGGATTGAACCATTTCCGAGCTATTCTTTGTTATGTGTTTGAAGTTTCGAATACGTATACTTTTTCTCAAATGAGAATTCGTTATTCGTTTTTTTATGTCCTGGACAAGCAAAGGAAATGGAATGCGCCACATAGCAACCAGCTCTTAAAAGATTTGGCATCGCTTAAAGCCTAGCAATTCCCCTTGCACCTACAAGAAAATTAGCAATAAGATAGTTTCTGAAAATGATTGGTTTGTACAAGAGTAGAGAAAGCCATGTGAATGTAGCACATCAGATTTTTCTCTTATGTTCATTTTTTTTTACTCCTGTAATCTCTGCTTCGATTCGATAGGGATATAGGAAGCCTATTCTCATGCATTTTGCTGTTCACTATTGGAGATCTAACGCTGCATAATACGAGATGAAACAGGTCGGACACCTCAGTGATTATACTAAAAAAAAACATCGTTGTCGCATTGTAATCTTGTCGAAATCCCCTGTTGCTTATAATTTTCCTTAGGTAATTTAATATAGCTTTGGAACTGATGCACGAGGTTGGAAATAATTACCATGGCCACAGGCATTCGTTAACCTCTATAAAATCACCGAAACACTATCAGAACCCGTGGTATTGCTGAAGAAATGTGCTTCTTTAGGAAGAGGTGTGTGTGTTTTGACAGCTATCAATTGCCCCTGCAGGTCAGGACATCTAACCTCGACACCCCTTTACTGCGGCACGCGACCATCCGGACGCTGGTCCAGCAGGAAACCTGATGGACCGCTTCTGCTTGCCTTAGGTCAGTCACGGTATTATACTGGACCTGTCCACTCTAATACCTTATTATACGGCAATTACGTACGACGTGTCGTCGCAATGGGAGTCATTCATACAGCACCACAAGTGGTGGACACTGGTAATTTCATTAGACATCGGGTTTGTAACCTTTCCTGTTCTTCTGTGCTTGTATATGAAGTTCTGTGATGCATTCAATTGATCATGTTGAATTAATTTTATTTATATTGTACAATCCTTCTGTTACTTTTCTACATAGTCAACATTTTTTCAAGCATTTTTGGGGCGTGACACAAGGTTTTCTAAGCCAGTGTTGTAACCAGCTGTTCACTGATTTGACTTCATCATCACTGTTAAAAGTGCTTACCTTTGAGTTGGAGGAACATGTGAAAATCACTTGGGGCAAGCTCCGGTGAATACGGAGGATAAGAGAAAACTTCAAAGTTGAATCTTGACCCAGGCGGAGCTCAGAAGATTCAACTGGGAGGTTTTCTCGCATCCTCCATATTCACCAGATCGTTTCCCAAGTGATTTTCACATGTTTCCCTGACTCAAAGGTCATCATGGAGGTAAGCACTTTAACACCTTGACGAAGATCAATCAGAAGTGAACAGCTGGATCCGACCTGGTACAACGCTGGCTTGGAAAAACGTGTTGACCATGTAGAAAAGTAACTGAAGGATTGTGCAATATAAATAACATTAATTCAACATGATCAATTGTGTGTAATGTTTTTTTATAAAATAAAGAAACTTACTTATTGGACGCACCTCGTATGTTTCTGAAGTTGCTGGATATTTCATCTGTTTTCCGTGGATCGAGCATTTAACACACGTAGTATTTCGTATTTAAACACACTAGTGAACAAAATAATACTTACTATGACGTTTCAGAGTAAACTTTAAGGCATGCAGGAAAACCAAGTGGTGAACTGTGCAGTGTTTTAGTGAGAAATTCTGGAATTAAAGACAAATATCTTCAAAGTGATAACGTGTTTTCTGAAGAAATTTCCGCAGAGCCAACAACATCTGTAGACGTTGTAACATCCTACTCAGCTACAAATTTGTGTTAACGTCGTAAACGTGAACCTGAGAAAATTACAACGACCGGAATCATGTCTGAGAGAGAATGTATAAGGGTCATTCAAATGAAACCCGGTCACTTGTGTAAGGTAACGGTAACGATTTTATTAACTCAAAAATAGTCACCAAAACTGTTGGCACATTTATCCCATTGCAACACTAGCCGGTCGATTCCATCTTTGAAGAAGCTAGTAGGCTGCTGTCGGATCCAGGCCTGGACCCATTTACACACTTCGTCGTCCGTTGTGAATCCATGTCCGCGAATAGCTTGTTTTAGAGGTCCATAAACGTGAGTCACACGGTGAAAGGTCTGGACTGTACGGTGGATGTTCCAGCATTTCCCATCGAAACTGCTGGAATGTCGTCTTCACTGCATTGGCAGTGTGGGGCAGGCATTATCATGCAGGAGAATAACACCATTGAATAACATGCCTGGGCGTTTCGACTTGATGGCTTGTCTAAGGTTCTGTAAAGTGGCTTGATAACGCTGGGCATTGATGGTGGTTCCCCGTTCCAGGAACTCGACAAGCAGTGGGCCCTTGTTGTCAAAAAAGGACATCATTACCTTACCAGAACTGGTGTGCACGGCCTTTGATTTCTTTGGAGGTGGTGAAGTCGCATGTTTCCACTGCTTGCTCTGACTCACTCCTCGTTGTTCCTGCTTACTCGCCTTCATGTTCAGTAGTGGACGATAACTTGTGTGACCACCATCTCTTCGGCGTGAAACCACACTGTCACTATGCAACCTCAAACGTTGCACACGCTGTTGTCGCTCTACCAATAGATGGTGCCACCTTACGTGTAGTGCAAAATTAGACGCACTGACCAGGTTTCATTTGAATGCCCCTTATACATTGTAAGTGCCAAAAAGTAAAAACTTAGAATTATCAACTTGAGTGCATATATCTACTGGTGATACATGAAATGAAACAATATTTGGAAAAGGAATTAATGAGGAAAAACCTGGAACAACTGCAGTCAGAGAGGACGCTCCTGGAGGGCTTTGAACCTCAGACCTTCCGTTACGAGCCTGTGACTTAACGATCTCGGCTACCTGTGAATAAAGCGACTTCACAGGCTATTCTTAGAATACTTGAATTATATTCTGTTAGCCATGTAAATAGGTTAAACGCGTGGCATTTTAATCTTCTTCTTTCTCTGTTTAACCTCCTCGGACGGTGCCTGGGGTCAGAAGCCCGTCGAGGAGCAGGCACTCATGGATTAGACAGAAGATCCAGGATGGGTGATCAGCCATGCCTGGTATGGGAGGAAGGAAGTAGATGAAATGAATGAAGTCGAAATGGATGAAAGGAAAGGTGATGATGGAGCAGTTGGTGGAATGAATGGCGGGGGAAACCGGTGAACCCGGAGAAAACCCGCCCAGACGCCGCTTTATCCACCACAAATCTCACATGCGGGTTTCTGGGATTGAACCCAGGCCGCCTCGGTGAGAGGCGAGAGGTCTAACTACTCGGCCACGGCGCCGCCTCATGTAAAGGATAATTTGGTGTGGGGAGACATTGTGAAAATCTCCGTGTCGTATCTTTGGAAGACGCTGAATTTAAATATCTAACAAGTTTCGTATCTGCCCAAATTGTAATTTTTCAGTTGTAAAGATAGGTATCACCGGGGTAGAGCATCGCACGAAGCCAGTTGGCCCTTTTTTGCTTCCCCACGGAGCCCCATGCTGAGGAAACACGTAACTGAGCGGTACAGCAACGACGCCAGGGAAGGAACTTTTACGGAGCGCAAGTCACCGCCCAGCCGTGAACCGCCGAACACCGTCGCTTGGTTCTACAACCCTGAAACAGATGCAAAGGAAGAAAATAGGTAAGAGAGTCGTGGTAGAGTGGGCGGTCGCCGGGGATCGATCCCAGGACCTCCCAAATGCGGGTCACAGACGTAACCACCTGAACAATACCCCTCGGTTTTAAAATGTGGTGCTCATACTCGTGAGCTCGTAACTGTTTCTAAACAGGGCCGGGGGCACAGACCATGAGTTTTTTTCGTGGTTTCTCGTGGAGGATAGGCGAATGCTGGAGTGGTTCCCCTTCTGCCAGGACTTTCCTTATCTGTTTCAGGATTGTAGGACCAGGTGACGGCGGTCGGTGTGTTGTGGCAGGACGGTGGAATTTGCGCTTTGGAAGTATTTCTCCCCGGTGCTTGGTCCCCCTTCTTTCCTTCCTGGGAGTGTCTTGTGTATTCCTTGGACCATCAAGTTAGCCGGCGACGTCAGGATTGGTGTCATGTTGGAATCGTTAGAGACCCCGTCCTTGATGGCGCACATCGTCGTTCAGATCTGGTCACCTTCCCTCTCAAGGATGATGTTAGAAGCACTATGGCATAGTTGTGGTGGTATGCTCCAGTTATAGAGGCCATTGTGTCTGACTAGTCCTAACTTCTATTTATTAAGCGTTAACTTGAAGTCAGAAGTGACGAGTTTAAACCAGTATTAGGTTGCTAGGAGCGACGGATAAAGGAATGTTATAGCAACGGACGTGTGCCGGACGAACTCCGACCTCCCACATGAGATGGAAACCCGTTTGACACCTGCCGCCGCTGCTGGTCCAGCTGCCTGACCAGGCGGCACGCTCCAGGGTTAAAGGTTTATCTGCTCGTGTCTCTCTCCCGTTGCTATACAAGCAACCGGTTTCCCAAAGTCATTCAATAAATCAGCTTCCACAGGACTCCAGTGCTGATTCTCCACTTGACCTACACGAAAGATGATCTCTGTTGTACTTCACCCACAAATTCGATTTCACCGAATATACCTGTTTTGATGTCCCTCGATATAAAACGACAATTTTAGAAATATTTCCGCCCTCGCCTGAGTCTGCGAACAGCAAAACGAAATGTCGGGTAAACACCAAACTTCAACATGTTCCCAACCCTCAAACTACCCTTTAAAGCAACATTTTCCATTGTTTTTAGTTTTCTCCACACTGCCGCTAACAGCCTCGAATATAATACCATATTTACACAACTAATAAAACGTATAACTTTCAATTTTCTGCGTGTGTAGTCTTTTTAATTCTGAATGCAGATTGTATAAGTAGTAATTCACAAGACAAAGATAACAGCTTATTACAGAAAAGGAACTAATTTCTTTAAAATGTACAGTTTATAAGAAAATGTGTTGTTATTGTTTTGAATTTTCATATGCTTCTTGAACTGGTAAGACACCGTTCTTTTGTTTCTCCCGATATCGTAAAGAGTAAGAAATTTGAGGCAGTATTTTTAACACTTAAATAATTTCAGTCTAATTATATAATATGTAAATTCATAAACAGCCCGCCTTGAAGCAATATGTGTATGTAATAATTTGTAAAATATATGTAACAGTCATTGCATATGCTTATATTATTTTATACATGTTCAATAATGTTATATGAATGTATTACGTAATTTAATAATGTGAGAAATAGGTCAAAAGTTGCTAACAATGTGGTAACCTTGAGGCAATAATGAATTACAAAGTTTACATGTTACTTGTGATTCTTGGAAGCAATAATGTAATTTTAGTGACAGTTTATAAAATAGCCAATCAACAACCAGAAAAAGCTTTAGTTGAATGAAGGTATTCTATTGGATTAGGAATAGCCAATCAGAGACTTGAAATACAGAAATTTACAAGTTTAGGCGGTTGAAATCAATTCAGTTGCCTGCAGACAGTGATTGTAAGCGGATGCGTCCTCGAGAGATTTAATACGTGTTCGTGTGAGACGAAAAATAAGTTAAGTGTTAAAAAGTGTAATTAATTAATAAAAAGAATCTCACAGCTCTCTATATCAGTGAAGTGCTATTTAAATCGTGTCAAGGATTAATAAAAGGAGTGAAGTAAAATTATAATCTGTGTAAGCCTATATTCTTATCGCATCACAACCCTGCTAAGAGAAACATGTCTCTAACAATAATACCTGACGCAGCCGAGGCAAACATAAATATAATACTTAAAGAAACAGTCAAATTACAAAGTTAATATTTTTTTAAAATTTGGGGCAAAGGCCACCTGAAAGTACACTTGGGGCGAAGGCTACCGGAAACCGGGTACTATACGTGCGGTTGCAACCAACTTCAAGTTCGGCTCCCCAACAGTTGAAATATAATACAAGTCCTTCAATACAACCTACTTCAAATTGACGCCCAAAGCGTGGTGCAAATAACGTAAAGATACCATCTTCTGAAATTCCAAAGTCAATATATAGCAACCCACTTTGTAAACATCTATCATTTCAATCTCCTGTATTCCTCTTGTAACTATAATGAAACTATTTCTATAAACGTTTATCTGAATTAACACGAAGTAGATAGAAACATAAGCTTTTGTAAGAAGTTGTAAAGGGGTATAAAAATAAACGTTAGAATCTTGAGGTCATCTGAATGTAACATCAAATTCCGTACTCTCTTGACATCGCGAGAAACAAAAGAATGGCGATATAGCACAGAAAGTATTTGACATAGCTACACTGTGTGTTTCAACAAGATCTACATTTTAGTAAAGTATTTCTGGAACATCTCTTATTCTTTACCAGTTACACTAAAGTATACAAAAGTAATTCAGGATGGACCCAGCGGGATGGCTCAGGCGGTAAGGTCTCTGACCCACATTCTGGAGGTCCCGAGTTTGATCCCCAGCGACCGCCCACTCTGACCTATGGGTTTTTTCGGGGTTTTCCCGGGTCGTCAGGAGACTGCTGGAGCTGTTTGTTTTAGCCTCCGAATTTGCTGTCCCTCCATTTCGTTCCATTCATCCTTCAACCCGTTAGGTCTGTTTCAGGGTCGGAAGTGTCGTCGATGGTGTTTCGGTGCAGCGTGAAGGGAAAAGGATGCTCTCTGTGAACTATTTACGTCCCTCGGTTTATGGCTGGCTTCCGGGTTATCCGAACCTCCTTGTGGGGCGTTGGACCCCCTCTGTATGGGGCGGGGTCTGCCGGGGTGTTTGCTTGTGGAAACTTAGGGACCCTGTATTGCTGTACCGTCGCCGTGGATCCGGCCACCCGGTGTCTCCTCTCGGCTCATCCTTCCTTCCCAGAACGCCCTTCTGTTCAGGAAGATAAGATAATTCAGGATGAAGAGCACTTCGGAGGATATTATCAGAAGATTTTAGCAATAAATTTTATTTGTCATGTAAATATCTTGGTATTTTAATCAAAATCGTGAGAAATATTTTTGAGAAAATAAAAAATAATGAAACATTTTTCATGCAAACAGTAGTTGGGGGGCGGTTGGTATTTATCCGAGATTCCGTTTCATCTGCTGACAAAGGCACACACAGACTTTTCTCTAAAAGTGCATGTTTTGGATTCAGGTGACGTTAAAAGCGTATTTTTCCCCCCCTCGGTAGAATACAATACTTGCTGTATTATAGGTAAGAGGTACTGAAGGTAAAAATATGAGCATCACAGTTCTCGTCTGGAAAATGAAGAGCTCGATTGGAGGTGTTTTCACTCTGGACCAGTATGAGAGGTTTATCTCTGGTCATTAACATGACACCCAGCTGGATATTAGACGCTAATGGCCTCTCCAACCGACAAAACGTTTTAACAAGCAAACATGGGTTCCGGATACAGCTAGCACAGAAGTTTAGCATACAGTGTACTGTAATGTGAAATAGAGGTGTTACAAACACTATACACCAGTTTCATTAGAGAGCATGGCCTAAAAGTAGTGCACACGAACTAAAAAATTTGTATTATAGCACTAGTGTGATAACATTTTTATACCACTCCACTGTGACCAACTTTGGTTTCAAGTCCAATCACATGGGTTGTATTTGCACATGTTTTAGAATTCGAGTTGGTTTGATTGGGTTTTACTTTTCTTTGTTTCTTTACATGATTAATTTCAAGTCCACAATACTTTTTTTTTCGAGTGGAGGAGAAAATGATTTAATCACTAACCCCAGACCCGATGGGAGTCGGAACTGGGAGTGTGGGACTCACCAATGAATGGCATACCCACTAAAAACTCCTCCACCGGAGTAGGAAAGGGGAAGGTTTGCAGCGGTACCGCCTAAAGTACCCGCGCATTCCAAGTTGTCGGTGTGACCGTCATCAGGGGGGTAAGGAATTATACTGGGAGACAGACTTGACCAGGGCCCAGTCTGCTCCCGCAGCGGAGTTAAAGTGTGGGTAAGAGGAATTCCTGGTGGTAGTGTAAAGGATTAGTGGCGCTTGGATTTTCGGTTGGAGTTAGGTGCATAGGTAGAGGATTGAGGGGAGTGTGGCATTACATAGGATGAGGGTGTAGCCTTCCTGTAGGTGGTTGAAGTGTTGGTGAAGTTCAGGTTGATGGAGTTGTTGGTTGTTTGGAGCTCTCGAATCCCCACCACTGAGGCCCCAGGGGCGCCCAGTCGCGTGGGTCGGTGTAAGGTTGTTCGACGAGGTGGGACTCGATCTGTTCCAATTTACGCTGGGCAGACGCGAGCACCCCGTCGTCGTCGTCTTGTAGCTTGGAGATCCGGTTGGAGACTGCGTTGATTTCTCTGGTCGAGGTTCGTTGAAGTCCGTGGTGCGCTGTATCTGTGTTGCCACTGCTCGAGAGCTGGGCCCTCCCTTCGGGTTACTGTCTGTAGTAACTGGTGTCGTCGTAGGTCGTGTTTGTTGTCTGCACCGGGGATACACGGGGCATTGCGACTGTCCTGTAAAGTGTGTGTTCCCGGAGCAGGTGGCGCGGAAGTGGCGGCGTTGGGTGCAGGCCGCCGTCAGGGAGCCTGACAAGTCGTCATACTCCAATTTATCGCAATTCTTTGTGGAGCTAACATATACCTTGTACTGGCAGCCTTCTGCTTTCTTTTATCTAAAACGTTATTCTTGTATTTAGTATAACCTGCACGAAAATTAAATGGCGGCAATTATGAATTCAGAAGAAACTGAAGTGGAAGTGAAATTACAGAAGCAGCAGAAAGGATGACGCTAGAAGTATTCGCCCCCCCCCAAAATCCATAAAGCTATATTGTTACATGCTGAATAGAGGCCTAAAAGTTCACATGAAAATTAAATTAATTTCTAATGCCCAGCACGCACATTGAGGGGACGTATACTCACTTGGCTGCGGAGAACCGAAACGTGGTGTGGAGGTTAAGAGGAAGGCGTGGGTTTTTCACTACAAAATCCATAACACAAATCTACTCGCACATTCCTAGGTTTATTTCCCAACCGTTTGGGGTTCCTATATTATTAAATATGAAAGATGAGGGGAGATGTCCACGGATCCAAAACTCTGCATGCACGCACGATCCGCTTCTCTCGGAATACTCAGCAAGACAGACGCTATATCCCCACCACTCGTGGCTAGCAAAAACTCCCAGCCAGGAGTGACGTCATCCCAGTAAACATCAAAAGTAACAACGATATGTCTGATAATGACAATGAAACTCCCAAATTATTAATACGTCACAATATGATATTGCATTTAATCGCTTCATTGCCTGGTGTAAGGCAAAACATGGTGAAAATAATTTCACTGAAAATGACTGCTAGCTAATTGACAAAAAATCTAAACATCTCACATCTGGCTGCACACGAGAGTTGATCACGAAATTCGAACACTGTCTAAAAAATAGTATATGCCACAAGCGTTAAAAGTATTTTGTTTTAACTCTAGGATTGCCAAGCTTGGTCTATGGCCTTCGTTTGAACAAACATTCCTACTCGCAAAATAAAACTCCACTTTTAACACTTGTGTCATAATCTACTGTTTCAATTATAATGTGGAATTTCCTGTATGCAGTACCGGTAACCTTACCTATCTGCGTGGTTTGTCTATTTTACTGCAGATATGTGCATGAGCTATATTATATCATCTGAGTTCTGATATATTTATTATTACAGATATGAAATATAAGCAACTTTAATAGTTGAATTTCACCATTTAAATCTTAGCTGAATCTTTACATGTTTTATATGTGTTGATATGTATTTACGATTTAATCCATGACTTTTTAAAGGTAATGTATCTGTGAATCGAAAGTCCACAGTGCGTATATAAGATATCTTGTTGACATTTTTACTAGTTATTACACAAAAAAGTAATATTTTTGCCATGTATCAAAATTGTAGATTTTATGATTCTGTAAATTCATTGTTTTATTAAATATATTCCACGAGATGCATTTTTAAAAATATTGACATCACAAACTCAAGTTTTGCAGTAAACGAGCTTACAAAAATATCTGTCGTATCAGATTTTTACTTTTTCTATCATGAGAAAGATTTCACCGGAAATACATGTTTTGAGGCTCCCTGAATCTAAGAAAAAGGTCCGTGTGTATGTGTGTGTGTGTAGGGGGGGGGAGCAGCATAACTCAAAAACGAAAAGGCGGATAAATACTAAAGTTGATATTTAGATTCAGTACCTTCCAGAGATGCGACATAAAGAGTTTTAAGAAAATCCCCCCACCCCAAACCACGCTTTGCATAGAATATTTCTCGAAGGTTTTTGATTTTCTGAAAATGGTTCTAACGATTTTGATTAAAACACCATAATATATTAAACACATTACATGAAAAATAAAATGTATATATTGAATTTTCTGGGAATAGCTTGTGAATTCCACTTGGGAAAGAATTTTGTATAATCTTGTATAACTGGTAAACGTTAGATAGACGAAAACGTACTACACAAAAACACTCCGAAACACTCAATTTATTTCACATAACCTTTTATGGCACTAGCCATTAGATATCCGTTATTAATGGTTCGAATTGATTATTACTTAGCCATTCTTTTAAAGTCCTTTCAACACTCAGTTGTTTCTCGTGATGTCATAGAAACAGAATGGAATTTTAAGGCCAGCATATAGCGTCCAGTTGTTAAACATTTGACTATCGCTGTTCTCTTTGTATCTATAACGAAATGTGTAATGTAGCTGTTTCTGTAAAGGTTTATTTGGTTTAAAATGAAGTAGATAGGAAAATAAACTTTCGTAAGAATAATTTGTATACCCACTAATAAGCGTTAGAGGGTACAGAAAGTCATGTGGGTGTAGGACATAAATTTTTTTATACTAACCGGCAATTATTGTAGAAAAATTTATTAGTTTTTGATTTTCCAAAATTCTTGATGTTTCAAAAGTTAATAATTTATTTCTCAAAATTTGAGCATTATTTTAAAAAGAACTCTAAGGTTATTTTCTTTAATATAATTTTGACATACACTTGAAACAAATTAGTAAAAATTTGCATTGTGAAGCTTTTGAATATGAAAAATGTTGAAACAAATTTTTGCGAGAAAACAGTGTTTAAAGTTGGGCGTATCTATTTATAAGCCTGCGCACGTCCATTTGTAGCTTCAGCAAATTGCTGGTTTAAATGTGACAAGTGGAAAAAACTGTTTTTTTAAAGTTTAGAATTCATATTATTTTATTATGAAAAAGTGTAATTCTTTAAAAGCCAACAAGCAATGTTTCCGATGGCGTGATATTAAGATTTGCTTCTGTGAAAAAATGTACTTTAAAACATGCTACTGTTTGATGTCTCCAAGCATTTTTTGAAAAATATTTCCATTTAACTGTAGCAGAAAATATGCGGAACTTCTGAAACGCACTCTGTGTTATCCCCTGAACCTTGAAAAATAATGTTTAGAAAAAAAACTGCTCTTGCGCGTTTGTCTGTGAACAGTATAATTAGACATCCAAATATTGGATATTACTATGTACATCTTATGAAGATGCGAAACGACTTTTTAAGGCAATCCCCCACGCCAGACTACCCTTTACATGAAAATGTTTCGTTATTTGTTAGCTTCTCAAAAACAGCTTAACGATTTTGATGAAACCACATTACGTCTACGATATTTGCCTCTTTATAGTCTACGTGAAGAACGAAGGCGGCAAATGACAGTTGCAAGCGTGCGACTGTTCGGCGTCAACCAGTGACACATTGCTAAACGTTAATGTACTGATTATACGTATCTAACCTTATCTTTCGTGGCGGGATTCTCTTTCAAGGTTCGAAGCTGGTAGGGGTCCCCCACAGTAGAGTCGATTTATAGCTCGGAATTGTCAAATTTCACTGTTAACAACTACAAAGTTTACAAAAAACAAACTCTAAAACAGACCACCTTTAATCAACCAGAAATTACGTATCTATGGCCTCGCAGAGTTTCAGTAAGTAGAGAAAGTGTTGTATTCCACCCAAAAATTCGTTGCCGAGTTTTATTGCAAATACACGTTTTGAAACTCCTTCAAAAACGTAAAGTCTGTTAATACCAAACTTTGCAGTATATGAGTACATATAGCACCTTCCAAAGATACGGAACGAAGATTTTCAAGAAAATGACAATAGCATACAACTCTTTAAATAGAAAATCTTTTTATTTATTTATTTATTTATTTATTTATTTATTTATTATCTCCTCTAACGATTTTGATTAAAATACATGTTTAAGATATTTACATGACAATTAAAATGTATATCTTGAATTTTTTTTCCGAATGGCCTGTGAAATCCTCTTCATTCGGAATGAATTTTGTAGGACTGGTGAACTGTATTGTAGAAATAGTAAATAACTCGTTAAAACACACAATTTTCAGGTCAACTTCTTTTTTCCCATAAATAGTTTGTGGGATATTGGATGCTTTTAGTTTTTAAACTTTCCAGTACTGTTTTGAATTGCTAAGTCACCACTCTTTTGTTTCTGGTGATCATGGAAGGGGTATATATTTACAACGAAATGAGTAACAAAGCTATTTCTGCAAACTTTTATCTCGATTAAAATGTAGTCGATAGAAAAATAAGCTTTTTGTAAACATAATTTGCATAGTTGGCAACTTTTACGAATTTACGTTAGAGGAGGTGTTTTTACGGCTTTGTGGGTAGATTCAAAGTGTTACACCAGGGACATGACAAAGCATTACATTGTATTGTAACTTGATTACAGACGAGAGACCTCTAGTAACCAGGGCGCGAACATTCAGTAAGGGACGACGTGCATTGTAAAGTCAACTCCCTCACATACATTATCTTAGTCGCGTTCTCTGACTGTGGGGTGTATAGAGTATACAACAGAGGGAGATACGTCGTCAACTGCGGCTACCACCCTCTAGAAAGAAGGGATGAAGTGAAGGAACCACAGAAGGCTACAGGACACAGAGATGCGCGGATGTCTCTAACAGTTCCAGGATCAAAGACCCAGTACTGGAGCTCCCAAGAGATCAACGACCCGTTCAACCAAACAGCTCTCCAGTGCTTACCGCCGCACACCACGACACCTATAAACACGCCTGAAACATGATAGGGAAACAGAATGAAAGGCTTATAATAGGAAGGAACTCGTGGTAGATGAGAAACCATCCCAGAATTCGCCTACCGATCAGGGAAAACCACAAAAAACCGGAAAGACATCTCGCTCGGTCTGTGGTATATTTTCACTATTTTTGCTTTCTCTACCACGTAGATACCAGTAGGTAGACAATGTATTGCATTCCACCCAAAAATTCGATACCGAGATTTCACCGGAAATACATGTTTTGAGGCCCCGGAATAAAACATTTTTAGTAAAAGCTCTTGAGTGTATGTCTGTGAACAGCATAACTCAGAAACGAAAAGTCGAAAAAACACCAAACTCGGTATTTAGGTTCAGTATCTTCCAAAGATGCGACACGAAGATTTCTAAGAAAATCTCTCCACAACAAACTACCCTTTACATGGAACATTTTTCGATTTTTTTTTATTTTCTAAAACATAGCTCTAACGATTTTGATTAAAATAGCATATATTACATTACAAATAAAATGTATATCTTGTATTTTCTAGGAATAGCGTGTGAAGTCCCCTTCATTCGGAAGGAATTTTGTATAATGTTGCATAACTGGTAAATGTTAAGCGATAGATGAAAAGGTACTATAAAAATGTAGATTTCTTTAAAACACAATTTATTTCAAATAAATTATTTGTAGCATCAGCCATTTCCGAAATATCCCCTATTAATTGTTCGAATTGAAGTTCTTTCAATATTCAGTTGTTTATTGCGATGTCATGGAAACAGTGTGGAATTTTAAGGCCAGCATATAGCGTCCAGTTGTTAAACATTTGACTATCGCTGTTCCCAGAAAGATTCATCTCGATTAAAATGAAGTAGATAGGAAAATAAATGTTTGTAAGAATAATTTTATACCCAGTAATAAGCGATAGGATGTAGAGAAAGTCATGTGAATGTAACACATCAAAATTTTTTGTGATTTTGTTTTTATAGTTCATGTTATGAAGCATAGAGTATGGACTAGAAAGCCTAGGAAGGGTATTCTTTGCTTTAATACATGTTTGTTGTGATACCAGGAGGAAAGACCAGGGTTTCAAGAATTCTTATAAAACGAAATTTATGTACAAGTTCTGCACTGGGCATCTAGCAATATTCCAGGCTATGCGTAGCTGCGAAAAGCGTTTCTTTGAAAGGAGTCTATCTCTGTATGCGGGTGATGAATGAACGCCCTCTACGAACGAGTAGCAGGTGTGTGTTGCTGAGATGAATACAAGGAGAGATAGATACAGTGGGATGCTGGCCACGTACTGGGGTCATCTACCACATCTCACCTGCTGCTGCAGCTACCTGCTTGCCCGACCCTGCTGGCGCAGCACTGTGGTTCCTCCCGTGGTCCTCGTGGTTAACATGTTACTCCCACCCACTGGTGATCTGGTGATTTGCTTTCTCTGCAATAGGAATCATTGTACTACAACCCAAACATTCGATATAGAGATTTCACTAGAAACACACGTTTTGAGGCGCCTTGACTCAAAAGAGCATGCTTAGTAAACGGTCCGTGTGTGTACGTGTCACTGAACAGCAAACTCAAAAACGAAAAGTCGTATAAATATAAAACTTGCTATTTAGGTTCAGTAAGTACCTTCAAAAATGCGACTTTTAAGATTTTTAAAAAAATCCCCCATTCCAAACTACCCTTTACATAGAAGATTTTTTGAAATTTTGTATTTTATAAAAAATTGCCCTAAGGATTTTGATTAAAATAAACATTAAACATATTTACATGGCAAATAAAGTTTATATCTTGAATTTTCTGGGAATATCCTGCGAAGTCCTCTTCATTCCGAAGGAATTTTATATAATCTTGTATATCTGATAAACGTTAAGCGATAACGAAAACGTACTATACAAAAATGCAGATCTTTTAAAAACGCCAATTTATTTAAAATAATTTTTTGTGGCATTTATGAGATATCCGTTATTCAAGGTTCGAATTGTTCATTACTTAGTCATTCGCTAGAAGTTGTGTCAACGTTCAGTTGTTTCTCGCGATGTCATGGAAACAGTATGGAATTTTAAGGCAGCATATAGCGTCCAGTTGTTAAACATTTGACTATCGCTGTTCTCTTTGTATCTATAACGAAATGTGTAATGTAGCTGTTTCTGTAAAGGTTTATCTCGGTTAAAATGTAGTAGATAGGAAAATAAACTTGAGTAAGAATAGTTCGTGTACCCACTAATAAACTTAGAGGGTAGAGAAAGCTATGTGAATGTATTTTTGTTGTAAGCTAGAATCTGCAAGCAATTCACTGCTACGTTGTTTTTCTTGGCTTTTAAATGTGTTATACGTTCATTAGATTAACATATGCAAAATGTTGATAAGTGGGATAAACACCAAACTTAGTATTTAGGTTCAGTATCTTCCGGAGATGCGACATTAAGGTTTTCAAGAAAATCCCTCCACTCCAGATTACCCTTTACATGGAACATTTATCGAAAATTTTAATTTTCTCAAAAATGGCTCTAACGATTTTGATTAAAATATCATAAGTTTAAGACATTTTTATGGCAAATGAATTGTATATCTCGAATTTTCTGGGAATGTCTCCAAAAGTATTCTTCATTGTGAACGACTTTTGTATAACTGGTAAACCATAAGAGATAGACAAAATGTTACTACACAAAAAATGTAGATCGTATTAAAATACACAATTTGTCATATACATTTTTTTGTTCTTGAGTGAACCATTTTCGAGATATTGCTTGTTATTCCCTTAAAAGTTCCAATACTTATACTTTTTCCCAAATGGGAATTCGTTATTCTTTTTTTGTCCTGGTAATACAAAGAAAATGGAATACTCCACATAGCAACCAACTCTTAAAACATTTGACTATCGCTTAAAACCTACCATATTCCCCTTGCACCTACAACAAAATTAGCAATACGATTAACATGAAGCATGTGGAGAATAAGCGTTTGCAAAAATAGTTTGTACAAGAGTGGAGAAAGTCATGTGAGTGTAACACATCAGATTTTTTCTGCGGTGTTTAAGCCGGTTACTGCATTTCAAATACCTTAACATTTTTAATCAACTTAAACAACGAAAAAACTGTTGAAATAAGTTATTAAATTATATATATTAAACAACCAAAAATATGAGTGTAAAAAAATCTTATGTGTTACACTCACATGACTTTCTCTGATTTCTCTAATGCTAATTTTCCTGTAGGTGCAAGGGGAATATGGTAGTCTTTAAGCGACAGTCAAATGTTTTAAGAGCTGGTTACTATGTGGCGCATTCCATTCTCTTTGCATCTCCAGCACATAGAAAAACGAATAACGAATTCCCATTGGAGAAAAAGTATACGTATTGAAAAATTGAAACATATTACAAGGAATATCTCGGAAATGGTTCACTCAACAAAAAAAGTATATGACATAAATTGTGTGTTTTAACGAGATCTGCATTTTTTGTGTAGTAAACTTTTGTGTATCTTTTACGGTTTACCAGTTACGTAAAAGTCATTCAGGATGAAGAGGACGTTTGGGGACATTCCCAGAAAATTCAAGATATACATTTCATATGCCATGAAAATATCTTAAACATGTGATATTTTAATCAAAATCGTTAGAGCCATTTTTGAGAGAATCAAAGTTTTCGATAAAAGCTCCATGTAAAGGGTAGTCTGGGTTGGGGTGATTTTCTTGTAAATCTTTTTATTTATCTGACGTTTCGTTTTTGCCGTTCAGAAACAGACATATACACCGACATGTATCCAAAAATCTTTGGATACATGTCTTTTTTTTATATCTTTTTTTATATTCAGGTCACCTCAAAACATGTATTTCTGGTGAAATCTCGGTTTCAAATTTTTGGGTGGAATGCAATATTCTCCCTACTTGGTATACATAGCAGAGAAAGTAATAAATAAAACTGGCCAAAAACTAAGAAAATGGCACAGAAATGACTTTAGTAAGAATAGCCTGTGTGCCCACTAATAAACGATAGAGGGTAGAGAAAGTCATGTAAATGTAACACATGTTCAGACACAGGTCGATGAAATAATTTGGCTGCTAGAATTGTTGAAAGTGGAGATGAGTGTGTTGCCGACGTTTGAGGTGTAATGGCTGTCGACAGCCATTAAGATTATTGTTATAGCGCCGCTTTGATTGTCGTAATGTTCCATTAGTATTGCACACGAAGTGTAGATATCTTTCTGCTGGCACACGAGTCCCATACCAAGGCAACTGCTGGCGCCACAATATAGACCGTTTCACTCCAACCACATAACGTCGTACAACAAAACACTGTCCAGTCAAAACTACGGCGGCGATACTGAACATTTTTAGAATGACATGTTTCTAAAAACAAATGAAATGTGCTTATATTTGACATCTACAGAGTGAGCCAAAAGATTCCGAACCGCCTGCATGGTGTTTTTCCTGTCGCATCCTTGGCGCTCGTTGCCGTCTGCCGCTATCACAGAAAGGCGCCGATGAAACTATGCAACATTTTTAAAACTACTTTTAAAGGCTTTACTTACCAACTTCACGAAAGGAGATGCTGAAACTGGCCACCGTCGTTGTCTATACATTTTTGGCACCTCTTTAGGAAACTATCCATCATGGAATTTTTGGGTGAAATTTTCCAAACGATGACCGATGTCGTCTAATGTTTCTTCGGTAAGAACCGAACGCCGCCTTTTAGATTTCTTAGCCTGAACTCTTCCTGTGGCCTGAAATTTACTGTTAAGTTCATGGATTGTTGTACGGCCTGGAACTTTTACACCTGGAAATCTTTCTGCAAATCGTACTCGCACTTGACCTGACCGAGTTAACACATACAAATCAGAAATAAATACACGCTATGCAGTAGAAAACATATACTGAGCCATAATATACCTTGTGACAAAATAATAAATAACTACATCACATCACCGTCAACTCAAAACTGCACTTCACACTACACAGCAAAACCACAACAGCGTGACTGTTTATAGCAGCAGTGCGTTATCATGTTTTTATCATATTTCCACACGCCCAGTGGAAAAACACCGCGCAGCCGGCAATATTGTTCATAAAATACCCCTCCGGGGTAACTTAAAGCATAAAGTGTAGGTACAAGACAAACCCACACACCCTGGAAGAATTAAAACAAAATATCCGCCAGGAAATTTCTCAACGTGAACTACGGCGAGTGATGGATAGTTTCCTAAAGAGGCGCCAAAAAGGTATAGACAACGACGGTGGCCAGTTTCAGCATTTCCTTTCGTTGGTAAGTAAAGCTTTTAAAAGTAGTTTTAAAAATCTATGGGGACAGAAAAAACAGCGCGCAGGCGGTTCGGAGTCTTTTGGCTCACTCTGTACTTTCTAATGTTTTGTGAGTTGATTGCCATGTAGGTTGTTCGCTTTGCTATAATAGGTTGTTAATTATCATCATTTTAAGGTTTTGTGTTTTCCCAAAAATGAATTTGATTAGAGAAGATATCCGGACTATGAGTTTTGACAATCTTAAATCGTCATTAACGCCTAAACAGCATAGAAATGAAGGAGCCTCATCTAAGGCAACAATTTATAATTGGTACAGCGAATTCAAGAGAAATCTGTTTTTTCTTAGTGATGAATTTCGTGAAGGACGCCCAAGAACTGATGTTACTGATGAAGTTATTGTCGCTGTTCGAGCAATGCTTGAAGAAGACAGACGGACATCTTATGAAATTATTCGGGCGACACTGGTATAAGTCAAATCCAAAACATTTTACATCAACAGTTGGACATGAGAAAACTTTGTCGATGGATTCCACATAAACTGTTACGGTTTACCAGTTATGCAAAATCCGTTCAGATAGACGAGGATTTTTTGGGAAATTCCCAGAAAATTCATCATATACATTTCATTTGTCATGAAAATATTTTAAATATATGATAGTTTGATAGTTTAATCAAGATCGTTTGAGCCATTTTTGAGAAAATCAAAATTTACGAAAAACGTTCTATGTAAAGGGTAGTCTGGGGTGAAGAAATTTTCCTGAAAATCCTCGTGTCGCATCTTTGAAAGATACTAAACCTAAATACAAGTTTGGTATTTATGCGACTTTTCGATTTTGAGTTATGCTGTTCACGTACAGACATCCACACATAGACCTTTTTCTAAAAATGCTTTTATTGGATTCAGGGAGTCTTAAAACATATATTTTCGGTGAAATCTCGGTGTCGAAATTTTGTGTGGAATGCAATACTTCCTCTACTTGCTATACGTTGTAGAGAAAATACTAAGGTATAGTAAGAATAGTTTGTATAAACACTAAAAGATAGATCGTAGAGAAAGTAATGTGAATGTATCACATCGTAGTTTTGGTGGAATGCAATACTTGACCTGCTGGGTAAACATAGCAATGGTGAGGGAAAGGCACAGAATAAGAGACTGGAAGGAGAGATAATGAATATGACTTGCTCACTTGCTTGCTCTCCTAATCTCCGTATTTATATTGCTGTTGACATTTGTTGCAGCCTCCCTGGGGCGAGTGTCGACTGACTGGGGGAGAACTAATCAATCGGGGGGAGCACACAATGGGGATGACTTGACCTTAACTTCTGCTGCTGGTAATGGTTAAGTGGTCACACTGATTCGGAGGGAACACATCTCTTTGTTATGGGGTGGATTAGTTCCATGTGTTTAACCCTTTACAGATGCTTGTTTAGGGGTGCGAACTTCACCTCTCAGCTACTTTACCTACATACACCTAAGTACAGCATTTTAACACAAAACCCTTCTTCAGACAAGTTGTATGGTCTTCTATATATAAATGTTATAATAAATTGGAAATGATTTAAAAAAAAAGTCTAATGTGTTACATTTGCATGATCTTCTCTAACCTCTATCATTTATTAATAGGTATAAAATTATTATTACGATAGTTTATTTCCCTATCTACTACATTTTAATCCAAAAACCTTTACACAAACAACTACATTACATATTTCGTTATAGATACAAAGAGAACAGCGATAGTCAAATGTTTAACAACTGGACGCTATATGCTGGCCTTAAAATTCCATACTGTTTCCATGACATCGCGAGGAACAACCGAATGTTGACAGTGCTTTAAGAGAATGACGAATTCTTGAAGAATTCGAACTCTTAATAACATAGGTATATCTCGAAAATACCTAATGCCACAAAAAGTTATTTGAAATAAATTGTGTTTTAAAGAGAACTACATTTTTTTTGTGTAATACATAATTTTGTGTACCAGTTATACAGCAATATAGAAAATTCCTTCCGAATGAAGAGGACTTCACAAGCTATTCCCAGAAACTTCAATATATGCATTTTATTTGGCATGTAAATATGTTTAATGTATGGTATTCTAATCAAAAACGTTTTTACACAATCAAACATTTCGAAAAATGTATAATACAGAGGGTAGTAAGTCTCCTTTACTTTATGAAAAACCACGCCTCCACCAACAGTGATGTTCTATCTGGCAGCCTTTAGCTTGAGCTATCAATCTGCAGCACTTACACTGGAGCAAACTGCTACGAAATACAGGGATATCCATTCCTCCTGACAGCTTTCCAGAAACCATCCAAAGTTCGCGACCGTCTGCTCTTTTCAGTAACTCAAATGCACAAAACTCCATCAAGGATGCATCAGATGATTTAACACGGATGTCGCTGAAAGGTATGGAACGTATTGTCTCTCTATGTTCTCCAAAAATTTGTAGGTTGGAGCAAACGTATGGCTTGATGCCTTATCCTCATGCAACCAGACATGTGCACCATAGGGAGCAGGGATTTCTGTATGGAAAATTGGTATCAGGACGTTAGTCTGATTTTCACATTTTTACTTTCTCTAATACATATAGTAAGTAGGGGAAGTATTGTATTCCACCCAAAAATTCGATACCGAGATTTCACAGGAAATACATGTTTTGAGACCCCCTGAATCCAAAAATAGTATTTTTGGAAACATGTCCGTGTGTGTGTCTGTGAACAGCATAACTCAGAAAAGAACAGTCGGATAAACACCAAACTTAGGTTCAGTATCTTCCAGAGATGCGACACGAAGGTTTTCAAGAAAATCCCCCCACCCCAGATTACCCTTTACATGGAAGATTTTTCAAAAATTTTAATTTTCTCAAAAATGGCTCTAACGGTTTTGATGAAAATATCATATGTTTAAGATATTTTCATGACAAATAAAATGTATATCTCGATTTTCTGGGAATGTCTCCAAAAGTATTCTTCATTGTGAACGACTTTTGCATAACTGGTAAACCATAAGAGATAGACAAAATGTTACTACACAAAAAATGTAGATCGCGTTAAAATACACAATTTATGTCATATACATTTTTTTTTGTTCTTGAGTGAACCATTTTCGAGATATTGCTTGTTATTCCCTTAAAATTTTGAATACTTATTTTCTCAAATGGGAATTCGTTATTCATTTTTTTGTCTTGGATATGCAAAGAGTATTAATCTGTGACAAAGGGAATGGTGCTGCACCTAGCAACCAGCTATTAAGAGATATGTATGTGCTTAAAGGCTACTGTATTTCTATATTGCCCTTGTAATTACAAAACAAGGGGAACATAGTACGCCTTAAGCGATAGTCAAATATTTTTACAACTGGTCGCTATGTGTAAAATGTAATTCTCTTTGCATGTCAAAAGATCGTTTCTGCAAATGTTTATCTCCATTAATATTAAATAGATGGAGAATAAGAGTTTGTAAAAATAGTTTGTACAAGAGTAGAGAAAGTCATGTGAGTGTAACACATCAGAGTTTTATGTACACGACGAATGTTAATTTGGCATTGTAACTGTACCTTGCTATTACCATGAAATCATTGGAGACATTTTCGTAGTTTCCTTATACGCACTTTCAATATTTTTTCTCCTCTTGGTCGGTAATACATAGCCCAGGGTTTGTTGCAGTCACTTAGGAAAACATATGCCTCATCTATAAAGACAACAAACACCCACTTTTCACCAGCTAGGTATCGTTCATACAGCTTTCTGCTGTTAGTGGCACGTTCTGTAATGTGTTTTGAGAAGATGGTTTGTTGTATTGTTATTTGCCCCATGCTTTGGGAGCAAATTTGAAGTAGGTTTGTTGCTTCACGTATGGAATGCAAGTTTGAAGAAGGTGTATTATATTTCGACTGTTGGGGAACCGAACTTGAAGTTGTTGCAACCGCACGTATGGTAGAAAGTTTCCGGTAGCCTTCGCCCCAAGTTTAAAAAAAACTCTGATGTGTTACACTCACATGACTTTCTCTACTCCTGTACAAACTATTTTTACTAACGCTTATTCTCCATATGCTTCATGTTAATCGAGATGTTAATCTTATTGCTAATTTGCTTGTAAATGCAAGGGGAATTGGTAGACTTTAAGCGATAGTCAAATGTTTTAAGAGCTGGTTGCTATGTGGAGTATTCCATTCTCTTTGTATGTCCAGGACAAAAAAAATTAATAACGAATTCCCATTTGAGAAAAAGTATTGGAAAATTTAAGGGAATAACAAGCAATATCTCTTATGGTTTACGAGTCATGCAAAAGTCGTTCACAATGAACAATACTTTTGGAGACATTCCCAGAAAATTTGAGATATACATTTCATTTGTCATGAAAATATCTTAAACATATGATATTTTAATCAAAATCGTTAGAGCCGTGTTTGAGAAAATTAAATTTTTCGAAAAATGTTCCATGTAAAGGGTAATCTGGGGTGGGGGATTTTCTTGAAAACCTTCGTGTCGCATCTCTGGAAGATACTGAACCTAAATACCAAGTTTGGCGTTTATCTGACTGTTCGTTTATGAGTTATACTGTTCACAGACACACACACACACGGACATGTTTCCAAAAATGCTTTTTTTGGATTCAGGGGGTCTCAAAACATATATTTCCGGTGAAATGTCGGTATCAAATTTTTGGGTGGAATACAACACTTCGCCTACTTAGAACACGTAGTAGAGAAAGTAATATTAACTTTGTAATTTGACTGTTTCTTGAAATATTATATATTTATGTTTGCCTCGGCTGCGTCAGTATTATTGTTAGAGACATGAATTTCTTAACAGGGTGTACTGCGGCTGAAGAATGTAGGCTTACACAGATTATAATTTTACTTCACTACATTTATTAATCCTTGACACAATTTAAATAACACTTCACTGATATAGAGAGAGCTGTGAGATTCTTTTATTAATTACTTGCACTTTTTAACACGTAAACTATTTTTGTCTCACACTGAATACGTATTAAACTTCTCGAGGACGCGTCTCGCGTCCGGTTAGGCACGCTGTCTACAAGCAACTGAATTCTGAATTTGTACAATATGCCCTATTTCAGTTTCTGATTGCCTATTCCTACTCCAATGGTATACTTTTATATAACTTAAGTTTGTTTTGGTTGTTGATTGGCTATTTTATAAACTTTCTCAAAAATTACATTATTGTTGCTGTAAGAATTACCAGTAGCATTATTAAACTTTCTAAATCATTATTGTCTCAAGGTTACCTCATTGTTACCTCATTGTTAGCAACTTTTGATCTATTATTCTCACAGCTCCTACATTATTAAATTACGTAATACATTCACATAACATTATTGAACATGTACATAATAATATAAACATTAATAAAATGACTGTTACATACGTTTTTTATATTGTATTATACACATATTACTTTAAGGGGGCTGTTATTGAATTTATATATTATATAATTTGACTGAAATCATTTAATGTTAAAAATACTGCCTCACGCTATAAAACTTTTTATTTACATGACATAAATTGTATGCTTTAACGAGTTCTCCATTTGTTGTGTAGTAGGAATTCTTCGGTCTCTTACGGTTTACCAATTATAGAAGTCATTCAGAATGAAGAGGACTTCACAGGCTATTCCCAGAAATTCAACATAAAGAGTTTATATTAAACATTTAGTATTTTAACCAAACTTATTAGAGCGAGTTTTGAGAAAGTCAAAAATAACGAAAAATTTTCCATCTAAAGGGTTGTGTGGAGTGGGGGGGATTTTCTTGAAAATCTTCGTGTCGCATCCTTGAAAGATGAACTTAAAATGCTAAATTTGGTGTTCAACCAACACTTCCGTTTTGTTTTGTGCTGTTCAAAACACGCACCTTTTTCTAAAATGGCTTTTTTTTATTCGGGGACCTCAAAACGTGTATTTCCGTTTAAATCTTGGTATCGAGTTTTTGGACTTACTATGAGGTAGTAGAGAAAGTAAAAATGAGGTTACAGAAGGATTTAGAATGGGATCGATTATACATGCATAGCTACGTTTCAACAGATATGTTACGTCACTACACCCGTGTTTATAATGTGACGATTGATAAAACAAAATAAGTGACTGCACCCAGGGCTATTAAGGTGAATCAGAAACCCGTTACTGCTGGCATTGGAAAGTGTCGAGGAGGAGGAGGTTTTGCTAGACATCCGCGCTGGCCCGGAACGTTCCTATAGCCAAGTTCCGAACGTGATCTAACAATTATTACCTGCTTTTTGTCTCAGCCCATCTTTATCTGAGCTCCAGCATTCCACAGGGATGTTGTTCCCGTCAGTGGCGGCTCTAGCATTCCACGGGGATGTTGTTCTCGACAGTGGCGGCTCAGCACTCCACAGGGATGTTGTTCTCCACAGTGGCGGCTCAGCACTCCACAGGGATCTTTATCCTGTCAGTGGCGGCTCAGCACTCCACAGGGATCTTTATCCTGTCAGTGGATGCTCTAGCATTCCACGGGGATGTTGTTCCTGTCAGTGGCGGCTCAGCACTCGACAGGGATGTTGTTCCCGTCAGTGGCGGCTCAGCATTCCACAGGGATGTTGTTCCTGTCAGTGGCTGCTCTAGCATTCCACGGGGATGTTGTTCCTGTCAGTGGCGGCTCAGCACTCGACAGGGATGTTGTTCCCGTCAGTGGCGTCTCAGCATTCCACAGGGATGTTGTTCCTGTCAGTGGCTGCTCTAGCATTCCACGGGGATGTTGTTCCCGTCAGTGGCGGCTCAGCACTCCACATGGATTTTTATCCTGTCAGTGGCTGCTCTAGCATTCCACGGGTATGTTGTTCCCGGAAGTGGCGGCTCAGCACTCCACAGGGATGTTGTTCCCGTCAGTGGCGGCTCAGCACTCCACAGAGATTTTTATCCTGTCAGTGGCGGCTCAGCACTCCACAGGGATTTTATCCTGTCAGTGGCGGCTCAGCACTCCACAGGGATTTTTATCATGTCAGTGGCGGCTCAGCACTCCACAGGGATTTTTATCCTGTCAGTGGCGGCTCAGCACTCCACAGGGATTTTTATCCTGTCAGTGGCTGCTCTAGCATTACACGGGGATGTTGTTCCCGTCAGTGGCGGCTCAGCACTCCACAGGGATTTTTATCCTGTCAGTGGCTGCTCTAGCATTCCACGAGGATGTTGTTCCTGTCACTGTCGGCTCAGCATTCCACAGGGATGTTGTTCCCGTCAGTGGTGGCCCCAGCATTCCTCAGGGATGTTGTTCCCGTCAGAGTCGGCTCAGCATTCGACAAGGATGTTGTTCTCGTCAGTGGTGGCTCCAGTATTCCACAGGGATGTTGTTCCTCAGTGGCGGCTCCACCATTCCTTATGGATGTTTTCCCTCAGTGGCGGCTCCAGTATTCACAGATATTCCCGTCAGTGGCGGCTCCAGCATTCCTCAGGGATGTTCAAGTCAGTGGCTGCTCCAGCATTCCTCAGGGATGTTGTCTATGGCGGCTCCGCCATTCCTCAGTATTGTTCCCATCAGTGGTTTCACCAGCATCTCACAGGGATATTGTTCCTCCAGTGGCGACTCCAGCATTCTTTTCATATCTGGGTCGTCGTGCTCCGTGATGTAGTGGTTACTATGCTAGCCTCTAATTCCCAAGATCGCGGGTTGAAACCCGGCGGCGAGCGATGGGTTTTTTCGGGCGTAAAAATCCTTAGCATGGCTTCGTTCGGAGGGGAACTAAAGTCGGTGGTCCCGTGTTGTAGATTTACGGCATGTAAAAGAACCTGAAGCCTGATAAAGAGGCGTCTGGACAAAATTACCGGTCTTTCACGCCCAATATAGAATGGGACGCTAAGGACCACAGCAGTTAAAGAGCGTCCATAAATAAAACTCAATTTAATTTTTTCCAGCGCTCATGGATGTTTTTTCTACCAGTGGTGGCTCCAGCATTTCTCAGAGATATTAAACGGTCAGAAGTACTTCCAAACTTTCGCTCGAAGCCCTAGGCAACTAGTTGAAAATAAAAATGCCGCTATTCTTTGGGAAAGTATTTTAGACGTTTTTGTAATCCTATTTGCGTCAGTTGCTTAGTTTGTTGAAGATTATTGGCCCATCATTATAAGCGTGAATTGATTCCTTTCCTTTTTCATGCAATGCTATTGATGCATGAAACGTGATGAGTGTCACTATAAAAAACAAAACACAAACACACTTGTCTGAATGAAATCGAAGTGAAGACCTTGCCATTGAGAAGTTAAACTGTTGAATGTTCATCACGTGAAGGAACTGTCTGGATATTACAAATAGCATGGGTACCAACCTCGCCGCGACGACTGTCTGCCCAACTTGGCTGTCGCATCATTCATTGAGAAACAAGCAGGGAATTTCAATTCTGGCGCCTGGCGTTCCAAACTGAATAACAGTCACACACAGAGGAAGTATTGCGTTCCACCATTCGAGATTTCACCAAAATACACCTTTGAGGTTTTTGAATAAAAGAAATCTTCAGAAAAAGTTCCCTGTGTGTAGAGCATATTAAGCCAAAAACTTCATACTGAATTTCAGTATCTTTCAAAGATACAACACGAAAATGTCCAAGAAAATATCTCCGTCCCAACTATCTTTTACATAGAACATTTTTATAATTTTTTTAAAAAATGGCTCTAACCATTTTGAATCAGATACCCTATATTAAAGAGCGATAGACGAAAACGTACCACACAAAAGATGTAGGGGAAAGGTCCCTATATTGAACCACTTACGCCTAAATAGTAAATAATAATTATAATTTCAAATCAAAATTTTCAGAAATACAAGCGTTAAAGTGACAAATCCTCAACACGATTTAAAATTAATACAATTATCAATTAAATAACATTAAAAAAGTGAGATGGTGTAAATCGGTTCAAATTAGGAACGGGGTCCTTAAATTGAACCACCCATGTCTTAAAATGAACCACATAGTTTTAAGTTTAAAAGTATTTTTATTAATACGAAATACACATTTTATTGTACATTCAAAACAAATATGCTATAGCAACAAAAGTAGAGTCCAAAATTCTGATAAAAATAGCAATTTCCTTGAACATTTTGAATTTTTATATAATGACAATCACTTGGTTTTTTGAATAGGTATTATTTGCAAATATAGAGTTTTTACTCTCATACAAAAGAGTGCAATTATACACAGTCTTCACAAAAACACTTTCTTCTTGGCACTTTTGCACACTTTTGATGAAGCCATATCCTACAACTCATACACTGGATCATGTCCATTTTTAGACAATTCACATTCAAATATTCATGTCAGACACAGTTTTTAACATGGTTGTTTTTAACTTAGCATATTATATGGATATTTATTCACAAGATATACTATTCGCAGTTGAGCAATCCTAGAACTTCAATAGGTTTCCTAAATTGGACCAGTTCAACATAGGGTTCAAACAGTGGTTCAATTTACGAGCCACGCCATTTTGGAAGCTTTAGCATCTGTGACAAGGAGAGATGCTGCTTGAAAAAACATATGCATGAATATTGTTGCTAAATAAACACTTCATAGCATGTAATATATATAGATCATCTCAAACTTATCTAATTGATCGTATAAGCTTAGCAAGACGAGTCAAATATTACCTCTGAAACACACAACACTGCATACAACTGAAACCACAGCTCAGAATGCAAAGTTAACAACTCCAAGCATTCATAGCTGTACACGCCACGCTTCTGGTAGGATTATGGTGACATCTGTCGAACAGTTTAGAAAATATCGGAGCGGTTCAATTTAAGAGGCGGTTCAAATTAGGGACCTTTACCCTACTCCTTGTATTTGCATATGCTTCATAACTCGACTTGGTTTGATTAGGTTTTACTTTTCATTACATGATTAATTTCTCATGCCACTCGCATTATCTCTTCACAATTCAAATTGTCATCGCAGTTCGTTGTAGAGTTAACCTATACCTTATATTGGAAGCCTTCTGCCTTCTTTGTTCTAACACGTTATTCTTTTATCTAGATACCCCACATAAGGATTAAACAGCGGAGATTATGAATTCAGAAGAAACTCAAATAGAAGAGCCAGGTGAAATTACAGAAACAGCAGAAAGAATTGCACTACAACTGCAAGAAAGCAATGTGATATAGTATTTAATCGCTTCATTGCCTGGTGTAAGGCAAAACATGTTGAAAATAATTTCACTGAAAATGACTCTTAGCGAATAAACAATACATCTGACATCTCGCTCTGATATCCATTATTAATAGTTCTTATTGTTCAATACTTTTGTCATTCTCTTAAACTCCTATCAACATTCAGTTGTTTCTCGCGATGTCATGGAAACAGTATGGAATTTTAAGGCCAGCATATAGCGTCCAGTTGTTAAACATCTGACTGTCGCTGTTCTCTTTGTATCTATAACGAAATGTGTAATGTTGTTGTTTCTGTAAAGGCTTATCTCGATTAAAATGAAATAGAAAAATAAGCTCTCATAATAATAGTTTGTATACCCACAAATAAACGATAGAGGGTCGAGAAAATCATGTGAATGTAAAGCGTAAGATTTTTTTAAAATAATTTTTTCTCAATATATTAAAGCTGAACGGTCGTTACTTCCTGGATGGCCCTCGTATACATTTGTTGTATAAACAATTAACTGTTGTTTGATGTAGTCACCTATTGCGATTAGGATGCAGATGGTTAAGTGTGACTGTTACGTATGATACCGTTTGCTACACACCTAGTGTGTGCGCGCGATGGCATGAGACATTCGTTTCGCACTCCTGATGCATGAAAACTCGCCAGATCAGAGAGAATATCACGTACGGGGCACACCAATTAGGAAACGGGCTTGTTTCGTCGAGCGAGCGGCATTTTTTCCCTCTCTAATCACTTGTTGCTACTGAATACAATAGCGCTCTTCATTTGTTACCGAGATCGATCTGTAGGAACGGGATATCTAATGTCGAGGATCAGTGGACAAATTCTTCTGGGCTTTACGCACTTCTTTTGGGACGTTTACGAAACTTCTTCTCGTCTTAATAGGGTTTATGAATTGCCAAAGTGCATATATATACCAAGGTTTCAATAGAAATACACGTTTTGAAGTCTCCTGAATCCAAATAATAAACGTTTTGGAGAAAGGTCTGCGTGTCTGTGAACAGCATAACTAAAAAGCAAAAAGTCGTTTAGTATTTAAAAGTATGTCCTCCAAGGGCGTCAGGGAAAAGATTTTCAAGAAATTTCCTGCACCCGAAATTACCCTTTGCATACGGAGCGGGATAGCTCAGGCGGTAACTGAGCCGCATATGGGAGGTCCCGGGTCGATTCTCGGCAACCGTCTACTCTGACTAGAGTTTTTTCGGGGTTTTCCCCGGTCGTCAGGCGATTGCTGGAGTGATTTCTTTCACCCCCCCCCCGAGTTTCCTGTCCCATTTCGTTCCATCCATCATTTCATTCATGTTTCACCCGGCTTGCTTTCTTTCAGGGTTGCAAGTGTCAGCGATGGTGTTTCGGTTGGGAGCGATAGGAAAAAACGATGCTGTCTGTGAACTTAATCCCTCATTCGGCTAGTTACCGGGGCATGAAGACCGCCCCTTGGGGGGTGCGTTGGACCCTGTGTGGTGCGGGGTCTCCGGTCTGTCTGACTGCCGGGGTGTCTCAATTTTGAAACTGCAGGGACTCTGTAATTGCTGTGCCGGCCGCCCGGGTCTCTTTCACCTCATCCCCCCTCCCGGGAACGCCCTCCGTGGGGTGTCGATACAATATATTCATTCCTGGATCGGTGCCGAATCCGCTGCACTTTACAATCCAATCCAAAACCATTTATATGGAAAAATTTCGTTATTTTTGATTCTCTGAAAAATGACTTAACGGTTTTGATTACAATACCCCGCGTTTAAGATAATTGCATGTGAAATAAAATTTAGGTACATCTTGAATTTTCTGTGAATAGCACGCCAAGTCCTCTACATTCTTAGTACAGAAAAGAAAATGTTCACTCGAAAGAGTATTAAAGTTTTAGGTTGTTGTATTCACTTACTGTCACTGTTCGATTTAGGCACATTGTTAAGTGGTGTCTATCACGTTTCTTCGTACACGCAGCTGTCTCTGGGTTCGTGATGATGTGCCTTTGCTCCTGGTTCTCCCTTGTCCAGTTTCTCTCCGTCGTGACGCTGGTGGCATACAAGATCTCTTCTCTTTGCTTGTCTCCTCTCCATCTCGTAAATGGTAACAGGATTTGGTGCCTGAGCTCTTCTAGAAAAAGGGCTCCCTGGTAAGTTCGTATATCCTTTTTGGCGCCGTTTTTCCCACTCTTAGTGCGCTTTGACACTGTCAAAGTCTCTGGACGTTAGCTTGTCCTATATGAGTTCAAGCCCATAACTTATTGAAGTGTTAAGAAGTGTCATTGCTGTGTTCAGGGACAGAGCTGCTGCAGGTCCTTCTGGGATGTGGCATGTAAACGGGTTTGCTTTGATTTGTAGAGTTACTCCAACTTTGTTTACGGTTTCCAGGGGCTGTCCATGCAGGGCGAGTGTGTTCATCCTTTCCTGTGTGTCATTTAGGCTGTTTTTACTTTCTCTACTACGTATAGTAAGTAGGGGAAGTATTGTATTCCACCCAAAAATTCTATACCGAGATTTCACCGGAAATATATGTTTTGAGACCCATTTTTGGAAACATGTCCGTGTGTATGTCTGTGTGTGTGTATGTCTGTGTGTGTGTGTGTGTGTGTGTGTGTGTGTCTGTCTGTGAACAGCATAACTCAGAAACGAACAGTCGGATAAACACCAAACTTGGTATTTAGATTCAGTATCTTCCAGAGATGCGACACGAAGGTTTTCAAGAAAATCCCCCCACCCCAGATTACCCTTTACATGGAACATTTTTCGAAAATTTTAATTTTCTCAAAAATGGCTCTAACGATTTTGATTAAAATATCACATGTTTATGATATTTTCATGACAAATAAAATGTATATCTTGAATTTTCTGGGAATGTCTCCAAAAGTATTCTTCATTGTGAACGACTTTTGCATAACTGGTAAACCATAAGAGATAGACAACATTTTATTTCACAAAAAATGTAGAAAACGTTAAAATACACAATTTATGTCATATACATTTTTGTTGTTGAGGGAATCATTTTCAAGATATTGCTTGTTTATTCCCTTAAATTTTCCAATACTTACACTTTTTCTAAAAATGGGAATTCGTTATTCATTTTTTTATGTCCTGGACATACAAAGAGAAAGGAATACTCCACATAGCAACCAGCTCTTAAAATATTTGACTGTCGCTTAAAACCTAGCAATTCCCCTTGCATCTACAAGAAAATTAGCAATAAGATTAACATCTCGATTAACATGAAGCATATGGAGAATAAGCGTTTGTAAAAATAGTTTGTACAAGAGTAGAGAAAGTCATGTGAGTGTAACACATCAGATTTTTTTGTTCTGTTAGTACACGCGCTCATGAATTTTTATGTAAAAACATCAATTTTTTTCTTCTGCTTTTCTTGCGGATTCGGGCACCTTAAAAGACTATAAATAGGTTAGGAGTTGGGATTAGTCAGACGGAGGGGTGTTCAGTAACTGGAGGAGAGCACCACAAGTGGGCCCTTTTTGGTTCCAACGTTACCCTTGGGAGGAATAAATGAAGGATGCGACGAGATCCGGACGACAATGTGCGTTATCAAGGACGGGACGCCTGATTCCAACATGACACTAGCTCTACCTAAGCCACTCGCAACCCGGGTGTCCCGTGGCAATAGAGACAGCTCCCAGGGAGGAGGCCGCAGTAGTTCCGCCAAGCACCAGGGAGAAATATACGGTAGTTAAATTATATTCGAACCCACTCGCGGCCTCTCTCTACTGCGCGAGACAGCCGGCAGTCGCCGGGGAAATTATCCCGGCAGAGGCGGACTAAAATCCTTACCTTATAATAGTTGTTGGAAATGTTGACCTTCTGCTCTCAAACAGGCAGCATATCTCGCTCACTCTCCGAAGCTAAGCAGCAGGAATTCTTGTGATGAAAGCCTCATTATGATCAGAAAATTGGAGTGTGGTGCGCGATAAGTGCTAGAAGAATAATAGAGCCCATATTCTTTGATGAAACAATAAACGCAGAGCGATATCAGAGGTTAATTCTGAGGCCATTTTGTAATCGCTTGACAGAAGAATCGTATGGTTGGATCCAGCAAGATTCTGCAACAGCACATACGGCTGCGGAATCATTACATGCAATAAGAGAGGTGTTTGATGAAGAATAATTAGTGTTGATTTGTGGCCCCCTCGTTCTCCTGACCTAACGAGTTGTGATTTTTATTTATGGTCTTCTTTAAAAGACAGAGTATATCGTTCCAATCCTCGCACACTACAGGAACTTAGAGAAAACATTGTGCAAGAAATCACAAGAATTCCTGCTGCTGAGCTCCAGAGAGTGAGCGAGAATATGCTGCCTGTTTGAGAGCAGGTCAACATTACCAACATCTATTATAAGGCAAGGATTTTAGTCCGTCTCTGCCGGCGTAATTCCTCGGCGACTGCCGGCTGTCTCGCGCAGTAGAAAGAGGCCGCGAGTGGGTTCGAATATAATTTAAATTCCCTATATTTCCAGAGCGTAAATTCTACCGTCCTGCCTCAACATACAAACCGTCGTCGCTACAACCCCTGAAAGGAAGCGATGGAGGCAGGAATGTCGTGGTTAGAAGGGGAACAAACCCAGCATTCGGCTACCAGCCCGGAGAAACAGCTGAAAACTCTTTTCATGTTGATCGGCCTGGCGGCACCTTCAGAAAGAAGCTTCACGGAACCATGTTGTTCGGCCCATGAGTAGGTGCTAGTGGCGATAAAAATAAGGGTATTAATCGAAAAGTGTCAGAAATGTATTATCATTACTCTGTTAGTCCAGTATATTCTTTGCATTCCAAGGAGATCACACACAGAAGCGTGGGAGAGGAGCTGGCCAGGCCGAGGAGATAAAGAAGACAGTTGACTGCTTCCGGTGTAATTATGTAAGGTAAATTGTGTGATGGGGAAACAAGCGACAGGTAGCGCTCTCGTCTCGAGGGAGGGAGGGAGGGAGGGAGGGTGAACACACATAGGGGAAGAAAATAAATACATAACAAAGACTATCCCATCTGTGTTCTTTTAGTAGACAACTCGCCATTTAAAGTACGTACATTCAGCAGTGAATATTCGCCTTGCATCTCTTAGTATTATTCATTTTAATTCATTGCATGAGAACCACAAACAAACAAATGGTGACTTAGCACTCTAACATTCATAGAGTATTCCAAACTACCGTGACGTACGTAGCCGAGGTCGTTAAAGTACGGGGTCATGAACGGAAGGTCCCCAGTTTAAATCCCGCCAGGAGCATTTTGCTTCACTATGGTTTTTTTCAGTCTTTCTCAGACCTCATAATTGGTAAATGTCGTGGAGGTGCCCTAAACTTAGACCTGAAACGTTTCCTTCTTAAAGTATCATTTAATTGTATGTAACACTAGTGTCCACCGCCTGTGGTGCTATATGGAATAAAGTCGGGACATTGAACACTTTAAAAAATCTGGTGTGTTACATTCACATGGCTTTCTCTACCCCTCTATCGTTTATTAGTGGGTATACAAGCTGCTCTTACGAAATATTTTAACTTTCTCTACTACGTATAGTAAGTAGGGGAAGTATTGCATTCCACCCAAAAATTCGATACCGAGATTTCACCGGAAATATATGTTTTGAGACCTCCTGAATCCAAAAAAAGCATTTTTGGAAACATGTCCGTGTGTATGTCTGTGTGTGTGTATGTCTGTGTGTGTGTGTGTGTGTGTGTGTGTGTGTGTGTGTGTCTGTCTGTGAACAGCATAACTCAGAAACGAACAGTCGGATAAACACCAAACTTGGTATTTAGATTCAGTATCTTCCAGAGATGCGACACGAAGGTTTTCAAGAAAATCCCCCCACCCCAGATTACCCTTTACATGGAAGATTTTTCGAAAATTTTAATTTTCTCAAAAATGGCTCTAACGATTTTGATGAAAATATCATATGTTTAGGGTAATGTCATGAGAAATGAATTGTATATCTCGAATTTTCTGGGAATGTCTCCAAAAGTATTCTTCATTGTGAACGACTTTTGCATAACTGGTAAACCATAAGAGATAGACAAAATGTTACTACACAAAAATTGTAGATCGCGTTAAAATACACAATTTATATCATATACATTTCTTTTGTTGAGTGAACCATTTTCGAGATATTGCTTGTTATTCCCTTAAATTTTCCAATACTTATACTTTTTCTCAAATTCGTTATTCATTTTTTGTCCTGGACATGCAAAGAGAATGGAATGCGCCACATAGCAACCAGCGTTAAAATATTTGACTATCGCTTAAAAGCTACCATATTCCCCTTGCATCTACAAGAAAATTACCAATAAGATTGACATCTGATATCTCGATTAACATGAAGCATATGCAGAATAGGCGTTTGTAAAAATAGATTGTACAAGAGTAGAGAAAGTCATGTGAGTGTAACACATCACATTTTTTTTCTATAGAGTACATTTTAATCGAGATATATCTTTACAGAAACAGCTACATTACACATCTCGTTATAGATACAAAGAGAAGAGCGATAGTCAAATGTTTAACAACTGGACGCCATACGCTGGTCTTAAAATTCCATCGAGTTATAAAATATTATTAAAAATTCCTTATGAATGAAGAGGGCTTCACTTCAAGACCATTCGCAGAAAATTAAAAGGTAAATTTTGTTATGTAAGTATATTTAATATATGTATGCTGTTTTAATCAAAATGATTCAAGCCTTTTTTTACTTTCTCTACTACGTATAGTAAGTAGAAGTATTGTATTCCACTCAAAAATTCGATACGAGATATCGCCGGAAATACATGTTTTGAGACCCCCTGAATCCAAAAAAAGCATTTTTGGAAACATGTCCGTGTGTGTGTCTGTCTGTGAACAGCATAACTCAGAAACGAACAGTCGTATAAACACCAAACTTGATATTTAGGTTCAGTATCTTCCAGAGATGCGACACGAAGGTTTTCAAGTAAATCCCCCCACCCCAGACTACCCTTTACATGGAACATTTTTCGAAAATTTTAATTTTCTAAAAATTGCTCTAACGATTTTGATTAAAATATCATATGTTTAAGATATTTTCATGACAAATGAAATGTATATCTTGAATTTTCTGGGAATGTCTGCAAAAGTATTCTTTATTGTGAACGACTTTTGCATAACCGGTAAAGCATAAGAGATAGACAAAATTTTACTACAAAAAATGTAGATCGCGTTAAAATACACAATTTATGTGATATACATTTTTTTTTGTTGAGTAAACCATTTTCGAGATATTGCTTGTTATTCCCTTAAATTGTTCAATACTTATTTTCTCAAATGGGAATTCGTTATTCATTTTTTTGTCTTAGATGTGCAAAGAGTATTGATCTGTGGCAAAGGGATCTGTGGCTGCACCTAGCAACCAGCTATTAAGAGATATGCATATGCTTAAACGCTACTGTATTTCTATATTACCCTTGCAAATACAAAGCAAGGGGAACATAGTACGCCTTAAGCCATAGTCAAATATTTTTAGAACTGATCGCTATGTGTGAAATGTAAGTTTCTTTGCATGTCAAAAGATCGTTTCTGCAAATGTTTACCTCGATTAATATGAAATAGATGAAGAATAAGAGTTTCTAAAAACAGGTTGTACAAGAGTAGAGAAAGTCATGTGAGTGTAACACATCAGAGTTTCTTTTTCTTAGAAAATAAAAATTTCCAAAAATGTTCCATGTAAAGGTTAGTTGTGTCGGAGGGATTTTCTTCAAAATCTTGTAGCATCTTAGACACTGAAGTTAGAATAACAGCTTTGCGTTTTTGAGTTACGCTATTCACAAACAGGCGGATGGAATATGATAGATACTTGCTCCATCTAGTATAGATGTGTTATAGAAATTATGTATAAGTGTTTGGTTGAGTTTTGGCTTGGAGACTGCCGGGGTATTCTGGAACCTGTTTGGCGAACAAGTAGCAAGCAACCAGGAGGTTATTGTATTGAGAGGTTGACAGTTTCCGGTGAGGCGAGGTAAGGGTACAGCGTGAGACAGCATCTCTACCTGGTCTGCGGAAGGGGAGAAGGGAGAGATTCATCACTTCCTTTCTCATGTCACGGGGTGTAAAGTATGGCTTTGTTCTCTCCAGGAGAACCTATTAGCGGCGATTTGTTCTTCTGGATTCATGGTTTCAACAAAACTCACAACTGACCTTAGGAATCGACATCTTAGGCATATGAGTTTGAAGAAAAGTTGAAAACGTGTCCACGCTTACCAACTTTTACGATTTTCCCGCAAAATGTATCTGAGCAGCGACATGTTTACGTTCTTACGGCTTTATGGGCAGATTCAAAGTGTAAGAACTATGAATACGGCAAAGCGTTAAATTCTATTGCATTATATTGTACACTTTGGATGTTGTTTACTTTATCTGCTTCGTTGCTGATTCTGCTGCCGCGATCTCGTACGAGGGCAGTCCCAGAAGTACCCACCTGACGTATAGATAGCGGCTGTTGTATCAAACAAATGACTATGGTAGAAAGTTTGAAGTTTGACAATGCTACGTTGTTTAGTAATTGTTTGGCAGCCATTAATAGTGAACTCTCTCAGCGAATTTGTAAACATGGATAAAACTGGCCATCGTTATGTGATACAATACTTTCATTTGAAAGGTCTTAGTCCAACTAATATTAAAGCTGAGCTAGATTCTACTCTGGGAGAGTCTGCTCCTTCGTTTACAACAGTAAAATATTGAGTGGCAGAGTTTAAGCGAGGCTGTACGAGCTGCCAAGACGAACATCGCAGTGGTCGACCAAACGAGGTGACCACACCAGAAATTGTGAAGAAAATCCACTAAATGGTATTGGATGGCCGTCGCCTGAAAGTGCGCGAGCTAGCAGACATCGTAGGCATTTCAAAAAGTGCTGTACATGGCATACTCACTGAAAATTTAGACATGGAAAGCTGTGCGCAAGATGGGTGCCGCGTTTATTCACAATGGAACAAAAGCAGCGTCGTGAAGATGTTTCAGTCGAGTGTTTGGCGATGTTTCGCTGCAATAAAGCCGAGCTTTTGCGTTGATTATAACCATGGATGAAACAGGGTCCATGACTTCACACCTGAGACGAAGGAACAGTCAAAACAGTGGATTGAAAGGGGAGAAGGCAAGGTCATGGCGTCAGTTTTTTGGGATGCGCGTGGGATAATTTTCATTCGTTATCTTCAAAAAGGAAAAACAATCAATGGCGAGTATTATGCAAATTTATTGCAGCGTTTGAATGATGAAATCAAGCAAAAACGGCCGCATTTAGCGAAAAAGAAAGTTCTGTTTCATCAAGGCAATGCACCAGTTCACACATCCATTATCATAATGGCCAAAATCAATGACTTAAAGTTGGAATTGCTTCCTCGTGCATCCTATTCACCAGACTTAGCCCCTCTGATTATTTGCTGTTTCCAAAGATGAAGAAATGACTTGGGTAAAAGATTTGCCAACAATGAAGATGTGGAGTTTGCAGTTGATGGCTATTTTCCAGAACTCGGCGGTTCTCACTATAAACAGGGTATCGAAGCTATTGAACATCGCTGGGAAAAGTGTATCGAGCTGAAAGGAGACTACGTAGAGAAATAAAAATGTTTTTTTTTCCCAACATTTTTGTGTTTTCTTTGTTAGGTTGGGTACTTCTGGGACAGCCCTCATAGCTCGTTCTGTTGTCTCGTGTGCCAGCTGCTCCTGTAGTAGGCTATGAGATCTTTCTATCAGGCTATGCGTAGGTATAGATATTGTGAAAAGATAACACCAGTTTAAATTAACCGAGAAATTTAATTTGATCTAATACTTGAGCTTTTGAAGCTAGTTGCCGATCGTTTGAAGATAAAGAATAAAACTGATTATGAATCATAGCATTCGAAAATGTAACTGAATTATTATACGTGCTAACTTCTGCAGTATCAAAGTTACGGTCGGAAATGACTGTTTCCGTAATAAAAGAAACTATAGTGTAACTTGCCGTGAGTCGCTAAAATGCCGAGAGCTCTCGCAATCACCGCGAAATCTTACTCACGCAAGCGCGTCACTAAACGCTTAAAATATCACACCACCAGTGCGTATCAGTGCTCTCCCTGGTCTAAAATTGCACACTTTTGTTACTTTTAGCTTCGCCTACTTCATTAATCCCCACCAACATTATTTTTCACGCGCAGCCAGTATTTGAATCCTACACGTGCCTCTTAACTTTGTTACCAGGGGGCTTGGCTAAAATCTCAGAATCTAAGGTACTTTCTCTTTTCCAGAATTCTGCCTCCGCGACCCTACAAACATACTGAGCTTATAACCTAACTGAATTCCCAGAATCTTTAAGCTAAAGCGTTCACTACTTCGACTGATAGTAATGATTTTCGCTAATGACCTATTTCTCTAAAACATCTTTAAACTCGAGTTTATTATATTATACATTTATTTAATATATGGAAATTATTTATTGTTTATTTTACTATTATTTCTTTATGTAATTACTTATATATTTCCGTCAATAATTACGGTTATCAGATTACAGACTGAATGGTATACACTGCTGTGATAGGCCAGGGCTGTCCATCACGATCATGGTCACTGGGCTGAGAAAAATGCGTGGCGTGCGGGCTTAAAATATGATTCTGACTTCTAGTAACGGATGCGAACATTCAGTAATGGACGACGTGAGTTATAAAGTTAAATTCCTCAGGTATGAGGATCGCACTCCGGAGGTTCTGGGTTCGATTTCTGGAGTCGACTCTGATCACGGTTTTTTTATGGATTTCCCTGGTTGTCAATGCGAATGCTGGGGTGGTTTCGCTTCTATCATGAATTCCCCTTTCTCTCATTTCCTTCAGTAGGGGAGGGGTCCTAGCACTCGTACTTCTGATGTTACCAGAGGTACGTCGGGCCGAACATCTGAGCCCCTTTCGAAGAGGAGCTGTTCGGATTGGGTTGGTCTCGACGGGGCAGTGGTTCCTGAAACCCATGAGAATTGGCTGTCAACGTCCTCCAGCACCAGGTTGGAGAGCTGGGAGACGGTGTGCCGTTTCACCGTCAGCACTTTTTCGGCAGTCTTCTCCTCTGGGGTTGCCGCGCGTATCCACTTCTGTCCCTGCAAAAGCGGGAGCTAAAACCTCTCTGCGATTTCTCCTTTCTCCCATTTCCTCTCACCCTTTCACGTTTCAGGTGTGTGTTCGGGTCCTGCGGTCCTGGTAGATGGCGTAGTTGCTTCCACATTGAAAAGATTCTCCCCGTGAACGTCAGGGTACGTTGTCCCGCCCGTTAGGGTCGCTTTGTCGCGCTTTCTTGGGATTCTTCGCCTCCACTGGTGCGGGCTGTTCAAACTGGAAATATTAGGGAATTCTGCGCGTCTCTGTGGACCTGTCTGCCTGTGGAATAGTGAAACCCTACAGCTCATTCACCTCATACCTGCTGCCACAATAGATCAAGCTGGTCGCTGTGGCGAGGTGTCATACCTATGGTAGAAGACAAGATGAAGTATTGTATTCCACACCGAAATTTGCTCTGCAAGGAAGACTTCTTTTCAAATTAGTGACCTGCAGGTTCCATGGCAACTGAAGTGGTGATATTATTTCTTCTGTTTTCAGTCACGAATCTTAAAGAAAATTTCTTTGTTTCATCATCACGATGATTGTTTGTTAACAGATGAGGGGGACTTCCAGGAAAACGGAAGCTTACATCTTGAGATATCTAATTTCCTCCAGTGTAGGATGAATAGTGACGCAATTCCGTTCAGCGGATATAGAATCAAGGCATTATCAATAACTATACAAACCGCACATTTCTTACCAAGACTAACACATTGCTCAAGACGGTTTCTGTAATAGATGTTTCCTGATCTCTATGCCTTTCTGTGCTTACATTTTTACTTTCTCTACTACGTACAGTAAGTAGGGGAAGTATTGTATTCCACCCAAAAATTGGATACCAAGATTTCACCAGAAATACATGTTTTGAGACCCCCTGAATCCAAAAAAAAGCATTTTTGGAAACATGTCCATGTGTCTGTGTGTCTGTGAACAGCATAACTCATAAACGAACAGTCGCATAAACACCAAACTTGGTATTTAGGTTCAGTATCTTCCAGAGATGCGACACGAAGGTTTTAAAGAAAATCCCCCCACCCCAGATTACCCTTTACATGGAACATTTTTCGAAAATTTTAATTTTCTCAAAAATGACTAACGATTTTGATTAAAATATCATATATTTAAGATATTTTCATGACAAATGAAATGTATATCTCGAATTTTCCGGGAATGCCTACGAAAGTATTCTTCATTGTGAAGAACTTTTGCATAACTGGTAAACCATAAGAGATAGACAAAATTTTACTACACAAAAAATGTAGATCGCGTTAAAATACACAATTTATGTCATATACATTTTTGTTGTTGAGTGAACCATTTTCGAGATATTGCTTGTTATTCCCTTAAATTTTCTGATACTTATACTTTTTCTCAAATGGGAATTCGTTATTCATTTTTTTTTTGTCCTGGACATACAAAGAGAATGGAATACTCCACATAGCAACCAGCGTTAAAATATTTGACTATCGCTTAAAACCTACCAATTCCCCCTGCATCTACAAGAAAATTACCAATAAGATTGACATCTCGATTAACATGAAGCATATGGAGAATAAGCGTTTGTAAAAATAGTTTGTACAAGAGTAGAGAAAGTCATGTGAGTGTAACACTCAGATTTTTACTTTAGAAAAAGGTCCGTGTATATCTGTGAAGGGTATAACTCAAAAACGAAAAGTTGAATAAATACCAAACTTGGTATTTACGTTCAGTACCTTCCAAAGATGCAAAGATTTTCGACAAAATCTCCCAGCCCAAATTACACTTTACTAGAAACATTTTTCGAAATTTTTGATTTTCTCAAAAATGACTAACGATTTTGATTAAAATATCATATATTTAAGATATTTTCATGACAAATGAAATGTATATCTCGAATTTTCCGGGAATGCCTACAAAAGTATTCTTCATTGTGAAGAACTTTTGCATAACTGGTAAACCATAAGAGATAGACAAAATTTTACTACACAAAAAATGTAGATCGCGTTAAAATACACAATTTATGTCATATACATTTTTGTTGTTGAGTGAACCATTTTCGAGATATTGCTTGTTATTCCCTTAAATTTTCTGATACTTATACTTTTTCTCAAATGGGAATTCGTTATTCATTTTTTTTTTGTCCTGGACATACAAAGAGAATGGAATACTCCACATAGCAACCAGCGTTAAAACATTTGACTATCGCTTAAAACCTACCAATTCCCCTTGCATCTACAAGAAAATTACCAATAAGATTGACATCTCAATTAACATGAAGCATATGGAGAATAAGCGTTTGTAAAAATAGTTTGTACAAGAGTAGAGAAAGTCATGTGAGTGTAACACTCAGATTTTTACTTTAGAAAAAGGTCCGTGTATGTCTGTGAAGGGTATAACTCAAAAACGAAAAGTTGGATAAATACCAAACTTGGTATTTACGTTCAGTACCTTCCAAAGATGCAACAGGAAGATTTTTAACAAAATCTCCCAACCCAAATTACACTTTACTTGAAACTTGTTTCGAAATTTTTTATTTTCTAAAGAATGTCTCTAACGATTTTGATTACAATAGTATATATTAAAGATTGACAACTAAAATGTATATCTTGAATTTTTTGAGAATAGCCTATGAAGTCTTCATACCGAAGGCATTTTGCATAATCTTGTATAACTGGTTAAGCGATAGACGAAAACGTACTACACAAAAAATGTAGATCTCTTTAAAACACACAATTTATTTCAAATCCATTTTTGTTGCACATCAGCTATTTCCGAGATCTCCATCATTAATGGTTCAAATTGTTCATTACTTGGTCATTCTCTTAAACCTGTCAACATTCAGTTGTTTCTCGCGATGTCATGGAAACAGTATGGAATTTTAAGGCAGCATATAGCGTCCAGTTGTTAAACATTTGACTATCGTTGTTTTCTATAACGAAACGTGTAATGTAGCTGTTTCTGCAAAGGTTTATTTGGGTAAAAATGTACTAGATAGACAAATAAACTTTAGTATGCATGCATGATTTATTGTCTGCTTTGAACTTACATACAATGGAGTTGCTTATTATTCCTCTTCTCCCTATATTTAATGGGGAACTATAATTTTTCACTGTTTACTTTTTTGCCTTGTTACCCCTTTTCGTATCTTCTCCAATTTGCTTCACGTCTCTTTTAACCACTTTAATTTAATTTTTCCTAAATATTTTCCTGCTTTCTCCATATATTCTTTTGTTCTTGTATTAAAAATCTTCCTAACTTTTAGCTCTATTGGTAAATTTTTCCATTTCTGGTTTTAAATCTCTCTTCCCTTATCAGTGTCCTCGCATTCCAGAATATAATGACAATTGTCACATTAAACAATTATATTTAAAACATCTCTCTCCCTCTTCTTCACCCTGTTAGACCACTTAAATTCATTACACACACTCTCACCCAGGCATACCCCATTCTGGCCTCTTTGTGGCATACCTCGACGTGTCTTCCATGTTTCCCCCATTTCTATTTCTTCCAATGTCGTCTGTATCTTGTGCATACAAGTTTCTTTTTTTTTCCATTTTTTCCTGTATGACCAAGCATCATTTTCCTCTGGTAGCTTTATTCTGAACCAATATCTGATTGTCCTTTCTACCATTTTGCTTTTAGCTCCCCCCTCCCTATTTCTGCTTGTGCTACTCCATTTGGTGAACTCCTTGGTAATTCCAGGCTTATCTACATGTTCCCCTCCTTTTTCCACCCCCATATCTCTGCTGCGTATAACATCCTTGCTTCCACCACTGCTATATATCCTTTCTAGCCACGCAATTTGCATTTCTGGTAAATAAACTTTAGTAAAAATAGTTTGTTTCCCCACTAATAAACGATAGAGGGTAGAGAAAGTCATGTAGATGTATCAGAATCTTACGGTAGACCAAAATGAGTATCCCTTTTAGACAAACTTAAGACATTTGTTATTTTTTGAAACCTGATAGTATCCAAGTGACGCTTCCAAATACAGAAGAGAAGTGATTTTGACTGAATATGGGGATTTTCTGCCAGATCGTGACTGTTGAGAACTGTAGCCAAGTATCTGTTGCAGATAAAACATCTTTTGTCAAACCTTCTCGCCAAACCAGAGTAGTCGTAATATTTTGAGCGTGACTTCCGTCAAGGATGTTCTCAACATTTTTGGAATCGTCAGCGACGTCTTTGTGAAATGATGCTAAATGTTAAAACTATGCTATCCACAGCAGGTACAAGTATTGCATCGATATAGGGATTTGACCGGATATTCACGTTTTGAGACCCCACAGGCCCAGAACAGGACCAGCGTGGGTAAATACCAAATTTCAAACTTGAGTCAAAGAGTGTTTAAGCATACCAGGCAAAGATTGTCAGAATACTTACAGGCGAGCACCTTTCAGCCAGGTATGGTCTCATTGATGTGATTCACCAATCACAATACAACTTGCTCAAAAACTAATAATTGATACTTTTTTACTTTCTCTACCACGTACCTAGCAGGTAGAGGAGGTATTGCATTCCACCCAAAAACTCGATACCGAGATTTCACCGGAAATGTATGTTAGAGGCCTCCTGAAACACAAAGAAACCATTTTTAGTAAAAGGTTTGTTTGTCAGAGTTCTATGAACAGCCTAACTGAAAAACGAAAATTGGGATAAATAGCAAACTTAGTATTTAGGTTCAGTATCTTCCAAAGGTGCGACACAGAGATTTTCTAGAAAATTCCCCACCCCAACTACCCTTACATGGGACTTTTTTCGAAATTTTTGATTTACTAAAAAATGGCTAGCGATTTGGATTAAAATACCATATATTAAAGATAGTTACATGAAAAATAAAATGTCGATCTTGAATTTTCTGAGCATAGCAGGTAAAGTCCTCTTCATTGGGAAGGAATTTTGTATAATGTTGTATAACTGGTAAACGTTAAGTGATAGACGAAAACGTACTACACAAAAAGTGTACATCTCTTTAAAACAGGCAAATTCACAAGTTTTTTTGTGGCATAAGTCATTTATACTTCATTGCTCTTATGCGCGGCCTTTCCTTTGGAACTTATTACCTATTGGATTTGCACTTTGGGTTTTAATCACTAGATCACATATACACACATTCACACTTCCACACTCTGTGGATGATAGGGAATAATCTTGGCTAGAGAAAAACTCCCCCCAGCCGGGAATCGAACCCCTCTCACAGCAGGCAGGTGCCCTACCGACTGAGCTACGGGGCCAGCCTGTTCATTACTTAGTCATTCTCTTCAAGTTCTGTCAACATTCACTTGTTCCTCGCGATGTCATGGAAACGGTATGGAATTTTAAAGCCAGCATATAGCGTTCAGTTGTTAAACATTTGACTATCGCTGTTCTCTTTGTATCTATAACGAAATGTGTAATGTAGCTGTTTCTGTAAAGGTTTATTTGGATTGAAATGTAGTGGTTTGTATACCCACTAATAAACGATAGAGTGTAGAGAAAGTCATGTGAATGTATCACATCAATTTCTTAGTTTATTATATGCACTACTGACACGATCACGAATCTGAAAGTTTGCTGAACGTAGATTATGTGGTGATTTAGTGTGTGACGAGAGCGAGGTTGGCTACACTGTCCTAAGCCCATAAGGGATGAGATGATAAGACGAGAAGAGAAAGCAGGGGGCAACCAGAAGTCCTTCATCCCCCTTCTTTATTTAAACTGTCGGCCCTGGAAGCTGTGGATCCTTTCTTATGCTTCAGGTAAAAGATTCTTTTTTATTACCTTCCCTCCCCGTCGTCGTCGTCCGTGAGGAGAATCGTTTTGCACAGAGAGGAACCTACCCTCTGGCAAAATAGCATCCGGTCACTTTCTCTTGCAGCTACCCTCTCAGCGGCGACCACTGAGGCATCAAAATTGTCTGTTACACTCACATCAATTTTTCCACCCACTATCGTTTATTCTTTTACAGCTTGTACAAAATATTCGTATGAAAGCTTATTTTCCTATGTGCTTCATGTTAATCGAGATGAACGCTTACAGAAATAGCTTCAATATATATTTCCTTGTAGATACAAGAGGCATAGAGGAATCGACTCGATAGTTAGATGTTTAAAAGCGTGTCACTATATGCCAGGCTTCAAACTCCATACTCTTTCCATGTTCATTACGAGAAATAACTGAACAGTGATAAGAATTTTACAAGAAAACACACACATATGTATATTGTAGTTTAAATATTTCAAATATACCTTTATATATTTGTTTAAAAAAATTTTATTTATAGATTTATAAATATACCTAATATATATATATATATATATATATATTTTAATCAAAATCGTTAAAGCCATTTTTGAGAAAATAAAGAAACAAAATTCCATATAAAGGGTAGTTTGGGGTGAGGGATTTTCTTGAAAATCTTTGTGTCGCCTCTTTGGAACGTACTGAAATTGAATACCAAGTTTGGTATTTATCCGACCTTTCGTTCTTGACTTATGCTGTTCACAGACACACTGACGGAGAGAGAGAGAGAGAGAGAGAGAGAGAGAGAGAGAGAGACCCTTTTATAAAAATGTTTTTTTTTATTTTCTTTACCACTCACATGGTAGGTAGAGGTATTGCATTCCACCCAAAAATTCGATATCGAGATTTCACCGGAAATACACGTTTTGAGACCCCTTGAATCCAAATAAAGCATTTTTAGAAAAATGTCCGCGTGTATGTGTCTGTAAACAGCATAACTCAAAAACTAAACATCTAATAAATACCAAACTTAGTATTTAGGTTCAGTGATGCGACACGAGAATTTTCAAAAAATCCCCTCATCACAAACTACATTTTAGATGTGACTTTTTGGGAATTTTTTATTTTCTAAAAAATAGTTCTAACGATTTTGGTTAAAATACCATATATTAAAAATGTTTCATGACAAATAAAATGTACCTAAATCTTGAATTTCTGGGAATAGCATTGAAGTCCTCTTCATTCGGAAGGAAATTTGTATAATCTTGCATAACTGATAAAAACACACAATTTATTTCAAATAAATTTTTGTGGCATAAGCCATTTCTGTGATATCCGTTGTTACAGGCTCGAATTGTTGAATATTTATTCCTTTTAAGTCTCATCGATTTTCAGTTGTTTTTCGCGATGTCATGGAAACAGTATGGAATTTTAAGGCCAACATATAGCGTCCAGTTGTTAAACATTTGACTATCGCTGTTCTCTTTGTATCTATAACGAAATGTGTAATGTATCTATTTCTGCAAAGGTTTGTTTGGATTAAAACGTAGTAGATAGAAAAATAAGCGTTAGTAAGAATAGTTTGTATACCCAGTAATAAAAGATAGAGGGTAGAGAAAGTCATGTGAATGTATCACTTATAAAACCTGTGTTTCCAGTGAAATTTCAACGTAGAATTTTAGGTGGCATACAATACTTTCAGGTAAGCGGTAGGGATACAGAAAATTAGAGAAATATAGGTAGAACCCGCCCTTAGATACGAGATGATGGGTTTTGCTGTTGAAGATGTTCTCGCAGCATCCTGCCAGGTAGTTGGGGTTGCTGGGGGAGGGGTGGGTGTGCAGCAGAGAGGTACAATAACAAGATCATCTCCGCTAGTCGCTAAGCAACCCAGTAACACATTGGCAGTTCTGTATCGTTTCGTAACGCGATAAAAACTCAATTTCTGGCGCGACAAACTGGGTAAGTAACATTTGTGAATCTCAGGTTAAGGCTAGTTTATAAAAAAGGTGGAAAAGCACATCTCAACAGTTGTTTTGGAACGGTTTTGAAGATAGTTCTTTCATCTTTGCACCGATGCTATCTCATCGCTTTCTCTACGAAGTACAATATTCCACCCAAAAATCCAATACCGAGATTTCTCCGAAATACATATTTTGAAGTCCCCTGAACACCATAAACTACCTCTTATATCGACTATTTTTTTAAAAAAAATTTGGTATAATCGGTAAACCGTAATAGATAATCTTACTACAGAAAAAATATATCTGCATTGTTACATTCACATAGCTTTTTCTACTCTCCGTCGTTTATTATTGGGCACGCAAATTATTAGTACGAAAATTCGCTACATTTCACATTTCGTTATAGATACAAAGAGAACAGCGATAGTCAAATGTTTAACAACTGGACGCTATATGCTGCCTTAAAATTCCATACTGTTTCCATGACATCGCGAGAAACAACTGAATATCGACAGGACTTTAAAAGAAATACAAAGCGTTGAACCATTCGCATCGTTAATAACGGATATCTCGGAAATGGTTGATGCCACAAAAAATGTAATATGAAATAGGTTTTTGAGCTATTTCGCTCACAGACACACGCGCACGCGCTTGGACCTTTTCTAAAACTGCTCTTTTTGGGTTCAGCAGGCCTCAAAACATGTATTTCCGGTGAAATCTCGTATCCAATACTTGGGTGGAATGCAATACCTTTGGTACGTGGTAGGCAAAGTAAAAAAGTTGAACAATTTGTTTCAAATAACTTTTTTTTGTGTGGCATTAACCATTTCCGAGATGTTCTTTGTTACTGGTTTGAATTTTTAAAATACTTATACTTTTTTTTTCAAGAAGTAAGTCGCTATTCGGATTTCAAAGCCAACATATAGCGACCTGCTTTTTTAAAATATAACTGTCGGTGTAGCCTACCGTACTGCAGTAATGCGTAATGAAAATGAATGGAAGACATCAGATCAAATGGTGCATGCTCCACTTACGTGTATTTGATGGAATGTTAATGGTATGTGCAGTTTCGGTAGACTTGCTACTGGTCAGTAGCGTCTGGTAAAGTTCACCTTGAGATGTAGATGGCGTGAGACCTGGAGGGTAACTGTTGATAATTATCGTTATGAGGGATGCTGAGGTTGGCGTGAGATCAATATCAAATATGGAACACTCGGGGCATAGCCAGGAGAGGTGCATTATGTTTGCATGCACATTCCCTGCACTCGAGTTTCACACACAAAATTAGAGTTCATCATGCAGCTCTGGGAATACTGTTAAACTACCTTTTTTACAATCCCAGCATTTCATTATACAGGTATGTGTTTTAACATGAAGGATTTTATCTATAAATTCACGAATAAAACGGAGCAATCAAACTTGTTTATATATCAGAGCTAATTTCTAATGCTTTGCGAGTCGATTGTCTTTAATTATCATCAGTTAGGGATTTTGTGTTCACTCAAAAATTAATTTTATTACAGAATATTTCCGGGCTATAATTTTTTACGTTTTTAAATCATCATTAACGCCTAAAGAATATGAAGATCGGCTTAGAAATGTATTTGATGAAGAAGTCCCATCTAAGGCAACAATTTATAATTGGTACAGTGAATTCAAAACAGATCGGTATTTTCTTAGTGATGAATTTCGTGAAGAACGCCCAAGAACTGCTGTTACTGATGAAAATATCGCCGCTGTTCGAGCAATGCTTGAAGAAGATCGACGGCTATCTTATGAATTTATTCGGGCGACACTATATACTGGCCTTAAAATTCCATACTGTTTCCATGACAATCCAAGAAACAACTGAATGTTGACAAGGCTTTAAGAGAATGACCAAGAAATTAACAATTTGAACCTTTAATAATGGATATGTCAGAAATGACTAATGCCACAAAATAAACTTCTAATAAATTGTGTGTTTTAAAGAACTGTACATTTTTTGTGTAGTACGTTTTCGTTTATCGCTTAACGTTTACCAGTTATACATAATTATTCAAAATTCCATCCGAATGAAGAGGACTTCATAGGCTGTTCCCAGAAAAGTCAAGGTATTCGTTTTATTTTGTCATCGAAATATGTTTCATATACCTATGGTATTTTAATCAAAATCGTTGTAGCCATTTTTGATAAAATACATTTTGAAAACTGTTCTATAAAGGGTAATTTGGGGTGGAGAGATTTTCTTGAAAATCTTCGTGTCGCATTTTTGGAAGGTAATGAACCTAAATGTCAAGTTTGGTATGTATCCGACTTTTCGTTTTTGAGTTTATGTTGTTCACAGGTGCACACACACACGCGCGTGCGCGAGCATTTTTCTAAAAATGCATTTTTTGTTGTTGTTATCAAGGGCCTCAAGAGATGTATTTCCGGTGAAATTTCGGTATCAAATTTTTGGGTGGAATGCAATACCTTCTTGAGCCCCCCCCCGTCCCTACGTACGCCCCTGAGGCAATGCCTGGAGCTAGTTATTACAGCGAGGATGTCACATAGTCACCAGTATGAAGCAATAGGCTCAGAAAGCAGTGGACAGCAGATGGAGCCAGGAGACATTCCTTGGCGTGAACCGCAATGTACGTGAAGCCGCAGTCTTCTCATTTACATGTCTATGATGAGAAGATTCAGCATCTTTGTTACGCTGGGCGCCAGAGGGGAGCGCGCCACACATATGTTCTGCCTTATTATTGTTACACTTCATTTGTTAACAACGAGACAAAAAGATCTCCACCCAATATCGTTTATTTTTATATCTCTTCTACAAAACCTTCCACGCACACAGTAGGTCGAGAAGGTATTGCATAACACCCAAAAATTCAATATCAAGATTTCACCGGCAATCATCTTTTGAGACCCTTGAATACAAAAGAAGGATTTCAAAAAAATCTCCCACCCCAAAACACTCTTTATGGAACTTTTTTTAAATTTATTTTATCAAAAGCGGCTACAACGATTTTGATTAAAATAACATAAATATATCAACGATATTTACATGACAAATAAAATGTATACCTTGAATCTTCTGGAATAGTCTTTGGTATTGGTATAATTTTGTACAACTGGTAAACGTTAGATGTAAACGTACTAACAAAAAGTGTAGATCTCTTTAAAATATGCAATTTATTTCAAATAAGTTTTTTGTGGCATTAACCATTTCTGAGATATCCGTTATTAAAGGTTTGAATTGTTCATTTCTTGGTCATTCTCTTAAAGCCTAGTCAACATTCATTTGTTTCCCGCGATGTCATGGAAACAGTATGGAATTTTAAGGCCAGCATATAGCGTCCAGTTGTTAAACATTTGACTATCGATGTTCCCTTTGTGTCTATAACGAAATGTGTAATGTAGCTATTTCTGCAAACGTTTATTTGGATTAAAATGAAGTCGATAGAAAAAAAATCTGATGTGTTACACTCACGTGACTTTCTCTACTTTTGTACAAACTATTTTTACAAACACTTATTCTTCATCTACTTCATGTTAATCTTATTGCTAATTTTCTTGTAGCTGCAAGGGGAATATGGTAGGCTTTAAGCGATAGTCAAATGTTTTAAGAGCTGGTTGCTATGTGACGCATTCCATTCTCTTTGTATGTCCAGGACATAAAAAACGAATAACGAATTCCCATTTGAGAAAAAGTATAAGTATTGCAAAATTGAAACAAATAGCAAGGAATATCTCAGAAATGGTTCACTCGAGAAAAAAGTGTATATGACATAAGTTGTGTATTTTAACGCGATCTATATTTATTGTGTAGTAAAATTTTGTCTATCTCTTATGGTTTACCGGTTATGCAAAAGTCGTTCACAATGAATAGGACTTTTGGAGACATTCCCAGAAAATTCAAGATATACATTTTATTTACCAGGAAAATGCCATAAACATGTAATATTTTAATCAAAATCGTTAGAGCCATTTTTGAGAAAATCAAAAACTTTTAAAAAGTTCCATGTAAGAGTAGTCTGGGATGGGGGGATTTTCTTGAAAATCTTCGTGTCGCATCCTTGGAAGATACTAAAATCAAATACCAAGTTAACATGTTTTTAAAGGTGCTTTATTTGGATTCAGTGCATCTCCGGAGAAATCTGGGTATCGAATTTATGGGTGGTTTGCAATACTTCCCCTGCTTAGCATACGTAGTAGAGAAAGTAAAAACGAAAAAGCGTATAAACACCAGTTCAGTATCTTCCAAAGATACGACTCGGAGGTTATTAAGAAAATCTCCCCTCCGTAAGCTTCCTTTAATGGAACATTTTTAGAAATTGTTGATTTTCCAAAATATGGTTTTATCGATTTTAATTAAAATACCATATATTAAAGATATTTGACGACAAATAAAATGTATATCTAGAATTTTCTGGAAATAATCTGAATGACTTTTGTATAACTGGTGAACCGTAAGAAATACAGAAAATCTCACTACACAAAAAATGTAGATCTCGTTAAAGTGCACAAGTTAAGTAAAATAAACTTTTTTGTGTCGTTGACCATTTCCGATATATTCTTTGTTAATGATTAGAATTTTCAAATACTTATAGGTACTTTTCTCAAGTTGAAAGTTGCTATTCGTTTTTTATCTCGTGGTCATGTAGAGAGCATGGAATTCAAAGACATCACATAGCGATTTTGTTTTTAAAAATCTGACTATTGGTTTAGCCTACTGTATTCTTATACTACGTGTTCTTAAAGTAAGTACTGATAATTTTTTAAAAAATAACAGAACATTATTTTCCAAATACTTTTTTATCGTTTATTACATTAAAATCTTACATCGTCAAAAAATGACGCCGCCTGTGATGAAAGCCTAGTATTTCGCATCAACATCGTCGAAATGTTTTCCACCAAGGAATTTCTTCAGATGAAGAAAGAGATGAAAATCGCTTGGTGCCAAATCTGGACTGTAGGGAGGATGGTCCCAACTAAATATTGCAGTCAAATCTTGAGTTTGTTTGGCTGTGTGTGACCAGGCGTTATCACTCATTATTGTTTCCCCATAAATATCACACGATGTATGTTTCCTGACGACATTTCTCGCATTCAATAACCGAATCACTGATCTGACTTCACAGTCGGCTGGTTGTTCGATTTCTTTGAACATTTCGAAATGTTCTAACAACAGGAAAACACACAGTGACGATAGGTCACAGCTACGTGTGGCTTCCTAACCCCGCATGCTCAAAATCACGACTGCAGCGCTGCAGCGGCAGAATATTAAAACGTACTTACTTTTAAAAGCATTTTAAGGTTATTTTTTCACCTCTTTCCAATTAAGCCAACGTTAAAATTCGATAGAGCAAACATTTTCTAAATGAAGATCTATTACATTTCCGATTCCTGTAGTGCTTTCAAGCTCTCATTCCTTTATTTAATGGTGTACCTTAAACTTGTTTGTTCTTTGCTAATTTCTAACGATTTTTGCTGTTCTTTGTAGTGTTTGCTGTTGTTTTTCGACGAATAGCCAGTTTTGAGTTGCAGATAAACAACTACAGGTGTCCCTTTTACTAAAAAATGCAATCCTCAATGGATCTGTGGATGTCAGGATCTGAGGTTAGGACGCACATATGCTAGAATTTCTTCCAGTTTCATGTTTCCAGCTTACGACTTGAGAGAGCACTAGCGGCTCTTTCACGTCACGGCCGCCTAGAATAATTTAAGAGTCCAAAATGCACAGTATATATCTAATATGCCGTGCCCGGGAAGAGAACGACAAAGTTAAAACTTGGTCAAGTCCCCTTTCCCGTTCCCGGACCCAGGAAAGCTTCCCGTTAAAGTACGAGGACTGTCCCAGAAGTACCCGACCTAACAAAGAGAAAGCATCTTTATTTCTCTGCATAGTCTCTTTCAGCTGGATACACTTTTCCCAGCGATGTTCAATAGCTTCGATACCCTGTTTATAGTGAGAACTGTCGAGTTCTGCAAAATAGCCATCAACTGCAGACTCCACCTCTTCATTGTTGGCAAATCTTTTACCACCGAGCATTTCTTAAACTTTGAAAACAGAAAATAATCAGAGGGGGCTAAGTCTGGCGAATAGGGTGCATGAGGAAGCAATTCCAACTTTAACTCATTGATTTTCGCCATGGTGATAATGGATGTGTGAACTAGTGCATTATCTTGATGAAACAGAACTTTCTTTTTCGCCAAATGTTGCTGTTTTTGCTTGATTTCATCATTCAAACGCTGCAATTTTGCATAATACTCGCAAGCAATCCTTTTTGAAGATAATCAATTAAAATTATCTCAAGCGCGTCCCAAAAAACTTGCCTGCGGATAGAACTGTCTTCGCCTTCTTTGGAGCTGATTCTCCCCTTTCAATCCACTGTTTTGACTGCTCCTTCGTCTCAGGATTGAAGTGATGGATCCATGTTTTATCCATGGTTATGAATCAACGCAAAAACTCGGCTTTATTGGAACGAAACATTGCCAAACACTTGAATAAAACATCCTGACGACGCTGCTTTTGTTCCATTGTGAATAAACGCGGCACCCATCTTGCGCACAACTTTCTCATGTCTAAATTTTCAGTTAGTGTGCGATGTACAGCAGTTTTTGAAATGCCTACGATGTCTGCTAGCTCGCGCACACAGTCGACGGTGATACAATATCATTTTGTGGATTTTCTTCACCATTTCTGGCGTGGTCATCTCTTTTGGTCGACCACTGCGATGTTGGTCTTGACAGCTCGTAAGGCCTCAGTTAAACTCTGTCACCCAATATTTTACTGTTGTAAACGAAGCAGCAGACTCCCCCAGAGTAGAATCTAGCTCAGCTTTAATATTAGTTGGACTAAGACCTTTTAAATGAAAGTATTGTATCACATAACGATGACCAGTTTTATTCATGTTTACAAATTAGCTGAGAGCGTTCAGTATTAATGGCTGCCAAACAGTTACTATACAACGTAGCATTGTCAAACTTCAAATTTAAGCTTTATAAGGTTGGTACTTTCTACCACAATCATTTGTTTGAAACAACAACCACTATATATATACGTCAGGTCGGGTACTTGTGGGACTGCCCTCGTACTTGTAAGGTAACATTAAGGTATTTTTATCTCGTGTGCACTATACCTAAAACAAGTGTGAAAGGAGGCTGTATAAAGTGGTCCTCGAAGCACCTTCTTCTCATTGACCTATTTATGACGAGAGGAAGATCGCAGCCACGTTCCCTATTGTGTGTGGTGCCGACTGAAGGGGGAGGGGGTATCTTGACAAAAGACCTTAAGAAGAAACAGCTGCCGTGCGGCAGACATATGCTGGACTGGTCTTCTGCAGCATCTGCCAACATTTCATCCTATCTGCTCTCTCAGTCCAGATCAAAAACATGGGCGCAATCTTCTCACAAGTTAAAAATCTGATGCGATACATTCACATGGCTTTCTCTAACTGTTGTGCTTTCTTTCTGTACCACGTAAATAAGGTAGGGAAAGTGTTGCATACCACGCAAAAATTCGATACCGAGATTTCACAACAAATACATGTTTTGAGGCCCATGAATCCAAAAAAAGGATTTTTAGAAAAATGTCCCTGTGCGTGTGAACAGCATAACTCAAAAACGAAAAGTTGGATAAACACAAAATTTGGTATTTAGATTCAGTACCTTCTAAAGATGCGACACAAAGATTTTCAAGAAACTCCCCATCCCAAACTAACCTTGACATGGAACACTTTTCAAATTTTGTTTTTCTAAAAATACCTCTATTTTGATTAAAATTCCACATATAAACATGAGAAATAAAATGTATGTCTTGAATTTTCTGGGAATAGCCTATGAAGTCCTCTTCATTCGGAAGGGATGTTGCATTATCTTGTATAACTGCTAGACGTTAAGTAATAGACGAAAACGTACCGCACAAAAAATAGATCTATTTAAGACACACAATTATTATTTGTAAAACTTTTTGTAGCATTAGCCATTTCCGAGATATCCGTTATTAATGGTTCCATTTATTCAATACTTTCATTCCTTTTAAGTCCCGTCCTTTTTCAGTTGTTTATCGCGATGTCATGGAAACAGTATGGAATTTTAAGGCCAGCGTAAGTCATGTGAATTTCAGATCAGAATTTTTTTTCTATCCTCTTCATGTTAATCAATCGAACTGTTTACTGAAGTCAGGAGCGTGTATTCAGTTTCTCCTTGGTAGTGGGGCAAAATGCGTGAAGTAGTTTCTCGAATTTTCATATTAATTCCTAACGACACATTTAGCTAAAAAAAAAATCTTTTATGTCTTAAATTTGAAATATTTGTATTAAAAGTGTAGTTGTACATCACGATTTTTCATTTGATAGAACAATAACAAACAGTAGCCCCACTATTTATCCTAACTGGGGAGGGGACAATTGACCCGCTCCCCCTAACTGACGCCCCTGGCTGAAGTGATAGTTAAATGCTTCAAAACTGGGTCACTATAATATGCTGGCTTTGAAATTCGATACTCTTTGCACGGCATCACGAGAGACAAACGAATGGTGATTTAGTAGTTGAGAAAAGTAAGAGTATCGATTAGTTCAAATAAATAGTAAGAAATGACTTGTAAATGGCTAATGTTATAATGAAAATATTACGTGTTTTAAGGTGATCTGTGTTTATGATCTGTACTAAGTATTTGGTTTTCTAATTATACACAATTCATTCAGAACAAAGAAGACTTCACAGGCTATTTGTAAAATAATTTAAGATGTATATTTTGTTAGCCATGTGAATATCTTAAGCATGTTTTATTCTTTGTTTTTGTTTGCTTGAAGTACAGCGTCCTCTAGGTCATATCGGATGGTGAATGAGCAAAATGGATGAAATGATGTTCAAGCGAGCCCGGTGTCCCTAGAGCTTAGAGGTACTCCACATTCACCTTTTCAGGATAAGGGGAAAAAAAACCGAAAAACTTATCGGGGTAACTCAACGTAACCGAGATTCGAACTCGGGACCTCTTCATTGTGAGGCAGACACGCTACCCCTATACAGCAGAGTTGGGCTATGGTACTGTTATCAAAATCGTTGGAGTCATTTTTGAGAAAATAAAAAAAAACAATTAAAAACTGTCCATTTAAAGGGTAGTTTGGTGTGGGGGGACTTTTTTGAAAATCTTCATGTAGCATAGTAGTGTTCAACGCCTTACACACGGCACCACAGGCGTTGAACACTAATGATACATGATATTGGGGAAAAGATACGTTCCAGGCCTAAGTTAAGGGATTTGCCATTTATGAAAACCTGGAAAAAACTCATCTGGGTGGATGGTCATGGCGGGATTTGAACCACAGACCTCCCTTATCTTTAGAGCTGTGTGACCAGAAATGACAATATGTACATACCGTAAGAATGTGTTAAATTTAGTATTTATATACGAAATATTGTAACAAGAAAATCACTAGCCTTATTTAAATAAAAGTCAAAATGTGTATTTTTGTTGGAAGATCAATAATACCTGTTTACACTTGTTTCAGGGTCCTGTATTAGGACCAGTCCTTTGAAAGAAGTAAATGAATATATTTTAATCTGCGTCTTTTCTTTGTTTCAGGTAAGGTGCAGAGGAAGGAAAGAGTGAGTAAAGGATATTGTACATGGCGTTCTGAATACTACTTGTGATGTTAGAGAAAACGTATTTATATACACTTAACTTTTATTTTAATTTATTGTATCAGAAATTAAGTTATTATTTACGAAAACTTGATAAATATACAAATGATAGGAACTTTAAAAGATCTAAAACTTCGTTCCATCAGCTTAGGGAAATGGTATCCAATTTTCAATGGAAATATATTAATAAAAAATCTAAGTGTTGCACTCACATGACTTTCTCTACTCTTGTACAAACTTAACATTTGCAGAAACTATTGTATTGCTAATTTTCTTGTAGATGCAAGGGGAATTGCTAGGCTTTAAGCGATAGTCAAATATTTTAAGAGCTGGTTGCTATGTGCAGTATTCCATTCTCTTTGTATGTCCAGGACATAAACGAATTAATAACGAATTCCCATTTGAGAAAAAGTAGAAGTATTGGAAAATTCAAAGAAATAACAAGGAATATCTCGGAAATGGTTTTTTGTGTAGTAAAATTTGGTCTATCCCTTACGGTTTACCAGTTATGCTAAAGTCATTCAGAAAATTAAACATATACATTTTATTTTATAATAAACCAGAAGTATTTCTTATTGTGATGTTATATGATACCTAAAATTTGAGTTGGTATATGTTAATTCACATCACATAAATGCGCTGGTTGTTACCGTAGTAGCGCTTTCGAGAGATATGTTTCTCTCATCCTCAGCTGAGACCCAACTCATTTTATTTGTCACGAAAATATGTTAAACATATTTTTAATCAAAATGTTAGTCATTTTTAAGAAAATCAAAATTTTCGAAAAATGTTCCATGTAAAGGGTAGTCTGGGGTGGGGCGAGTTTCTTGAAAAACTTCGTGTTACATCATTGGAAGTTACTGAATCTAAATACCAATTTTGGTATTTATCGGAGTTTTGGTTTTTGAGTTATGCTATTCACAGACGCACGTCCACACACACGGACCTTTTTCTAAAAGTGCTTTTTGGGGGAGGATTCAAGGGCCTCAAAACATGTATTACTAGTGAAATCTCGGTATCGAATTTTTGGGTAGAATGCAATTCTTCCCCTACGTATTCTAGTAGTGGAGAAAGTAAAAAGGTACTTTTACATAAAGCTTCGTGTGTGTGTGTGTGTGTGTATGTGTCTAAATATCTTAACTCAAAAACGAAAAGTCTGAAAGTCTGATAAACACCAAAATTGATTTAAGATTCAGTATCTTCCAAAGATAGAAAAAGATTTTCAAGAAAATCCCCTACCCTAAACTACCCTTTACTTGGAACATTTTTCGAAATTTGTTATTTTATAAAAATGCTTTATTTGGATTCAGGGAGTCGAAAAAGATGTATTTCCGGTGAAATCTCATTATAGAATTCTTGGTTGGAATGCAATACCTTTTTCTACTTACTGTTTACGTGGTAGACAAAGTAAAAACATCATTGTTCAGTTAAAAACAAATGAAATCCCAAAGCACAAAATCGACTTTCCACCTTGTGATCGATATGGTCATCGGTATGCGTTCACGTTTTCGCTTTGGTTACCGTTCTTGGTGTGTTGTGAACCAGCTCGTTCTGAATAATGGGTGATTCTGAAGAAAGTATTGAGAAATATACTATTTTTACGTTGTTTGCCCCACGTTGGGCGCCAATTTGAGAAAGGAGTATTTTAGAAGGAGCTGTATCGTATTTCGACTGTTGGGGAGCCGAACTTGTAGTAGTTGCAACCGCACGTATAGTAAACAGTTTCCGGTAGCCTTCGCCCCAAATGTACTTTCAGGTGGCCTTTGCCCCAAGTTTAAAAAAAATATTAACTTTGTAATTTGCCTGTTTCTTTAAATATTATATTTATGTTTGCCTCGGCTGCGTCAGTATTATTGTTAGAGACACGTTTCTCTTAGCAGGGTTGTGATGCGGCAAGAATGTAGGCTTACACAGATTATAATTTTACTTCACTCCTTTTATTAATGCTTGATACGATTTAAATAGCACTTCACTGATATAGAGAGCTGTGAGATTCTTTTTATTAATTAATTACACTTTTTAACACGTAAACTTATTTTTCGTCTCACACGAAAACATATTAAATCTCTCGAGAATGTGTCTCGTGTCCGGTTAGGAACACTGTCTGCAGGCAACTGAATAGATTTCAACCGTCTAAACTTGTAAATTTCTGTATTTCAATTCTCTGATTGGCTAATCCTACTCCAATAGAATACCTTTATTTAACTAAAGCTTTTTAAGGTTGTTGATTGGCTATTTTTAAACCGTCTCAAAATTTATATTATTGTTACTCCAAGAATCACAAGTAGTACTGTTAAACTTTCTTACTCATTATTGCCTCAAAGTTACCTCATTGTTAGCAACTTTTAACTTATTATTCTCAAGCTCCTACATTACTAAATTACGTAATATATTCACATAACATTATTACACATGGATACAATAATACAAACATATACAATGACTGTTACATACATTTTACAAATTATTACATACACATATTGCTTCAAGGCGGACTGTTATTGAATTATATATTATATAATTAGACTGAAATCATTTAAGTGCTAAAAATACTGCCTCAGTATCCCTTCAAATATTCAAGTGGCAGCTTTTGTCAAGTAAATCGAGGGTAAAGCATGATGTGAAGTTAAGAGAGTGAGTAATATCCTACATGAGAAGGTTTTGCTCATAAACCTTCGTCTGTTATTTTATTACCATGGTGATATGCTAATGGATAAGTAGACGTTCTTATTTTTCACACACGGGCTCATTAGCAACAACAAATGACTTACGATATACCAACAGTTGTGTTTTGTTTTCTATACTGTGCCTGTAACCAACTGCATATTGCTTAATATGAAACTATTTCTAGTCAAAAATACATCGTGAGCAATGACGATGGGTTTGGCACGTGGAGTAAAGGAGGATTGAGTGACAAAGTGTTAATTAAGGTGAATTCAGGTAATTAAGCAAGTACTTGAGCTTAGCCATGAGCTTCGAGATGAAGGACATGGTGCAGTAATCTATATTGCACATTCTCACGCAGGCCTGTGCTGCTTCCTTCACAGGCTGTCTTAATACATTAATTACATGACTGGAAAAGTGGTACAAACACATTGTCCCATCAATGTTGTTACCGTTGAGCACAAAGTATACTAAATACAAATGTTGTTGAACAATTAAATGATAATTATAATATAATATTGAATATATAGCAATAGAGTAACAACAGTAGTTGTAAAAGGCAACGGTAAATATGGTCACTTAATGGGGCAGTTGACCGCAGGTAGGCCATGTGCTTCTAACGAGAACCGTGGAAGGGAGAGAGACCAAGGGCGACCAGATGCGGATGACGATGAGCACAAGCACGGACGGGGTTCCTAAATGTTTCCAGATATAACACATCCGACGCCGGTAGAAGTGGTAGAAGAAGAACCACTCCAGCATTCGCCTGCCCATCCAGGGAAACCACGAAAAATCCATGGATGAGAATGGGGGTCGTCGGGAATCGAACTCGGGACCTCCTGAACGCTCGGTGTGCTGTACCGTTTTTTTCTTTTTGCTTATTTCTATAAACGTTTACTTCGATTTACAAGTAGTTGGTGAAAAAATAAACTTTTTGTGGGAATAGTTTGTACAAGATTGGGTAGAGATAATTACGCGATTAGAATTAATGATTAGTTTGTTTATAATTTTTGGAGCGACCTGGGGGTTAGGGGAGGAGAGCTGAAACCAGTCGGTCTTCAGCTGAGGATGGAAGAAAGCGCTTCTAAGAGAAACTCCAAGCGCATATGTGATGTGTGTTTGGGGTCGTCCTGCTGTAAGACTCCCTATTAAACGAGTCCCACTTGGTATGGCATGCATTGAAGGATTGTATGTACTGCATTTTTACAAGATCTCCGACGGCAACAGTTGGCTCATACGCCCCTCTTCACAGCGACGAACAAATGCCTGAAGCTTTGAACCAAACAACTGGAGCTGACTTTCAGCTGTTAACAGGACCTCTTTCCTCTCTTCAGTTGTCCAATATCTGTGTTACTTGGCACAGGGTAGGCGTTATTTTTTGTTAATGGGACATAACGGTGATTTTTTAACTGCTACTCTTCCGTTGAAGCCCATACAGCAAAGTCGTCGCTAGATGGTTGAAACCAATATTTGCATATCGCTTGTTTCCATTAACTCAGACGCTGTTTTGAATCTGTCTCGTTAACTTACGAGAGGTCTTTATGTGCCGTCCAGGCCCTGAACGATCCCTCAGAAGACCAGTATCTACCTATATGTAAACTGTGTACTGCGCACCACCAAAAGTTGAGTTATGTTCAGTCATGGTGTGCGTAGAACGTTTTCCTGCTGATATGTTTCCTTGGAGGTATTCCACTGAGCTTAAGGAAACCTCTGTGCACGTGTCATTCACGGTCTGATGTGACCTGGAATAGTCATTAAATTACTGTATTCGGATTGTAGGCACATGCAGTTAAAATCAACTCAGCCGTAATGCCATCTACAGTCCATTCCAAACTAGAGTTCTCTCTGCTTCCGCTTGTCACGAACCCAAGAATATACTCTTACGCCAACGTAAATAGTTCCTTAATATATGTATTGTATTATGAAATATTAGCGCAGGAAAGGTATAAAACTGCACATTTTATTGCGGTTATCATAAGAACTCATCGTTAAAGGTAATGGATATATACTAGCTGTTAAGAGATTACAAAATATGAATTTCGTCTGCTATTGCGCTAACGCCGAAAGTATCTTGCTTGTTAATACCAACTGTATCATGACTGCCACTCTCTTACACACAAAAAGAAATGCAGCAATGAATTCCCAGAGGTGTTATCTGAGTACCGCATAAACACTTTGCGTAACACACATATGCTGAGCTCAGGTCAAATCTTGTGATTTAGTCAGTTGGTATTTGAGCTCACATGGCAGAGGAAGGTGCGTGTAGTGCGAATAAACTGTTCAAACACAGAAGCAGGAAACAGTTAAAAAGTGGCTAAAAACAAACAATACTTCATATATTCAACTCACTATTACAAAAATACCCGACACTTGCATATTACGAAACTAATATCGGATTTTACAGGCGTTTCGTGAGAAGTGTAACCAAAGCGAGCATGGAATATAAACAGACATAACAGAACATAGAAGAGGATAAAATGTGGGAACTTGTTTTAAGTGCGACAGTGCTGTGGATAAGCTTGTCATTATTTTGGAGAGTAGTTCTGATTCTGATATGGCAGCTGAGTCATCTTCGGATTTGGGTGTTGCACTTTTGCCCGAGGATTGTGATTAACGTAAGTAAAATGTTCATTGTCGCATACTTATAAAATCGATTGTTACTTCAGGCTGCACTTTGAACTATGATTCTCACACGGCGCGTTTTTATAGATTTAAACAATGTTCAACAAGCACGTGAGAGGGGATGAAGCAGACATTATGGGCGGGAATTGCGAACTACTTTCGCGCGGATAATACAAACAGTTTGTTTTCAGTGAAAGGCACTCTGGTTTGGAATGGACAGTAGACGGCCATACATCGTCCTCCGTGGTGTAGTGGTTGCCGAGTTCGCGGGTTCAAACCCGGCGGAGGGAGGTGAATTTTTTCGGACGTAAAAATCCTTAGGAAGGAAAGTAAAGCGGGTGGTCCGGTGTCGTAGATTTACGACACGTAAAAGAACCTCAAGCCTGATAAAAAGGCCTCTGAGCAAAATTACCGGTCTTTCACGCCCAATATAGAATGGGACGCTAAGAACCACAACGGTTAAAGAGCGCTCATAAATAAAACTAATTTTATTTATTTATTTATTTATTTATTTATTTTAAGAAGACATACATCTATTAATTAGTGCAGTGACTGATCCGAAGCTCTTGCTTGTTTTACTCTTTGGTTTCTAATCTCGAACATTTTGTTTTGACTTGAATTTATTTTGTAGCAATAAAATGTTTATGTAAAATAAAACAACAGTTTCATTCGAATGGTAGAATCAGACGACTGAAAAATTCAATGCCATAGCTGGGATTTGAACCACGAATCTCCCAGTCTCCGTCCGGTTGCTCTAACCACTGAACTACCATGGAAACATGTTGGCGCGACATTAAATTCCCCAACTTATTCGTATTTTTCCCGGTAAACCACAAGGAGATCTCGAATTGTATTGAGATGTCATACCCCAATGACGACTTACATTGTTGTAAGTCCCGGGCTTCACAGTTTCAACCACTATTAGGTCAGACATGGTAGCTCAGTGGTTAGAGCAATCGGACGGAGATCGGGAGATCCATGGTTCAAATCCCGGCTATGGAATTTAATTTTTGAGCCGTCTGATTCTATCTTTCTAACTTTAACCAACACACGGATTTTGGAAGAACAATTAATTTCATTCGCCTTCACTTTTACTATGATTATTATGTATTTATTCAGATTAGTGAGCGGTAGTGTAAATAGTGCGTGTATATTGTTAGCTTCATGTACACTAGACAGATGAGCTCTGATTTGAATGCACTTATACGACGTCATTTAGATAACTAACAACATTCCAGTGAGGTGCTCTATCTCCTAGGTTTGCGGCAACTTCTTTCTCCGCTATGTGAAGCGGGTTGCCTATACTCGCATTTTCACTCGCTCTAGTTTACGAATATAAGTTACACTCACTGGCCTAATATTTTCATTCAGGAGCACTTGAAAAAAAATATTTATAATGTTAAAATTGTGTAACAGTCACAAGACTTTCTCGGCCCATTATCATCTATTCTCATAGCTATTCTTCACATTTTTTTTTTTCAAGAGAAACGTATTTTTGTATCTGGGTACTTTCCGTTAGGCATAATTAAGCATTTTGTATACATTACAAGTACAAAGCGAGATGGCTGCGAGACGGTTTTTCGTGGTTTTCCCTGGTCGGTAGGTGCTTTCTCACCTACCACGATCTCCTTTCCATCATTTACCAAACACCCCGTTTCCCTCTTATTTTTCACGTGCACTTCTAGGTTTCGTGGCGTATGGCGGTGCCGGACAGGTGGCGCGAATGTTTCCTCCAAGAAAAGAGTACTAGAGGGCTGGTTGGTCGACGGGTCGTTCATCGCCCTCTCTAGGGAGTTCCAGCAGTGCGACGTGTCTTCAAGGCTGCAATTGTTACGGACATCCGCGCGTCTCTGTGGCCTGTAGCCTCCTGTAGTTCCTTCACTTCATCCCTTCCTCCTGGGAGGTGTTAGGTACAATAGATATCTGTAAATCGCGGTGCATGAGGTGTCCCCCCCTCAGTTCAACTACCTATATAGTATGGAGGTTCAGAATAAAGTTGCGAGTGCTTGTTTAAAGCATGAAGGAAAATTAAGCAGTAGATTGTACAGTTTTTTAGAGAGAAACTCTGACATTAAAGACAAATATCTTCAAAGTGAAAACGTAGTGCTTTCTGAAGAAATTTCTTCAGAGTCAGTGAGTGCCCAGTAACATCTGTAGACGTGTAAACATCCTTCTCAGCTACAAACTTGTGTTAACGTCGTAAACTTGCACCCGAGAAATAATCATTGTATGATGCAAACCAAATTAGGAGAGCGACACTGAAAATGTTTAGGAAACCTTTAACATCAATACACTTTTGCATGCGTTTAAACGAGTCCTTAAACCAATGATGCCCCTCTTCTTGAGGCACTTCAGAAACCAGGTTTTATAATGTTCACTGCTTCATTTGATGACGAAAATGTGATTCCACCCCTTTTATCTTTAGTTTTTGGAAACAAAAAGAAATCACAAGGTGCTAAGTCAGGGTTGTATGGTGGAGGGTCCATAGTGCTGGCCTTTAGTGCAGTTATTTTGCTGTATGCGTTGTCATGATGTAACATTTTTCCTTTTTGGGCGTTTTTCACGAAGTTTTAAAAAGTTACGTAAACAGAAATTTGTGTACCATGAGACAGTATTTTTAACACTTAAATAATTTCAGTCTAATTATATATGTAAATTCAATAACAGCCCACCTTAAAGCAATATATGTATGTAACAATATACATTAAAAATGTATGTAACAGTCATTGTATATGTTTGCATTATTGTTATGTGAATATATTACGTAATTTAATAATGTAGGAGCTGTGAGAATAATAGGTTAAAAGTTGCTAACAATGAGGTAACCTTGAGGCAATAATGAATTTGAAAGTTTAAATGCTACTTGTCATTATTGGAGCAACAATAATGTAATTTTAGTAACAATTTATAAAAGTAGCCAATCAACAACCAGAAGAGGCTTTAGTTGAATGAGGGTATTCTATTGGATTAGGAATAGCCAATCAGAGAGTTGAAATACAGAAATTTACCAGTTTAGGCGGTTGAAATCAATTCAGTTGGTTCCAGACAGTGATTGTAACCGGATGCGAGATGGGTCCTCGAGAGATTTAATACGTATTCGTGTGAGGCGAAAAATAAGTTTACGTGTTAAAAAGTGCAAGTAATTAATAAAAAGAATCTCACAGCTCTCTCTCTATACCAGTGAAGTGTTATTTAAACTGTATCAAGCATTAATAAAAGAAGTGAAGTAAAATTATAATCTGTGTAAGCCTACATTCTTCAGTTGCACCACAACCCTGCTAAGACTTCCATTTCTGTAACAGTAATACTGACTCAGCCGAGGCAAACATAAATATAATATCTAAAGAAACAGTGAAATTACAAAGTTAATATTTTTACTTTCTCTACTACGTATAGTAAGTAGGGGAAGTATTGTATTCCACCCAAAAATTCGATACCGAGATTTCACCGGAAATACATGTTTTGAGACCCTCTGAATCCAAAAAAAGCATTTTTGGAAACATGTCTGTGTGTGTGCCTGTGAACAGCATCACTCAGAAACGAACAGTCGGATAAACACCAAACTTGGTATTTAGGTTCAATATCTTCCAGGGATGCGACACGAAGGTTTTCAAGAAAATCCCCCCACCCCAGATTACCCTTTACATGGAACATTTTTCGAAAATTTTAATTTTCTCAAAAACGGCTGTAACGATTTTGATTAAAATATCATATGTTTAAGATATTTTTATGACAAATAAAATGTATATCTTGAATTTTCTGGGAATGTCTCCAAAAGTGTTCTTCATTGTGAACGACTTTTGCATAACCGGTAAACCATAAGAGATAGAGAAAAGTTTACTACACAAAAATTGTAGATCGCGTTAAAATACACAATTTATGTCATATACATTTTTTTTGTTGAGTGAACCATTTTCGAGATGTTGCTTGTTATTCCCTTAAATTTTTCAATACTTATTTTCTTAAATGGGAATTCGTTATTCATTTTTTTGTCTTTGATATGCAAAGAGTATTAATCTGTGGCAAAGGGAGTGGTGCTGCACCTAGCAACCAGCTATTAAGAGATATGTATGTGCTTAAAGGCTACTGTATTTCGATACTGCCCTTGTAAATATATATTCCCCTTACATCTACAAGAAAATTGGCAATAAGATAGAGTCTGCAAATGTTTATCTCGATTAACATGAAGCATATGGAGAATAAGCGTTTGTAAAAATAGTTTGTACAAGAGTAAAGAAAGTCATGTGAGTGTAACACATTAGATTTTTTAAACTTATGGCGAAGGCTACCGGAAAGCGGGTACTATACGTGCGGTTGCAAGTGCTCCCCAACAGTTGAAATATAATACAACCTACTTCAAATTGACGCCCAAAGCGTGTTGCTAATAACGTAAAGATACCATCTTCTTCCAACTGGCTTTCCATACTTAGCACAAAGAAAACCCCTTCTTCAGCCAATCGGCAGTAACTACGTCTATCTCATAATGCTATAGTAGCAATATGGTCCGTTTTAGAAAAGAAAAAGCCAGAAATCATCCTCTTACCAGCATTGTTAATTCGTCGCACTTTTGTAGCCTTAGGTTCTGTCCAAAAATCCCACTCTGCCGATGATTTTTCTTTACAGGATCATAACAGTGCATCCAAGATTCATCACCAATAACGACATTCCAAACCACATTTGAAATCCAGCTTGGAATTTTTCCAGAGTTTTTCTGCACCAATCAATGCGTCCTTGTTTTTGATCGGGAGTCAGTTTACGTGGAATCCATCGAAAGTTTTCTCACGCCTAACTGTTGATGTGAAATGTTTTAGATTTGACACATACCAATGCCCAGTGTCACCGGAATAAATTCATAAGATGTCCGTCCGTCTTCTTCAAGTATTGCTCGAACAGCGGCAATATTTTCAGAAAACCCATCTCTTTTGAATTCGCTGTACCAATTATAAAGTGTTGACATCTCTAAGCCGATCTTCACATTGTTTAGGCGTGAATGACGATTTCAAACCATAAAAAATCTGATGTGTTACACTCACATGACTTTCTCTACTCTTGTACAAACTATTTTTACAAACGCTTATTCTCCATATGCTTCATGCTAATCGAGATGTTAATCTTATTGCTAATTTGCTTGTAGATGCAAGGGGAATTGGTAGGTTTTAAGCGATAGTCAAATGTTTTAAGAGCTGGTTGCTATGTGGAGTATTCCATTCTCTTTGCATTACCAGTACAAAAAAAATTCCCATTGTAAGTATTGGAAAATTTAGGGATTAACAAGCAACATCTCGAAAATGGTTCACTCAACAACAAAAATGTATATAACATCAATTGTGTATTTTAATGCGATCTACATTTTTTGTGTAGTAATGTTTTGTCTATCTCTTATGGTTTACCAGTTATGCAAAAGTCGTTCACAATGAAGAATACTTTTGGAGACATTGCCAGAAAATTCGAGATATACATTTTATTTGTCATGAAAGTATCTTAAACATATGATATTTTAATCAAAATCGTTAGAGCCATTTTTTAGAAAATTAAAATTTTCGAAAAATCTTCCATGTAAAGGGTAATCTGGGGTGGGGGGATTTTCTTGAAAACCTTCGTGTCGCATCTCTGGAAGATACTGAACCTAAATACCAAGTTTGCGTTCTTGAGCTATGTTGTTCAGACATACACACGAACGTTTTTCTGAGAATGCTTTCTGTGGATTCAGGGATCTCAAAATATGTATTTCCGGTGAAATGTCGGTATCTAAGGCACCTAGAGGAGGAAGATGTCTGGGACGTTCAAGGAAAGTATGGCGGGACGTTTGAAGCCGGAACAGGCAGCACTGCCACTTCTACAAAGAGCAGAGGAAAAAGATACATGTATTACTGCGAATCTTGTAGCTCTACCAGGCGTCACTTAGATCACTCTTGCTCTAGCAAGGCGGGATGTTGGGCACGAGAAGTTGGCAGCCTGAGGCTGATACACTCGGTCTTAGTAGTCCTTCGGCACGACACGTTTTGCTCCTCTTTTGTTTCCAAAGATATTCGAAAAATCACACACCCGCTGGCACAAATATGAATGCGAAACAAAAAACCATAAAGCCTTTTGTAATCGGTTTCGCTTGCGGGCGCTGCTACTTGGGAAAGAGTGGTGTTGCCCCTCCTCAGAACAGGAGTACTTGCCCCGGGCTGTACAAACTGGAAGTTAAATTGATCGCCCACAAACATGTTAATATAGGTGGCGTTTCTCTCTTGCAACGTTACTATGGAGATTCTTCTTTTGTTTTCACCTCCTCCACCAGAAGAAGTATAGTATTCCAGCCAAAAGTTCGATATCGACATTTCATCGGAAATACATGTTTTAAGGTGCTCTGAATAATAATAATAATAATAATAATAATAAATAAATAAAGTCGAATGAATACTAAGGCTGTTTCCAAAGATGCGGTAACAATTTTCAAGAAAATCCCCCCACCTCAAAATACCCTTTACTTGGAGAATTTTAGCTTATTTTTTGTTCTCTCAAAAATGACTTAAAAATAAAATGCTTAAAATATCAAGTATATTATGTATATATTTAATTTTTTACTGTCAGCCTGTGAGGGCCTCTTCATTCTTGTAACTGATGAACCATAACAGAGATAGACAAAAACTTACTGCATGAGATTTTTAGATATCATTAAAACGCACAATTTAAATCAAGTAGCATTTTTATGGCATTATACCATTTCCAAGATATGCTGCACTGCTAAGTCAGCATTCTTTTGTTTCTCATAATGTCGTGCAAAAAGCATGGAAATTCAAAAAAATGTTGCAAACCGTTTAGATTAACATGAAGTAGGTAATGTAGAAGGTGTATAAAGTAAACGGCAGTGGGTAAAGCTAAGGACGAACGCAGGGGCCCCGGGCAGAGCACCGCAAGTGCGCTACAGCCGCCCTTTTGCTTCTACCGTGACGCAAAAGGCGATTAGATCCGGAATACGACGGGAGTATGTATGTACGGGGTCCCCAACGTTTTCAGATCGAAGGCATCCAACACCGCCTGGACCCAGCCACAAGCCAGGGGTCCCCCGAAGGGAAGAAACCTCTAGAGAGCGCCCATCCACCGCCCAGCTGCAGCCCTGAAACACGTGACAAAGAAGATTAATGGTATAGGAAATGAGGGGCAGGAAGATAAATCATCCCAGCATTGGCCTGCCTACCCGTGGAAACCACGAAAAACACATAGGTGAGAGTTGGCGGTCGCGGGGGATCGAACCCGGAGCCTTCCAATGCGAGTAGCACACGTTACAGCAGCGTCACTTTGCTCGGTTAACGATAATGGGTACAGAAAGTCATATGATTTAACACATCAGAGCTTCTTTTACTTTTCTTTTTTCCTCCCGCGTACCTGTGGTAGATAGAAATAGATTCCACTTAAGAATTCGAAATCTCTAAGTCCAAAGAAATCTTCGGAAAATCTTGCAAAGGAATAAAGAATTTCGCAGACCTCGACTTGGGATGCCACTAAACTTTTAAAATTAAAACCCTATAAGATACGAGGGCAGCCCCAGAAGTACCCGACCTGACGTATGGATAGCGGTTGTTGTTTCAAATAAATGACTATGGTAGAAAGTGCCACCCTTATAGATCTTAAGTATGAAGTTTGACGATGCTACGTTGTTTAGTAATTGTTTGCCAGCCATTAATAGTGAGCTCTCTCAGCGAATTTGTAAACATGGATAAAACTGGCCATCGTTATATGATACAGTACTTTCATTTGAAAGGTCTTAGTCCAACTAATATTAAAGCTGAGCTAGATTCTACTCTGGGGGAGTCTGCTCCTTCGTTTACAACAGTAAAATATTGTGTGGCAGAGTTTAAGTGAGGCCTTACGAGCTGCCAAGACCAACATCGCAGTGGTCGACCAAATGAGGTGACCACGCCACAAATTGTGAAGAAAATCCACAACATGGTATTGGATGACTGTCGAGTGAAAGTGCGCGAGTTAGCAGACATCGTAGGCATTTCAAAAAGTGCTGTACATCGCATCTAACTGAAAATTTAGACATGAGAAGGCTGTGCGCAAAATGGATGCCGCGTTTACTCACAATGGAACGAAAGCAGCGCCATGAACATGTTTCAGTCAAGTGTTTGGCGATGTTTCGCTGCAATAAAGCCGAGTTTTTGGGTTGATTCATAACCATGGATGAAACATGGGTGCATCACTTCACACCTGAGACGAAGGAACAGTCAAAACAGTCGATTGAAAAGGAAGAATCGGCTCCAAAGAAGGTGAAGACAGTTCCATCTGCAGGCAAGGCCATGGCATCAGTGTTTTGGGATACGCGTGGGATAATTTTCATTGATTATCTTCAAAAAGGAAAAGCAATCAATGGCGAGTATTATGTAAACTTATTGCAGCGTTTTAATGACGAAATCAAGCAAAAACGGCCGCATTTAGCGAAAAAGAAAGTTCTGTTTCTTCAAGACAATGCACCAGTTCACACATCCATTATCGCCATGGCCAAATCAATGAGTTAAAGTTGGAATTGCTTCCTCATGCACCCTATTCGCCACACTTAGCCCCCTCTGATTATTTTTCTGTTTCCAAAGTTGAAGAAATGGCTTGATGGTAAAAGATTTGCCAACAATGAAGAGGTGGAGTTTGCAGTTATGGCTATTTTACAGAACTCGACGGTTCTCACTATAAACAGGGTATCGAAGCTATTGAACATCACTGGGAAAAGTGTATCGAGCTGAAAGGAGGCTACGTAGAGAAATAAAGATGTTTTTTCCCAAAATTTTTGTGTTTTCTTTGTTAGGTCGGGTACTTCTGGGACAGCCCTCGTAAGCGTAGTTCAGGAATTGCAACCAGGCGATAATGTGAGTAGAGTTAATTTCTGCAGATGTTAATGATTGTTCTATGGTCGTGAAGAATTAATGAGTGTTAATAAAAATGTTGTTAAAAGGTGTGGGCATAATTTCTAACGTCTTCTATGACGAAGGTATGTGGTTGTTGTAGTTACATGAGAAATGTGTGTGCTTGAATTTAAGGGGCTGTGGTTATCCGATTCCGCCGGCAAACACCGTGCTTCCCGCTGCCAAGAAAATTTCCCTTGGACCGGCCACGCATCCAAACGAAGGCCAAATATAATTGTGTGAATCTGTCGTATGACTGTTTAACACAAGATTTTCAGACTCGTCCTCAAATTTGTGAAGCCCCCTTTACAATCTTATACTGTGAAGATGTTCACGTAACTCCTATGAAAGCGTACAGGTGTGTTGAAGTGAGGAACCCGGCTCCACCCACACGCCCCCTCCTTGCAGGACATATACACTAATTTCCAAGACGGAAGCAGGTGGCGAAAACAAAGGGTTGAAGTAGTGTCCGTCGTATCATCTTCTAGTTCCCAAGGTTGTGTTCAGCAAGTGGAACAATGGCGCGCTCACTGGTGTACCTACTTCATTAGTAATTACGTTCGGTTTCTGTAATATAGAACTACTCGACCTTTCCACTTTCTATGGACTGTTTCTCGTTAATGCCTTACATTTACATGTGTCTCTATTCACTCTATTGCTAACTTTCTTTAAAACTTATTTTTCTATCTACTTCATAATATTTCATCGCGAGAAACAACGGAATGGTGAGTTAGCAATTCGTGGCATCTTTTTAGTACAACAAAGTTTTATTTGACATATATTTTTACTTTCTTTACTACGTATGGTAAGCAAGGGAAGTGTTGTATTCCTCCCAAAAATTCGATACCGAGATTTTACCGGAAATAAATGTTTTGCAGCCTTCTGGATAAAAAAAACTCTGATGTGTTACACTCACATGACTTCCTCTACTCTTATACAAACTATTTTTACAAACTCTTATTCTCCATCTATTTCATATTAATCGAGATAAATATTTGCAGAAACGATCTTTTGACATGTAAAGAAAATTACATTTTAAATATGGTGACTAGTTCTAAGAATATTTGACTATGACTTAAGGCCTACTAAGTTCTCTTTGTTTTATATTTGCAAGGGCAATATAGAAAAACAGTAGCCTTTAAGCACATACATATCTCTTAATAGCTGGTTGCTAGGTGCAGCACCATTCCCTTTGCCACAGATTAATACTCTTTGCATATCCAAGACAAAAAAATGAATAACGAATTCCCATTTAAGAAAATAAGTATTGAAAAATTTAAGGGAATAACAAGCAAGATCTCGAAAATGGTTCACTCAACAAAAAAAATGTATATAACATCAATTGTGTATTTTAACGCGATCTAAATTTTTTGTGTAGTAAACTTTCTCTATCTCTTATGGTTTACCGGTTATGCAAAAGTCGTTCACAATGAAGAATACTTTTGGAGACATTCCCAAAAAATTCGAGATATACATTTCATTTCTCATGACATTATCTTAAACATATGATATTTTAATCAAAATCGTTAGAGCCATTTTTGAGAAAATTAAAATTTTCGAAAAATGTTCCATGTAAAGGGTAGTCTGGGGTGGGGGGATTTTCTTGAAAACCTTCGTGTCGCATCTCTGGAAGATACTGAACCTAAATACCAAGTTTGGTGTTTATCCGACTGTTCGTTTTTGAGTTATGCTGTTCACAGACACACAGACACACACACACAGACACACACACAGACACACACACACACAGACACACACACGGACATGTTTCCAAAAATGCTTTTTTTGAATTCAGGAGGTCTCAAAACATGTATTTCCGGTGAAATCTCGGTATCGAATTTTTGGGTGGAATGCAATACTTCCCCTACTTACTATACGTAGTAGAGAAAGTAAAAATAAATACCAAACTCGGTATTTAAGTTCAGTACCTTCCAAAGTCGTCCTCCGTGGTGTAGTGGTTACCATGCTAGCCTCTAGTTCCCTAGGTCATGGGTTCAAACCCAGCGGAGGGCGATGGATTGCTTTCGGGCGTAAAAATCCTTAGCATGGTTTCCTTCGGAAGAGAAGTAAAGCCGGTGGTCCCGTGTCGTAGATTTACGGCACGTAAAAGAACCTCAAGCCTGATAAAGAGGCATCTCAGCAAAATTTCCGATCTTTCACACCCAATATAGAATGGGACGCTAAGGGCCACAGCAGTTAAAGAGCGTCCATAAATAAAACTCAGTTTATCTCAATTACCTTCCAAAGATGCAACACAGAGTTCTTCAAGAAAATCCCCCAACCTATACTACCCTTTACCTACCTGGAATATTTTTGGAAATGTTTGATTTTCTAAAACAAATGGCTCTAACCGTTTTGAATAAAACACCATATATATTAAATATATTTTTATGAGAAATAAAATGTAGGTACGTATATCTTTAATTTTCTGGGAATGCTGTCTGAAATCTACTTCATTGGGAAGGAATTTTGTGTAGTCTGTATAACTGGCAAACGTTAAGCGATACATGAAAACGTGTTACATAAAAAATTAGATCTCTTTAAAACACACAATTTATTTCAAAGAAGTTGACCCCAGAGACTTGTGCATTGGTCCGAGAAACGTAGGATGGGTTCGATCTGAAAACATTAGGGATCCCGTCCAGGTTTGCCGCAGTCATCAGAATCTATTCACCTTTCGGATCTCTGCCCTTATCTCTCCCTCCTAAGTGTCACAGTAGAAGCAAAAAGGGCTGTTGTGCCCTGCTTGCGGGCCACCTGCATTCGTCTGTACCTTTTAAACCGATTTTTAACCTTTCAGTTATGTTGATGTTCACGCACACAGGTACAGACCTTTTTCTATTTTTACTTTCTCTACTACGTATAGTAAGTAGGGGAAGTATTGTATTCCACCCACAAATTCAATACCAAGATTTCACCGGAAATACATGTTTTAGACCCCCTGAATCCAAAAAAAGCATTTTTGGAAACATGTCCGTGCGTGTGTGTGTGTCTGTGTGTCTGTCTGTGAACAGCATAACTCAGAAACGAACAGTCGGATAAACACCAAACTTGGTATTTAGGTTCAGTATCTTCCAGAGATGCGACACGAAGGTTTTCAAGAAAATCCCCCACCCCATATTACCTTTTACATGGAAGATTTTTCAAAAATTTTAATTTTCTCAAAAATGGCTCTAACGATTTTGATTAAAATATCATATGTGTAAGATATTTTTATGACAAATAAAATGTATATCTTGAATTTTCTGGGAATGTCTCCAAAAGTATTCTTCATTGTGAACGACTTTTGCATAACTGGTAAATCATAAGAGATAGACAAAATTTTACTACACAAAAAATGTAGATCGCGTTAAAATACACAATTTATGTCATATACAGTTTTTGTTTTTGTTGAGTGAACCATTTTCGAGATATTGCTTGTTATTCCCTTAAATTTTTCAATATATATTTTCTCAAATGGGAATTCGTTATTCATTTTTATGTCTTGGATATGCAAAGAGTATTAATCTGTGGCAAAGGGAATGGTGCTGCACCTAGCAACCAGCTATTAAGAGATATGTATGTGCTTAAAGGCTACTGTTTTTCTATATTGCCCTTGTAAATATATATTCCCCTTACATCTACAAGAAAATTAGCAATAAGATAGAGTCTGCAAATGTTTATCTCGATTAACACGAAGTAGATGAAGAATAAGCGTTTGTAAAAATAGTTTTACAAGAGTAGAGAAAGTCATGTGAGTGTAACACATCAGATTTTTTTAAAAGTTCAATGTGTCTCATTGCGTGCATTTCTGGTCAAATCTTGAAGTATAGTTGTTGGGTGAAATAGAATACCAATACTGCTAAAGACAGAGGTCTACAGGGATCTTGATAATCATGCACAACTTTCGTATGTACATACATAGAATAAATAACTTTTTAGTCAAACTGTTTCTGTATGAAAGTGAGTATCGACATAAAAATTTATGACAAATAAAACAGATATCTGATGTGGGAAAGTGGAGTGTAACAAATCGCATCCTCCGCAAGAGATAAGCAGAAGACGAGCCGACCTCGTTTGCAGACAAAGAGAGTCCTGCTGATAATAATTGTTACAGACAGTTATTGTCCATAAAACAATCGCAAGGTTACAGATAAAACGATCTTTGGACCGCGTTGCTGTGTGTTTTATGCCTCTCTTATCTCCACTCGCACGGGTGAAATTTAAATCTCGAATTATCGTTAAATATGAACAATACTTTATCGCTTGCGGGGCTACTAGGTGTTCAGTTGTTTCTTATTATTACTGCCTCTCTCACCTGAATGACGACGTATCGCTTGTACGGTAACAAATCTGATGTGTTACACTCACATGACTTTCTCTACTCTTGTACAAACTATTTTTACAAACGCTTATTCTCCATATGCTTCATGTTAATCGAGATGTTAATCTTACTGGTAATTTTCTTGTAGATGCAAGGGGAATTGGTAGGCTTTAAGCGATAGTCAAATGTTTTAAGAGCTGGTTGCTATGTGGAGAATTCCATTCTCTTTGCATTACCAGGACGAAAAGAAGACGAATAAGGAATTCCCATTTGAGAAAATAGGTATTGAAAAATTTAAGGGAATAACAAGCAATATCTCGAAAATGGTTCACTCAACAAAAAAAATGTATATGACATAAATTGTGTATTTTAACGCCATCTTCATTTTTTGTGTAGTAAAATTTTGTCTATCTCTTATGGTTTACCAGTTATGCAAAAGTCGTTCACAATGAAGAATACTTTCGGAGACATTCCCAGAAAATTCGAGATATACATTTCATTTGTCATAAAAAATATCTTAAACATATGATAGTTTAATCAAAATCGTTAGAGCCATTTTTGAAAAATTTAAAAATTTTCGAAAAATGTTCCATGTAAAGGGTAATCCGGGGTGGGGGGATTTTCTTGAAAAGCTTCGTGTCGCATCTCTGGAACATACTGAACCTAAATACCAAGTTTGGTGTTTATCCGACTGTTCGTTTCTGAGTTATGCTTTTCACAGACACACACACGGACATGTTTCCAGGGGGCCTCAAAACAAATATTTCCGGTGAAATCTCGGTATCGAAATTTTGGGTGGAATACAATACTTCCCCTACTTACTATAAGTAGTAGAGAAATTAAAAATTCCAAAAACCCAGGTGTAGCAACTTTTCTTAAAATCATACATATTTTTGACGTGTTACATTCACATGTCTGTCTCTACCCACTATCGTTTATTTGTACACCTGTTCTAACCGAGCGAGATGATGGTAACGTGCGAGGCTCCCATTCTGAAGGTCCCAGGTTCGATCTCCGTCAATCGCCCTCTCTGATTGGGTTTTTCGTGGTTTTAACTGGCCGGAAGGCGAATGCTGGGGTGGTTTCTCATCTACCACGATATCTATGTATCATTTGTGCCGGACAGATGGCGCAGATGCTTGCAGAAAGGAAAGAATACTCCCCTCGACACTACAGGGCTCCTTGATCGGCTGGCTTATAGCCTGCTATGGTTCCTTAACTTCATGGGAGTGGTAGCCGGTATGGGTCTCCAGTAGGTATACTCTATACCTCTTCTACTAATTATGCTTTTTCTACCTATTTTATATTAATCGAGATAAACATTTGCCGATATAATTGTTCTTTCACATAAACCGTGTAAAAATTAAATTCAGTTTTATTTACGGACGCTCTTTAACTGCTGTGGTCCTTAGCGTCCCATTCTATATTGGGCGTGAAAGACCGGTAATTTTGCTCAGAGGCCGTTTTATCAGGCTTGAGGTTCTTTTACATGCCGTAAATCTACGACACAGGACCACTGGCTTTATGGTCCATTTTATAATTAGACAGACATTGCAATTAAAGTGTTCACAGTGGTAATGCGGAACCAGCTGCTGCCACGTGGGGAAGATATATTCTCATAGCTTTGACTGGCTTAAGTTAAGATATGAATGGATTCCTACTGGATGGAGTCGGGGTAGCAGCAAACTCCATCCAGTAGGAATCCATTCATATCTAACTTAAGCCAGTCAAAGCCATCAGAATATATTCCCCACGTGAAGTAAATCACTGGTATCGCTTTAGTGCTGTGAACAGATTAGTTGCGATGCCAATCTAATTATAAAATGGACTATATTCCCCTTCCGAATGATGTCATGCTAAGGATTTTTACGCCCGAAAAAAAATCCATCGCCCTCTGCCGGGCTTGAACCTGCGACCTCGTGTACTACAGCTAGCATGGTACTACTAGACCACGGAAGACGACATAGAAACCGTGTGTACGAGAAATCCAGGGTTCAAATCCCTGTATTACTTTCTCTACTACGTATAGTAAGTAGGCGAAGTGTTGTATTCCACCCAAAAATTCGATACCGAGATTTCACCGGAAATCATGTTTTGAGACACCCTGAATCCAAAAAAAAGCATTTTTAGAAAAAGGTCTGGTGTGTGTCTATGTGGATGTGTGTTTGTGTACAGCATAACTCAAAACCGAAAAGTTGGATAAATACCAAACTTGGTATTTAGGTTCAGTATCTTTTAAATATGCGGCACGAAGATTTTCAAGAAAATCCCCCCACCCTAGACTCCCTTTACATGGAACATTTTTCGAAAATTTTAATTTTCTCAAAAATGGCTCTAGCGATTTTGATTAAAATATTATATGTTTAAGATACTTTCATGACAAATGAAATGTATATCTTGAATTTTCTGGGAATGTCTTCAGAAATCCTCTTCGTTCTGAATGAATTTGGCATAACTGGTAAACCATAAGAGATACACAAAATTTAACTACACAAACCATTTAAGTCATATATATTTTTTGTCGAGTGAACCATTTCCGAGGTATTCCTTGCTATTTGTTTGAATTTTCCAATAGTTATACTTCTTCTCAAATGGGAATTCGTTATTCGTTTTGTTATGTCCTGGTAATGCAAAGAGAATGGAATACTCCACATAGCAACCAGCTCTTAAAAGATTTGACTATCGCTTAAAACCTAGCAATTCCCCTTGCATCTACAAGAAAATTAGCAAGAAGATGGGGAACAAGCTTCTGTAAAAATAGATTGTACATGAGTAGAGAAAGTCATGTGAGTGTAACATCAGTTTTTTTTCAATCGTTCAATTCTACCTTTCCAACCTTGTCCTACACACAGCTTGTGTGGAAGAACAATTAATTACCATTGAGTGACGTAAGTAATTACTTGCGGCATTGTAAGTCGACATTTGAGATCTCCTTGTGATTTACTGAGAAAAATTAAAATCACTTGGGGAATTTAAGGTGGCTTCGCATGTTAGCATGATATATCGGTTGTGACATTGAAGTTATCAGTCTTGATTTACCATTTGCAGAAACAGTTTTTTATTTTCGTATAAAGTGACGCTAAAGAATCCTAAAAATGTGTCGTTGGCCAGATAGCGCTGACGTGATGAGGAAGTGCGTCACTTTTTAAACAGTGTGTTTAATGTTTTCCAGACAACAAAACCCGGAGCTTTACCTGCGGAATGCTTGAACTGTCTCCTCGTCAAACGAGCCACTTTGTAGCAAGACGATCAACAATTACTCTGGTAAATACAGTAAAGGGATTTAACACACGGACTAAATCCTGGAAACGAGAATAGCGAACGTAGGTGGCAGTGTTACCACTAGACCTCGCAGTTTTAGGCCTTTAAAAACCAATTTCAGGCACCAAATACGAGGGGCGTCCAATAAGTAAGTTTCCCTATTTTATAAAAAAAAAACATTACACACAACTGACCATGTTGAATTAATTTTATTTATATTGTACAATTCTTCTGTTACTTTTCTACATAGTCAACATGTTTTTCCAAGCATTTTTGTGGACGTGACACAAGTTTTTCCAAGCCAGTGTTGTACCAGATCGGGTCTTGTGCTCGCAACCAGCTGTTCACTGATTTGACTTCATCATCGGTGTTAAAAGTGCTTACCTTTGAGTTGGAGGAACATGTGAAAATCACTTGGGGCAAGCTCCGGTGAATACGGAGGATACGATACAGCTTTAAAGGAATGCAAACTAGTATTTAAATATCTTAAAAACCTCTTAACCCACAAAAAGTATATATTTTCTGAAACTGGAAACAATAGAGATTTTATTGGTACCTAAAACAAAAAATGTGATTTTTGACCATCTCAGAGTACCTTGTCCCGTTAAGTTCGGTTAAGACTGTATCTCGCGTGTGGATCAACCTCTTGTATCATTCTTTTGCCTTGAGGAAATGTGTAATGTGTTTCTGTAGCGTGAAGTGTGTAGACAAATAAGCTTTAAGCAGAATCTGGTTGGAGATGTAAGATTTTGGGATGGTACCTAGTTAACAAGAGAAAGTGCGATATGTGTACTTCCGCAGGACCGTCCGTTTGAATGCCTGGAATTCCATGTCCCTGGAAGGACAACGTTGGATGCATGATAAAAGCATAGCGCTGTATCACACTTTCTCCAGTTACAGCACATCTGTAACCGTGTTACACAGAGGCTGCCATGTCTCGCCGTAATATGGATGGCGTGTAACAAAGATCTGTACCCACACCTGGTGTGTAACAGTCACACGCCGCTCCCCACAAACCATTCTTCTTCTATTTACTTCACGTTAACCGAGATAAACATTTATCATTGTACGTGCAAGAGCGGATAAAGAAAATCGAGTCAATAGTCAGGTGTTTAAAAGCAGGTCGCTGTATGCCAGTCTTAAAATTTTCCATGCAATGCGAGAAACAACTGAAAATCGATAAGACTTCAAAAGAATGACAAGCATTGAAGAATTCGAACATTTAATAACGGATATCTCAGAAATGGCGTATGCTACGCAAAAACTTATTTTAACTAAATTGTGTTTTAAACAGATCTACATTTTTTTTGTGCGGTACGTTTTTGTCTATCACTTAATGTTTACCAGTTATACAAGATTATACAAAATTCTTTCCGAATGAAGAGGACTTCAGAGGCTATTCCCACGAAATTAAAGATATGCATTTTATTTGTCATGTAAATATCTTTAATATAGATGTTTTAATCAAAATCGTTAGAGCCATTTATTAAAAAATCAAAATTTTCGAAAAATGTTCCATGTAAAGGGTACTTGTGGGTGGGGGATTTTCTTGAAAATCTTCGTGTCGCATCTTTGGAAGGTAATGAAGGAAGGTATAGTATTTATCTGAATTTTCGTTTTTATATCATGCTGTTCACACACACATGCGCGCGCGGGCCTTGTTCTAAAAGTACGCCTTTTTATTCAGAGGATCTCAAAACATGTATTTCCGGTGAAATCTCGGTATAGAATTTTTGGGTGGAATGTAATACATTGTCTACCTATGTGCGTGGTAGCGTTTGCATGGATGAGAAGAGGATCAATGTTTCTGAGAGGGCTAAGAGGCAGAAAAAACAGAATTTGTGAACTATGCGGAGGTAGTGAAAACATAGAGCATCATATGACAGAATGCAAAGAATTAGCAGAATGGAGACAAGGAGTATGGGAGTAAAAATGGGGAAAAATGGATGGAAAAATAGTAGCAATTAAAATGTTAAGAAGAATAAGAATATGGGGTAGTTCTTAAAGAAAGTAAAGGAGCAATGGATTACAAAAGTAAGAGAGATAAGAAAGGTAGAAGGGCAAACGGAGCAGGGAGAGTATGGATCATAGGTGACTAAGGGTAGCAAGGGCTGTTCAACTGAGCCATAAGGCCAGGGTGCCGGGCAAAATGAACAGTATAGCTGGAACATGGCTGGCTAGAAAATTTGTACATAGGATAAGTAGTGGAATATTGTAAAAATGATTGTATATAAAAAATCTTATGCGTTACACTCACATGTCTTTCTCTACTCTTGTACAAACTATTTTTACAAACGCGTATTCTCCATCTACTTCATGTTAATCGAGATAAACATTTGCAGACTCTATCTTATGCTAATTTTCTTGTGGATGTAAGGGGGAATATATATTTACAAGGGCAATATAGAAATACAGTAGCCTTTAAGCACATACATATCTCTTAATAGCTGGTTGCTAGGTGTAGCACCATTCCCTTTCCCACAGATTAATACTCTTTGCATCTCCAAGACAAAAAAAAAATGAATAACGAATTCCCATTTGAGAAAATAAGTATTGAAAAATTTAAGGGAATAACAAGCAATATCTCGAAAATGGTTCACTCAACAAAAAAAAATGTATATGACATATATTGTGTATTTTAACGCGATCTACATTTTTTGTGTAGTAAAATTTTGTCTATCTCTTATGGTTTACCAGTTATGCAAAAGTCGTTCACAATGAAGAATACTTTTGGAGACATTCCCAGAAAATTCAAGATATAGATTTTATTTGTCATAAAAATATCTTAAACATATGATATTTTAATCAAAATCGTTAAAGCCATTTTTGAGAAAATTAAACTTTTCGAAAAATCTTCCATGTAAAGGGTAATCTGGGATGGGGGGATTTACTTGGAAACCTTCGTGTCGCATCTCTGGAAGATACTGAACCTAAATACCAAATTTGGTGTTTATTCGACTGTTCGTTTCTGAGTTATGCTGTTCACAGACAGACAGACAGACAGACACACAGACACATACACAGACAGACACACAGACAGACACACACAGACATGTTTCCAAAAATGCTTTTTTTGGATTCAGGGGGTCTCAAAACATATATTTCCGGTGAAATCTCGGTATCGAATTTTTGGGTGGAATACAATACTTCCCCTACTTACTATACGTAGTAGAGAAAATAAAAAATTCTGCCTGGTAGAGAAAGCAAAAATGACAAAGAGTACTGAAAAATCAATTCAATAATTATCGATATGTCGTAAATGGCTGATGTCATAAAATAAGTTATTTGAAATAAATCGTGTGTTTTAAAGAGTTACACATTTTCGGTGTAATAGGTGTTTTATCGTTCACTGTATTCAAAATTATACGGAGTTCTTTCCAAATCAAGAGGACTTCATAGGCCGTTCATAGAAAAGCCAAGATATTTTATTTGTAATGTCAGAATAAATATAGAGATTAAAACTGTTAGAGCTATTTTTGAGAAAATCGAAAATGTTTGGATGTAAAGGGTAGTTTGGAGTGTGTGAGGAGCGGTTCTTGAAAATCTTAGTGTTGATTCTTGGAAGATACTGGATTTAAACACCAAGTTTTATCGTAATTTCGTTTTAGAGTAATGTTGTCCACAGAAACACACACGAACATTTTTTTAAAATAATGCTATTTGGATTCAGAGGACCTCGGAACTGTATTTTTGGTGAAATCTGGCCTCGAATTCTTATGTGGAAGGCTTGCTACTATAGATAGGTGGTAAAGAAAGTAAACATGGCTTTTCTGGATTTAGGGATCTCAAAATGTGCATTTTCGGTGAAATCCAGTCTGTTTTAAGTATACAAGTCGGACAAAGCAAAGTTGTATAAATACAAAAGTTTATACTTTTAATTCAGGCGTATTTGGAGAATACATATAGAAAATATGGTACTATTTTATTTTGTCCAAACTGGGTTGAATCCCATGGTCACGTGGTTTAATTAAGTGACGCAACGAGTGGTGAAGTATCGGCGACGTTTCAAGGTTTATCTTTGAATTGCAACAGGTCGGTCGGTAATGATGGCGTGTACGCATGAGAGAATCTCTCAGAGAGAAGAATGCCTCTTCCACATTGTTCTCTGGCACGACATTACGTGAACAGCCAGGTACTGCAGTCTCCAAGCTCATGGACCCCAACTCGCTTTCGACTTCGCTCGCTTCCACAAACAGTACGTAAAGTGACACTTTCCGCACCGCAGCTGTTTCCCGCATAACCAATAGGATAACCCTTCACAATTACGAAACAAGTATATCATAGGCACATTCGCAGCACTTTCTCTAGCCACTATCGTTCCAAAAGTTTATTTATGCATCGAGATAAACGTTTACAGAAATAATTTCATTACACATTTCGTTGCAGGTACAAGTGGATAGTAGGATGTTTAGAAGCTATTCGCTATAGCTGACCTAGAAGTTTCATGCTCTTTCCACGGCTCGCGAGAAACAAACGAATAGCGACAGCACGTTAAAAATTACAAAATATTGCCAAAACTCAAACGAGTAATAGCGGATATCTCGGAAATAGTTAATGCGACAAAAAAAGTTATTTGAAATTAATTGTGTTTTTTAAAAAGATCTACGAAACGAACAGTCGGATAAACACCAAACTTGGTATTTAGGTTCAGTATCTTCCAGAGATGCGACACGAAGCTTTTCAAGAAAATTCCCCCACCCCAGATTACCCTTTACATGGAACATTTTTCAAAAATTTTAATTTTCTCAAAAATGGCTCTAACGATTTTGATTAAAATATCATATGTTTAAGATATTTTCATGAAAAATGAAATGTATATCTCGAATTTTCTGAGAATGTCTACAAAAGTGTTCTTCATTGTGAACGACTTTTGCGTAACTAGTAAACCATAAGAGATAGACAACATTTTACTGCACAAAAAATGTAGATCACGTTAAAATACACAATTTATGTCATATACGTTTTTTTTTTTTTTTTTTTTTTTTTGTGAACCATTTTCGAGATATTGCTTGTTATTCCCTTAAATTTTCCAATACTTACACTTTTATTCAAATGGGAATTCGTTATTAATTTTTTTTCTCGATATCTCGATTAACATGAAGCATATGGAGAATAAGTGTTTGTAAAAATGGTTTGTACAAGAGTAGAGAAAGTCATGTGAGTGTAACACATCAGATTTTTTATTTTAATTTAGGGGAAGGGAACCTCAAAGCATGTTTCGAGTGAAATCTAGGTATCGAATTTTTGGGTGGAATGCAATACTTTTTCTACCTACTATGTACATGATAGAGAAAATGCTATGTGATACACTTATACTACTTTCTCAAATCACTAAACTTTTACAGAAATAGCTTCAATTCACATTTAGATAGTCAAATGTTTAAGTTTGTGTATAAATGTTGGCTTTGAAAGCCTATACTTTTTCCACAGTGTCGCGAGAAACACTTGAATGTCGACAGCACTTCAAAAAATGACAAAAGCATTAAACAGATCAAACCAATAATAACGAATATCTCGGAATTGGATAAAGAGACGAAGAAGTTATTTGAAATAAATTGTATATCTACATTTTTTTATAGTTTTGTCAGTTATACAAAAGTCAATGAGAATGAAGAGGCTAAGTATTGAAACATTGGAACCAATAACACGGGATATATTGGAGTGGGGGAAGTCCTCTGGAAACCCAAGCTTGAGAGATGTGTGACAGACACGAAATCTTAGTATATGTATACGAGCGTTTGCCTTTGATATATGCTGTACAGAAATACTAGACGTTTTTATAAACACATTTATTTATTGAGGATATCTCGAAGTACGTTCGCTATATAGCATCGTGTGACACCACTCACGAACACTTGCACGAATGACTTAAAGAAAGTTTATCAATATACTTAAAACTTAGTTGCAATGGGTACACAATTAATGCTACTTATACCAAACGAGATGGCTTCGTGGTAACAGGTTCGATTACCGTTCGACCCCCACTCTGAGTTATTTTGTGGTTTTTCATGGTCGGTAGGCGAATGCTGGGGTGGTTTCTCTTTTATCACAATTTCCTGTCTCTCATCTCCCTTTCATCCCGTTTCCTTCTCATGTTTCAGGCGTGCTTCTAGGTTTCGTGGTGTATGGCGGTGCCGGACAGATGCGGTGTACTCCCAGAGGATACTAGAGACCTGCTTGGTTGACGGGTCTGTGGCTTGTAACCTCCTGTGTTTCTTTCACTTCATCCCTTTCTCCTGGGTGATGCTAGCCGCAATAGATCCAAGTAGGTTGCAGTGTGCGGAGATCCTCCTCTGAAGTACAGAGTGAGCCAAAAGACTCCCAACCGCCTGCGCGGTGTTTTTCCTGTGCGCGTCATCGGCGCTCGTTGCCGTCTGCCGCTATTTTAGAGAGGCGCGGATGAAACCATACAACATTTTTAAAACTACTTTTAAAGGCTTTACTTACCAACTTTACGAAAGGAAATGCTGAAACTGGCCACCGTCGTTGTCCATACATTTTTGGCACCTCTTTAGGAAACTATCCATCACTCGCTGTAGTTCACGTTGAGAAATTTCCTGGCGGATATTTTGTTTTAATTCTTCCAGGGTGTATTGGTTTGTCTTGTACACTTTATGTTTTAAGTTACCCCGAAGGGATTTTTATGAACAATATTACCGGCTGCGCGGTGTTTTTCCACTGGGCGTGTGGAAATATGATAAAAACATGATAACGCACTGCTGCTATAAACAGTCACGCTGTTGTGGTTTTGCTGTGCAGTGTGAAGTGCAGTTTTGAGTTGACGGTGATATGATGTAGTTATTTATTATTTTGTCCTGTACATAGTCGCAAAGTATATTATGGCTCAGTATATGTTTTCTACTGCACAGCGTGTATTTATTTATGATTCGTATGTGTTAACTCGGTCAGCTCGCCAAGTGAAAGTACGATCTGCAGAAACATTTCCAGATGTAAAAGTTCCAGGCCGTACAACAATCCATGAACGTTACAGTAAATTTCAGGCCACAGGAATTGTTCAGGCTAAGAAATCTAAAAGACGGCGTCCGGACTTACCGAAGAAACATTAGACGACATCGGTCATGATGGATAGTTTCCTAAAGAGGTGCCAAAAATGCATGGACAACGACGGTGGCCAGTTTCAGCATTTCCTTTCATAAAGTTGGTAAGTAAAGGCTTTAAAAGTAGTTTTAAAAATGTTGTATGGTTTCATCCGCGTCTTTCTGTGATAGCAGCAGACGACAACGAGCGCCGAGGACGCGGACAGGGAAAACACCGCGCAGGCGGTTCGGAGTCTTTTGGTTCACTCTGTATAACCTATACCTAAGGTTTTTTTTTAGTTTTTTTATGGACGCCCTTTAACTACTATGGTTCTTAGCGTCCCATTCTATATTGGGTGTGAAAGACGGGAAACTTTGCTCAGACGCCTCTTTATCAGGCTTGAGGTTCTTTTACATGCCGTAAATCTACGACATGGGACCACCGGCTTTACTTCCCTTCCGAAGGAAGGATTTTTACGCCCAAAAATTGCCGGATTTGAACCCTCGGAGGACCACATATCTAAAACTACTTTATATGAAGAGTATCTAACAAATTTCGGATTTTTGAACGAACCGATGCACTTACAAGGTAGAAATTTTGCATAAATGAATATGAAGAAAAGTTACTAACCTTAAATTTTTTTTCTCGAATTTCCACAAAATTTAGGGTTATGTGAGGAGCGTACCAAAAATTGCTATTTTTAGCGAAACTTTTGCATGAGAACACATGAAATGTTGCATAAGCAAATATGATGAACGTTTATCAACATTTCATTATTGAAATACGTACAAAATTGAGGGTAATTTATATGGGAAGAACGCAAAGGTTTGCCATTTACGAGGGTGGTCCAATAAGTAAGTTTCCCTATTTTATAAAAAAAAAAACATTACACACAATTGATCATGTTGAATTAATTTTATTATATTGTATAATCTTCTGTTACTTTTCTACATAGTCAACATGTTTTTCCAAGCCTTTTTGGGGACGTGACACAAGTTTCTCCAAGCCAGTGTTGTACCAGGTCGCATCCAGCTGTTCACTGACTTGACTTCATCATCGGTGTTAAAAGCGCTTACCTTTGACTTGGAGGAACATGTGAAAATCACTTGGGGCAAGCTCCGGTGAATATGGAGGATACGAGAAAACTTCCAAGTTGAAACTTGACCTAGGCGGAGCTCAGAAGATTCAACTGGGAAGTTTTCTCGCATCCTCCATATTCACCAGATCTTTTTCCAAGTGATTTTCACATGCTCCCTGACTCAAAGGTCATGATGGAGGTAAGCACTTTAACACCGTGACGAAGATCAATCAGAAGCGAACAGCTGGACCCGACCTGGTACAACACTGACTTGGAAAAACTTGTGTCACGTCCCCAAAAATGCTTGTAGAAACATGTTGACTGTGTAGAAAAGTAACAGAAGATTATACAATATAAATAAAATTAATTCAACATGATCAATTGTGTGTAATGTTTTTTATAAAATAGGGTTACTTATTGGACCCCCCTCGTAAATATGTTTACGAATGGCTCAGCATTATTTGGCCAGAGAAGGTTGGTACGCCTCGGCAAGATCACGGAGCAGAATAGTAACACTGTAAGAAGATTGTCTGGCGCGCGTTATATAACCGTTACATGAAATAATTCCATTACGCAACTCACAGAAGCCTGCCTGCCTCCCTCATATTTCACTAACTACTGAGAAAAAACTTCTCAAATTTACGTCGCAGACAAACGCTTGTCCTTCACAGGCTCCCATTTTATTAAAAATTTCGTCAATTTCTGGTGACTGCCTTACCTAAAAGAAGACATTTTCTCTGCCATCATTTTTTAACCGCTTGAAGTCTGTCCAGAAAATGTGTGTATGTCTTAAACATAACTTAAAAACGAAACGTCGGATAAAAACCAAAGTGGGTATTTAAGTTCATCTTCCAAAAATGAGACAGCAAGATTTTCAAGAAACTCCCCATCTTAAAATACCTTTTACGTGAAACATTTTTAGAAATTTTTTATTTTCTCAAAAATGCTCTAATGGTTTTCGATTAAAATGCCACATATTAAAAATAGTTACATGACAAATAAAATGTACATCTTGAATTTTCTGGGAATAGCTTGTGAAGTCCTCTTCATTCGGAAGGAATTGTATAACTAGTAAACGTTAAGTGATAGACGAAAATGTACTACACAATAAATGTAGACCTCTTTAAAACACACATTTATTTCAAACAGTTTTTTGTGGCATTGGCCATTTCCGAAATATCCTTTATTAATCCTTCAAAATGTACAATACTTAGCTATTCTCTTAAGGGGACAAGGTAATCTGATATGCTCAAAAATCACATTTTTTGTTTTAACTTTTAGGCACTAGTAAAATGTCTAAAACTGAGTTTTATTTATGGACGCTCTTTAACTACTATGCTCCTTAACGTCCCATTCTATATTGGGCGTGAAACACCTGGAATTTTGCTCAGAGGCCTCTTTATCAGGCTTGAGGTTCTTTTAAGTGCCGTAAATCTACGACACGGGACCACCAGCTTTACTTCCCTTCCGAAGGAAGCTATGCTAAGGATTTTTACACCCGAAAACGTCCATCGACCTCCGTAGGGTTTGAACCCGTGACCTCGGTAACTAGAGGCTAACATGATAACCACTACACCACGGAAACTACATCCTAGTTGTGTGTTAAGAGACTTTTAAGACATTGAAAGTATGAGAGGTAGAGAGCTGAAATTTCCAGTACATGTATATATAACACATAGTTAAATTTTCTGAACAGCAATCATAATTTTATAATGTATATTAGTGATATTAAGAAAGCAACAACATTGCAAATATTCTACATATTTACTTTTTTGACTTTGCAAATAATTTCTTTCAACTTCTAGTAAACTGATACACATAACTAAATAATTGAGGTTCAGAAGATAGCTGATTATATTAAGAACAAGCATGCAAAAGTGTGATTCTGTATTGCAAGTAGTATCAGAGAAAAGGGTACATGAATTCACATGTTTTAAGAGTAAATTGTATTATTTTTCTGCTGAATGAAATCATTTTTACGGACTCAACTTCATAAGTTATCAATGCAAAAAAAAAAACACTTAAAATAATTGTTCATGATTTATACAATAATTCATAAAAATTTCAGTATTGAGAAATTTAAGAGCAGTGATAATTTAGCATACTTAAGGTATAATTTCCATGTGTTCAGATTACCTTGTACGCTTAAAGCCCTGTCAACATTCAGTTGTTTCTCGCGATGTCATGGAAACAGTATGGAATTTTAAGGCCAGCATATAGCGTCCAGTTGTTAAACATTTGACTATCGCTGTTCTCTTTGTATCTATAACGAAACGTGTAATATAGCTATTTTTGCGAAGGTTTATTTAGATTTAAATGAAGTGGATAGAAAAATAAGCTTTAGTGAGAATAGTTTGTATCCCCACTAATAAAGATAGAGGGTAGAGAAAGTAATGTGAATGTAATACGTCAGATCTTTATTTATTGATTTAGTTTTGTTGTGAAAATTGGCTAAGTTAAATATTTTATTGGTTTCGAGCCACTTTGCACCGTTGTTGTTTTGTTTGTATAAGCGGCTACAGTCAACTGTTTCTGACAATGCTCGGTTGCTAATGACGTTTTGATGGTAAAAGCGACCCCGTTATTCTCAACCACTGCACTTTCCCCATCTTCGTCACAAAATATTCTTCTTCATCTTCCTTCATTAACATTTAATGGCTAGCAGTGTTTATTATTACGAGTGTTCGGAAGTAAGGGACCGCGTCTAGGAATGTTAATTGGAGGTTTCTTCTCCGGGAGTGGCTGCTGGAGAACGTGGTCGATATGGAATCGCAGTACACAAATATACAGTGTTTGCGTTAAAAAAAATTATTTTATGTGTTACATTCACACGACTCTCTCTCTACCCTCCATCGTTTGTTAGTGGCTAAAAATACTGTTTTAACGAAAGCTACTACATTTTAATCGAGATAAACCTTTACAGAAATAGCTACATTTCGTTATAGATACAAAGAGAACAGCGATAGTCAAATGTTTAACAACTGGACGCTATATGCTGGCCTTAAAATTCCATAATGTTTCCATGACATCGCGAGAAACAGATGAAAATCGTCAGGACGTTAAAAGAATGATTACATATTGAAGAATTCCAAACATCAATAACGGATATCTCAGAAATGGCTAATGCCACAAAAAAAGTTATGTGAAATATAGTAGATAGGTATTGTATTCCACCCAAAAAATGTATATGGAGAATTCAGTGGAGATATGGAATCATTTTAGAGAAAATATAAAATAACGAAAGTTTTATAGTGTAAAGGGTAGTTGGGGGGGATGTTCTTGAAAATCTTCGTGTCCCGTCTTTGAAAGATGCTGAAGTTAATTACCAAACTTGGTTTTAACCGAGCTTTCGCTTTTGAGTTTTTGTATTCATACACACACGGTTTTTCTAAAGATACTGTTTTTACTTTCTCTACTACGTATAGTAAGTAGGGGAAGTATTGCATTCCACCCAAAAATTCGATACCGAGATTTCACCGGAAATACATGTTTTGAGACCCCCCTGAATCCAAAAAATAAACTTTCAAAGATGCAGCACGAAGTTTTTTTAAGAAAATACCCCCACCCCAGACTCTCTTTACATGGAACATTTTTCGAAAATTTTTATTTTCTCAAAAATGACCGTAACGATTTTGAGTAAAATCTCATATATTTAAGATATTTTCACGACAAATAAAATGTATATCTTTAATTTTCTGGGAATGTGCCCAAAAGGCCTCTTTATTCTGAATGGCTTTTGCATAACTGGTAAACCGTAAGAGATAGACAAAAATGTTCTACACAAAAAGTGTAGAACTCCTTAAAACACACAATTTATGTCATATACATTTTTTTTGAGTGAACCATTTCCGAGATATTCCTTGTTGTTTGTTTGAATTTTCCAATAATTATACTTTTTCTCAAATGTGAATTCGTTATTCGTTTTTTTATGTCCTGGACATGCAAAGAGAATGGAATACTTCACATAGCAACCAGCTCTTAAAACGTTTGACTGTCGCTTAAAGTCTACCATATTCCCCTTGCACCTACAAGAAAATTAGCAATAAGGTTAACTTCTCGATTAACATGAAGCATATGGCGAATAAGCGTTTGTAAAAATAGTTTGTAGAAAAGTAGAGAAAGTGACGTGAGTGTAACACATCAGATATTTTTTTATTTATTTTTCACAGGCATCAAAATAATTGTATTCAGTGAAATCTTGGTATCAAATTGGAGTGCAATACTTTCTCTACTTATTACAGGTAAACAGTAGAAAAAGTAATAGAGAGGTGAATAGTTTGTGTAAGCGATAGTGCTGGAGAATTTCATGTGAATGTAACATATCAAAATTTTTTAAATTTATTTTCTTTGAAATTTTGGTACATAGGTCAAGAAAATTAATTTTGTTTTATATTTATGTTGAACAAATCTTCAGCTTGTCGGTTGAAATTTTCAGAAATTGGCAATTTCGCACCTAGAATGGATTTAAAATCTAGGAATCCCATTAAACGTCCATCATAGAACTAATAAGAGATCCTCCTCACCAAAAGGGGCTCAAATCCGAGAGTAGTGTTCTGTAAACCCCATGGAAACCGGTAACATCCATAGATTCTAGGCACGGATCGTTTCGCCAGTGTTTCACAGCAATAAACAAATGAAGGTAAAGTATTGCCTCTCTACATTCCCTGACACACTGCGTTGGCAGTGCGCCACATCTGAGGATGGTCGATTTCTCTGCTTCCTGCACGGCAGTAATCGATACATACAAATCAGTATGAAAGTTAATACTTACACTCCTTAATTGCGCTACTTGGAATAATAAGACACTCGTTCATAACGGGCCAATAATATTTAATCTGATTTATTGCGTCATAAACGTCAAACATTGGCGATAAAACACGTTCACCCATCCGTTGTCTTGCTGATAGCTTCCCAACTTCTTCTTGCTTTCATATTTGTGTAGTTTGAGTGTGTAACAGTCACACAGCTTTCACTATTACCCTTTCAGAGTATATAGTTTATAAATTTATAGTACTTTCAGTGTAGGCGTCTTTAAACGTTGGAAAATCATATTTTACTTGTTCTTGTTCCTACTTATAGCCGGTGAAAGTATTGTATTTGAGCCAAAAGGTCAATATACACATTTTACTGTAAACACATGTTTTGAGGCACATACGAAGTTCAGTCCCTCCAAAGATCGCACCCAGATTTTCACGAAAATCCCCCCACCCCAAACTTCTTGTTACATGCAACATTTTTCGAAATTTTTTATTTTCTAAAAAATAGCTCTAAGGATTTTGATTAAAGTAATATATATTTAAGATATTTAAATGAAAAATAAAATGCATATGTTGAAGTTTCTGGGAATAGCCTGTGAAGTCCCCTCCATTCGGAAGGAATTTTTATAACCCCGTGTAACTGGTAAACCTGATAGACGAAAAGGTATTACACAAGAAATGTAGACCTCTTTAAAACACACAATTTATTTCAAATAACCTCTTTTTGTGGCCTCAGCTATTTCCGAGATATCTGTCTGTTATTGTTTCGAATTGATTAATGCTTACCCATTCTTGAAACTCGTTTCAACATTCAGTTGTTTCTCGCGATGTCATTGAAACAGTATGGAATTTTAAGGCAGCATATGGCGTCCAGTTGTTAAACATTTGACTATCGCTGTTCTCTTTGTATATATAACGAAATGTGTAATGTAACTGTTTCTGTAAACGTTTATCTCTGTTAAAATCAAATACGAAAACATACTTTCGTAGAAATAATTTCTATACCCATTAATACACGATAGAGGGTAGAGAAATTAATGTGAATGTCGCAAATCAGGTTTTATAAACGTTCCGTGCGCGTTTGTATCTGTGCGAATAGTATATGTAAACAATGTGTTACATTCATATGACTTTCTCTACCTTCTATCGTTCATTAGTGGGTATAGAAGCTCTTCTTACTAAAGTTTATTTTCTATCTACTACATTTTAATCCAAATAAACCTTTACAGAAACAGCTACATTAAACATTTCGTTATAGACACAAAGGGAACAGCGATAGTCAAATGTTTAACAACTGGACGCTATGTGCTGGCCTTAAAACGCCATACTGTTTCCATGACATCGCGAGAAACAAGTGAATGTTAAAGGACTTTAAAGAATCCAGGAAATGAACAACCTGAGTCATTAATAACGGATATCTCAGAAATGGCTAGTGCCATAAAAAATTTATTTGAAATAAATTGTGTGTTTTAATGAGATCTAAATTTTTTGTGTAGTACGTTTTCGTCTATCGCTTAACGTTTACCAGTTAAGTATATAAGATTACGTAAAATTCCTTCCGAATGAAGAGGACATCGCAGGAAATTCAAGATGTAGATTTTGTCACGTAATATCTTTAATATATGGTATTTTAGTGAAAATCGTTAAATAATAAATTTGGTATTTGTCTGACTTTATGTTGTTGACACACAAAGTCGGAACGTAGACAAGACAAAGTTGCAGGAGGGATGTATGTACCAAAAATATCTGCCTATTGCTGGAGCAGTGGCCATAGGGAGAGAGAGGTATAGCTGGAGCATGGTAGAGATTGATCTTCACTTGGTTCGCGTGCCGTACTTTCACAACCTCTGTAGTGCAACAACGATACAAATCCACTGGAATAACGATTGCCAGTTCTATGTATACAAGATCGTAAATGTACACATTTCACCTATTTATTAATCATTCTAAATGACAATCTTAAAAACACTATGTACTTCTATTGATTTCAAGCAATACTTGTTAACATAGTTTATCTAACACAATCTCTTCTGTTGTTTAAAAATTATGATATGTAATATTCACATGCTTTTCTTTACCCGTAATCGTTTATTTCATATAGATTCTACAAATAGTTTAATTACAAATTTCATTGTAGGCACAGCCAATGTACGGCCTCATTGCAATTTTATTCACCAATCAGAACCGAACCTAATCGATAGGTTTAAAGCTTGCTGCTCAGAAAATGATTTTTTTTTGTCCTACGTTAATTTTTACTTTCTCTACTACGTATAGTAAGTAGGGGAAGTATTGTATTCCACCCAAAAATTCGATAACGAGATTTCACCGGAAAAACATGTTTTGAGACCCCCTGAATCCAAAAAAAGTATTTTTGGAAACATGTCCGTGTGCGTGCGTGTCTGTGAACAGCATAACTCAGAAACGAACAGTCGGATAAACACCAAACTTGGTATTTAGGTTCAGTATCTTCCATAGATGCGACACGAAGATTTTCAAGAAAATCCCCCACCCCAGATTACCCTTTACATGGAACATTTTTCGAAAAGTTTAATTTTCTCAAAAATGGCTCTAACGATTTTGATTAAAATATCATATGTTTAAGATATTTTCATGAGAAATAAAATGTATATCTTGAATTTCCTGGGAATGTCTCCAAAAGTATTCTTCATTGTGAACGACTTTTGCATAACTGGTAAACCATAAGAGAGAGACAAAATTTTACTACACAAAAAATGTAGATCGCGTTAAAATACACAATTTATTTCATATACATTTTGTTGTTGAGTGAACCATTTTCGAGATATTGCTTGTTATTCCCTTAAATTTTTCAATACTTATTTTCTAAAATGGGAATTCGTTATTCATTTTTTTGTCTTGTATATGCAAAGAGTATTAATCTTTGGCAAAGAGAATGGTGCTGCACCTAGCAACCAGCTATTAAGAGATATGTATGTGCTTAAAGGCTACTGTATTTCTATATTGCCCTTGTAAATATATATTCCCCTTACATCTACAAGAAAATTAGCAATAAGATAGAGTCTGCAAATGTTTATCTCGATTAATATGAAGTAGATGGAGAATAAGCGTTTGTAAAAATAGTTTGTACAAGAGTAGAGAAAGTCATGTGAGTGTAACACATCAGATTTTTTATTCCTATAATCTCTGCTTCGATTTGACTGAGAATTTAGAAAGCCTCTTCTTATGCATTTTCGTGTTCACCGTTATCGGTTGATACAAACTGTTAAAATGGCGAGATTTGCTTATTCACGAGTTCAAAATATAAAAGAAACAGCGCAAGATCTAACGCTGCATAATACGAGTTGAATCAGGCAAGTCACTTCAGTGATTATACTAAAAGTAACAAAAAAAAAGTGACATTGTTCCGTCATTGCAATTATCTTAGCAAATCCCTAATTATAATTTTTCTTATAATGGTTATAATTTGTCTTAGCTAATTTGATTGAGCTTTCAAGTCATGCTTGTTATCGTCGAAATATTTATGAAACATTGGTTAACCACCGAAAAAGTCAGCACTCGTGGCGTTACTGAAGATAATTTCTAATTACTTGTATAGATTACCAAGAGAGGTTTTGGTGCTGCATTTTCGTTGACTCTACAGCAAAGTGTTTTCTGGTCCTGTAGATATTGGACAAGCTGCAGCAGAATCTCTGCAGCGCGTGCGTCACAAACAAGAGAGATCGACCTGATTCTGCGGCACATGCCCCGCAAAGGGAGGAAAGGGGTGTGTTGCAGATATCCAGGTCCAGGCGTTCTCCTCAACTTCCGTGATACTGCGGACCAAATACAAAGCTTGGTAGGGAGTTTTGCTATCGTGCTCTCTCAGAAAGTGATGGCCATCTCCTCACGTCTTCGTAGCAGTGACCTCCCACATGTATCACTGTCGAAGTTTCACTAGAAACACAAGTAAAAAATCCGACTTTCTTTACCGTCCCATATACGAGGGCAGTCCCAGAAGTACCCTTCTTGACGTATAGATAACGGTTGTTGTTTCAAAGAAATGACTGTGGTAGAAAGTACCACCCTTATAAAGCCTACGTTGTTTAGTAATTGTTTGGCAGCCATCAATAGTGAACTCTCTCAGCGAATTTGTAAACATACATAAAACTGTCCATCGTTATGTGATACAATACTTTCATTTGAAAGGTTTTAGTCCAACTAATATTAAAGCTGAGCTAGATTCTACTCTGGGGGAGTCTGCTCCTTCGTTTACAACAGTAAAATATTGGGTGGTAGAGTTTAAGCGAGGCCGTACGAGCTGCCAAGACCAACATCGCAGTGGTCGACCAAATGAGGTGACCACGCCACAAATTGTGAGGAAAATCCACAACATGGTATTGGATGACTGTCAACTGAAAGTGCGCGAGTTAACAGACATCGTAGGCATTTCAAAAAGTGTTGTACATCACATCTAAATGAAAATTTAGACATGAGAAAGCTGTCCGCAAGATGGGCGCCGCGTTTACCCACAATAGAGCAAAAACAGCGTCGTGAAGATGTTTCAATCAAGTGTTTGGCGACGTTTCGCTGCAATAAAGTCGAGTTTTTGCGTCGATTCATATCCATGGATGAAACATGGGTCCATCACTTCACACCTGAGACGAAGGAACAGTCAAAACAGTGGATTGAAAGAGGGGAATCGGCTCCAAAGAAGGAGAAGGCAGTTCCATTTGCAGGCAAGGTCACGGCGTCAGTTTTTTGGGATGCGCGTGGGATAATGTTCATTGATTATCTTCAAAAAGGAAAAGCAATCAATGGCGAGTATTATGCAAACTTATTGCAACGTTTGAATGATGAAATCAAGTAAAAACACTTAGCGAAAAAGAAAGTTCTGTTTCATCAAGACAATGCACCAGTTCACACATCCATTATCGCCATGGCCAAAATCAATGAGTTGAAGTTCGAATTGCTTCCTCATGCACCCTATTCGCCAGACTTAGCCCCCTCTGATTATTTTCTGTTTCCAAAGTTGAAGAAATGGCTTGGTGGTAAAAGATTTGCCAACAATGAAGAGGTGGAGTCTGCAGTTGATGGCTATTTTGCACTACTCGACGGTTCTCACTATAAACAGGGTATCGAAGCTATTGAACATTGCTGGGAAAAGTGTATCGAGGTGAAAGGAGACTATGTAGAGAAATAAAGATGTTTTTTCTCCAAATTTTTTGTGTTTTCTTTGTTAGGTCGGGAACTTCTGGGACAGCCCTCGTACATACAAACTGCGCTTACTAAATATTTTTTTATTTTCTCTACTACGTATAGTAAGTAGGGGAAGTATTGCATTCCACTCAAAAATTCGATACCGAGATTTTACCGGAAATACATGTTTTGAGGCCTCCTGAATCCAAAAAAGCATTTTTAGAAAAAGGTCGTCTGTGTGGATGTGTGTCTGTGAACAGCATAACTCAAAAACGAAAAGTCGGCTCAGTATCTTTCAAAGATGCGACACGAAGATTTTCAAGAAAATATCCCCACACCAGACTACCCTTTACATGGAACATTTTTAACAATTTTGTTTTTCTCAAAAATGGCTGTAACGATTTTGATTAAAATATCATAGTTTAAGATATTTTTATGGAAAATCAACTGTATATCATGAATTTTCTGGGATGTTCCCAAATCCTGTTTGTTCTGAATGACTTTTGCATAACTGGAAAACCGTAAGAGATAGAATTTTACCACACAAAAAATGTAGATCTTGTTAAAACACAGAATTTATGTCATAGACTATTTTTTCGCCTTTTTTGTGGCAGAGTGAGCCATTTCCGAGATATTCCTTGTTATTGGTTTCATTTTTCCAATACTTACGATTTTCCTCAAATTGGAATTCGTTATTCGATATTCATTTTTTTGTCCTGGTAATGCAAAGAGAATGGAATGCGCCACATAGCAACCAGCGTTAAAATATTTGACTATCGCTTAAAACCTACCATATTCCCCTTGCATCTACATGAAAATTAGCAATAATATAGGTTTATCTCGATTAATATAAAGTAGACAATAGGAATAGTTTGTGGTATGAAAGTGGTTGTTACATTTTAAATGAAGCCTTTCTGTTGCAGGTACGTGGGTTTGAAGGCGTATGCCGTCACAGGTAAGCGAACAAACAGAGGCGATATTTACACTAGGCGAGCGTGCATCGCTTACATTCGTCATAATATGATGCGGGGTTGCGAACAGATAACTAACAGGGGGTGCAATTCATGGACTCAGAGTGCAGTCTTGACGTCGGTTTCCGTTGTTCAGATGTTATCTGCAGACTGCTCTAAACGGCGATCAGCGGACTAGGAAGTTGCTCGGGTATACATACCTTCCCATCCTACTCCCTGCACGGGAAATCTGCTAACAAAGTATATGTAGCGTTACATTTAATTCGTTTCTCTCGTTTTGTTTTAACACACTACAATTACTAACATTTGTTGTCTGTATGTAGGAAAAACGTCCTCTACCCTCTCATTTATTAGTGAGTATACAAATTATTCTTACAAAGGTTTAGTTTTATATCTACTACATTTTGGTATATATATGCTGTCCTTAACATTCCATACTGTTTCCATGCAGTCGCGGGAAACAACTGAAAATCGTCACGACTTTAAATAGTTAAGTATTGAACAATTCCAACCATTCATAACGGACATCTCGGAAATGAGTGTCAAAAAAAAAAAGTCTGATATGTTATACTCACATGACTTTCTCTACTCTTATACAAACTATTTTTACAAACTCTTATTCTCCATCTATTTCATATTAATCGAGATAAACATTTGCAGAAACGATCTTTTGACATGCAAAGAGAATTACATTTTACACATAGCGACCAGTTCTAAAAATATTTGACTATCGCTTAAGGCCTTGTTTTGTATTTGCAAGGGCAATATAGAAATACAGTAGCCTTTAAGCATAGATATATCTCTTAATAGCTGGTTGCTAGGTGCAGCACCATTCTCTTTGCCACAGATTAATACTCTTTGCATACCCGAGACAAAAAAATGAATAACGAATTCCCATTTGAGAAAATAAGTAATTTAAGGGAATAACAAGCAATATCTCGAAAATGGTTCACTCAACAAAACAAATGTATATGACATAAATTGTGTATTTTAACGCGATCTACATTTTTGTGTAGTAAGAGTCTGTCTATCTCTTATGGTTTATCAGTTATGCAAAAGTCGTTCAGAATGAAGAACACTTTTGGAGACATTCCCAGAAAACTCAACATATACATTTTATTTGTCATGAAAATATCTTAAACATATGATATTTTAATCAAAACGTTAGAGCCATTTTTGAGAAAATTAAAATTTTCGAAAAATGTTCCATGTAAAGGGTAATCTGGGGTGGGGGGATTTTCTTGAAAACCTACGTGTCTCGTCTCTGGAAGATACTGAACCCAAATACCAAGTTTGGTGTTTATCCGACTGTACGTTTCTGAGTTATGCTCTTCACAGACACACACCCACACATACACACACACACACGGACATGTTTCCAAAAATGCTTTTTTTGGATTCAGGGGGTCTCAAAACATATATTTCCGGTGAAATCTCGGTATCGAATTTTTGGGTGGAATACAATACTTCCCCTACTTACTATACGTAGTAGAGAAAGTAAAAATTAAGAACTCGATTAAAATGAAGTATAAAGGAAAATGAACTTTCGTAATGATAATTACATACCCACTAATGATAGAGGATAGAGACATCATGTGAATGTAACATATCGGATCTTTTTTACTCTGTATTATGTATAATAAGTAGGAGAAGTATTGCATTCCACCCAATAATTCGATACCGATATTTCACAGGAAATATATGATTTGAGCTCCCCTGAACCCCCCAAAAAAGCATTTTTAAAAAATATCCGTGTGTGTGTGTCCGTAACAGCATAACTAAAAAACGAAAAGTCGCATAAATACCAAACTTGGTATTTAGGTTCAGTGTTTTTCAAAGATGCGACACGAAGATTTTTCAAGAAAATCCCCCACCCCAGACTATCCTATATATGGAACATTTTTCGAAAATTTTGATTTTCTCAAAAGTAGCTCTAACGATTTCTATTAAAATACCACGTGTTTAAGATACTTTCATGGCAAATGAAATGTATGTCTTGAATTTTCCGGAAATGTCCCCAAAAGTCCTCTTCATTCTGAATGAATTTTGCATTGCTGGTAAACCCTAAGAGATAGACAAAAATTTTACTAGAAAAATATGTAGTACTCGTTAAAACACACAACTTATGTGATATACTTTTTTTGTGGAGTGAACCATTTCCGAGATATTCCTTGTTATTTGTTTGAACTTTCCAATACTTATACGTTTTCTCAAATGGGAATTCGTTATTCGTTTTGTTATGTCCTGGACATACAAAGAGAATGGAATACTCGACATAGCAACCAGCTCTTAAAATATTTGACTATCGCTTAGTCTACCATATTCCCCTTGCATCTACAAGAAAATTAGCAATAAGATATTTTTTGCAAATGTTTATCTCGATACATGAAGTAGATGGAAAATAACGTTTGTAAAAATAATTTGTACAAGAGTAGGGAAAGTCATGTGAGTATAACGCACCAGATTTTTGTAAAACTATTTTGGGAGATGTAGAGGCCGCCTTAAAACATTATTTCCGGCGAAATCTTGACAAAGAATCTTTTAGTGTTATGCAATAATTTCTCTTATTTACTATCGGTAGGACATTGAGAAGGAAAAATATTAAAATTTCACAATTTTCGTTTGAAAAAAAATAATAGCATTCTCGAGAGATGTGTTATTTTAAAGTCGATATTTCCTTCTTAGTTTACAATATGCATCACTTTAAGTACGCATGCCGCTTCGACAACTAGTCATAACATTTTAGCAGATTTTTCGCATAGATTTTTCCAGCTCATCTACAAAAAAATGGTTGAAAACCGCAAGTGATTTGTTACGAGTCGAACCTGCTGTCTGCCTGAAGACAGCCTCAATTTTATGGCGGGAAATATGCTGCTGTTGGGATATGGCTACACTGCTGGGTGCTCTTTCTCGCCTGTGGATTAGGATGGGGTGGGCCCAGGTTAAATAATCGGTGGCAAGGCGTACCTGAATGATGATGCTGGTACACTCAGAATCACCCAATGTGAGACCTGTTACTTAAATTTTCATAAACATTGTCTAACATTCGAAACATTGATTGTAATAAAGCACTCGTGATATTTAAAATATTTTACAAAATTCTAGTGGAATAAATAACAATATAAACTCACACAAACATAAAAAAAGATGCCTGACGTAGTTGCATTGCTAAAGCATTTACATTTTCAAAAGAGTAACTTCTCAAACGTCTAATGATCAAATACAAACGTTAGAAAAAATTGTTTTTGGCACAACTTGCCTATATGTCTAGTTCTTGTGTTGTACAACGAACGCATCTAATTCATTTTATCCTTACAAATCAAGTGAGAACTGAATGACGTGGGTAGTGTTCAGATGTTAAGAGTTTTTCATAATTGGGTCTTGTTTCTTGTTGCAGTAGCGTAAATCTGTATTACAGTCCTTGTTACGTAAACGTGTTTACTGTTATTGGTAAATGCACAGAGTATTTACGTTCGGGTTCAACACACTTTCGGTAAAACACATGCCGTAACAGAAATTAGGAAACATAATACAGAAAAACAACTTGCTGAAGAATTTATATTCGTGATATGGTATGCGTCGCAGATTATTTGTTTTCAAAGATATTACTATATCAATTTCGGGAAATACCAACAAAATTCTATTACAAGGGGAGATTAACCGCGCTATACTGGCAATATTAAATTAGTTTATTTAAAGATCCGTTATCTCAGGAGTTAATAAAAATATAATGCTGAAATTTTTACAGGATAAAGATACAATATGTGTGTACTACATTCCATATTTATGAAGAAATGCATATTAAAAATGTGATGTGATACACTCGCATAACTTTCCCTACACTCTGTCTTTATTAGTGCGTATACAAATTATTCTTACTAAGGTTATTTTTCTATCTACTACATTTTAATCCAAATAAACCTTTACAGAAACAGCTACATTACACATTTCGTTATAGATACAAAGGGAACAGCGATAGTCAAATGTTTAACAACTGGACGCTATATGCTGGCCTTAAAATTCCATACTGTTTCCATGACATCGCGAGAAACAACTGAAATAGCTACATTACACATTTCGTTATAGATACAAAGGGAACAGCGATAGTCAAATGTTTAACAACTGGACGCCATATGCTGGCCTTAAAATTACATACTGTTTCCATGACATCGCGAGAAACAACTGAATGTTGAAAGAACTTTAAATAGCTAAATATTCAACAATTCGAACCATTAATAACGGATATCACAGAAATGGCTGTTGCTACAAAAAAAATAAAATCGATTAAAATGAAGTATATAGGAAAATGAAGTTCCGTAACAATAATTTGTATACCCACTAATGATAGAGGGTAGAGAAATTCATGTGAATGTAAAATATCAGATCTTTTTTACTTTCTTTATTAGGTATAGTAAGTAGGGGAAGTATTGCATTCCACCCAAAAATTCAATATCGAGATTTCACCAGGAATACATGTTTTGAGGCCACTGAAGCCCAAAAAAAGCATTTTAGATAAAGGTCCGCGTGTCTGTGAACAGCATAACTCAAAAACGAAAAGTCGTATAAATACCAAAGTTGGTATATAGGTTCAGTATCTTTCAAAAATGCGACATGAAGGTTTTCAAGAAAATCTCCCCACCCCAGACTGTCCTTTACATGGAACATTTTTCGAAAATGTTTATTTTCTGAAAGACGGCTATAACGATTTTGATTAATATATAATATTTTTAGGGTATTTTCATGACAAATAAAATGTATACTTCGAATTTTCTGGGAATGTCCCCGAAAGTCCTCTTTTTTCTGAATGGTTTTTGCATAACTAGTAAACCGTAAGAGATAGACAAATTTGTTTCTACATAAAAAATGTAGCGTTCGTTTAAATACACACTTTATATCATATATATTTTTTTTATCGAGTGAACCATTTCCGATATATTCCTTGTTATTTATTTTAATTTTTCAATACTTTTTCTCAAACGGGAATTCGTCATTCATTTTTTCATGTCCTGGACATACAAAGAGAATGGAATGCGCCACATAGCAACCAGCTCTTAAAACATTTGATTATCGCTTAAAGCCTACCAATTCCCCTTGCATCTACAAGAAAATTAGCAATAAGATAGTTTCAGCAAACGTTTAGTTTGTACAAGAGTAGAGTCATGTGAGTGTAACACATCAGATTTTTTCCTACCCAGTTCATGTTAATCGAGATAAATCTTTCCAGAAATAGCTGCATTACACATTTCGTTGAAGGCACAAGAGGGGTAGAAGAAACGAATCGATATTCACATGTTTAAAAACAGGGTCGCTATATGCTCGTCTAGAAACTCCACACTCTGTCTAAGATATCGCGAGAAACAACTGAATAGCTATAGCGCTTTAAAAATGAAGTATTAAAAGTTCAAACAGTAACAAGAGATATCTCGAAAATAACTGTAACTGATGCCATATAAAAGTTATTTTGAATAAATTGTGTGTTGTAAAGGGATTATTTCATTCAGCAGAAAAATAATAATATTCACACTTAAAACATGTGAATTGATGTACCTTTTTCTCTGATACTACTAGCAATACAGAATCACAATTTTGCATGCTTGTTCGTAATATAATCAGCTATCTTCTGAACCTCAATTATTTAGTTATGTATATCAGTTAACTAGAAATTGAAAAAAAAATATATTTGCAAAGTAAAACTGTAGAAAACTGCAAAGCTGTTGCTTTCTTAATATCAGTAATATACGTTATAAAATTATGATTGTGGTCCAGATAGTTTAACTACAGAGTGGTCCTCAGCCATCTGGCCGGTAGTCGCGATGCGTGTTCCGCGCGCTATATTCAGTGTATCTGTTTATTATTCTCATTATTGATACTGATAAAATACCATATTATTACTGATTTTATGATGATTATTACAATATATTGATTACCTATTGAACAAACACAATTACTTTTTATTTTATCAGTACTAACCTTTTTCACAGTCGGTGTTGAAAGTGGTGTCCTTCGGCAGATAAACATTCTTGGCACCTTCTGATGAAATTACCATAATTTCACTTCTTATATTGTTTTTATGATCGTCTATGGTGCGAAAATTATTCCTATGGACTCTATTTTTGAGAGTTCCCCACAGATAAAAGTCACACACAGTAAGAGCCGGCCATAGCCCTTTAATTTTTCTTCTGTTAGAGCCCTTCGTTTGTTTTTACAACTTACAACATTAAATGATCCCGTTATCTTCACTTTATTCACTAGATATGTAACTGTTTCTCTACTCGGAACTGGAACACCAAGAAATTTATCGTGAAATTGCCTACACACCTGTCTACATGAGTCGGTTTTCACATACGTGTCATACATAAAAAGTCTTTATTCAAGTGAAAATTTGAGTACCATTTCTGGGTTGTAATAATCCGATAATTCAATCGCACACAAATACACACGTGTCTCGTGTCTATACACAAGAAGCAATAACAGCTGACTGAGCCCGCTGCCACATGTCCGATAAGTGGAAGAGCCCGTGGCCTTGAGTTCATTCAGACGTGTCGCAATTCCCGGCCAGAGCGCTGAGGAACCGCTTTGTATAAGTTATATACATGTAATGAAAATTTCAGCTCTCTATACCTCTCATACCTTCTGAGAAAAAGGTACATAAGTATCCAAAAATGTTGTTTTGAGAAAAGTGAATTCAGAGTTTGAACATTAAAATTCTGAAACACTTCAGTACATTCCAGGGTCATAATCATCTGCACCTTCATTCCTGGATTGCTTCATGTTTTCTGATTGCCTTCTCTTGGTCCTGGCCTCTTTTATTAATTGCCGAACTGCTCGCTGGGCATGATATAGTCGTGCGTTGTTGAAAGATACAAAAAAATTTTAAAAAGGGGCGTTGCATAACAGCTTTAAATGAATGCAGACTAGCATTTAAATGGTATTTCAATGCCTTAAAAACCTCTTAACCCCCAAAAAGTATATGTTTTGTGAAACTGGAAATAATAGGTATTTTATTAGTGCCTAAAACAAAAAATGTGATTTTTGACCATTTCCCCTTGTCCCCTTAATTACTTACACCAATCTCCAGACGGATTCCGAGCTAATATTTACTGGGTGTATTCTAGACACGTTGAAGATGCTGTTTCTTTTAAAAACACTTTAAGAAGGTTAGATGAAGCTGGCTAATGCCGTTTGGTGAGCGAGTTGTTACGGCCCGTGAAGATGGCGCCTTCCGGGTGCAAGTTGAGATGTGCATAGACACGCGATGGTCAACACATCCTTAGCCACGCTTCAGCATGACCGCAGTGAAAACTGAAACGTAAATATCACCCTCACACTTTCGCCTTGTTTGTTTTCTGCTGGGCGAGCGCGCCTTTATCACGCTAAATCTTTCCATTAAAATGTTATGTGATTATTTTTGTTGGTTTGGTCAACAAAGTCCATGGAACACCAACGGTAAACCGGCAGTGGATATTAGAAACACTTAGAAAGGTAGAATCAGACCGAAAAGTGCAGTGCCATAACCGGGATTTGAACCACGGATTTTCCGCTTTACGTGCCGCTGCCAAAGCATATATTAGTGTCACGCTAAATTCCCCAGCCGACTCACATTTTCTCTACTAAACCACAAGGCGTTCTTAAATTCAGTTTAGATACCGTACCGCAAGGGTGATATGCATTTTCGAAAATGTCTCTTAACCAGTTTATTGAAATATCATATGTTTAAGATACTTCCAGGCAAATGAAACGTATATTTGAATTTTCTGGAAATGTCCCCGAAAGTCCTCTTCATTCTGAATGAATTTTGCATAACTGGTAAACCGTAAGAGATAGACAACAATTTTACCACACAGAAAATGTAGATCTCGTTAAAACACACAATTTATGTCATATACATTTTTTGTGTGGAGTAAACCATTTCCGAGGTATTCCTTGTTATTTCTTTGAATTTTCCAATACTTATACTTTTTCTCAATTGGGAATTCGTTATTCGTTTTTTTATGTCCTGGACAAGCAAAGGGAATAGAATGCGCCACATAGCAACCAGCGATAAAATATTTGACTATCGCTTAAAAGCTACCATATTCCCCTTGCATCTACAAGAAAATTAGCAATAAGATTGATATCTCGATTAACATGAAGTAGGTGGAGAATAAATGTTTGTAAAAATAGTTTCTACATGAGTAGAGAAAATCATGTGAGTGCAACATATCAGATTTTTTCCCCTCTTTCTTTTTACTTTCTCTCCCCCGTACATAGTACGTAGACAAGGTATTGCATTCCACCCAAAAATTCGAATACCAAGATTTCAACCGAACTACATATTTTGAGACGCCTTCGATCCAGAAAAAGAACTTTTAGAGAAAGCTATTTGTATGTGTGTGTCTGTGAAGAGCATAGCTCAAAAACGAAAAGTAGGATAAATACCAAACTTGGTAGCTACGTTCAGTACCTTCCTTCCAAATATTTGACATGAAAATTTTCAAGAAAATCCTACCATTCAAAAACTACCCTTTCGTGAAATATTTTTCGAGATTGATTTTCTAAAAAAAATGGCTCTAACGATTTTGTTTAAAAGGCCATGTATTAAATATATTTACATGACAAATAAAATGTATATATTAAATTTTCTGGGAATTGCCTGCAAAGTTCTCTTCATTCGGAAGGAACTTTGTATAATCTTGTATAACTGGTAAACGTTAGAAAACGTACTACATAAAAATGTAGATCTCTTTAAAACACACAATTTATTTAAAAAAAAATAATTGTGGCGTAAGCCATTCATTTATTCTTATTAATGGTTCGAATTATTCAATACTTAGCCATTCTTATAAAGTTCTGTCGATTTTCAGTTGTTTCTCGCGATGTCATGGAAACAGTATATGGAATTTTAAGGCCAGCATATAGCAACCAGTTGTTTAACATTTGACTATCGCTGTTATCTTTGTATCTACAGAATGGACTATTTAAGTTGAGACTGTACAATATCTCCAAAACTAATCGTTGTAGAAAGAAATGTCTTTAATAAACGTTGCTTGATGTTATGGGGGAAAATAAATGCCATTAATCGTGTTTTTTTAAAATAGGAATCTACATTTTGTATGTTGTTTCCTCATTAGAAAATGGGAGATAAAAAGTTGTTTATTTTGTGAATGAGGAAAGAGGAAAAAAAATAATTAAAAAAGTTGATTTCGAATTACGAAATGTAACTAGACCCTAAAATGACGGTCCAACCATTCATTGCGCTCTTCGTACACACCCATTGAGAATTTTCGTTGTTATTTACGTGTGTGTAACAACAATTGCAAAGTCTTTATACAAATCCTGTTTAGTATTTTTATGAGGAATGAGAAAACAACATAACAAAGATAGATTCCCATTTGTCGTCCTCCGTGGACTAGTGGTACCGTGCTAGCCTCTTGTTCCCGAGCTCCCGGGTTCAAACCCGGCGGAGGGCGATGGATTTTTTCGGGGCGTAAAAATCCTTAGCATGGCTTCCTTCGGGATGGAAGTAAAGCTGGTGGTCCCTTGTCGTAGATTTACGGCACGTAAAAGAACCTCAAGCCTGATAAAGAGGCCTCTGAGCAAAATTACCGGTCTTTCACACCCAATATAGAATGGGACGCTAAGGACCATATTAATTAAAAAGCGTTCATAAATAAAACTCAATGTAATTTAAGATTCCCATTTAAAAAATCTTAATTGACGCTAAAATGACCATTAAAACGTCCTCCAAATAAATCACGACTAGTGGCATTTACTTTCCCCCATAATATCAAGCAACTTTTACTAAAGACATTTCTTTCTACAACGCTTAGTTTTGGAGATATTGTACAATCTCAACTCGGATGGTCCATCTTGCATAACGAAATGTAGTAGACAGGAAAATAAGCCTTAGTAAGAATAGTTTGTATACTCGCTAATAAACGATAGAGGGTAGAGAAAGTCATGTGAATGTAGATATTGTTAGTCTCTCTGAAGGTATCAGTTTGACATTCATCTCGTTTACTTCTCCGCTCTATAGAACATTCTGGTACGGCGTCAAACGCTGAGGCTGAAGTGCAAGGAAACTCGAGGAAGGATTTGTCGGAAGCTTCTGAGAAAGTATGTCCTTGGAAGTTTAAAAGCCGGCGCCTCTCTTTCCTGATGCAGGAAACATTGCAACTGTTCCCCCTGACTGGAATCTTAATGCTGACATCTTTAATGTTCTCCGTCTCCACTCGCACCCTCTCGGCCAGTGATGACAACATAACCTCTATACCCCATGCACTTACTTCAAATAGAAGGCTTATAAAAAGGTGTTAATAGCTTGGAAGAATATTGTAAACAATGAGGTCTGGTGGTAAACATTAATAAAACGAAAACAATGGCACATCAGTTAAGTGACCGCCGCGACTTCGTTGAGTTGCGCGTATACGGTTGACCCAATTTTCAATGACAGAAGAACGTAAATTAGGTCCAACTTCACGAATAACACGCGTGATGTTATTCATAAGATCATTTACTGTTTCTGGCTTGTTGACATAAACTCGAGATTTAACATAACCCCACAAGAAGTAATCCAACGACGTTAAATCACATGACCTCGGGGCCAGTTAACATCACCACCACGGGAAATGATAAAACCTCTGAACTTCTCCTTCAAAAGATCGATTGTTTCGAGAGCAGTATGACATGTGGCACTATCTTGCTGGAACCAGATGCTTCTTAGATCCATACCATCCAATTGAGGCCAAAAATAGTCCCTTATAAGAGCCCGGTATCTTTCTCCATTGACAGTTAGAGCTTCTCCATCTTCATCTTGGGAAAAATATGGACCAATGATTCTAGCATATCAAAATCCACCACACAGTAACCTTTTGAGGATGAAGTGGCCGTTCTTGAATCTGTATTGGATTGTGATTGCTCCAATAGCGGCAATTTTGTTTGTTAATACAGTCATCTATCCAAACGTGGGCTTCGTCGCTGAAGATGATTTTTCGACAAAAATCCGGGTCAGCTTCCAATTGCTCCATAGCCCAGTCAGCAAATACATGGCGCAACCTATGGTCGTTGGGCTTTAATTCTTGAGCTAACGTCATTTTGTAAGCGTGAAACTTCAAGTCCAGATGCAGAATTCGCTAAGTTGTGGTAGGTGAAAGCCCCAATTCTTTTGCTCGACGAGCAATTGATTTGTTTCCGTTCTCGCGTACACTCTCACGAACGGCGCCTATGTTTTCGTTGGAGCGCTTACGTCGATTACGTACAGGCGTTCTTTGATCGCTGACAGAACCACTTCTTTCAAACTTATCGTTTTCTCGCAGGGACGATTATGCACACCGTAAACTTCACGCAATACACGGAAGGATTGGCGAACAGATGATCCATTTTGATAATGAATGTTCACAATTTCTACGCGTTGCTGAATGCTGTAACGTTCCATGGCTATTTGTCAATAACAACTGTAACCACATGAAAAAATGAATGCTGTAACTCAATAACAACGGCAGCTATCACATGTTAAAAATAGGACACACTTGTTGAAAGACCCTTTATAATGGCTAGAACTACAAAATGTTAAACATTACTCCTAAATAGGAAAATGGAACAAACATCTATCAGTAATTAACTATAAAGCGCGAAGGCAGTTAAATGAAGTATTACGTACCCTCTCGCGGATACCGGATGTACCTGTAGACACATTAGAAAACATGTATAACTCTATGATAAGGCCGATTTTGTTATACGGAAGTGAAAGAGCAGATCATGTAAGTAAAACGCAGGTAGCATTTTGGAAAAGGGTTCTTGGAGTTTCACAAGGCACATCAAATTCGGGGGTATTGAGGGAGGTGGAATGTTATGATGACACAATACACTGTAAAATAAGAGCAGTGAAGTACTGGCTGAGGCTGCTGCAGGGGAATAACTCCACACTACTATCCAAATGTTATAAACACCAGCGAGAAAACCTGTCTCCTAAGTTTTGAGCAGCTGATTTGGAAAGGGGTTTGACGAGAATAGGAATGGGGTCAGTATGGCAAGGAACTGAAACAAATGACAAAAACATATGGAAAGGTGTCAAAAGAAGTTTAAGAGACATCAACCAACAGGAAATAGAATCGGATTGTAAACTTAAACCTTCTCTAAGCCTAGCAAATGAAATAAAATTGAATTGGGGTAAAGAGGCATATATACTTAATTTAGGAAGAAAGGAAAGATCAGGAGTGGCGTGGATTAGACTGGAGGGCTGGAGGGCACAGAAAATGATTGGCGATTCTGGCAGGAGAATCTGTCCATTCTGTGATTTGGATGAGGACTGGGTACATACATTGGTGTGCAAAACCTAAGAACGAGATGGGTAAAGTAACATAACAAATGAACTACTTGGTGGAAGTAGATGAAGGTGCGGGAGCGTGTTGCCAGAGGTCTCTCACACGTACACAGAAAGCTGGACGTCACATGGCGTGAGTGTAGCGACCCTATAATGCCAAATGGGTCTGGTCCCGCAACACGGACAGTTGACGGTGTGTGGCAATTAGCGAGATGTTACGGTGCACTGTAGTGGTGTTCTTCATTGCAACATGGCCCGTAAACACCATTTGGATGACTTCACACGGGGAAGAATCATCGGGAAACTGGAAGAAGGTCGAAGTGTGACGAGTGTTGCTCAGGAGTTTGGAATTGCTCACAGCATTGTTTCACTGCATGGGAAACCTTCCAAACCACAGACACTGCTGTCCGTGGTGGCCATACGCCCTTTTAAGCACCATGTATCTGTTTCTGTAAATCTAGAGAGCCATCATATGTCGTATTGACTTTAGTGTAGCTTATGGTCTATGAATAAAAGTGGCATTTCTGTTCGTCTCATTGCATATTTAGTTTAGTTGCCTACTGTAGCAGTTGCCTCTATGTATGATTCAAGTTTCATCGAGCTATGTGTCACAGCATGCGAAGATTACTTTTGTCCTTAGATTTTGCACGCCAGGTATTTTGGCGGAATGTGCTCAGTGGGAGAACCAGCGAACAATTAAACTCAAAGGAAAATTCTGAAGTCCGTCAAGAAAGTGATTGGCATGTTGAGCTTGACCAGAGGAACTGACAAAACATGGGCAACTTCTTGGCTAAAGTGCGCGAAGCTAGGTCAAATTTATTCAGTTAGACAAAGGTAATTTACCTCTATTTTCTTTTTTCTTGTTCTTTTTACTTTCTCTATTACGTATAGTAAGTAGTGGAAGTATTGTATTCCATCCAAAAATTCGATACCGAGATTTCACCGGAAGTATATGTTTTGAGACGCCCTGAATCCAAAAAAAGCATTTTTGGAAACATGTCCGTGTGTGTGTGTGTGTGTGTGTGTGTGTCTGTGAACAGCATAAATCAGAAACGAACAGTCGGATAAACACCAAACTTGGTATTTAGATTCAGTATCTTCCAGAGATGCGACACGAAGCTTTTCAAGAAAATCCCCCCCATTATCCTTTACCCGGAACATTTTTCGAAAATTCTAATTTTCTCAAAAATGGCTCTAACTATTTTGATTAAAATATCATATATTTAAGATATTTTCATGACAAATGAAATGTATATCTCGAATTTTCTGGAAATGTCTCCAAAGTATTCTTCATTGTGAACGACTTTTGCATAACTGGTAAACCATAAGAGATAGACAAAATTTTACTACACAAAAAATGTAGATCGCGTTAAAATACACAATTTATGTCATATACATTTTTTGGATTCAGGGGGTCTCAAAACATGTATTTCCGGTGAAATCTCGGTATCCAATTTTTGGGTGGAATACAATACTTCCCCTACTTACTATACGTAGTAGAGAAAGTAATAAACGACTGTGAGTAGAGAGGGACACTGTGCCAAAAATTAAAACAGTTTATAAAACGATGTCCAGCGAGAGCGCCTTAGGTCGCTGTTGACGATAGCGACCCCTACATGAATTTTTCACCGGCCGGGAACAGAGAAGGGAGGACATCCCCGTGACCATGGTAACCAAACACTGCGGCGGCGGCGAGGGGCGGCGGCGAATGGCGCGTGGCGCCAGCGCAGGAAAGGCTTGGCATCGATCTCTAGCGAGGGCGTTAACCAACGGGATGCAGTAGTACCATTTCTTGATCTGGGCAACATTGTCTTGTGTCATTCAACCGATTTTCACAGTCCCTTCACTGTTGTTCCCGAAGGACATAGGATATATATCGATTTCAAAATATTTTAAACAGGGGAGTTTCATATTCACGCTAACCAGGTTCAGTTCAGTTTTATTTATTTATATGTCGCCTTCAACATGTCATGTCATATAGGCTCTTTTAAAGTCCCTTTGCTTCAATGTCTGTTGTTGATTCTGCTGCCGCTGCTACAGTGATTGCCTAAGAGATCTGTCTCTCTTTCTCAGGGTATGCGTAGAAAGGATGACACGGTTTAAATTGAAGATTGTTTTATTAGCCCCACGTTTTGGGAAGCCAATTTGAAGAAGCTGTTTTGTTGGTGTAGGTGTTGTTTGCAACACGCTTGGGGCGTCAATTTGAGAAGATATGTATTATGTTAGTTGTTTATTTATTTAGCTCCATGTATGGACACCAATTTGAAGTAGAATTGTTCTTTACGTTGTTTGCTGCTACGTATGAAAAGTCAGTTTGAAGATGTATTGAAGGATTTGTATTATAGTTCAACTGTTGGGGAGCCGAATTTAAAATTGGTTGCAACCGCACGTATAGTAAACAGTTTCCGGTAGCCTTCGCCGCAAATGTATTTTTAGGTGGCCTTTGCCCCAAGTTTAAAAAATATTAACTTCGTAATTAAACTGTTTCTTTAAGTATTAAATAATTATGTTTGCCTCGGCTGCGTCAGTATTGTTGTCTAGAGACATGTTTCTCTTGGCAGGGTTGTGGTGCGACTGAAGAATGTAGGCTTACACAGATTATAATTTTTAATTCACTCCTTTTATTAATTCTTGACACAAATTAAATAGCACTTCACTGATATCGAGAGCTGTGAGATTCTTTTATTTAATACTTGCACCTTTTAATACATATACTATTTTCGTCTCACACGAATACGTATTTAATTTCTCGAGGACGCATCATGCATTCGGTTACTATCACTGTCTGCAGGCAACTGACTAGATTTCAACCGTCTAAACTTGTAAATTTCTATATTTCAAGTCTCTGATTGGCTATTTTTACTCCAATGGAATACCTGCACTCAACTAAAGCTTTTTCTGGTTGTTGATTGGCTATTTTTTTATAAACTGTCACTAAAATTACATTAATGCTTCTAAGAATCACAAATAACATTTAAACTCTCAAACTCATTATTGCCTCAAGGTTACCTCATTGTTAGCAACGTTTAACTTATTATTCTCACAGCTCCTACATTATTAAATTACGTAATATATTCACATAACATTATTACACATGGATACAATAATATAAGCATATACAATGACTGTTACATACATTTTACAAATTATTACATACACATATTGCTTCAAGGCGGGCTGTTATTGAATTTACATATTATATAATTTGACTGAAAATCATTTAAGTGTTAAAAATACTGCCTCAAAATTCACTGTGAAATTTAATATGATCTAATACTTAAGCTATTGTAGTGAATTGTCGACCGTTTGACGATAAAGAATGAAACTGATTATAAATCGTAGCAGTCGAAACTATAACGATAGAATTATGAGGGAAGTCCCAGAAGTACCCGACCTGACGTATATATAGCGGTTGTTGTTTCAAACAAATGACTGTGGTAGAGAGTGCCACCCTTATAAAGCTTAAGTTTGAAGTTTGACGATGTTACGTTGTTTAGTAATTGTTTGGCAGCCATCAATAGTGAACTCTCTCAGCGAATTTGTAAACATGAATAAAACTGACCATCGTTATGTGATACAATACTTTCATTTGAAAGGTCTTAGTCCAACTAATATTAAAGCTGAGCTAGATTATACTCTGGGGGAGTCTGCTCCTTCGTTTATAACAGTAAAATATTGGGTGGCAGAGTTTAAGTGAGGCCGTACGAGCTGCCAAGACGAACATCGCAGTGGTCGACCAAATGAGGTGACCACACCAGAAATACTAACTGAAAATTTAGACATGAGAAAGCTGTGTGCAAGATGGGTGCCGCGTTTACTCACAATGGAACAAAAGCAGCGTCGTGAAGATGTTTCAGTCGAGTGTTTGGCGATGATTCGCTGCAATAAAACAGAGTTTTTGTGTCGATTCATAACCGTGGATGAAACATGGGTCCATCACTTCACACCTGAGACGAAGGAACAGTCAAAACAGTGGATTGAAAGGGGAGAATCGGCACCAAGAAGGCGAAGACAGTTCCATCTGCAGGCAAGGCCATGGCGTCAGTTTTTTGGGATGCGTGTGGGATAATTGTCATTGATTATCTTCAAAAAGGAAAAGCAATCAATGGCGAGTATTATGTAAACTTATTGCAGCGTTTTAATGATGAAATCAAGCAAAAACAGCCGCATTTAGCGAAAAAGAAAGTTCTGTTTCATCAAGACAATGCACCAGTTCACACATCCATGACTATTTTGCACAGCTCAACTGTTCTCACTATAAACAGGGTATCGAAGCTATTGAACACCGCTGGGAAAAGTGTATCGAGCTGAAAGACTATGTAGAGGAATAAAGATGTTTTTTCCCAAATGTTTTGTGTTTTCTTTGTTAGGTCGGGTACTTCTGGACAGTTAACCTTTAGGGTATCAATTTTACGTTTTGAAATAGCTGTTTCCGCAATAAAAAAAATTAGAAGAAACTTGCCGTGAGTCGCTAAAATGCTTACCGGCAAGACCCCTCACGATGGCCGCTAAATTTTACTCACACAAGCGCGTCACTGAGCGTTTAAAATAACCACAGTAATCACCAGATTAAGTGACTGATTTTGAAGAAAGAGTGACACGAATGCCTTTAATTAGAATGTACCCTTATACTAACTCAAGCTCAGCCTACATAATTCTGCCCTGCCAACATCCCTTCATATGCGCTCCAGTCTCAAAACTCGTATGCGTATGTACACTGTTACTAGGCGGTACCACCCCGGCTCTCAGAATTTCATTACCTTTCTCTTTTTCAGAATTTCTGCTTACATGACTGTTCAAACGTACTGAATTTATAACCTAACTGCATTACAGGAATCTCTCGCTCCTCATTCTGTTACTAATGACTTTATCTAATATGACTCGCTAATTACATATCTTTGGTAAATCTTTCAAGTTATAAATTGCTAAACATTGATTTAATATACGGAAATTATTTTCTTCCCATCAACAATTACGGTATCATATTATATTCACACATAATTCCAGATTCTAGGGAGGATGGCGAATAAACCTGGCTAAAGAAAACTCCACACCCTCCAGCCGGGAATCGAACCCGGGACCTGTAGTCCTCCGTGGTGTCGAGCTTACCATGCTATCCTTTAGTTCCCGAGATCGCGGGTTCAAACCCGGTGAAGAAGGGTGAAGGATTTTTTTCGGGCATAAAAATCCTTAGCATGGCTTCCTTCGGAAGGGAAGTAAAGCCGGTGGTCCCGTGTCGTAGTTTTACGGCACGTAAAAGAACCTCAAACCTGATAAAGAGGCCTCTGAGCAAAATTACCGGTCTTTCACGCCCAATATAGAATGGGACGCTAAGGACCACAGCAGTTAAAGAGCGTTCATAAATAAAACGAAAAGAAGCCAGAACCTCCGGATCTGAAGGCTATACGCTACCTTAAACCTACTAGGCCTGTTGATATTTTCAACCACTTGTGTAGAAAATTGCAACATTTCATCAATCTGGACAAATCGTGGGTCACACGTGTTTTAGCTGTCAGCGAAAATTAATAGGCTAAACATGACTTTCAAAAGTTACCCCTATCCATATTTTCAACCCCTTATACTGATGCATCCGTAAATGCCGGAGAAGTCAGCCAGTCAGAAATAAGGAGCGAAGCTTTTATTAGGTATTTCTTATTTATTCAGAAAGAAAAAAAACTTTCAGCTTTCTCAAAAGTAGCCACTGGTATTTTAGGGAGAGAAGGGCGGAAAAAATTGTAACTATGGCGCGTCTTCTTTTGAACATAAGTTAAAAAGTGAAATTAATTGAGTACAGATGATTTTGGGGAATATTCATTGATCCTTTAAGCGCAAAACTGCAATATTCTACATAAAATTGACCTTGAGTTTGAACTGTTTGCAGAGCTTACTAAAGAGGTCAGGTCTTGCCCCAACCATCAGCCCAATAACTTCAGTTGATAAACTATACCTATCAAGTTAGTAGGGGGATGATAGGCTCATAGATTCGATATTTCCTAACACGCACATAGTAGATAGAGAAGGTATTGCATTCCAACCAAAAATTCAATACCAAGATTTGTGAACAGTATAATTCAAAAACCAAATGTCAGATAAATACCAAACTTGGTATTTAGGTTCAGTACCTTACAAAGATGCGACACGAAGATTTTCAAGAAAATTCTCCCACCCCAAACTACGCTTTACACGCAACATTTTTCTAAATTTTTTTATTTTCCAAAAAATAGCTCTAACGATTTTGAATAAAGTACCGTATATTAAAGATATTTATATAACAAATAAAATGTATATCTTGAATTTTCTAGGAATAGGCTGTGAAGTCCTCTTCATTCGGAAGGAATTTTGTATAACTGGTAAACGTTAAGCGTTAGATGAAAGCGTACTACAAACAAAATGTAGATCTCTTTAAAACACAGAATTTATTTATTTTAAGGCCAGCATATAGGTCCAGTTGTTAAACATTTGACTATCGCTGTTTCCTTTGTTTCTATAACGAAATGTGTAGTGTAGCTGTTTCTGTAAAGGTTTATTTGGATTAAAATGTAGTAGATAGAAAAATAAGCTTTAGTAAGAATAGTTTGTATACCCACTGATAAGGATAGATTTTTTTAAATTTTTTTTACTATCTTTTACATTGAACACACGTTCACTACTGCGTTTATACAACCAGACTCTACGGTGGATAGGGAATGGTTCTGGATAAAGAAAAATTCCACGGGCATCGAACCCGGGACCTCTGGATTTAAAAACCAGACTGCTGACCAAAATGGACAAAAATTTGGACACTTGCACTTTAGGTAGGAGTACAAATTCAAAAAACACCCCCATGTACTAATACAATGCAGGGTATGGCAGGTGTTAGATGATAACCTTGGAATAATTTTTAGGTTATAATCAAAGTACGAATAATCCACATCAATGTAGGTTTGCATATCTATGCAGATCATAAGGCAGGAGTTATTTTCAGAATCTATAAAGCAAACTATACACTTTTTGGGGCTCTAAAGGGAAAATATATGAAATTTTGTCCAGGGTGATCAAACAGTGCAAGTTTGGAAGCTAGAGTAGGTGTATTTTTCGTAACTTATACGGTAGTACTTTGCCGGGTCCTAAAATACAGATAGGTGTAACCAGGATGAGCTGATGTATCCCTGGAGAATGTGTTGTCTCGCAGCAGTAAACCAATGAAGTGAGTGGTTAAATACATTAGTAAACGTGATCATCTACGTTATACTGTTCTGGTGTGGGTTGTTGCCACACGATAGCTATGATGCTAAACAGAAATAGAGCGTTCCGGACATCTGTTCACCCTCTACAAAAATATTGAGCGCCTCGTTAACTTTTGAGAATTGTTTTTGTTATATTCCTGTTTGTTAATGCATTAATATTTGAAACATCTGCAAGTTTGCTAATCTGTGTTTATATTTTCAAATTTAATGACAGTCATGTGTTCCTTTGTTTGGAGAAAGGAACTGTGTTTCATTTGTTTTTCTTCGAATGCACAGTTACAATTTGTTTTCCATTACATAGAAATTTATGTGATTTGTTGTGTTAATGGGGTTAGAATCAGCCAGAGATCTTTTAGTTTAATGTTATTTGATCTACATTGGAAACTTAAACTTTGTTGGGGAAGCGGGCTCGTTCGGAAATGCACTGTGAGCCCATGTTGCTCGCAATACTTGTGCAGTTGTTCGTGTCCGGCCATCACCATGGCAACGTGTGACCTGCACCACATTATCCCCCCATAACAATAATAATCGCCTCTCTTTTTTTTCTTTTGCGTCGTTTGTTTCCGGGCACTATCTCCCGAGTTTCATTTGTCTAATTTCGATGGATAAGGGAAATGGCGTTACCTTGGCACCCAGAAGTCGCCATGGCAACGTGAATTATACACAAAACAAGCGCGACACGGGAATAGATTCATAAATAAGTGGCCAGGCCGCCGCTAGGTGCGCAGTCGCGGTGGGAAAAGGAGGACGATTTGCATTGAGCAAGAAAATTGTTTGTCCTCTAAGATATTGATGACGTTACGAAACAAGAACGCATCGCGGTGTTGGAGGAGGCGGAACGTTTTTTTCCTGCGGCTCGATAACACCAACATGTTGCTCAACTGTTGACTTCAGGATGATGACCCTATTTTAATGATCGCTGTAAAAGAAGCAAGCACGAGTTAATTAATTTACGTTTAGTAGTACAGGGTGGAAGCCGACACCGTGACGTCATTTTATGGGGTGGTATAACTTTGCAAGCTCGCAATTTCCCTGCAGGCAGTACAAAACTTTTACATTTGAGAATTATCTGTTCTGCTCGCGTTATTACGATTCTTTTGTTTCTCTTCCTTTCCTCTCGTTCTCTCATTCTCTCCGGCTCTCTGCCTAATACACACGTCATATATTCTGAAAAACCATAAAAGTCTATGTATAGTAAGTAGGGGAAGTATTGTATTCCACCCAAAAATTCGATACCGAGATTTCACCGGAAATATATGTTTTGAGGCCCCCTGAATCCAAAAAAAAAAACATGTTTGGAAACATGTCTGTGAACAGCATAACTCAGAAACGAACAGTTGGATAAACACCAAACTTGGTATTTAGGTTCAGTATCTTCCAGAGATGCGACACGAAGGTTTTCAAGAAAATCCCCCACCCCAGATTACCCTTTACATGAGACATTTTTCGAAAATTTTAATTTTCTCAAAAATGGCTCTAACGAATTTGATTAAAATATCATATGTTTAAGATATTTTCATGAGAAATGAAATGTATATCTCGAATTTTCTGGGAATGTCTCCAAAAGTATTCTTCATTGTGAACGACGTTTGCATAACTGGTAAACCATAAGAGATAGACAAACTTTTACAACACAAAAAATATAGATCGCGTTAAAATACACAATTTATGTCATATACATTTTTTTTTGTTGGATGAACCATTTTCGAGATATTGCTTGTTATTGCCTTAAATTTCCCAATACTTTTTCTCAAATGGAAATTCGTTGTTCATTTTTTTATGTCCTGGACATACAAAGAGAATGGAATGCGTCACATAGCAACCAGCTCTTAAAACATTTGACTATCGCTTATAACCTACCATATTCCCCTTGTATCTACAACAAAATTACCAATAAGATTAACATCTCGATTAACATGAAGGATATGGAGAATAAGCGTTTGTAAAAATAGTTTGTACAAGAGTAGAGAAAGTTATGTGAGTGTAACACATCAGATATTTTTTTTTATAAAAAGGTCCATTAAGAAAATCCTTGCACCCCAAACCATGCTTTACATACAAACATTTTAATTATTTTTATCTTAAAAATGGCTCTAATGGATTTTATTAAAATAGCATAAATTAAAGATATTTACATGATAAATAAAATGTTTGTCTAGAATTTTCTAAGAAGTGAAGTCCACTTCATTTGAATGAATTTTGTAAAGTTTTGCATAACTGTCAAACCATAAGAGGTAGAAAAATATGGCAACTAAGCAAACAGTTTATTTCAAGTAAATATTTTGTGGTACTTTGTATTTCTTCGAATTTTCCAATATTTCACATTTTAAAGGCTTGACCTCGCGCCAGCATCCTGAAGCGGTCAGAATAGTTTGTGTAAGAGATGTAAAAATAAAGGATAGTGTTTACAGCCGAAAGGTCATGACCAACGACAATTATTGTCTCCTTCCTTGCCATTGTGCTAAGTACAAAATTGTGACAACAGGTGGTGTGCTGACGCATCACGTGGGTGAACGTTCTACTTACGAAACTCCCAAGTTTGTATGCGCATATATATCCGGTTTCTTAATCGTTTTAACATATCGCATGATTGACAAAGTCATTGACACAGTTTCGGAATACCTTCGTAGTCACAAACACTCGTAACCTGTTGCATCATTTCGCTAATCTTGTTACAAAAAATGTACAATTGTAACAGTTTCCAAGCTATAAACCGTAGTAATATTATAAACACAGAAAATTTGTTTGAAAGTGTGTGTATGCAGGGAAATCTTTCTCCATTGTAAACCTCTTATTCTTTCTGACGGACATGGGCTATAAAAATAATCATAATTTAATTTCATAAATTACTAAAATATTAAAAAGGATTTACAAGGCCCTTGTACTTGAATACGAGCCCATTTGAGTCATAAGGAACGTACATGCCAAGAACTCTTTGACGTTTACTCTTATACAAACTAAACATTTGCAGAAACTATCTTATTGCTAATTTTCTTGTAGATACAAGGGGAATTGGTAGGCTTTAAGCGATAGTCAAATGTTTTAAGAGCTCGTTGCTATGTGGAGTATTCCATTCTCTTTGTATGTCCAGGACATAAAAAAATGAATAACGAATTCCCATTTGAGAAGTATTAGTATTGGAAAATTCAAACAAATAAGGAATATCTCGGAAATGGTTCACTCCACAAAAAAAAAGTATATGACATAAACTGTATGTCTGAACAAGATCTACATTTTTTGTGTACAACAATTTTATGTATGTCTTACGGTTTACCAGTTATGCAAAAGTCATTCAGAATGAAGAGGACTTTTGGGGACATTCCCAGAAAATTCAACATATACATTGCATTTGTCATGAAAATATCTTAAATATATGATATTTTAATCAAAATCGTTTCAGCCATTTTTGAGATAATCAAATATTTCTAAAAATGTTCCATGTAAAGGGTAGTCTAGGGTGGGGGGATTTTCTTGAAAACCTTCGTGTCGCATCTCTGGAAGATACTGGACCTAAATACCAAGTTTGGTGTTTATCCGAGTTTTCGTTTTTGAGCTATGTCGTTAGGAGACAGACAAACATATTGAAGTTTTTCTAAAAGGCTTTTTTTTTATTCAGGGGCCTCAAACATGCATTTCCGGTGAAATCTCGATATCGAATTTTTTGAGTAGAATGCAATAGGAGGAAGCCCCTGAAGCCGGGGCAGAACACCTCACGCAGACCAGCCGGTCCCTTGTGCTTCTACCGTAACTGCCGGGAGGGAGGGATGAGGGGAGAGACCCAAAGGAGAACTAGATCCGGATGACAACGGGCGCTAGCATAGACGGGGTCCCTAACGTTTACACATTGAACTTCGCACGAGCCTCCGGGTGTCCCCCGAAAGCACCTAGAGGCGGGTTCCATCCGAACAGTCCCTGGAGGACATCAGGATGAAGCTTTCACAGAGCGCAAGCCACCGCCCAGCCGCAACCCTGAAACTGATGATGGGTACAGGAAACGATGGGCAGGAGAGTCGTGGTAGAAGATGAACCACTCCAGTATTCGCCTGCCGACCCGGGTCAGAGTGGGCAGTCACACACGTTACCGCGGCGCCGTAAAACAAAACACAATCGAATCTGTTTGTAACGACGCGATGCCAATACCAACATATTCTAATAACACTCAGGTAACAAGTCGGTCGAGTTTAAAAAGTAGCCCCTGCAACGTCGGCCAGGCAATTAGCATCTCATAAAAACATTTGTTTATCTCAATTAATATGATGCATATGTAGGAGAAAACTTTTGTAGCAATAGCTTGTGGAAGGTGGGCAGAGAGAGCCATATGAGTGTAACACATCGGTTTTTTTTTCTTTTTTCAAGGAACCTCGAAATATGTATTTCCAATGAAATTTTTGGGTGGAATACAATTATTCTTTCTCTAAGGTAGTGTTGGAGAGTGTAAATACGAGGGCGTATTGATAAGTCCATGACTTTGACGAGAGATAGCGTTCTAATCACAGACTTTTTGTTTGCACCCAAGTCTTACATCTATTCTTCGTCGTTATTTGTTTCTTAGAACATTTTTGAGAGCGTCTAAAATAAGCAGATGTATGTTGCTTCGTAGTAAATAGAGAAAAGTGAACTTCGTGTTCTGATAAAGCACCACTTTTTGCGTGGTAAGACGGTGAAGTAAACAGAAGAAAAGCTGAACAAGTATTGTGGGGACTCTGCTCCAATCACATGGTATGGTTCACAGAATTTCGATGTGGCCGTTCGAGCACAAGATGCCGTGAGCACAGGGCGGCTGTTGAGGTCGCAATAGAAGAAATGGTGAACAAAGTTCACGATATTGTGTTGGAAGACCCCCGAGTGAAAATCCGTGAGACCGTAAACATCTCGAGTGAACGGGTGTATAACATTCTGCACGAATTTTGGGGTATGAGAAAGCTGTGAGCAAGATGGCTGCCGCGATTGCTCACAGTTGAGGACAAGCGGAATCGTGTGACATTTCACAGGGATGTTTGAACATGTTCCAGCGCAACCCAAATGAGACTTTACGACGTGATATAACGGTTGATGAAACATGGGTCCATTACTATCAACCTGAAACCAAACAACAATCAAATCCTTCGGCGAACCTGCTCCAAAGATAGCGAAAATCATTCCGTCAGCAGGAAAAATCATGGCAGCTGTCTCTTGGGATTCACAAGGGGTGATAGACATCCACTACCTGGAAAAGAGTACAACGATCACAGGTCCATATTATGCCGCAATGCTGGATCAGTTTCATAAGAAATTGTTAAAGAAACGACCCCTTTGGTGAAGAAGAAAGTTATCTTTCACCAGTATCATGCACCCGCATACAAGTCAGCCATTGCCATCGCAAAATTTGTGGAACTGGGCTACGAACTGCTACCTCACCCACCATATTCTCCAGATCTGGCTCCGAGCAACTTCTTTCTCTTCGTAAACCTGAAAAATTGACTCACTGGGAAGAAATTCACGTCCAGTGAACACATAATGGCAGAAACAACCTCACACTTTGCAGACTTCAAAAAATCATAGTTTTTGGAAGGGTTTAAAAAGTTGGATAAATGTTGGACAATGTGTATTGAATTGAAAGGAGACTACACTATGTGATCAAAAGTATCCGGGCACCCCCACAAACATACGTGTTTCATCTTAGGTGCATTGTGCTGCCACCTACTACCTGGTACTCATCCGCGACGTCAGTAGTCATTAGATATCGTGAAACAGCAGAATGGGACGGTGATTGGGTGTCACTTGTGTCAGAAGTCTGTATGCGAGATTTCCACACTCCTAAACATCCCTACGTCCACTGTTTCTGATGTGATAGTGAAGTGGAAACGTGAAGGGACATGTACAGCACAAAAGCGTACAGGCCGACCTCATCTGTTGACTGACAGAGACCGCCGACATTTGAAGAGAGTCGTGAAGAGTAATATGCATACATCTATCCAGACCATCGCACAGGAATTCCAAACTGGATCAGGATCCACTCCAAGTACTATGACAGTTAGGCATGAGGTGAGAAACCTTGGATTCCATGGTTGATCGGCTGCTCATAAGCCACATATCACGAAGGAAAATGCCAAACGACGCCTCGCTTGGTGCAAGGAGCGTCAACATTACAGGATTGAACAGTGGCAAAACGTTGTGTGGAGTGACGAATCACGCTACACAATGTGGCGATCCGATGGCAGGGTGTGGGTATGACGAATGCCCGGTGAACGTCATCTGCCAGCGTGTGTAGTGCCAACAGTGAAATACGGAGGTGGTGGTGTTATGGTGTGGTCGTGTTTTTCCTGAAGGGGGCTTGTACCCCTTGTTGTTTTGCGTGGCACGATCACAGCGCAGACCTACATTGATATTTTAAGCACCTTCTTGCTTCCCACTGTTGAAGAGCAATTCGGGGATGGCGATTGCATCTTTCAACGCGATCGAGCACCTGAGTGAAAGTATGCCTGCGAGAGTAAACGCTGTCATCAAGGCTAAGGGTGGACCAACACCATATATGTATTCCAGCATTACAGATGGAGGGCGCCACGAACTTGTACGTCATTTTCAGCCAGGTGTCCGGATACTTTTGATCACGTAGGATCGTAAAGGATCGAATATTACCAACATAACAGTAATAATTACTTAGGCTTTCACGGCCTCACAAAATAACAAAGGAACAGCGTGTTCAGCATCATTCGTTGATCTCCTCTCCGACATTGATCATGGAGTAATAACACAGCCAAAAGCTATGCCACCTGTGACTAAGCTTGCGCAAATGTAGAGGCGCTACAATCGCTTCACTGAAAACTTAACAAAATTTCGAACTGTATTATGTCAGACTGTGATAACAGCATAAGCATCAAACCAGACAAAATATAACTTCCTATTCTTATTTATCTTCACATGGCTATTTATAGTGTATTGATATAAAACAACAAACACATGCAACAAAACAGCATTTACTACAAAACTCTAATGTGCTTAAACGTTGCTATAACTGGCGCAACCGTCTAGACACGTGAAAATCTTAATGACAGCTATGAAGCGAGTTACATACCAGATCAGGAGGTGACCGGCCGCCTGCATGCTGCAGGAGTGCGTGGGACAGTCATTGTCAAATATCCACACACCAGTTATGCACTACACTACACGATAAACTTATAGTTATATACAGTATATTTAAATCCACCGTTGTAAAATGCCCTTAATATAGAAACACTGTCAACCATCTGCCTCCAGTTCTTCCACACCTGACAGCCCTTCCTCTTCTGCGGAATCACTCACATCATTGCCGCCATCACTGCTGTCGCTACTTTCTGCACCATTATCCTGGATGAGAATTTTTTCTAATTGATTTTCTGCAATTCCGTATTTTTTGAAATAATGATTCTCAATTTATTCAACATGTCGATATACATTTTCCCATTCTGGCCTTCCAGTTTCTGCAAATCGCTGGCGACATAACTGCTCCACATCTTTTAGTTTAAAAGTGATATTTCTGCAGGCCACCCAGTTTTTGACATTAGCCCAGATTAATTCGATTGGGTTTAGATCTGGGTGATACGGTGGCAGTCTAAGTACATTATGGCGATGTTGTATTAATATCTGGCCAAGTATTATGAGTTATGTCTTCTGAAGGGATTTGTTGGCTTTAACTAAGTTATATTTGTTTTAATCATGTTTTCATCAAAAGTTATATTATGCCTAAGCAACCAGGTTTTTATTTCTTCTTTCAAGGAATTTGAGGTAGGTTGTTTGTCAATTTGAGTGTTACCACATTGTGAAGCATTGTCGATAACCAGAATAGACCCAGCAGGCATATTAGGTATCAACATGGTGTTGATCCACTTCATGTAATTTTCTGTATTCATTTCTTGATGGAAAATCTCCTGTTTTTTGTTGCGACTTGTAAAAGAAGGGCATTTGGAACGAACAGCATGAACGATAATAAGTATTTGCCCTTTGGCAACAGGTGCCTGAAAACCTAATTCGCTATCGTCACTTCAACTTTTAGATACTGTATGACTGTTATGTATGTACGACTCATCTTCATACACTATAGTTTGACCCTCTAATGTGTACCTCTGAGTAAGGTACTCTTCCAACTGAGATCGTATGTCGTGCTTTTCTATTAGAACTCTATTTGGTTTCGTGTTCTTCCACTTAAACCCTAAATCTTTTATAATTTTTCTGAGATTTGTAGCAGCATCTTGAAAATTTAGGCTGATATAAGTACATATAAAATTATAGTCATTTGGAAAGTTAGTATCAGACTGCAAAATTCAGTGCCATAGCCAGGATTTGAGACTTGTAGTACCACCTTGAACATTTATGACATCTTTCATATTGATGAGCAATCTGCTTATTGTTGGCACAGTTTTTTCTTCCACATAGAAATTGTGAATCATTCACCGAATGACGCATTTGTCGAAATCGTCTATTTTTGTAATAGGTTTAGGGACCTTATGTTTCTTCACAGGTGTGTCAAATGGTACTCTTTCATCCATATGGTTTTTCTTATCTTTGAGAACTCTGGAAACGGAACTCAGTGAAACAACAGTTGCTTTGGCTACTCTTTCTTTCACTCTCTTAAGGCTTTTGTGGAACTCGGGTAAATATATATTTACTTCCTTCATCTCTGCTTCTTGCTTCATGAAGTCGGGGACATTTGCAATTATTTCCCTGTTTTGAATACGTAATACCTTACCATTTAACTTTGAAAATGTAGGAGCCATGGTTATAAATATCACAAATATAAAATAAGCACTATTTACGTACTGATCTTTTTGAAATTACAATATGCGGACACTTTCTATGCAGACTGTATGTGTTACGCACTGTGAGTAAGCAAAGGTATTATATCGCTTTCGTTGATTAAGCTAAACATAAACCATTCCTAGGCTCGGCAGCTGGGGTGGCAATCAAGGTCACGATTCCAGAAGTTTTGCGCCAGTTATACCATAAGAGCAATAAAAAGTCGAAGTTAATATCCATACATTCTGTGATCATACTTTGATGTTCGATATTCACATATTATAATTTGTAGTTATTCATTTTTACTTTCGAAAATATTTTACTTACTTTCTACATATAGTAAGTTGGGGAAGTACTGCATTCCACCGAAAAATTCGATACCGAAATTTAATCGCAAATGCATGTTTTGAGGTGCCCTAAATCCAAAAAAGAATTTTTGGAAACATGTACGTGTGTGTCTGCGAACAGCATAACTCAATAACGAAAAGTCGGATAAACACCAAAGTTGGTATTTAAGTTCAGTATCTTCCAAGGATGCGACACGAAGATTTTCAAGAAAATCCCCCCTCCCTCAACTATGTTTACATGGAACATTTTTCGAAAATTTTGATATTCCAAAAAATGTCCTCTTAACGATTTTGATTAAAATATCATGTATGAAAGATATTTACATGATAAATAAACTGTATATCTTGAATTTTTTGGGGATACCCTAATTCCTCTTCATTAGGAAGGAATGTTACATAATCCTGTATAACTGGTAAAGTTTAAGCGATAGACGAAAACGTACTACATAAGAAATGTAGATCTTTTTTAAAACACACAATTTACTTCAAATAAGGTTTTTTATTGTGTGGCATAAGCTATTTCTGAGATATCCTTATTAATGGAGTCGTACTCCGTGGTGTAGTGGTTACCATGTTCTGTAGTTCCCGAGGTCGCGGGTTCAAATCCGGTGAAAGGTAATGGATTTTTTCGGGCTTGAAAATCCTTAGCATGGTTTCCTTCGGAAGGGAAGTAAAGCCGGTGGTCCCGTGTCGTAGATTTACGGCACATAAAAGAACCTCAAGCCTGATAAAGAGGCCTCTGAACAAATTTACTGGTCTTTCACGTCCAATATAGAGTGGGACGATAAGGACCACAGCAGTCAAAGAGCGTCCATAAATAAAAGTCAATTTAATTTTAATTTTGAAGATTGTACCCCCACCTCAACTACCGTTTACGTGGAACATTTTTAAAGAATTCTGATTTTCCAAAAAAGGCCTCTTAACGATTTTGATTAAAATACCGTATATGAAAGATATTTATATGATAAATAAACTGTATATATTGAATTTTCTGAGAATAGCCGGTGAAGTCCTGTTCATTGGGAAGGAATCTTGTATAATCTTGTATAACTGGTAAACATTAAGCGATGGATGAAAATGTACTTCACAAAAAAATTTAGATCTGTTAAAAACACACAGTTTATTTCAAATAAGTATTTTTGTGACAAGCCATTTTTGAGATATCCGTTATTAATGACTCAAGTTGTTCATTTCTTGGATTCTTTAAAGTCCTGTCAACATTCAGTTGTTTCTCGCGATGTCATGGAAACAGTATGTAATTTTAAGGCCAGCATATAGCGTCCAGTTGTTAAACATTTGACTATCGCTGTTCTCTTTGTATCTATAACGAGATGTGTAATGTAGCTGTTTCTGTAAAGGTTTATTTGAATTAATATGATAGAAAAATAAATTTTAGTAAGAATAGTTGGTAAACTGATCTATCACATCACACTTTTTTAAGGAAACTCGAAATATGTAATTCTAATGAAATTTCGACTTTTTGGGTGGAATACAATTATTCTTCCGTTAAGGTAGTGATAGAAAAAATAAGATATATGTGGCGTTTTATAATTCGTATCTATAAATATAGATGGGGTGTTAGTGTTCTCATATTTGATGACGCGACTGTTCCATGCGACGTAAGGTCAGGTCGCTGGCTTCATTTGAGGCCGGTCAAGTTGTCGCAGAGTGAATTATGAATTGAAGAGACATTGATTTTGAATTTGTAGAAGGGAGAGGGCACCCACCCATGTGGCTGGAGATGAAAAGGCAACTGAATTGATCCAATCCCGGGGAAACTCTCTGACTTGGACCAATGAGGTGCTGTTCCTGTAAATGCCATGCGCAAAACGTGCTGCGCAAAATAGCCTCCCTTATTGTCACGTCCAAGCCATTTTCACTATTATGGCGACCGATAACAATCAAATTGCTATTTGCCTTATATGGACAAGACGGCCGTCATTTGTCCGCAGCACGCCTTTGTCATTATAACACAACATTCCATACTAAAATTCGATTTAGAAATTTCACTTGCTGTGCATGTTTTGAGGTCCTGTGACGCCAACGTTTTCAAAAAGAATTCTCACACCCCGAGCTATACTTTGCATAGAATATGTTTCGTTATTTTTTATTTTCTCAAAAATGCATATTTAACCATTTTATATAGATATCGTATAGTATAACGTACTTGACAATTCAAACCGATAATTAGAATATTTCGGAAATGGTTAATCCCACAAAAAGAAAATCATTTGGCATAAATTGTGTCCTTTGACGAGATCCACAATGCTTATGTAGTAAGATTTTGTCTATCTCTTACGGTTTACCAGCTATATAAAAGCATTCAGAATGAAGAGGTCTTTAGAGGCCATTTCTATAATTTAAGACATACGTTTTGTCATGCAAATATCTTAAACATATGGTTTTATAATCGAAATAAAAAAGTAACGAAATGCTTTCCATGTAAAGGGTAGTTTTGGTTAGGATGATTTTCTTAAAAATCTTCGTCTCACACCCTTCTTTAGTATTTAATCGACTTTTCGCTGTTCACACGCATACACGGATCTTTTTCCAGAAATGCTTTTTAACTTCTCTATCACGTACATAGTAGGTAGAGAAGGTATTGCTACTACCCAAAAATTCGATACTGAGATTTCACGGAAAATATATGTTTTGAGGCCCCCCGAATCCCCCCCCCGCAAAAAAGAAACACTTAGAAAAAGGTCCACGTGTTTTTGCATTGTTTGTCTATGAACAGCATAACTCAAAAACGAAAAGTTGGATAAACACCAAATTTGGTTTTTAGGTTTAGTATCTTCCAAAAATGGGACATTAAGATTTTCAAGAAATTCTCCTTACCCTAAGCTACGCTTTACACGGAACATTTTTTGAGGTTTTTCTGAAAAATACCTCTAAAGATGTTGATCAAAATACCATATATTAAAGATATTTACAGACAAAATAAGATGTATATCTTGAATTTTCTGGGATAAACATTTGAAATCCACATCGGAAGGAATTTTATACTATAATTTGTATAACAGGTAAACATTGGGCGATAAACGAAAACGTAGTTCACAAAAAAATGTAGATATGTTTAAAACACACAATTTATTTCAAATAATTTTTTCGTGACATAAGTCATTTCCGAGATATCCGCTATTAATTGTTCAAATTATTCAATACTTAGTGTTTCTTTTTTTCTGGCGATGTCATGGAAACAGTACAGCGTATGGCGTCCAGTTTACTATCGCTGTTCCCTTTATATCTGTAACAAAATGTGTAATGCAGGTATTTCCGGAAAGATTTATCTCGATTGAAATTAAACAGAGAGGAAAATAAGCTTTCGTAGGATTAGTTTTTATACCCACTAATAAACGACAGAGGGTAGAGAAAGTCACGTGAGATTTTGTAAAGTGCTGTCGATATTCAGTTGTTTCTCGGGATGTCATGGAAAGAGTTATGGGTTTTCAAAGCCAGCATGTAGCGGCTAAGTTTAAAACATGTGAATATCGCTGTATCCCTCACGATTAGCATGAAATAGGTGGAAGAGTGGGTAGAGAAAGTCATAGGAGGCAGCAAGGCAAATCCTGAGCGGTGGTAAAAAAGCCAGGCAGCCACCCACCATCTCCCCTCGTGATTCGTGGCGTTGAAGCAGGTGACGATATGTTTGCCTCTGTATGGATCTGGTTGCCGTGGCAACCAGCACTCTTTAATCAATAACCAAGGTAGCAGAGAAGTCTGTAGCTGGTCATAAGGACCGTTTCAGTGCAACACCAAGCTATGTAAGTCAACAGGAATTCCCAGTCGTCACACCGTTGCATTCACTCTTCTCTCCACATTACGTATGCCCTTCATTAGAAATGATGTCAAAAAGTGCTTAGTTACGCACAACGTGCTATCGTTTTATTACTTTCTCTACTACTTATAGTCAAGCGATAGTCAAATGTTTTAAGAGCTGGTTGCTATGTGGAGCATTCCATTCTCTTTGCATGTCCAGGACATTCCCATTTGAGAAAATTCAAACAAATAACAAGAAATATCTCGGAAATGGTTCACTCGACAAAAAAAAATGTATATGACATAAATTGTGTGTTTTAACGAGATCTACACTTTTTGTGTAGTAAACGTTTGTCTATCTCTTACGGTTTACCAGTTATGCCAAAGTCATTCAGAATGAAGAGGACTTTTGGGGACATTCCCAGAAAATTCAAGATATACATTTCATTTGCCATGAAAGTATCTTAAGCATATGATATTTTAATAAAAATCGTTAAAGGCATTTTTGAGAAAATTAAAATTTTCGAAAAATGTTCCATGTGTAGGGTAGTCTGGGGTGGGGGGATCTTCTTGAAAATCTTACTGTCGCATCTTTGGAAGGTACTAAATTCAAATACCAAGTTTGGTATATATCCGACTTTTCGTTTTTGAGTTATGCTGTTCACAGACAGACACACACACATACGCACACGGACATGTTTCCAAAAATGCTTTTTTTTGGATTCAGGGGGTCTCAAAACATGTATTTCCGGTGAAATCTCGGTATCGAATTTTTGGGTGGAATACAATACTTCCCCTACTTACTATACGTAGTAGAGAAAGTGAAAATGAAGATAGGAGAAAAACAACGTATCAATTATTAGTTTTTGAACTCCATACCTTAAAACTATGGATTAAATTCGATTCTGATTGGTGAATAAGGTATCAATGAGAGCGTACATTGGTTGAAAGGCGTTCGCGTGCAATACGAGGTTGTCTGAAGATAAGAGCGCCAGCAATATGAAAATAGTATTTGTACAGTCTGTTTAGAAGAACAAGGTGACACATTACCCGAGCATCATGTGACAATAATGTAATGATTTTCTCCGAAGCATATCAAGTGATCCTGAAGTGGACGGGTGTGGCTGGATGCCAATTCAAGAGAGGCAGATAGTGAATCGATTCCTCGTGCCTGGAATTCACAGTAATTCTGTTTTGTATGAATAGCGCACACGACCATTGTCTAATGTACATCTTACTGCGGTAATTCGTGGCATTTATCAATCTCCTGCTCAACAAATCTCGTGCATAACGTTAGCGATCTCGCTTTTCTAGCAATTGTCGTATATACACAGTCGTGTGTGAAAATTGCAACACCAAGAAGGAAACGCATGAATTTAATAGCACAGGTTAGGTACATGACAAGTAACAAATGATAAACTTTTCAAATCTATACATGACCTTTGTCCTAATATTCAGTATTTGGTGTGGCCTCCATGCGCTGCAACTAGAGCTACTATACGCCGTGACATTGAATCAAGTTCCCGAGGGATTTCTCTCCACGCAGTTTGTATTCGAGCCGACAAATCCGTGACACTGGTTACTGGAGGACCAAACCATCACACCTGGTATGCCGCTCAACAATGCAGCCCTCCAGGTTGCGCTCACCACGGTACCGCCGGTCACGTATGCGGCCATCACTGTAGGACACGTTGAAGCGGGACTCGTCCGAAAAGACTACATTTTAACACTCAGCACCCCAGTGACGTGTCCAGTGCAGTCGGAGGAGCTTGTGGTTTCTACACAATGGAAGCCGGCGTAAAGGCATGCATGCAACCAGTCCAACCTGCAGCAGACGGCGACGAACCGTTGATGCAGACAAGTTCACACTTGTTGCAGTGCTCCAGCGTCGAGCCAACACTGTGGATGATGCTGTGCTGTCCGTTATGGCCATGCAGACAAGATGACGGTCATCCCGTGCTGTGGTCATGTTCCGTGGTCCAGTACCCGCTCTTCGCTGCATACGACCTTCATTTATCCACTGCTTCCACACACGCATCGTCGTAGCAGCATGCCCTGTACGAGCCGAAATGTCGCGGTATGACAAACCCGCTTCCCGGAGACCGACCATTCTGCCCCGTTCGAACTGACTCACATGCCGATATGGCTCCCTTTGACGTCGACGAAGCATACTGGTACTCACTTTATCGTTTCCACCTTGTTTGACAGCTCTGGACTGACTACACTGGGCGCAACACTGAGCTTGTCGGACCGACACGAGAGGGCTCTGCTCGGCCTACGTGTACCTCATCTCTCTACAAACCTAATCACTTATTGCTTGCACACTCTTCTACACTTCCACCAAGTTTGGAGTTATTCGGGGAATTCTTTCTTGGTGTTGCAATTTTCGCAAACGGCAATGTATGCACATTCACAGTTGCTACGGATATGCATTCTCGAACTTGCCAACGATTACGGTTTGCCCATGAAATATACGGGAACAGAGGACTTTTTACGGCTTTGTGGACAGATTCAAAGTGTTACAGATTTTCACCATGGACATTACAAAGAACAGTAGATTTTATTGCATTATATTGTCATGCTATACAGTGCTATGGCAGACCAGAGCTTATCTGTGTGTCTATCCTTCATCACACTCATGATCCCTCTTCACTGGGCTGCTGCAACAAAATGCATAGCGGTGGATTTGTACCTGTTGTAAGGGCGCGGACGTTCAGTAATAGACGACCTGAATTGTTAGGCTATATGAGCTCCCTCATATTATCTGCCTTATTCCTGTTCTATGGCTAAGAATACAAGTTTTTTTTGTGACAGTTTTTGTTTAAAGTTGAAGTTTTGAAGTGTGAAATATGGACTAGAAATCCGTGATGTGGTGCCCTTTGCTTTAGCACATGTTTATTGTGTAGCAGGAAGAATTACAGCATGTGTGACAGAAATAAGCAGTACTACCAACTCTTCAAGGATGCTTATAAATCAGAATTCCCATTTATTTTACATGGAACATTTGTACATTTACTGCACTAAACATTTTACACAACCTAAATTTATTGTAAGCGCAAGATTATTACGCTTTTCTTGACGAGGGAAAGTTTTGTGGGTTTCAGTTTGAGGAAGTTGGCAAGTCTGGAGTTGAAAATAAGCATGACTTGATCCTCTTATACGAGGGACGTCCAATAAGTAAGTTTCCCTATTTTATAAAAAAATATTACACACAATTGATCATGTTGAATTAATTTTATTTATATTGTACAATTCTTCTGTTACTTTTCTACATAGTCAACATGTTTTTCCAAGCATTTTTGGGGACGTGACACAAGTTTTTGCAAACCAGTGTTGCACCAGGTCGGGTACTGTGCTCGCAACCAGCTGTTCACTGATTTGACTTCATCATCGGTGTTAAAAGTGCTTACCTTTGAGTTGGAGGAACATGTGAAAATCACTTGGGGCAAGCTCCGGTGAATACGGACGATACGAGAAAACTTCCAAGTTGAATCTTGACCCAGACGGAGCTCAGAAGATTCAACTGGGAAGTTTTCTCGCATCCTCCATATTCACCAGATCTTTTCCCAAGTGATTTTCACACGTTCCCCTGACTCAAAGGTCATCTTGGAGGTAAGCACTTTAACACCGTGACGAAGATCAATCAGAAGTGAACAGCTGGATCCGAACTGGTACAACGCTGGCTTGGAAAAACTTGTGTCACGTCCCCAAAAATGCTTAGAAAAACATGTTGACTATGTAGAAAAGTAACAGAAGGATTGTACAATATAAATAACATTAATTTAACACGATCAATTGTGCGTAATATTTTTATAAAATAGGGAAACTTACGTATTGGACGTCACCGGTATATACTGGAATTACATAATCTTATGCGTCGTAAAGATTTGCGGCAGTAACTTCTGTATCTGTTGAAATGAAGTCTAAGGTGTGGGGTATACGTCACGAAAGGGAGGGGGGTCACCTGGTGCACTGCAGCCTACGGGAAATCTATTGCAGCCACCGCATCCCTGGAGGAAGGGATGAAGTGAAGGAACCACAGAACACTCTTTCTTTTGAGCAAGCATTCTATCCGGCGCTGCCATACGCCAAGGAACCTGAAACTTGATAAGGAAACGGAATGAAAGGGAAAGGAGCATTTGACTACCGACCAGGGGAAACCTCGAAATACCCAAGGTGAGATTCTCGCTCGGTAAACGAAATGTTTGTTGATCCTGCAGCGTCAGTTTACCGTAAGGGTGGACGCGCGATGTCATTTGTTTCCCTAATGCACGGTTGCTATGGCAACAGCCGGAATAGCTGTTAACATTTGAACGCTACTTCGCTACGCTGGCCATACGCTGCTGATCGGATAATAATAATTATATTGCAATAGTGGAGAGATTGGCTCGGCTTGTCTCCTATTGTACAGCGAACACACAATGGTGGAGGGGTTGTTCTCTACCCTCACTCGTGTCAGGACAGGTGTTACCCTCTTCATCACGTGCCCTGCATCAGGGCAACAGTGGTTCATGTCCCAGCTTTGGTCTGGCCAGTATCCAGGCACTACCTTAAAAACAAACTTACTGTGCCTTTTTAGTTGGGGCAGTATTGCATTTGACTTAGAAGTTTCATACCGGAAGTACCGGTTGTAAGGCCCCCTGAATATATATATATATATATATATATATATATATATATATATATTGTGTGTGTGTCTGTGAACAGCATAACTCAAAACCGAAAAAGTTCATTGAACAAATTTGGATGCAAGTTCAGCATCTTCCAAGGATGCGACACGAAGATTTTCAAGATAAACCCCCAGCTACTACCCTTTACATGGAAAAAAATTATTTTGATTTTCTCTAAGATGGCTCCAACGATTTTGATTAAAACGCCATATGCGATGTTTTCATGACAAATAGAATTCATATCTTGAATTTTCTGGGAAGAACCTCTGAAATCCTCTTCACTCTGAATTACTTTTATTTATTTATTCAGGGAATGTCAAACCTTACCTCTATTTCCGGTTAAATCTCGGTATCATATTTTTGGGTGGATAGCAATATTTCCTCTATTTACTATAGGTAAAGTAGTGGAGCAAGTAAAAATTACAAAATTTAGAAATTTAACATATGAGTGCCCTTAAAATAAAGTAATTTCAGACATTTATCCTGAGTAACGCAACGTGAGTAAAATAATCACTTTTTATATGAATACTATTATGTTTAAGATATTTGTATTACAAATAAAATATATATCATGCATTTTTGGGAATATCCTGTGAAGTCCTTTCTGAATTACTTTTGTACAATCGGTAAAAAGTAGGAGATGACAAAATCATATTACACAAAAAAATGTAGATGTTAAATCACAAAATTAATGTCAGATAAACATTTTCTGTAGCGTTAATCATTTTCGAGATATTCTTTGTTAACGGTTTGAATTCTCAAATACTGATAGTGGTTAGTTACTATTCTTTTTTTCTCGTGGTTATGCAAAGAGTATGGAATTTCAAAGCCATCACATAGCGAAACGCTTTTTAAAAACTTGACATCGCATCAGCCTACTCTATTCTTCTTATACCTACAACGAAATGTGTAATGAAAGTGTATCTCAATTAACATGAAGTAGGTAGTTTGTAGAAAAGTCATGTGAATGCAACAATAAGATTTTTTTTCTGAAAAAATCCTAACAAACTTTCAAAATCGTCCACTATAAATTCTTTATGTTCTCTTCATTATGAAAATTAGTCTTCAAGGTTCTAAAAAAAAGCTACGAGGGTAATCCAGAAAGTAACAACCGTTTGCGCATTTCCGGTGCGCAGATCGCTCTTAGGCTTCTAACAAAATTTTCATTTTTTTAAAAGTTTTATTTAGGGTCCTTTTAACCTTCCTAGGTTTTATCACGACCTATCATGTACAGTTGTTTACATTATTGCACTACAGTATAATACTTACACATTATATATACATACAGGTTACAATTTGGTTAAATGTATTGATGTATATTAATTAAGTTAAGAAAAATAATTACTTTCTGGATGAAAGTTGCATCATTGAGTGCTGCAGAAATATTTCTGGGCATACCAACCTGACTACGTTGATTTTCAAATGTTGGACATGTTAGTATAATATGTACTACTGTTAATGCTGTTTTACATGTTTCAGAAATTGGTGGAGAGCTTCTATTTAACAAATAAGAGTGTGTCAGTTTAGTAGTCGGGATATTACAATTTGGTTTCGCCGCTGTAGCTGTCTTATTGGATATTCCACGTACATCATGAAGTTTACTTGTCTAGCTGGTCAGCCATTCTTTGTGTATTTTCTTCTTAAAGTGTGTGACTGTATCTTGCGGAGGTATTTTGACATTAGTATCTTGTGTTGGTAGTATATTTTCGGTGAAATCTCGGTATCGAATTTTTGGGTGGAATACAATACTTCCCCTACCTACTATACGTAGTAGAGAAAGTAAACATATACTGACACAGCCGAGGCATACATATATAATATTTAAATAAACATTAAAATACAACGTTGGTTTTTAAATGTGGGGCGAAGGCCACCGGAAAGTTTGTATCGTACGTGGGGCGAACACTCCAAGAAACCTATCTCTCGCAAACTACTTCAAGTTTGGCTCCCAAAGCGTGGGGCAACACATCTTCATATTTAATGAAGTTATTTTTGCTATTAGTTTTTACATTATTTTAACATGGGGAGTTCAAACCCCCAAAAAACCTTCCCAGCTAAGCCTCTGGTAACCGTAGAGTTAGGGATTTCTTTCTCAAACAATTGTGGTTCTTTGCTTGGTGAAATTGTGTCCGCACATCTTGACTTACTGTACTGAAGGCAGCCGACTGCAACACGGGTATTCTATTAGCTGTATGACAAACGCTTGGAGCTGATTATGTACAGAAATAAAGTGAGCTCTTCAAAGTGACGTCTTTTTTTAACTTTCTCTACCAGGTACCTAGTAAGTAGAGAAGTTATTGGATTCCGCCCAAAAATTCGATAAAGGAATTTCACCGGAAGTATGTTTTGTGGCCCTCGGAATAAAAAAAAGCATTTTTAGGAAAAGCTATGTATATGTGTTAGTGAACAGCATAACGAAACGAAAAGTCGAATAAACACCAAGCTTGGTATTTAAGTTCAGTACCTTTCAGAGCTAGAACATGAAGATTTTCAGGAAAATGTTCTCACCACAATTTAACCTTTACATGGAACATTTTTCGAAATCTTTAATTTCCTAAAAAAGGTTCTAACGATTTTGATTTAAAATACCATATATTAAACTTATTTACATGACAAATAAAAAATATATATAGGGTAGTTAAATTATATTCGAACCCACTCGCGGCCTCTCTCTAATTGCGCGAGTAGCCGGCAGTCGCCGGGGAAATTACGCCGGCAGAGGCGGACTAAAATCCTTACCTTATAATAGATGCTGGTAATGTTGACCTTCTGCTCTCAAACAGGCAGCATATTCTCGCTCACTCTCCGGAGCTCAGCAGCAGGAATTCTTGTGATTTCTTGCACAATGTTTTCTCTAAGTTCCTGTAGTGTGCGAGGATTGCAACGATACACTTTGTCTTTTAAAGAACCCCATAAATAAAAATCACAACTTGTTAGGTCAGGAGAACGAGGGGGCCACAAATCAACACTAATTATTCTGTTATCAAACACCTCTCTTATTGCATGTAATGATTCGGCAGCTGTATGTGCTCTTCTTCTGTCAAGCGATTGCAAAATGGCCTTAGAATTAACCTTTTACTTCGCTCTGCATTTATTGTTTCATTAAAGAATATAGACCCTATTATTCTTCTAGCACTTATCACACACCACACTCCAATTTTCTGATCATAATGAGGCATTTCATCACAAGAATTCCTGCTGCTTAGCTTCGGAGAGTGGGCGAGAATATTTATATGCTGCCTGTTTGAGAGCAGAAGGTCAATATTTCCAGCATCTATTATAAGGTAAGGATTTTAGTCCGCCTCTACCGGCGTAATTTCCCCGGCGACTGCCGGCTGTCTCTCACAGTAGAGAGAGTCCGCGAGTGGGTTCGAATATAATTTAACTACCCTATATCTTGAATTTTCTGCGAATAGTCTGTGAAGTCCACTTCATTTGGAAGGGATTTTTGTATAATCTTGTATAACTGGCAATCGTTAAGCGATAAACGAAAACGTACTACATAAGAAATCTCTTTTAAGCACAATTTATTTCCAACAACTTTTTTTGTGGCATCAGACATTTCGAGATATCCGTTATTAATGTTTCGAATTGTTTAATACTTAGTCATTCCTTTAATGCCCTGTCAACATTCACTTGTTTCTCGCGATGTCGTGGAAACAGTATGAAATTTTAAGGCCAGCATATAGCGTCCAGCTCTTAAACATTTGACGATCGATGTTCCCTTTGTATGTATAACGAAATGCAGCTATTTACAGTTAAAATGAAGTAGCTAGGAAAATTAACTTTCCTAAGAATAATCTCTATACCCACTAATAAGCGATAGAGTGTGGAAAAGGTCATGTGAAAGTAACATATCAGATTTTTCTGATAAAATATTTTGTTCTCAGTAGTATATTAAAGCCAAACAGTGTTTACTTCCTGGTTTGTAGCAACATTAGCCACTGATACACCTGGGTTTGACGCGAAAGATGCAACATCACCGCTTCCCCATGTACCGTTCTTGCTCCGAGGGCTCGCTGATGTGTATAAAGAAGGGTGAGCAAATTTGTATTGGACCTGTGGTCTGAGATGTAAAATGATGATGGAAATATCGATTGCTCGATATATCGCGTGGGTGGGAAACAGACAGAGAGCGCCGATCGCTTTATCTGCTATCTTCATTGAAAGTCGAGGAGGGACTATGAAGGACTTAATGACTTTTCGGCGTCTGTTTTCTTAAAAAAAAAGCGCGAGTAAAACACATTTGAGTGTTAGTATTTTAAATTTAACTTTAAAAAAATGCGTAACTATGGCAACCAGAATTAAGAACTGCTAGCCTCTGTTAACTCTCCCTGTGGCTTGCTACACCCAAAAATTCGATATCGGATTACAACGAAATTGCAAGTTTTGAGGTCCCGTATGCAGAGTGATTCATAAAGTAACACATCACCTGCCTCCAATAATATGATATGTAGATTTCACCCGAAATGACGTTTTGAGGTACCCTGTATAATAACAGCCCGCCTTGAAGCAATATGTGTATGTAACAATATATAAAAGTGTATATTATAGTCATTGTAAATGTTTATAGTATTATATAAATGTAATAATGTTATCTGAATGTATTACGTAATTTAATAATGTAGGAGCTGTGAGAATAATAGGTTAAAAGTTGCTAACAATGAGGTAACCTTGAGACAATAATGAGTAAGAAAGTGTAATAATGCTACTAGTCATTCTTGGAGCAACAATAATATAATTGTTGTGACAGTTTATAAAATAGCCAATCAACAACCATAAAAAAGCTTAAGTAAAATGAAGGTATTCTATTGGACTAGTATTAGCCAATCAGAAACTGAAATATAGCAACATTTACAAATTTAGAGTTCAGTTGCTTGTAGACAGCGCTCATAACTGGACGTGTTGCTAACCGGACGCGAGATGCGGCCTCGAGAAATTTAATACGTATTCAGTGTGAGACGAAAAATAGTTTACGTGTTAAAAAGTGCAAGTAATTAATAAAAACATCTCACAGCTCTCTATACCAGTGAAGTGTTATTTAAATCGTGTCAAACATTAATAAAAGGAGTGAAGTAAAATTATAATCTGTGTAAGACTACATTCTTCAGTCGCACCACTCCCTGCTAAGACATTCATGTCTCTTAAAAAAATATAAATACTGACGCAGCCGAGGCAAACATAAATATATAATATTTAAAGAAACAGTAAAAATTACAAAGTTAATATTTTTTTAAACATTTTTGGGGCAAAGGCCACCTGAAAGTACATTTAGGGCGAAGGCTACCGGAAACGTTTTACTATACGTGCGGTTGCAACTACTTAAAGTTCGGCTCCCCAACAGTTGAACTACAATACAACTCCTACTTAAAATTGGCTCCCAAAGTGTGGGGCAAATAACAATACAACAAAATAACCTTCTTTACTGTGTAAAAAAGAGCATAAGGGTCTGAGAGAGAGAGAGAGAGAGAGAGAGAGAGAGAGAGAGAGAGAGGGAGGGACGAAGAGTCGGATGAATAATAAACTTGATATTCCAGTTCAGCCCCGAAGATGCAAAACGAAGATTTTCGAGAAAGTCCTCCCATACCAAACTAGCTTTTACATAAAGGTTTTCTTTCTTTTTGAACTTGTCAAAAATGGTTGTAAAGATTTTCATTAAAGTACCTTATGTTTAAAATATTTGTATGACAAACAAAATGTATATCTTGCATTTTCTCCGAAAAAAACTGTGAAGTCCTCTATGAATTTTTTCATAATTGGTAAACCGTAAGAAATAAGACAAATGTGTATCATTCACATGACTTTCTCTACACTCTCTCTCTTGTTAATGGATATACAAATTAATTCTATGAAAGTTTATTTTCCTTTCTACTTCGTTTCAATCGAAAATTAAACAAAATTAAATTGAGTTTTATTTATGGATGTTCTTTAACTACTATGGTCCTTAGCGTCCCATTCTATATTGGGTGTGAAAGACCGGTAATTTTGCTCAGACGCCTCTTTATCAGGCTTGAGGTTCTTTTACGTGCCATAAATCTACGACACGGGACCACCCGCTTTACTTCCCTTCTGAAGTAAGCCATGCTAATGATTTTTACGCCCGAAAAAATCCATCTCCCTCCGCCGGGTTTGAACCTGCGACCTCGGGTACTGAAGCTAGCACGGTACCACTAGTCCACGGAGGATGACATTTCAACCGAGATAAACCCTTCCAGAAATACCTATATTACACATTTTGTTATAGATACAAAAGAACAGCGATAGTCAAATGTTTAACAACTGTATGCTATATGCTGCCTTAAAATTCCATACTGTTTCCATGATATCGCGAGAAACAACTAAATGTCGACAGGACTTTAAAAGAATGGATAACTAATGAACAATTCGAATCATTAATAACGGATATCTCAGAAATAGCTTATACCACAAAAAAGTTATTTGAAATAAATTCTGTGTTTTAAAGAGATCCACATTTTTACTTTCTCTACTACGTATAGTAAGTAGGGGAACTATTGTATTCCACCCAAAAATTTGATACCGAGATTTCACCGGAAATATATGTTTTGAGACCCCCTGAATCCAAAAAAGCATTTTTGGAAACATGTGTGTGTGTGTGTGTGTGTGTGTGTGTGTGTGTGTGTGTGTGTGTGTGTGTCTGTGAACAGCATAACTCAGAAACGAACAGTCGGATAAACACCAAACTTGGTATTTAGGTTCAGTATCTTCCAGAGATGCGACACGAAGGTTTTCAAGAAAATCCCCCAGCCCACATTACCCTTTACATGGAACATTTTCGAAAATTTTTCTCAAAAATGGCTCTAACGATTTTGATTAAAATATCATATGCTTAAGATATTATCATGACAAATGAAATGTATAACTTGAATTTTCTGGGAATGTCTCCAAAAGTATTCTTCATTGTGAACGACTTTTGCATAACTGGTAAACCATAAGAGATAGACAAAATTTTACTACACAAAAAATGTAGATCGCGTTAAAATACACAATTTATGTCATACACATTTTTGGGGTGGGGTGAACCATTTTCGAGATATTGCTTGTTATTCCCTTAAATTTTCTAATACTTATACTTTTTCTCAAATGGAAATTCGTTATTCATTTTTTTTTCTTTTCTTTTTTTTTTTTTTTTTTTTTGGTCCTGGACACACAAAGAGAATGGAATACTCCACATAGCAACCAGCTCTTAAAACATTTGACTATCGCTTAAAGCCAACCAGATCTCAATTAACAGGAAGCATACGGAGAATAAGCTTTTGTAAAAATAGTTCGTACAAGAGTAGAGAAAGTCATGTGGGTTTAACACATCAGATTTTTTGTATAGTACGTTTTCGTGTATCGCTTAACGTTTACTACTTATACAATATTATACAAAATTCCTTCCGAATGAAGAGGACTTCACAGGCTATTCCCAAAACATTCAAGGTTTTATAAAACAAAAAAAATTCGAAAAACGTTTCATGTAAAGGGTAGTTTGTGGTGGAGGGAGTTCCTTGAAAATCTTCTTGTCGCATCTTTGGAAGGTATTGAACCTAAATACCAAATTTGGTGTTTATCCGACATCGTTTTTAGTTATGTTGTTAACACACACACACGGACCTTTTACTAGAATTTTTTATTCAAGGTCCCTCAAAACATGTATTTCCGTTGAAATCTCTATATCAAAATTTTGGGTGCATTCTCTATGCATGTGGTAAAGAGAATAAAAATGCAAGACTGCCTCTGTGGTCTGGTGGTTAGCATGCTATCTTCAAATCCAGAGGCCACATGTTCGATGCCCAGCTGGAGGATGGGGATGTTTCTTTAGCCACGATTATTACCTATACTACCTAGTGTCTGGAAGTATGAGTGTGAGAGTGTGTGTGAAAATAAAGATTAATTAGAAAACCCAAAGTTCAACATGACCGTAAAACAAGTGAAGTCATTGCCGATGAGCAGTTGTTTCAAAGGCAAACCGCTTATATTGAAGTAGGAGTTGTATTATAGTTCAACTGTTGGGGAGCCGAACTTGAAGTAGTTGCAACCGCACGTATGGTACCCGGTAGCCTTCGTCCCAAGTTTAAAAATATTAACTTTATAATTTTGACTGTTTCTTTAAATATTATATATTTATGTTTGCCTCGGCTGCGTCAGTATTATTGTTAGAGACATGGATTTCTTTGCAAGGCGTGGTGCGGCTGAAGAATGTAGGCTTACACAGATTATAATTTTAATACACTCCTTTTATTAATTCTTGACACGATTTAAATAATACTTCACTGATATATAGAGCTGTGAGATTCTTTTATTAAATACTTGCACTTTTTAAACACGTAAACTATTTTTCGTCTCACACTGAATTCGTATTAAATTTCTCGAGGACGCATCTCGCGTCCGGTTAGGAACACTGTCTACAACCAACGCGTCCAGCTATGAGCGCTGTCTACAAGCAACTGACTTGATTTCTACCACCTAAATTTGTAAATTTTGCTATATTTCAATTTATGATTGGCTAATCCTAGTCCAATAGAATACCTTCATTTAACTAAATCTTTTTCTGGTTGTTGATTGGCTATTTTATAAACTGTCACTAAAATTACATTATTGTTCCAATAATGATTAGTAGCATTATTAAACTTTCTTACTCATTATTGCCTTAAGGTTACCTCATTGTTAGCAAATTTTAACCTATTATTCTCACAGCTCCTACATTATTAAATTACATAATACATTCACATAACATTATTGAACATTTATACAATAATATAAACATATACAATGCCTGTACATACATTTTATAAATTATTACATATACATATTGCTTTAAGGCGGGCTGTTATTGGATTATATAAATATTATATAATTAGACTGAAATCATTTAAGTGTTAAAAATACTGCCTCAATATGACCTTTGGTGTTAAAGAGAGCATATAATTGGAGCAAAAATGTAGATCTCGTTAAAACAAAACTGATGTCTGGCGTTAGCAATCCGACTTTGGTTCACCGGGAAAAATGCGAGTCAGTTGGAGAATTTAATGCCATGCCGGCAGATTGTATGGTATCTCAGTTGATTAGAGCATGTATCAATTTGATTCTCCTTTTCTAACCGTAATTTTGTTACCGATTTTCGCCAAATAGATGTTGTTCGCGAGTTGTTCCATGCCTGTTGGTTGCCTGCATGAGTGAAACAAATACACATCTGTCGTTCCACACCAGATGTCTGCAGGCAAGCATTTCTTTTTTTATTGTACTCTGCGGTTTGGTCTTCCATGTTCAAGGAAATCTGGAAACGGTCCAAGAAGATTCAATTGGAGGTTGTTACGACTGTGGGAACTGACGTAGGAAATATCCCACAAAAATGAGGCATTAATGAGAGACGTTGTACAATACGCTTGTGGGGAAACATTTCATATTGCCGTCGCATACCTCGGCGGGCAGGTCCTGGCTTCCAGGGCAATCTGAAACCGTTCTTATATCTACTTCTTGTTAATAAGGTGAAATGGTCAGATTTTTAAACAGCCTGTCGTTATTTGTTGGTTTACATGACCACGAGAAAAAAACGAATAACGACTTACCACTTGGGAAAAATATAAGTTCTAACCAACAACAAAGAATGTCTCGAAAATGGTTACTGCCACAAAAAAACTTATTTGGCATAAATTATGTGTTTTAGCGGCATCTACATTTTGTCTGTCTCTTACGGTTTCAAACTGTCTTATCTTATCCACCTCAACGGAGGGGACTCGGCTAGAGTGGATATTGTACCTACACCCCACGAGGGGGGGGGTGCCCGGGAGGAAGGATGAAGCTAGAGCAGACACCCGAGTGCCGGAGACAGGAGTGACGGTACAGCAATGATACGGTCCCGAAGTTTCCAGATGTAGGTACCCCTCCAATTTGAGGGACTCAAGGGGGTTTGGATACCCCGGCAGCTAGCCCGGGACGGAGAGAGTTCACACAGTGCATCCTTTTCTCCTGCCACGCTGCATAGAGACCAAAGGGATAAAGGATGAATGGAACGAAATAGAGGACAGGAAATTCGGGGTCTGAAAGAAATCACTCCAGCATTCGTCCTGGTGACCCGGAAAAACCTCCGAAAAAGTCCTTGGATCAGAGTGGGCGGTCGTCGGGGATCGAACCCGAAACCTCCCGAATGCAGGGCACAGACGTTGCCGCCACAATCATCTCGCTGAGTACGGTTAACTAATTATACAAAGGTTATTTACAATGAAGAGGACTTCACGGGCTATTCCCAGAAAATTCAAGTATACATTTTATTTGTCGTGTAAATATAGAGTAGTTAAATTATATTCGAACCCACTCGCGGCCTCTCTCTACTGCGCGAGGCAGCCCAGTCGCCGAGGAAATTACGCCGACAGAGGCAGACTAAAATCCTTACCTTATAATAGATGCTCTAAATGTTGACCTTCTGCTCTCAAACAGGCAGCATATCTCGTGTAAATATTCTCGCTCACTCTCCGAAGCTCAGCAGCAGGAATTCTTATGATTTCTTGCACAATATTTTCTCTAAGTTCCTGTAGTGTGCGAGGATTGGAACGATACACTTTGTCTTTTAAAGAACCCCATAAATAAAAATCACAACTCGTTAGGTCAGGAGAACGAGGGGGTCACAAATCAACACTAATTATTATGTCACCAAATACCTGAGCGAGAATATTTACACAAGATATGCTGCCTGTTTGAGAGCAGAAGGACATTTCCAACATCTATTATAAGGCTAGGATTTTAGTCCGCACCACCCCCTCGTACAGCGCATACATGACCTGCTCCACTCGCTTGATGCCTGTGGCTTCAGCGTCTCCTTCATGTGGATTCCAGGTCATGTGGGCATCTCAGGTAACGAGTCTGCCGACGCCGCTGCCAATCGGCAATTTTATCACCCAGATATTTTACCTCTGTTGTTCCCTCCACAGATGTGTTTGTTATTATACGTAGCCGCATCCTCTCGCTTTGACGGGATAAGTGGACGGCCCTCCGGCGGAACAAGTTGCGGGAGGTTAAACCTCTCCCGTTAGTCTGGGGTACCTCTTCTCGTCGGACATTGCCTTTTTAGTCATAGATACCTGCTCAGTGGTGACCCCGTACCATTCTGTGAGCAGTGTGATGCGCCCTTAACGGTGCGTCACATCTTAAGAGAGCGTCAAGTTTTAGCTCCACTGCGCGTTCGTGTGTGTCTGCCTGTTGGCATAGCCAACGTTTTGGCAGACGACGCGCATGCTGTAGAATGTCTTTTACGTTTTATCACTGACAGTTATTTTAATCGGCGCATTTGATGCGCTGAGCGTCTTTTAGCTGTGTGATTTTATATTGTTTGTTTTATTGGGGCTCTTCTCCCCAGTGGACATATGGCGCTCATGTCCCTTGCGTTCTACAGTTCTTGACACGTCGTTTTACTCCTTTCTTGTTTTATGTACAATGGCTTTAGTGTGGTGTACCTTAGCTTTTACTGTCTTGGTTTTAGTGTTTTAGACTAAGCGGGTTTGTGTCCCGTATTTTAGTTTTGAATTTTAAATTTTATCCTTTGTAAGGGCGCTGATGACCTTAGCTGTTTAGCGCCCTTAAGCCCCATCACATCATCATCATCATTTTAGTCCGCCTCTGCCGGCGTAATTTTCCCGGCGACTGCCGGCTCACTTGCGCAGTAGAGAAAGGCCGCGAGTGGGTTCGAATATAATTTAACTACCCTATATGTTAAATATATGGTATTTATTCAAATCGTTAGAGCAGTTTTTGTTAAACTCGAAAAGTCTTCTGTATAAAGGCTAATATGGGATGGATAGCGGGATTTTCTTGAAAATCTTCGTGTTGCATCTTGGGAGGATGAATCCAAATAGCGAGTTTGGTTTTATCGGACTTGTCGTTTTTGAGTTGTGCTGTTTCCGGTTAAATCTCGACGTATAATTTTCGGGTGGAGTACCACAGGCAGAAGCAAGTGCCATCTTGAGGTGTACGTGTGCAGGGACATTTGTGCTGTTTCAATGCTCGAGTTTTCATTACGCAGCGGAATATACCGCTTTTCGGACAAGACGATTCAGCAACATCCAAACAAACATCAAACCTGGTCACGTGCCGAGGTGCTTGCACCAAACCATAAAGCGGAAGCGCATCATCAATAATCGATACTGTTCGATTAGCGGTCGATATGCTGCTCAGTCTACGGCGCCTAGAAGCAGATATTAAACCATACAATCTATCGCACAAGAGAAACAAAGAGAGAAATGTCACATTCATATGTCGATCTCTACCCACTCTTCTATAAACTACCGTTATCTCACCGAAAATACATTTTGAGGCGCCTAAATAAAAGAATAGAAGATTTTTCAAGTTTCTTGACTTTCTAAAAAAATGGCTCTAACGATTTTGATAAGAATACCATATATTTAAAACATTTACACGATAAATAAAGTGTCGTCCTCCGTGGTGTAGTGGTTACCATGCTAGCCTTTAGTTCCAAGGTCGTGGGTTCAAACCCGGCGGAGGGCGATGGATTTTTTTTCAGGCGTAAAACTCCTTAACATGGCTTTCTTCGGAAGGGAAGTAAAGCCGGTGGTCCTGTGTCGTAGATTTACGGCACGTAAAAGAACCTCAAGCCTGATAAAGAGCCTCTGAGCAAAATTACCGGTTTTTCATGCCCAATATAGAATGGGACGCTAAGAACCGCAGCAGTTAAAGAGCGTCCATAAATACAACTATTTAATTTTTAGACAAATAAAGTGTACATATATATCTTGAATTTTCTGGGAATAGCCTGTGAAGTCCTCTCCATTCTGAATGATATATGATTGGTAAACTATAAGAGATAGATAATATCTTACTATTTAAATAAAATAAATTTTTTCGTGGCGTTAACTATTTCCGAGATATTCTTTGTTATTAGTTGAAGTGTTTAAATACTTATCATTTTCTCAACTTCTAAGTCTCTGCTAGTTTTTTACTTTCTCTACTACGTAGGGGAAGTATTGTATTCCACCCAAAAATTCGATACCGACATTTCACCGGAAATCCAAAAAAACATTTTTGGAAACATGTCCGTGTGTGTGTGTGTGTGCGTGTGTGCGAGTGTGTGAGTGTGAACAGCATAACTCAGAAACGAACAGTCGGATAAACACCAAACTTGTTATTTAGGTTCAGTATCTTCCAGAGATGCGACACGAAGGTTTTTCAAGAAAAACACTTCAGATTACCCTTTACATGGAACATTTTTCAAAAAATTTAATTTTCTCAAAAATGGCTCTAATGATTTTGATTAAAATATCATATGTTTAAGATATTTTCATGACAAATGAAATGTATATCTTGAATTTCCTGGGAATGTCTCCAAAAGTATTCTTTATTGTGAACGACTTTTACATAACTGTTAAACCATAAGAGATAGATAAAATTTTACTACACAAAAAATGTAGATCGCTTGAAAATACACAATTTATGTCATATACATTTTTTTTTTTGAGTGAACCATTTTCGAGATATTGCTTGTTATTCCCTTAAATTTTTCAATACTTGTTTTCTCAAATGGGAATTCGTTATTCATTTTTTTGTCTTGGATATGCAAAGAGCATTAATCTGTGGCAAAGAGAATGGTGCTGCACCTAGCAACCAGCTATTAAGAGATATGTATGTACTTAAAGGCTACTGCATTTCTATATTGCCCTTGCAAATACAAAACAAGGGGAACATAGTACGCCTTAAGCGATAGTCAAAGATTTTTAGAACTGGTCACTGTGTAAAATGTAATTCTCTTTGCATGTCAAAAGATCGTTTTTGCAAACCTTTATCTCGATTAATATGAAATAGATGGAGAATAAGTGTTTGTAAAAATAGTTTGTACAAGAGTAGAGAAAGTCATGTGAGTGTAACACATAAGATTTTATCTCGTAGTCATGTACAGAATATGGTATTTTAAAGCTGTCGCATAGCGACACGCTCTTCAAAAATCTGACTATCGCTTTACCTATGTATCCCACAACAAAATGTGTAAATGTTAATTGAAAGTTTGCCTGTATTAACAAGAACTAGGTAGAATAATAACCTTTTGTAGAGGAGTGAGTAGAGAAAGCCATGTGGTTGCGGCACATCAATAATATCACCATGATTAGCACGCTGTTGTCAGAGAACCATTTTAAACGATCGATTTGGATAGAGAAAGTCGCGTAAGAAACATGAAACACGCGTCTGAGAACAAGTGATGCTCGACACAGTTCTCAATGCCCGCAAAGGAGCGGTTTGGCCGTGTTCAGAAATCTGTCGTTACCTACGTAAAGGAGAATATGCTCCCTCCCTCCTCTCGGCAACCAGTCATGCTTCCGGCGACCAACTAGTCTTCCGGTACACGGAGGATGGATGATGGGAAAAACCAGCATCACAAATTAGCGGGCGTCACAATATTACTTCTAGAGAAGGAGGTGCGGCTCGCCGTGTTCGTTTGTTACCTTATTATAACTCAACAACCACTGAGTTGCTTGTATAAACATCCCCTCCCCAGGGATGGCTATAATACGAGACGAAATAAGAACAAGTATTTAATCGTTTATTTATTTACGTGTTTATGTTTTCAAAGAAAAGATTCTATGACGAAAATTTACCAAAATTCTTCGTTTTAATCGAGATAGACATTTACAGAAATAGTTTAATTACACATTTTGTAGGTATAACAGAATACAGGAGACTGAAGTGATAGTCAGATGTTTAAAAAGTGGGTCGCTGTATGCTGGCTTTGAAATTCAAAATTCTTGCAAGAAATCATGACAAACAAAACAGTGGTGATTTGGAACGTCAACAATGTATCGGGTCTTTCAATAAGAGTGTCCTATCTTTGAACTTAAATAAAACACGTTCTATAAATGATAGAGGTTTATTTCTTTTTTTGTAACATAATTAATGTCATTACGTGTGGAAGAGAACATCAGTTAAGTGACCGCAGCGACTTCGTTGGGTTGCGCGTATATGTTGACCCAATTTTCAATGACAGAAGAACGTAAATTAGGTCCAACTTCACGAATAACACGCGCGATGTTATTCATAAGATCATTTACTGTTTCTGGCTTGTTGACATAAACTCGAGATTTAACATAACCCCACAAGAAGTAATCTCGGGGGCCAGTTTACATCACCACCACCACGGGAAATGATGAAACCTCTGAACTTCTACTTCAAAAAGATCAATTGTTTCGAGAGCAGTATGACATGTGGCACCATCTTGCTGGAACCAGATGTTTCTGAGATCGATACCATCCAATTGGCGCCAACAATAGTCCCTTATTAGAGCCCGGTATATTTCTCCATTGACAGTTAGAGCTTCTCCGTCTTCATCTTGGAAAAAAAATGGACCAATGATTCCACCATACCAAAATCCAAACCACACAGTAACCTTCTGGGGATGAAGTGGTCGTTCTTGAATCTGCATTGGATTGTGATTGTTCCAATAGCGGCAATTTTGTTTGTTAACACAACCAGTCATCCAAAAGTGGGCTTCGTCGCTGAAGATGATTTTTCGACAAAAATACGGGTCAGCTTCCAATTGCTCCATAGCCCAGCCAGCGAATACACGGCGCAACCTGTGGTCGTTGGGCTTTAGTTCTTAAGTTAACACCATTTTGTAAGCGTGAAACTTCAAGTCCAGATGCAGAATTCGCTAAGTTGTGGTCGGCGAAAGCCCCAATTCTTGCGCTCAACGAGCAATTGATTTGTTTCCGTTCTCGCGTACACTCTCACGAACGGCGCTTATGTTTTCGTTGGAGCGCTTACGTCGATTACGTACAGGCGTTCTTTGATCGCTGACAGAACCACTTCTTTCAAACTTATCGATCAAACGCCGAATAGTTCTCTCGCAGGGACGATTATCACACCGTAAATTTCACGCAATACACGGAAGGTTTGGAGAACAGATGATCCATTTTGATAATAAATTTTCACAATTCTACGCGTTGCTGAATGCTGTAACGTTCCATGGCTATTTGTCAATAACAACTGTAACCACATGAAAAAAATGACTGCTGTAACTCAATAACGGTAGCTATAACATTTTAAAGATAGGACACTCTTGTTGAAAGACCCTATATAAAGCGTCTGAAAATTTAAACAAAATAGCAACAAATATATCAGAAATTGATAATGCTACGAAAAAATAAAAACAAATCAATAAAACATGTGACTTGTGTCTTAACGAGATTTACATTTGTTCTGTAGTAGGCTTTTGTCTATCGGTTATGGTTCATAGACTTCGCAGATAATTCAATATGTATATTTTCAACATTTGGAACATTTTTCGAAATTTTTTATATTGTAATAAATGGTTCAAGTAATTTTGATTAAAGTACCATATATTAAAAATACAGGTGAGCCAAAAAACTACGAACCGACTGCGCGGTGTTTTTCCTGTCCGCGTCCTCGGCGCTCGTTGCCGTCCTGCCGCTATCATAGAAAGGGGCGGATGAAACCGTACAATATTTTTAAAACTACTTTTAAAAGCTTTACTTACCAACTTTATCAAAGGAAATGCTGAAACTGGCCACAATCGTAGTCCATCCATCATGGGTAGTGATGGATGGTTTCCTAAAGAGGTGCCAAAAATGTATGGACAACGACGGTGGCCAGTTTCAACATTTCCTTTCATAAACTTGGTAAATAAAACCTTTAAAAGTAGGTTTAAAAATGTTGTATGGTTTCATCCGCGACTTTCTATGAAAGCGGCAGACGGCAACGAGCGCCGAGGACGCGGACAGGAAAAACACCTCGCAGCCGGTTCGTGTATTTACATGACAAATAAAATGTATACCTTGAATTTTCTGTGAATAGCCTGTGAAGTCCTCTTCATTCGGAAGGAATTGTGTGTTGTCTTATATAACTGGCAAACTTTAAGCGATAGACGAAAACGCACTAAGCAAAAAATATAGATATCCTTAAAATACACAATTTATTCAAAATAACCCTTTTGTGACATAAGCCATTTCGAAGATATCTGTTATTGATGGTTCGAATTGTATGGAATTTTAAGGCCAGCATATAGCGTCCAGTTCTTAAACATTTGACTATCGCTGTTCTCTGTATCTATAACACTTCTGCAAAGGTTTATCTCGATTAAAATGAAGCAGATAGCAAAATAAAGTTTCTTAAGAATAATTGGTATATCCACTAATAAGTGATTGAGGGTAGAATGTAACACGTGATATTTTTTAAATTGGGCACGAAACATTTCATAGTGTGAACGTACAATAGGACATTGTTATTATTAAAGGTTCAGGGCAAGAGGGTTTTCCTCACCTCGGCTCCAGGATGTCTGCAGGGACATCTCGGGATATCCCATCATTCACATCGGCCCACTGCTTACCGAGAAGGCGCTCCTAGCTTATTGTTTAATACAATGGCATTCAATCTTCACGCCCTATATAGAAGATGTGTCACTTGCTGGGGTCCTCTTCTTTATATAAAATACTGCGATATACCTACCAGAAAACCTAGTGTCTGACTTAAGAATGGTTTATAGAACCGGACCAATACCTCTAGTACAGCTACGGACATACAGTTCCGCACTTTTTGAATGCATCGTTTGTTTTGTATCATTACGCTACTTTTCTTCTTTCTCTACCACTTAATTTTGGTAGGTGGACGCACGATTGTATTCCACCCCAAAAAAATCTGATGTGTTACACTCACATGACTTTCTCTACTCTTGTACAAACTATTTTTATAAACGCTTATTCTCCATATGCTTCATGTTAATCGAGATCTTAATCTTATTGCTAATTTTCTTGTAGATGCAAGGGGAATTGGTAGGTTTTAAGCGATAGTCAAATATTTTAAGAGCTGGTTGCAATGTGGAGTATTCGATTATCTTTGTATGTCCAGGACATAAAAAAAATGAATAACGAATTTCCATTTGAGAAAAAGTATAAGTATTGGAAAATTTAAGGCAATAACAAGCAATATCTCGAAAATGGTTCACTCAACAACAAAATCTGTATGACATAAATTGTGTATTTTAACGTGATCTACATTTTTTGTGTAGTAAAATTTTGTCTATCCCTTATGGTTTACCAGTTATGCAAAAGTCGTTCACAATGAAGAATACATTTGGAGACATTCCCAGAAAATTCGAGATATACATTTCATTTGTCATGAAGAATATCTTAAATATATATTTTAATCAAAATCGTTAGAGCCATTTTTGAGAAAATTAATATTTTCTTGAAAACCTTCGTGTCGCAGCTCTGGAAGATACTGAACTAAATCCAAGTTTGGTATTTATCCAACTTTTCGTTTTTGAGTTATGCTTGTCACAGACACACAGACCTTTTTCCAAAAATGCTTTTTTTAAACTCATGGGGCCTCAAAACATATATTTCCGGTGAAATCTCATATCGAATTTTTGGCCAATACTTCCCCTACTTACTATACGTAATAGAGAAAGTGAAACCTCTAAGTACACACTTAAAAACAGAATGGTAGAAAAACCCGTTCAATGAAGTTCACACAGACAGTACAGAAAAATTCCCCATGTGGCATCTCGGAGTAATAACACGGTTTAAAACGTTAATATTTGGTTAAACCCGTACACAATAATCACGACATCTCAGGAATTAATGTAAAACCTGTTTGCAACTCTGTCTTAAATATGTAATTGCAGATGAGTGGAAAATGATTCTTCTATTGTCTGTCAGTGCGATTCTCAAGAGCAGAGGTAATTTCTATGAAATAATTTCTGTGCCTCTCAAATAAGGTTCACAAATCTAATTGTGGTCGAGCATTGTCTCACTTCTGAGAGAGAAATTTCTAAGAGCGAACGCCTTTGACTTCCAAACCAAGAGAGAACTGTAATTCAGAGAATTGAAAAATAACCGACGGTTTGACACACGGCAGGAACCGCCCGTGATAAACGGATTTGATAGAGCTCTCGAGGCCCACCTTCCTGCATTCAAACCAAAACTTGATATCGGATTAGAAAGGTAAATTGAAAACCCAAATTGCATCTACCAAAGATGTCAAGGAAAATGTTATCAGAAAATCAATGTAACTTCTTACCTGACATATCGATATAAGTGCTCTTGAATAAAAAGAAAACAAACATAATCTGGTTTCAAAGCATCATTTAAACACTGTGCCAACGAGTAAAGAAGGCCGAACTAAATCAACATTTTAACCAAGGTAAAATTCAAGAATTGTAATAAACTCCGGCTTGAAAGTTAGTCATCACAGCGGTTTATTCAAATGATTCATTGTTTACCATACAGATAGCATTAATTGCGCAGTCGCCTTGTATCTGCTTGAGTAACTTGCTGTTAGATGCCCCTGGTTGCGTAGTCGCCTTTTTGTACCATATTATGCTTCAATGTCTTTGTTATAAATGTCTCTGGTTGCGTAGTAGCCCTCCTGTACTATATGCTTGAGTAACTTTCTGACAAATGCCCCTGGTTGTGCAGTCGCCTTCCTGTGCCATATGCTTGAGCAACTTTCTGACAGATGTCCGTGGTTGTGTAGTCGCCTTCCTGTGCCATATTATGCTTGAGCAACTTTCTGACAAATGTCCGTGGTTGTGCAGTCGCCTTCCTGTGCCATATTATGCTTGAGCAACTTTCTGACAAATGTCCGTGGTTGTGCAGTCGCCTTCCTGTGCCATATTATGCTTGAGAAACTTTCTGACAGATGTCCGTGGTTGTGCAGTCGCCTTCCTGTGCCATATTATGCTTGAGCAGCTTTCTGACAGATGTCCGTGGTTGTGCAGTTGCCTTCCTGTGCCATATTATGCTTGAGCAACTTTCTGGCAGATGTCCGTGGTTGTGCAGTCGCCTTCCTGTGCCATATTATGCTTGAGCAACTTCGATAGATGTCCGTGGTTGTGCAGTCGCCTTCCTGTGCCATATTATGCTTGAGTAACTTTATGATAGATGTCCCTGGTCGCGCAGTCGACTTCATGTATCGTATGCTTGCGTAACTTTCTGATAAATGATCTTAGTTGCAAAGTCACCTTCCTGTATCATCTGCTTGAGTAACTAACTGATGGTTTTACAGTTACGAAGTCACTTGTTAAAAGCATTTTGCTGCATTGGTGAATGGTAATGAGGCACTTGGAGAGTTACATTGAGTAACTTCCTAATATAGTTCCCTAGTTGACTTCCTTTAACTTGTGCTTGAGCATTCAGCTGATAGATGGTTTTAGTTGCATAGTCGACTACTAAAACAATTTTTCTGCATGGTTGGGTGTCACTGAGAGTGTTTCCTCACGATCAAGACATGCTATTGTTTTCACATACCAAGATATTAACGGAAGAGCACAGGCAAGGCGTGCGTGGACAACTCATCCTTGTTTGTTTACTCAGCCGTGCTGGGGCTCAAGACGTGGCGTTGACACGGGCGTCATCATCGTGATGATGAAATAATGAAGAGCACAGCTTCTGGCCTGAGAAAAGTCAGTTGCATGAAGGCCAGCCCTTTCACTCTGCCTGGTACACTGAAATTGTCTGTGAACAACATAACTCAAAAACAAAAAGTCGGATAAATAGCAAAATTGGTATTTAAGTTGAGTATGTTCGAAGGTGCGACACGAAAATTTTCAACAAAATCTGTCTCGCCACAAACTGCCTTTTACAGGGGCATTTTTTTTTTTTTTTTTTATTTTATCAAAAATGGCTATAAGGATTTGGATTGAAATATCATACTTGAACTTATTTACACTAGAAATAAAATATGTATCTTGAAGTTTTTGCGAAATTGTCAAATATTTGGTCATTTTTACTTTCTCTACTACGTATAGTAAGTAGGGGAAGTATTGCATTCCACCCAAAAATTCGATACCGAGATTTCACCGGAAATACATGTTTTGAGACCTCCTGAATCCAAAAAAAGCATTTTTAGAAAAAGGTCTGTGTGTCTGTGAACAGCATAACTCAAAAACGAAAAGTCGGATAAACGTTAAACTTGGTATTTAGGTTTAGTATCTCTCAAAGATGCAACACGAATATTTTCAAGAAAATCCTCCACCCCAGACTACCCTTTACATGGAACATTTTTCAAAAATTTCCACTTTCTCAAAAATGGCTCTAACGATTTGGATTAAAATATATGTTTAAATTCCCCAAAAGTCCTCGCCTGGATGGCGAGATAGACAACATTTTTCTACACAAAAAATGTAGATCGCGTTAAAGTACACAATTTATATCAATATACATTTCTTTTGTTGAGTGAACCATTTTCGAGATATTGCTTGTTATTCTCTTAAATTTTCCAATACTTATACTTTTTCTCAAATTCGTTATTCATTTTTTTTTATGTCCTGGACATGCAAAGAGAATGGAATACTCCACATAGCAACCAGCTCTTAAAACATTTGACTATCGCTTAAAGCCTACCATATTCCCCTTGCATCTACAAGAAAATTAGCAATACGATTTTAGTTTGTACAAGAGTAGGGAAAGTCATGTTTGTACAACACAGCACATTTTTTAAGTATAATCACTGAAGTGAGTGTTTCATCTCGTATTACGCGCGTTAGATCTTGCACCACTTCTTTTATATGTTTAATTCGCAGATGAGCAAATCTCGCCATTTTACAGTTCGTAAACGAACGAGAGTAGGCTTCTTAGTCGAATAGAAGCACAATTTCCAGCAATAACAAATGTACGTAGGAGAAAAAAATTCTGATGTGTTACACTCACATGACTTTCTCTACTCTTGTACAAACTATTTTTACAAACGCTTATTCTCCATATGCTTCATGTTAATCGAGATATCGAGATGTCAATCTTATTGCTAATTTTCTTGTACATGCAAGGGGAATTGGTAGGCTTTAAGCGATAGTCAAATGTTTTAAGAGCTGGTTGCTATGTGGAGTATTCGATTATCTTTGTATGTCCAGGACATAAAAAAAAATTAATAACGAATTCCCATTTGAGAAAAAGTATAAGTTTTGGAAAATTTAAAGGAATAACAAGCAATATCTCGAAAATGGTTCACTCAACAAAACAAATGTATATGACATAAATTGTGTACTTTAACGCGATCTACATTTTTTGTGTAGTAAAATTTTGTCTATCTCTTATGGTTTACCAGTTATGCAAAAATCGTTCACAATGAAGAATACTTTTGGAGACATTCCCAGAAAATTCAAGATATACATTTTATTTGTCATGAAAATATATATGATATTTTAATCAAAATCGTTAGAGCCATTTTTGAGAAAATTAAAATTTTCGAAAAATGTTCCATGTAAAGGGTAGTCTGGGGTGGGGGCATTTTCTTGAAAACCTTCGTGTCGCATCTCTGGAAGATATTTAACCTAAATACCAAGTTTGGTGTTTATCCGACTGTTCGTTTCTGAGTTATGCTGTTCACAGACACACACACACACACACACACACACACACACACACACACATGGACATGTTTCCAAAAATGTTTTTTTTTGGATTCAGAGGGTCTCAAAACATGTATTTCCGGTGAAATCTCCTTATCGATTTTTTGGGTGGAATACAATACTTCCCCTACTTACTATACGTAGTAGAGAAAGTAAAAAATTGTCAGTTATTAGTTTTTGAGCACCGTGCTTTAAAACTATCGATTAAGTTCGGTTCTAATTGTTGAATAAGATCAATGAAAGCGCACACTGATGAAAGGCGCTCGCTAGTTATCACTTCAGTCCCATGATTACCTCTTGTGTCTATAAGGAAATGTGAAATGGAGGCGTTTATCTCGATTAACGTGAGGTAGACAGAAAATAATAAGCTTTTGTAAGGGTAGTTTGTAGAAGAGTGGGCAGCGAATGTAACACATCTGAGACCAAAACTTCAACTAAATTGGATGCCATGTGCAGAAATGAGGAAATTCAATTCCGCTATGGACGGACAGAGTGTGAATCCCTCGAGTTAACTGTCGGGTGGACTGCAGGTTTTCACAAACGGAGCAGTCAATAGGACAGAGGAACGTTTGACCAACTTTTGTCAGACTGCATCACGGAAACTGTCTCCAGTCCAAAATTATCTGTCAGTTTCCACGGAAAGAGCGACATTCTTGGGCTGTAACAACAGAATGGTGTTTGGAATCCGTTATCTTTAGAAATGTCCTCTAACGTCAAGGCTGCGTCTTAATGAGGAATGATGCCCTACTTGGATGTCCTTACCGTACCCTGCTTCAGCACACGTGGCAAAATGTGCACTGTATTTTATTCATCGTCCTTGCAAACCGTTCTTACAAAACTTTGCTCTTATCTACTCCATGCTAATCGGCATAAACGTGTACACAAATAGTTTTGTAAGCAGAGGATACAGAAGGCTGAAGCGATCTTTAAAAAGCAACGAATTTCTCCAAAATGGGTAATGTCACACACACAAAAAAAACCCTAAATTGTGTCTTTTTAACAGATCTGCATGTTTTTTGTATCTCTCATGATTTACCAGTGATACAAATTTACACAAAATTCGTTCAGAATGAAGAAGACATGACAGACTTGCTCATGTGCAGCGCTACATCAGTGGGGCCTCTCAGGCGTTGCTTCTCTTCTTCCCTATTTATAACACCCCTTTCCAAATTCCTACTCTCCAATCTCTTCAGACTTCATCGAAGCACCTGTCTCCTGGTTTGCCGTACATTCTTCCCTTTAAGGACTCCAAGACCATATTTTATTCGTTCTTCCTTTGCACATGACCTGCTACCTTGGATTTGACTGCTCATAGAAAATTCAAGATATATAGCTTATTATAATGTGGATATGTTAAACGTATGGTATTTTAATAAAAGAAACGTTAGAGCTATGTTTAAGAAAATAAAAACAATTCTGATATGATACATTCACATGACTTTCTACCTTTGGGTATACAAACTATTCTTACTATATCTTATTTTTCTATCCACTGCATTTTAATCCAGATAAACCTTTGCAGAAACAGCTACATTACACATTTCGTTATAGATACAAAGGGAACAGCGATAGTCAAATGTTTAACAACTGCACGCTATATGCTGGCCTTAAAATTCCATACTGAAAAAATCTGATGTGTTACACTCACATGACTTTCTCTACTCTTGTACAAACTATTTATACAAACGCTTATTCTCCATCTACTTCATGTTAATCGAGATAAACATTTGCAGAGTCTATCTTATTGCCAATTTTCTTGTAGACGTAAGGGGAATATATATTTACAAGGGCAATATAGAAATACAGTAGCCTTTAAGCACAAACATAACTGGTTGCTAGGTGCAGCACTATTCCCTTTCCCACAGATTAATACTCTTTGCATATCCAAGACAAAAAAGTGAATAACGAATTCCCATTTGAGAAAAAGTACAAGTATTGAAAAATTTAAGAGAATAACAAGTAATATCTCAAAAATGGTTCACTCAACAAAAAAATGTGTATGACATAAATTGTGTATTTTAACGCGATCTACATTTTTTGTGTAGTAAACTTTTGTCTATCTCTTATGGTTTACCAGTTATGCAAAAGTCGTTCACAATGAAGAATACTTTTGGAGACATTCCCAGGAAATTCAAGATATACATTTTGTTTGTCATAAAAATATCTTAAACATATGATATTTTAATCAAAATCTTTAGAGCCATTTTTGAGAAAATTAAAATTTTCGAAAAATCTTCCATGTAAAGGGTACTCTGGGGTGGGGGGATTTTCTTGAAAACCTGCGTGTCGCATCTCTGGAAGATACTGAACCTAAATACCAAGTTTGGTGTTTATCCGACTGTTCGTTTCTGAGTTATGCTGTTCACAGACACACACACACACACACACACACACAGTAACACACACGGAGACATGTTTCCAAAAATGCTTTTTTTTGGATTCAGTGGGTCTCAAAACATGTATTTCCGGTGAAATCTCGGTATGGAATTTTTGGGTGGAATACAATACTTCCCCTACCTACTATACGTAGTAGAGAAAATAAAAAAGTGCAAGAAACGCAACGACAGGGGTTACATGAGTCAACACCATTGCCAAGACGAAGCAGTTAAAGGCGGGGTATAAATGGAACTAAGAAAAAAAATCGAACCTTTATTAACGGATATCTCAGAAACGGCTTGTGCTACAAAAAAACTTATTTGAAATAAATTGTGTGTTTTAAAGAGATGTACATTTTTTGTACAGTACGTTTTCGTCTATCGGTTAACGTTTACCAGTTACACAAGATTATACAAAATTCCTTCCGAAAGAAGAGAACTTCAGAGACTATTTCCAGAAAATTCAAGATAAGACATTTTATTTGTTATGTAAATATATTTCATGTATGGTATTTTAATCAAAATCATTAGAGCCGTTTACTAGAAAATCAAAATTTTCGATATTGTTGCCTGTAAATGGTAGTTGGAGGTGGGGGGGGTTTTCTAGAAAATCTTTGTGTCGTATACTTGAAAGATACTGAATTCAAATACCAAGTTTGGTGTTTATCCAATTTTTCGGACGTTTCCAAAAACGCTTTATTGGGATTAAAGGGGTCTCAAAACATGTATTTGTAGTGAAATCTCGGTTCGAATTTTTTGGGTGGAATACAATACCTTCCCTACCTATATATTTATGGTACAGAAAGTAAAAATACGGAAACATTTTCAATGTAGAGGATAGTTTGGGATGGTAGATTTTCCTAAACATCTTAGTGTTGCATGCTGGGTATTTATCGGACTTTTGGTTTTACAGTTATACTGCTCTCTGTCTCTCTCACACATGCACCTTTTTATAACAATATCTTTGTTTTTACTGGCGGTCTCAAAACATGCACTTCGGGCGAAATCTCGATATCGAATGTTTGGGTGGAATGCCGTACTGTTTACTTTCTCTACTACGTATAGTAGGTAGGGGAAGTATTGTATTCCACCCAAAAATTCCATACCGAGATTTCATCGGAAATACATGTTTTGAGACACCCTGAATCCAAAAAAAGCATTTTTGGAAACATGTGTGTGTGTGTGTATGCGAACAGCATAACTCAGAAACGAACAGTCGGATAAACACCAAACTTGGTATTTAGGTTCAGTATCTTCCAGAGATGCGACACGAAGGTTTTCAAGAAAATCCCCCATCCCAGATTATCCTTAACATAGAACAGTTTTTGAAAATTTTAATTCTCTCAAAAACGGCTCTAACGATTTTGATTAAACTATCAATGTTTAAGATATTTTCATGACAAATGAAATGTATATCTTGAAATTTCTGGGAATGTCTCCAAAAGTATTCTTCATTGTGAACGAGTTTTGCATAACTGGTAAACCATAAGAGATACACAAAATTTTACTACACAAAAAATGTAGATCGCGTTAAAATACACAACTTATGTCATATAGATTTTTTTTTGTTGTTGAGTGAACCATTTTCGAGATATTGCTTGTTATTCCCTTAAATTTTCTTATACGTTTTCTCAAATGGGAATTCATTATTCATTTTTTTGTCCTGGTAATGCAAAGAGAATGGAATACGCCACATAGCAACCAGCGCTTAAAACATTTGACTATCGCGTAAAGGCTACCAATTCCCCTTGCATCTACAAGAAAATTAGCAATAAGATTAACATCTCGATTAACATGAAGTAGATGGAGAATAAGCGTTTGTAAAAATAGTTTGTACAAGAGTAGAGAAAGTCATGTGAGTGTAACACATCAGATTTTTTCTAGTATTGGATAGATACGCGTTAGAGAATAGTAAACCATAGAGCAAGTAACACATCAGTAGGGCCCGAATTTTTAGGTTTTAACCTATACCTATTTTTCCTCGGTATTTAATTAACACACTTCAAGATATATACTCGTTTCACACTTCCTGGAGCAGAATATGCGAATTTCATTACACCTAAAATAACCTAAATAACTGTTTTTCCTTTTTCGAAATGAAAAATATTATTTTCGGATTGAAACTCACTGTATAATTATTTCCAGCACTTATAGCCAGTAGATAGTTCAAGTTACTACAGTTAAACGCAGCACATGTGACGTGGTGACATCTGGATGCAACTGATAGAAGGTCAGAAAATGCCGTCAACGAATTGGATGAAACAGAAGCTTGCTGCATTGCCAAGGCTAAGAAATCACTCGAGTGTCCCACTCTTGCCGCTTCCCTTACATACATTAAGACACATTTTTGTTTTATACCAGAAACTACAACTTTGCCACTGAAAGATTGGCAATGTTTCCAGTAAAGAAATACCTGGACCAGTGGGAGTTGCATGTTGAGGCAATATTTTTAACATTTAAATGATTTCAGTCTAATTATATAATATGTAAATTCAATAACAGCCCACCTTAAAGCAATATGTGTATGTAACAATATAAAAAGTGTATATTACAGTCATTGTATATATTTATATTATTGTATACATGTAATAATGCTATCTGAATGTATTACGTAATTTAATAATGTAGGAGCTGTGAGAATAATAGGTTAAAAGTTGCTAACAATGAGGTAACCTTGAGTCAATAATGAGTAAGAAAGTTTAAAAATACTACTTGTGATTCTTGGAGTAACAATAATGTTAATTTTGAGACAGTTTATAAAATAGCCAATCAACAACCACAAAAAGCTTTAGTTAAATAAAAGTATTCTATTGGATTAGGAACAGCCAATCAGAAACTGAAATATAGCAAAATTTACAAATCTAGAAGCCAGTTTCTTGTAGACAGTGCTCATAACTGGACGCGTTGCTTGAAGCCAGTGTTCCTGACACGAGATGTGTCCTCGAGAAATTTAGTGTGTATTTTGTGTGAGACAAAAATAGGTTACGTGTTAAAAAGTGCAAGTATTAATAAAAGAATCTCACAGCTCTCTCTATATCAGTGAAGTGTTATTTAAATCGTGTCAAGCATTAATAAAAGGAGTGAAGTAAAATTATAATCTGTGAAAGCCTACATTCTGCAGTCGCACCACAACCCTGCAAAGAGAAACATGTCTCTAACAATAATACTGACGCAGCCGAGGCAAACATAAATATATAATATTTAAAGAAACAGTCAAAATTACAAAGTTAATATTTTTTTTTAAAACATTTGGGGCAAAGATCACCGGAAAGTACATTTGGGGCGAAGGCTACCGGAAATCGGGTACTATACATGCGGTTGTAATCAACTTCAATGTTCTTCGAAGTTGTAGAAGATTGTTCAACGAAATCGTGCTTTTAAATATATGAAGATCATTAATTCCGTATTGCAGGGAGAAAAGTATGCACGAGAGCTGCCCCTAGAGCCTGCTGCACTGGCATCTATGTTCTACGCTTCAATGATGTCAGGTTCCGTTGAAAGAACCTTTTCTTCATTCAAGATTGTGTTACGTAATAATAGGAAATCGTTTACGCCAGAAAATTTCAAAACGTATGTATCTACTGCAAGCCAAAAAAAAATAAATCTTACAACTAAGCACCAGAAAATCAAAATTATTGACACCTGTATTGATCCACGAAGCAAAGCATAAAAAAAACTATTTTAATCAAGAAAGACCTAAAAAAGAACCCTATTTTAAGCATATAAGAAACCTAAAATGAAGGTTTATTCCACCTAAAAATCCGGGCCCTACACATCAGCTTTTTTGTATATAGGGGGCGCAGTGAAATCCTGGCTCGTAATACTTGGATGGAATGCCGCCCCTACCTTAGGTAGGTGGTAGAGAGTGTTTTGTTTGCACTAGAGGTATCTCACTGACGTTATTGTTACCACTTGTTTTAACTGTGCACCTGGTGACTGTGCTGTTTCTGAAAATATCTTACTGATGTAACTACAATATTATCATATCGCCCATCGCTGCTGACGCCCGTTGGATTGCATAAAAGTGACTGTTATCTGCAGGAGATGTGGAAGAATATGGCTAATGTCGGATTCTTCGCCCAGAAATGAGTTGCACCATTGAAGCGCTAACTTATCTGCCGTCTGTAAGTAAACAATCGACAGATGTACGTACATACGTGTTTGGTCCATATCTCTTCAGTTGTGAGGCAAGAATGTACACTCGCTTCCAGTAAAATATTGTGTGCAATCCACCCATGGGGATATGCGTGAAAATACCCACCTTAACAAATGATCTCATTTTAAAACGACTCCCTATTCTACTTAACTGCAACGCAGACGTTTTCCACAGTTCTGTTTTTGAAGCAGTTTGCTGCATCCTACGAATGAATACAATGATGTTCTACAAACGGTGATTAGTAAAACTAAATATCGGCTTTTTTATATCTTATATGGTTCTTAAAATAGCTCAAAAAACTCACAAATTTAATGTTTAGTACATACATTATTTTAACTTTCTCTACTACGTAGAGTAAGTAGGGGAGGTATTGCATTCCACCCAAACATTCCATACCGAGATTTCACCGGAAATACATGTTTTGAGGCCCCATCAATCAAAAAAAAACTTTTTTAGAAAAAGGCCCGTGTGTGTATCTGTGAACATAACTCAAAAACGAAAAGTCGAATAAGCACCAAACTTGGTATTTACGTTCAAAGATGCGGCACGAAGATTTTCAAGAAAATCCTACCACCCCAGACTACCCTTTACATGCAACATTTTTCGAAAATTTTGATTTTCTGAAAAATGCCTCTAACTATTTTGATTAAAATATCACATGTTTAAGATATTTTTAGGGGAAATGAAATATATATCATGAATTTTCTGGGAATGTCCCCAAAAGTCCTCTTCATTCTGAATGACTTTTGCATAACTGGAAAATAGTAAGAGTAGACGAAATTTTACTTCACAAAAAATGTAGATCTCGTTAAAACACTCTCATATATTACTTTCTCTACTACGTATAGTAAGTAGGGGAAGTATTGTATTCCACTCAAAAATTCGATACCGAGATTTCACCGGAAATATATGTTTTGAGATCCCCTGAATCAAAAAAAAACATTTTTGGAAACATGTCCGTGTGTGTGTCTGTCTGTGAACAGCATAACTCAGAAACGAACAGTCGGATAAACACCAAACTTGGTATTTAGGTTCAGTATCTTCCAGAAATGTGACACAAAGGTTTTCAAGAAAATCCCCCCACCCCAGATTACCCTTTACATGGAACATTTTTCGAAAATTTTAATTTTCTCAAAAATGGCTGTAACGATTTTGATTAAAATATCATATGTTTAAGATATTTTTATGACAAATAATATGTATATCTTGAATTTCCTGGGAATGTCTCCAAAAGTATTCTTCATTGTGAACGACTTTTGCATAACTCGTAAACCATAAGAGATAGACAAAAATCTTACTACACAAAAAATGTAGATCGCGTTAAAATACACAATTTATTTCATATACATTTCTTTTGTTGAGTGAACCATTTTCGAGATATTGCTTGTTATTCCCTTAAATTTTTCAATACTTATTTTCTCAAATGGGGATTCGTTATTCATTTTTTTATCTTGGATATGCAAAGAGTATTAATCTGTGGCAAAGGGAATGGTGCTGCACCTAGCAACCAGCTATTAAGAGATATGTATGTACTTAAAGGCTACTGTATTTCTATATTGCCCTTGTAAATATATATTCCCCTTACATCTACAAGAAAATTAGCAATAAGATAGACTCTGCAAATGTTTATCTCGATTAAGATGAAGTAGATGGAGAATAAGCGTTTGTATAAATAGTGTGTACAAGAGTAGAGAAAGTCATGTGAGTGTAACACATCAGATTTGTTTTTGTGGAGTGAACCATTTCCCAGATATTCCTTGTTATTTGTTTCAATTTTCCAATACTTTTTCTCAAATAGGAATTCGTTATTCATTTTATTTATTGTCCTGGACATACAAAGAGAATGGAATGCTCCACATAACAACCAGCTCTTAAAACATTTGACTATCGCTTAAAGCCTATCATATTCCTCTTGCACCTACAAGAAAATTAGCAATAAGACAGTTTCTGCAAATGTTTATTTTGTACAAGAGTAGAGAAAGTCATGTGAGTGCAACACATCAGTAGAAACAAAATGCCGGTTTGAGCACAGTAGAGAGATGCCGACAAGCGATAAAGTTCTTTGTTCTACACTGACAAGCCCCGCCCCCTCCCTTTGAGTGCTCACATGCCGCCAGGTCTCGTGTCGTTAGGCCCCGCCCCCTCTCGCTTTGTGTGCTCACCTAATGCCGACAGTGTCTGTGCTAACAGGTCCTACCCCCTCCCCCATGCGTTCTACTGTGGCGTCATGACTTGAGGGAATTGTTTTCTCGAGTCCTGCAGCCCCCCGGCAAATTAATTAGGTAATGTTCGTCAAACATTTTTTTTATGACTACTAAGTCCTGCACATTGCATCCTCGAGCAATTAAGTTTTTTTAATAATGAATTGTTGACTGGAGCTTGAGTATAAGTAGTCTGCTCACGGGAACAGTCTGTCATGTAATGAAACACTGCAGCCTTCTTCTATCTGGGGAAAGCGCTTGTCCATTAGCTGAACATGTTAGACGCTTTCAACACATTAATAGGCTTTTAAGTTTACATTCCGGATCTGTTTACATACATTAGCGAACGACCTACTTCCGCCTGGATGTAACGGTGACCTCCATTAGCTGACCGTTAGACGCTTTCACTCCATTAGCGAACAAGAGCCTGGTATGTAACGGTGACCTCTATTAGCTGACAACTTTAGACGCTTTCACCCCATTAGCGAACAATGTCAGTAATTGTTTTCCTAAGTGATCTACAAACTCTCACCACTTCAGCTTTAGCGGGGAAATCGTATAAAAGCAGCAGCTTCTCCAATGATTTTCACAGTATCGTAAGAACACTGCGATCTAAGTACTCTGCAAACTTTATTCTTTCAACGTGGAAATTACATCGAACAGCATGTCTGGTAAGTTGTATCACCAATTCATCTTCATTAAAAAGTTAACTTATTACTTAGTACATTTAACTTATATTTGCGTTCTTGTTTTTAATGACGGCCCTTTATTTGTAAATAGCTGAGTATTCTAAAAGTTAATAGCTAGACAGTTGAATTTTTTCTGAAATGTGAACAGTTTAGTTAAGTATTCATTTTAGACAAGCTTATTCTACATTTAATAGCTAACTGCACGAATTCTCAAAAATGCGAACAATTTAGTTAAGTATTCATCTTGTTGAGTAATTATTATTCCAGATATTTAAATACAGGATTTCAGAGTGAATTATATTCCTTTCTAGACAAAATACAATTACATGATTACCCTACGATTCGAATAAAGAATGTTCTGTATAAATATTCTTCCGATGGTAAGCGGCGGTATTCGATCCGTGGACTTCATGTTTGCATGCATTGATCGAACATTCATCAGTTAATGTTTCATTCCTCTTATGCAATTAATTTAGTAAAAACTTCCAGTCTGTTTCCATCACGTTAAAAAGAGATATTTTCCATGAGTGTGTCGAATAATACAAATAATTTATTTTGTCAGAGACATTTCTCAGGTGTTTAAAAATACATCGACATTTCCCTGTATAAGCAATGCGCAATAAAGTAAATTAACTTGATAATATAACTTTTCTTTAAAAAAATAAGTAAATAAATAAATAAATAAAAATCTAACGCGTAAATTAATTACGTTTTCAGCATCCAGTTCTGCTAACGTAGCTGAGGCATACATCCAGCTCCAGCAGGATCGTTCCTCAAATACACCTATGATTCAGGCACCCGAACAACCGAATGGTAAGCATTCTTCAGAGTTTAAAAAAATTAATGTAACAATTCATATTAACTTCTTGTTCATATTCTTTATTATTATTATTATTATATTATTATTATTAGTATTATTTCCAGGAAGCGGTGTTTATTTCGGAGTCTGTCATCCATCAACCGCTGCAATGGCACCAGCAGGCTTCCAAACCTTCCTGGTGCCAAATCATCATGGATGGGACTCTGGCCCGTACATACAGCAACACTCGAATGGTAAGAATTTACAGACCAGTGTTTGAGCAATTGTAACTAAAAATTATTTAATAGTAGGTATACAAGGGCGATTCTAGCATACAAAGACCTACCTACGACAGCATAGAGTTCTGGATTGTATAAGGAGAAAAGGATATATTTAAGGGGAGTTTCTCACCGCATATGCAGTCAAATATCTCTTTCAGTCTCCCAGAATTCCGTGTATTTTCACGCCTGTGTTTAAAACATCTATTTTTCACGTATAGCGTATAGATTCTTCAGAACTCTGTACTTAAACATGCTATACTATTAATATTATTATTATTAATATTATTTATTTTTTCCAGGAAACGGACTTTATTTCGGAGGCGGCATCGCTCAACATGCAACCGCTGCACCGGCACCTCCAGGCCTCGCAACCGTTGCACCTGCACCACAACGCTTCGCGACCGCTGCACCACCACCCCCAGGCTTCCAGACCTCCCTGGTACCAAATCAGCAGGGGTGGGGCTCTGCCTCATACATGCAGCAAGCACCGAACGGTAAGAGTTTTTCAATATTTTATGAACTTCTTGCTTTACACATTCTATATTATTATTAATATTATCATTATTATTATTTTTTCAGGAAGTGGACTTTATTTTGGGATGAGTCAGCCATTGTCCGCTGCACAGGCACCGTCTGGCTTCCAAGCCTTCATGGAGTCAAATCAGCAGGGTTGGGTCCCTGTCCCATACATGCAGCAACCACCGACAGGTAAGAACATGTTTCAAAATTTTATGAAGTTCTTTTACACATTTTATATTATTATTAATATTGTTATTATTATTTCCAGGAAGTGGTCTTTATTTCGGAGACGGGTTTGTTCCTCACGCACACTCTGCACCACAAGCTTTCCCTGCATCAAATCAGCAGGGGTGGGGCCCTGCCCCGTACATGCAACAACCACTGAATGGTAAGAACCCTTCAACATTTTATTAACTTCTTTTACACATTCTATACTGTTATCATTATTATTATTAATATTATTATTTCCAGGAAGTGGACTTTATTTCGGGCGCGGTATCGCTCAACATGCGAGCGCTGTACCATCAGCCTTTCCTATACAAAATCAGCAGGGATGGGGGTCTGACATATGTGTGCAGCAACAGTCGAATGGTAAGAACCCTTCAACATTTTATGAAGTTCTTTTACACATTGTATATTATTATTATTATTATTAATATTATTATTATTCCAGGAAATGATCTGGGTGACGCTGGAAGCCAGCCTATGGACCTGGCAACACAGGGATCAGCATCGCCAGAGATGGGTGAAGACTCGACCACTGCACGGTCCGCCTCCTCAACGCTCGACACTCTGGAGGAAGTTATACAAGGTGAACCATCGACCTCCTCAGTCGCAGGCAATGAAACCGCTGCACCATTGACCTCCTCAGACGCAAGCGATGAAGCCGCTGCACCGTCAACCTCCTCCTCATCATCATCCAATGATGTAGAACCAGTTAATGGAAAGAGAGGACCGACATCGGATGGGAGGGAACAGCTTACAATAAAAAAAGCCAAGGTTAGTGCTAGCAATTGCCTGGGTCTAGAGTGCAATACCATACAATCAGCATTCAAGGGACGTATTTTTAATAGTAGTATAGAAAATACATTAGAAATACTCGAGCCCAGAGTCTTTTTAGATGAGTGCAAGGAGCTTATTATTAAAGAAGCGGAAAACGTTTTACAGAAAAGCAGGAGTGGATTAAAGATGCATTGTTCCATGGAACTTGAATATTTAATCCAGAAACCTGATGAAGAGAAGTCTCTTCCCACTGGCTTTAATTCTAAGCCTGTACTGATTCTTCCATCAAGCGACCTCAATCAGATCTTCTCTTCAATTGCGGGGGATATTTTGGAAAACATTTCTACATTTGAGGGGGGAGCATCGTCAAAGTCCTTGTCAAAGATACTCAGCCTGGTGATGGGCTTTACACACTACGATCCTTTACATGCAGGTTCATACATTGAACTACCTCAGAAAATTAGACATAAGTATGCTGTTATAAACATAAAGAATGAAGACAACTTCTGCTTCGCATGGTGCATGCTTGCCTCTAAATACCCTGTTAAACGCAACGGTCAGAGAACCACAAAATACCCTGAGGAACTGCTTTTCGAGGCATTCAATTATGAAGGTATCGAATTTCCGGTACCCTTACATCAAATTGAATGCTTCGAAAAGCAGAATAATGGAGTATCCATTTCACTGTTTGGTATAGAGGAGGAGAATGAGAACATTATTCCTCTATACCAAACGGCTGAAAAGAAGCAGCACCATGTAAACCTGCTATATATTGAACAGGGGGAGAAGTCCCACTACTGTATAATTAAAAACCTGTCCAGACTAGTAGGCAGTCAAGCCACCAAACATGAGCATAGAGTATGGACATGTGAGGCATGCCTCAAGAGATGCATCAATGAAAAGGCTCTGGAAGCATATAGGTTAAGATGCGGGAAATGCCAACTGCTTAAAATGCCCCAACAGGATGAATACCTTGAATTTAAAGCATTCTCTAAAAGCGTTCCTGTACCTTTTGTTATATATGCAGACATTGAATCTGTTCTGGCGAAGGTTCACTCTTGCGAGCCCTCAAGCAGCTCGAGTTGGACCCGAGCCATTCAAGAGCATGAAGCAATGTCTATTGCCTTGAAGGTGGTATGTAGGCATGACGAGGCCTTGTCAAAATTTTTTCTCTTTAGAGGTCCAAATGCCATCGATGACTTTATCAAACAATTAAAATCAATTGCTGATGACGTCATCGATGTGTATTCCAATCCTAAACCCATGGATTTAACCCTTGAAGAGCAACAGAATTTTGACAATGCTTCTGAGTGTCATATATGCCTTGCTGCTTTCACTGTGAGCGATTTGCGTGTGAGGGATCACGATCATGTGTCAGGGGAATATCTGGGTGCTGCTCATAATAGATGCAATTTGAATAGAAAGGTCCCTGATTTCATACCGATCTTTTTTCATTGCCTATCTAATTATGACAGCCACTTCTTGATAAGACGCCTGGCATATGATAATAAGCCCATATCGTGCATCGCTCAAAGTGGTGAAAGGTATATAGCGTTTAGCAAACGGTACAGGAACATCAGCTTCAGGTTTCTGGACAGCTTTAAGTTTCTTGACGACAAGCTGGCCAGTCTGGCTGACATGCTGGAGGAAAGTGACTTTAAAATAACAAGGGCAGAATATCCTGTTGAGGAGCATTTTAAGCTGGCGAAGAGCAAGGGAATATTCCCGTATGATTATGTTTCAAGCCTAGACATACTCAAAGAAACTTCTCTACCACCGAAGGAAGCCTTCTACAGCACTCTTACTGACAGTCACATCACAGACGAAGAATACAGGCATGCTGAAAAAGTCTGGGATACCTTTAATATCCAGAATCTCGGAGAATACAGCGATCTATACCTGAAAACAGATATACTGCTCTTGGCGGATATTTTCGAAAAGTTTCGAGATCTCATCCTGGGGATGTATAAACTTGACCCAGCATGGTTTTATACATTACCAGGACTCGCCTTTGACGCTATGTTGAAGATAACTAAGGCGAAACTTTCCTTAATATCCGACAAGAGCATGCTGGAGTTTTTCGAGTCTGGAATTAGAGGCGGACTGTGCACAGTGGTGAAGGGCTATACCAAAGCTAACCACAGGTACATGTCCAACTTTGATCAGCATGCTCCTGTTATACACCTGTCCTATTGGGACATAAATAACTTATATGGAGCTTCTATGGGGTCTGCCCTCCCGTACAAGAATCTGAGATGGCTCACCAGAGAAGAAATTGATAGTATAAACTTTGCTGAAATCAAAGAAGATTCAGAGACTGGCTATGTGCTAGAGGTTGATATCGAATACCCCGACCATATCCATGACGCCCACAACGAGCTTCCTTTCTGCCCACAGAGCGCGATACCACCGAATGGCCAATACAAGAAACTGCTTGCGACATTAGAACAGAAAAGCAAATATGTCTTGCACTACAGGGTGATGCAGCAGTGTATTGAACAAGGTCTAACTGTGAGACATATTCACAGAGTGGTATCCTACGACCAGTCTAACTGGTTGAAGACATATATCGACGTGAACACAGAGAAAAGAATTCAAGAAAAGTCAAAATTTGGCCAAAACTTATGGAAAAAGATGAATAACGCCGTATATGGGAAATTTATAGAAAATGTGAGGAAATACAGTGATTTCAAAATAGTTGGATCCTGGGATCAGGCAAAGAAGTTGATAGCACGCAGCACTTACCTACGTACCATAATTTTCGAAGAAAATCTTGTAGGAATCGAGCTGGGTAGAGAGGAAGTGCATATGAACAAACCAATCTACATAGGACACGCAATTTTGGACATTTCAAAATTTATCATGTACGACTTCTTTTACAATATCATGAAACCAAATTTAAAAGACTTGCTGCTGAATTACATGGATACAGACTCATTCATTTTTGAAACGAGTTCTGATATCTATGATTTCATCAGGGAGAACCCCCAATATTTCGACACTTCAAACTTCGAAAAGGATAATGCATATGGCATTAAGCAAGCCAATAGGAAAAAGATTGGGTTGTTCAAGGATGAATTGGGTGGCTTGGTTATGGAGGAGTATGTCGGTATAAGAGCAAAGTTATACGCCTACAGATACGGAGGGCAGACAATTAAGAAAGCTAAGGGCATCACCAGGGCAGGCATGGATAAAATCGATTTCGGCCATTATTTTGAATGTTTAAAAGACCATAGCCTAAAAATTTATTCGGTACAAAAAACATTTCGGAGTAAACACCACAAAATTACAACAATTGAAACAAACAAATTGGCTTTGAAGGGGGGTGACGATAAGAGGAAGTTGATGGAAGGAAGCTATAAGACTGTAGCGTGGGGCCATTATTCCCTTAGACCCGGTGATTGCTAGTGCCTAAACTTTTAAATAATGTATGTATTGTGTAAAATAGATATCAAATGTGTGAGGGTTTTTTGTGTAACACTTTTCCCTCAAAAAAGAAAGAAAAATGTGAATGCTTTTTTAAAATAAAAATTCTCATGATTTTACAATTATAAAACTTTAGTCTTTATTAATTCTTCACATATTACACCAAGTCCTTTATATCAATCCATTGAGTATCTGGAAAACCATACCACTTTACAAGAACTTTGTTTCCACGTTTACGTATAACCTTTTCTACTAAATATGTATTAGGATAGTTAGTCTTTTTTAGTTCATGTCCATAAAAGCCACCTTTTATGATTTCACCATTCCTATCCTTTAGTATGTATGTTGTAGGCTTGGTACGTTTCACACGAAATACTTTGAAGATTTCAACGCTCCAGTTAGATTCATAACCCTTTTCAAAATGTCCTTTATGTTTAGATATCCTGACATAATCACCAACACTAAACTTCCTTGAAGCCTTCTTCTCTCTTCGTTCTTGATTATAATTATACACAGTCAGAAGAAGATCGTTGTTTTTCACTTCATTAGGTTTCATGCGGATAGTTGAATGAAAAGTATCATTGTACTTTACAAGGATTCTAGGTAAAAGATCTAGCCACTTGTATGAGCCTTGGACTAAAAACTCTCGGTACATCATATTCTTCAAGGTTCGAATTAAACGTTCAACAGCCGCAGCCTTCACATTGGTATAGGTGCTGTAGTGGTTAATATTATACTTAAACATTAGCCGTTTAAAGAATTTGTTATAAAATTCTTTCCCGTTGTCACTTTGAATATTCCGGGGAGGGACATCCATTTCTTGTAATATATCCTCCATTGCCTTTGCAACATTAACTCCGCTCTTATCCTTTAAGGGTTTTGCATATGCCATTTTAGAGTAAAAGTTGATTGCGATCAGAATGTATTTGAAATTTTTGTTCACTCTTGCATATGGTATCATTTCAATCAAATCAATTTGTAATAAATCGTTCATACCTTTGCTGATAATTTTGCGTCGTAAATAGTTCCTCCTCGCCGACCCGTGAAGCTCTCTGGCGATATTCTGTTTGGCTGTCATGCTATAACTTTAGATGCCTTCAACTCCCTGATAATTTCCTCAATCTCTTGAGTGTGACTATTATTACCAGCGTCCCTCGAAGCAATAAGTAACCTCAGCCTATTCACTAATGTGTTAGGGTTTCTCCAGAAAACGTAGTCAACATCCTTATCAGACTTATGCTCCTTCCATGTCAGTCCTAGACCTGAATGTGTATTGAGCAAGGGGCGTATTATATTCTTGTATTTATACGATTTACCAGATTTCAAACGACCGTGTCTGGTGTAACCAGATCTATGAAGAAAAGTACTTTTCATAATCTTAGCGTACGTCTCCAAGTCTTCACTGGTGTATGCAGAAATCTGAGGCGTTCGCTTAAAGATGAGCTCCGTCAAACCGTCTGTAGACTCATACGTTTCATCACCTATCAATATTTGATTATTTATAAAATGAATATCTTTATTTCCAAGCATATAACTTCCATCCTGATATCTCACCCCGTACAATGTATCAATGCGGTCCTTGTCTTTTGAGCGAACGTGTTGAAGGAAAGTAGAAATACTTGTAGAATCATCATCTTCATTCTTGACTGTCTCCACAGCCAACCCTCGTTGACTGTCCAAAATATCCTTGAGGGGAGCGGTTACAGGCTTCAAAGCTTCGGACATGACATGCTGAGTCTCAAACCTGAGACCTTTTAGAGCTCTCAGTTTTTCTTTTACAGCCCTGGTATGCTCGGCTACAGACTCTTTAAGTCTTATGCTTTCACTATCCATCTTACAAATGACGTGAAAATAGACGATTACATTCAATTTATAGTCTGCGTCCACCTTGAGTTCTCATCGTATCGATAGCCTTAGCTAACATCTCTATCGAAGTTCTCAGTTGCTCGGTTTCTTTCTTATGTTCCTGCGTATGTGTCTTGAACGCTTCAGCAAAGATTGCTGTATTAGCGTACAGGCTTCTGGTTGATTCTTCTAGACTCGTCATTTGCTGCACATTAGTTTTGTAAGCGTCCATCATCATATTTACATTTTCCTCCACTTTCTTAAGTTTATCATTGCATGAATCAGTTTTGAGAGTATTCAAAACCTCTGTCTTTAACTGTCCGACTGTAGCCTCTAAATCTGAAACTCGCTTCATCGCTAACTTTTCTAAATTGCTAATTTTCTGATTGCAGAGATTCTGAAGATTTGTTTTTTCTCTATCAAGCTCTGCGGTAACTTGTTTAATAGAGTCCATTAGAGAATCCGCTCTGTCTTTTGTAGAGGTTGTTAGAGTATCCACTTTACTCGTAGTTTTATTCAGATTTGCTGTGATGTCTAGCAGCTTTTTACCTATTTGCATCTCGATTTCCTTTGGTAAGTACCTATTTAACTGCTGTCGCGTCTCGTTCGATTTCCTAATGATCATAGCTCTAGCATATCTTTTATTTACAGCATCTGTATCTCCGAGAGGATCTGCTATATCAGTGATTCTCTTATTGTCGAATATAATGTTACCATTACCATCTCTCGACTGCGTGCGTGAATTGACATATCCAGTGATGAACTTTTTATTCACAACATCGTTATCGTGAACAGGATCTAGCAATACCTTCAATCTAACTTTATCAATCACAATGTTATTTTCCTTATCTCTCTTGAGGATATATCTTGAAATCAAATCATCGATCAGGGTCTTAGCCATAACCTCAACATTGTTAGCAGCTTGCTGAGAGAAATCTTGCATCCTAATTTCGAGAGCATCCACATAATTCTTATTGGAAGCATCATGATTATCTTCAGGATCGTGAACGTTACACAATCTCTTATTCTTGAATTGATAATTTCCTTTGACATCTCTATTTATGATAAAACGATCAAACACTCTTCTAACTGGACCAGTTCTCTGAGAACCGAACCTATCGATGCTCATGGTTAACTACGAATGATCATTTTCTTTTTTGTCGAGCTTAATATATACATCAAAACCATTCCTATATCGTCCCTCATTCATGTGAAATTCAGGAACTATCACAACAAAGGGTCTTCCTTCTGTAGAGCTCTCCCAAACGTTCTTACATAGATCTTTAAATTCGTTGTAGGTCATGTCGGTATTTACATAATCTTCGTAAATGTGCTTTAAGTTTAAATTGTCTTGCCTGAAGAGTATTATCATGTTTGTATTATCGCGAATTAAATGTTTTGGAACTTTAGCATAGGACTGTGCTAGATATACAGAGTCGACATTTCGATGTCTACCCATACTGTAAAAGGATGCTATCTTTTCCTGCTTTTCAGTGATGACGTCATCAAATATAAAGATTGAATTTTCTTCGACTTCAGAAGGATGCAAAACATCATCCCCGTTGTCGAAGGTGTTCACTTCTATACCTTCGATGTTTCCGAGCACTTTAATTAGATATTGGTACTTTGGTTGATAGAGAGACTTTGAATAAATATACAAATTTTCAAAACGTAGTCCATTCTCATGGAGTAGCATATTGAGTAATACATTTGTTTTCCCTGCACTGGAGCTCCCTAAAATAAGAGCTCTGACATTAGATGGAAATAACTTGCCATGACGATCACTTCTAAAGTCACTTTCAAAGTCTAATACCTGAATAGGTAGAGAGCAGTGCTGCTTAACAAGCTCCATGTTAACAACTAACTTATAACATGTATGTGCATTGTTTATATATATTACCGTTTGTAAAAGTAGTTAATGATTGACTGCAATGATATAAAAGGGCTAATGCACTCAATTACTCGTTTAGTATATCATGAGAGCTAAGAGAGGGAGGTCGTTGCAGTATAAGCGCGGCTCTGGAATTATTAATTCTATAATTAATTCGCTCCCCTTTGAAGCTCACTTACCTGGATATAGATATTGCGGGCCTGGTACTAAATTGGAGAAACGTCTAAAAAGAGGAGACCCCGGAATTAACCAATTAGACACAGCTTGCAAACAGCACGACCTCGCGTACGCTGAGAATAAGGACATCGCTTCAAGACAAATAGCGGATAAGATTCTTGCAGAGAAGGCTTGGAAACGTGTGCAGTCATCAGATTCAACTTTTGGTGAAAGGTTAGCTGCAAGGCTAGTAACTGCAATCATGAAGGGAAAGGTTGCAATGGGAGCCGGAAAGAGGAAGAAGAAGAGAGGAGGGTTTTTACCGTTGATACCCATCATTGCTGCTTTAGGCGCTGCAGCAGGTGGCGCTGCTCAGATAGCCTCTGCAGTCAATAAAAAAAAGGCTGCTGATAGACACTTAGCAGAAATTGCTAGGCATAACAAGGCGATGGAGACCCGAGGAAAGGGGCTCCAAAAGAGAAGGTGTAAGAAGAGGAATAAAGGAGGTTTCTTACCTGCAATGCCGCTGATGTCGTCTTTAGCCGCTGCATCTAAAATAGCAAGGTCTTTGAAAAAAAGAGGATCTAAAGGCGAGGGTTTAAAGAAGAAGGCAAAAAACGGAGGAAGAGGATTGTACATATACCGGAGGAAGCCCTAAGTAACGTAGCCCTCGAATATTACGCTAAACGTTTAAAAATTCCTTATTTTAGAGGGGTTTATATGATTGACAAACTTCCTTTAAAACCGCACTGCAAAGAGAGACTTATTACCAATCTCGATATATCGGATAATGAAGGAACACACTGGGTTGCTATAAGGAAAGAAGGTGATGTCGCATACTACTTTGATAGTTTCGGTAATTTGAAGCCGCCTCCTGAGATTGAGAAATATCTACAAGGCGTTAAAATCTACTATAATACACAGAGATACCAGAATTTCGATTCAGTCATCTGCGGACACTTGTGCTTGCAATTTCTTTTATCCTAGAAGCTGCTTCATCGTCAAGATGAGTTATACAGTTACAGTGAGTGGTTCAGACACTGTTATTTCAACGTATCTAAACCCTCCTCTACAGCTAGATCCTCCAGGTCATTATGAGATTGCTCTCTTGAATTTTGAAACATTCTATTCAATACCAAATGTCGATGAAAGTAATAATAGATTTCATTATATTCATAATGGTAAACCTGAAACCATTGTCATCCCTCATGGAACCTATGAGATTGCCGATATCAATACATTTCTAAAGGATAAACTAGAATTGAATGATGAAGTCTTCTTCATAAGGCCTAACAATAATACAATGAAAGCTGAAATTAAATGTCCTTATACAATAGACTTTTCTAAGGAAAGATCTATTGGTTCGCTTCTAGGATTCACAGACACTAAAATAATTCCTGCTGGAGAAGCGATCGAATCTGACGATCTTGTGAATATATTTAAAGTGAGTATCATACGTGTGGAGTGCAGTATTGCAACAGGCTCTTTCATTGACGGTAAAAGCGGACATTCGCTCTACGAGTTTTTCCCTTCTGTTCCGCCAGGCTATCATATCTCTCAAGAACCTTCGAACCCCATATATTTACCTGTCATAGATACAAACTATATAGACCAGATCACTATTCGAGTGGTAGATCAACACGGTAAGGCTATCAACTTCAGGAACGAAGTTATCACTACAAGACTCCACATAAGACGTAATGGCAATACATTTTAAAAGTCACCTCAAATACTATAATAGACGACGTACACAGCGATCGAAGCATACTACCTCTCCAACTTCCGAGGAGTTAACACGTGCTAACCGTAAGTTCCTCGAAGAGTTAGGTTACAGGACGCTATAATGGACATCTTAAACGTGACAGAAGTTCCAGCCTTTGACGACAAGATCACCAAGGAGGAGGAGCATATTTTTCTTCCATACAACACCTCCGCTCTGGATGTAAACGATGAAATTAGAATACCATGTCAAGCTGAAGATTTGTATACTCTACCTAACAAGAGTTATCTCTACATCGAAGGTGCTCTCACCAAGGTAGATGGATCCCCTACTACTACATCGAAGCTCACTAATAATGCTATAACCTTCATGTTTGATGAGATACGTCTAGATATGAATGCTACAACTATAGACAGAACAAGGAATCCTGGAATTACTACAACTATACGAAATTATGTGACTCTCAACCCTATGGAATCGAATCGTCTGCTGAATGCTGGATGGGCCTATCCTGGTGAAGAAGTTGATATAGTACACGCGACGAATGGAGCTTTCAATGCTGTAGTCCCTCTCTCGATGCTCCTAGGATTTGCTGATGACCACAAGGAACTTGTACTCAACAGTAAGTTTGAATTGATTCTCATAAGATCCAAAGATTCTAGAAACTGTGTCCTGAGTTCGAATGGAGAGGAAGCTAATGTAAAGTTAACTAGAATCGAATGGAGGATGCCTGTAATTCGCCTTTCCGATGCTGAAAGAGTTCACATTCTAAAAATTGTCAAGTCTGATAAACCTCTACACCTTGCCTTTCGATCTATGGATCTTCATACCCAGCCTGCTGTACCCCAGACAAGATCTTTCACGTGGAATGTAGCAACAACATCTAAGCTCGAGAAACCTCGCTTCATCATAGTGTGTGCTCAGACTGCAAGATTGGGTGATTATAGCAAGAACAGTTCCGAGTTTGATCACTGTAACATTACTAATATGAGACTATTCCTCAACAGTGAATGCTACCCCTACCATGATTTGAACTTGGACTTTAAAAATTCAAAGTTTGCTTCACTATATGAAATGTACTGTAAATTTCAAAGTTCCTATTATGAAAGAGAGAATTATCCTCTCTTGAAGAGAAAGGATTTTCTTCACCATGCACCATTATTCGTAATAGACTGTTCTCACCAACCCGAGGAGGTTATAAATGGAGCTGTGAACATCAGAATCGAGATTCAAGCATCTGTAAATATACCAGCCCAGACGTCACTGTACTGTCTGATTCTACACGACAAAGTATTTACCTACAAACCTCTTTCTCACTTGATGCAAGCACTTATATAATTATGCATACGTTTGGGTGAATGGTTTTTGTAAATGAATGTACAAGGATAAGTTTTATGAATAATAAATTGAATTCATATACTAAAAACACTCTTTTATTGACTTTAGCATGCATTTCAAGCATTTTCCTTCTTCCCCTCCTACTCCCTGAAAAACTAATTGCTCCTGATTTGCAGAAATTATTTAAAATATTCAAATGTCTTTCAATATAGGGCGATAGCCGTTTTAGGTTCCTTACACCATCAATGTCTAAAGATATTACATTATTATTTAAACATGAATTTATGAAATGAATTGAACTGTCAAAAATACAATTATATTGTATGCATAAATTACATTGTCACAATATTCATCACACGCAAACTTTTTTTCTTGACGTAGGTAATCTTCAATCATTGAAATGTTTTTGGATATTATTTCCCAGTCTGATTTTGTAATATAAACAATTGATTTATCACTTTCACAATTTATGTAGAGGGAGGGTATGTCATAGTATAGTCCAAGGTTCACGGAATGGGAGGGGGAGATGCTGACGTCATCAAACGCCTGTGATCGATTCTCCGTGCTCCCCCGGGGTATCTTCAATGAATAAGAAGACCCTTGGACCATCGTTGAGGATCCTCCTCTTACACCTACTCTTCTGCTTTCTCTTCGCAGTCTCGTTCTGCCTCTTCCTACGCTGCCTCCTCACACCCCTGCAATATATATTCAAAACAATGTTAGAAATAGGTTTAGTTAATGATTTCATGTACTCTGAAAGAGAAAAATACATATATTAGAAGAATCCTCTACCCTTGCAACACAAAAAAGTACTATCAAAGTGTGTCATACTCACTTCAAGGGTTTGCATGATTCTGTGTGTATCTCGGGCGAGCAATCTGGAATCGTCTGATTTATCCCATCCTGTACCATCGTTGCTTTATCATCATCAGGTGTAGAAGTAATGTCGGGTAGTGGAGCAGCATCCTCGTCCATAGGTTGTGTATTGGCCTCTGCGATTGGATATTCCTCTATATTGACAATACGTCTCTCACGATCCAGCTCCTCTATTGGCACGGGTACCTTAGGCTCAGTCATTCGCAGTCTGTAATAATTTAATTTTAGGTTAGATATAGAGTAGCATTAGAAGCAGTAAATGAAAATGTAATTTAACATTTCTTCTACTTACTCGAGTTTTCTCCTCCTGCGTTGGTAGACGTCGCAGTTGTCGTTACATAGGAAGAAGGATGTCATGCGTTCATGCTGGGCTGGGTTAGTACAAAGTACAGAATGCATGTATCCCGTGCACGACTCTGTATCACATTCAGTTAGATGTTTCGAGACGAAGACATCGTCAACTTCCTCGACATCGCTAAGATCCTCCACATCATCACCCATGCGATTTTCGCTGAAAGAATAAAATAATTTCAAGTTAGTTTTCATTTAATATGCGTACAATATATTACCGAGTTATAGAAATATTACTTACATGTTCGCTCCTCGATAAACAGGACAGCTCTCTGTACACACTTCCAGTGTAGTCATCTGATCATGATGCGATGGTTGAGTACACAACACTGAATGCATTAAACCATTGCATGTTTCGGAATGGAAGTATACGTAGTGAAAATAATCTTCTCCGCACTCGCTCCAGTAATCATTCATCTCAGATGCACGATTATCACCAGCCATTTCGATTATCACTGAACGAACAATAAATTGATCGCTCTGGCTGCCGACGTTCCTTATATACTGTTGACGGTGACGTCACGCGGCTGTGGAGGGGGATGAATGCATGTTGAGACCTGTTATTCGCCTTCGGACAGAAGCCGGCTGTCTATTTTTGAATACAAAGACCTTTTTTATAATAACATTTATAATATTTTACTCTAATGTTATCCGTATTTATTTTATTTTAATAACATATGTAGTATTCACCGATCAATGAGGCGCTTCTGAATTCTGAATACTTTATTCGCAATATTTTATTGAAAGAAATCAGAACTATGAAACTTAATCATTAATTATCAGTGGAAAAAATTGTCTAGACTTGGGTTTTTCTACAGTTTGTGATGGAAATTCTACGAGCTAAAAGGTATTTACATTGAGTGTCTGGATGTTTTTCAGAGCACTTAGGAAAACAATTACTGACATTGTTCGCTAATGGGGTGAAAGCGTCTAAAGTTGTCAGCTAATAGAGGTCACCGTTACATACCAGGCTCTTGTTCGCTAATGGAGTGAAAGCGTCTAACGGTCAGCTAATGGAGGTCACCGTTACATCCAGGCGGAAGTAGGTCGTTCGCTAATGTATGTAAACAGATCCGGAATGTAAACTTAAAAGCCTATTAATGTGTTGAAAGCGTCTAACATGTTCAGCTAATGGACAAGCGCTTTCCCCAGATAGAAGAAGGCTGCAGTGTTTCATTACATGACAGACTGTTCCCGTGAGCAGACTACTTATACTCAAGCTCCAGTCAACAATTCATTATTAAAAAAACTTAATTGCTCGAGGATGCAATGTGCAGGACTTAGTAGTCATAAAAAAAATGTTTGACGAACATTACCTAATTAATTTGCCGGGGGGCTGCAGGACTCGAGAAAACAATTCCCTCAAGTCATGACGCCACAGTAGAACGCATGGGGGAGGGGGTAGGACCTGTTAGCACAGACACTGTCGGCATTAGGTGAGCACACAAAGCGAGAGGGGGCGGGGCCTAACGACACGAGACCTGGCGGCATGTGAGCACTCAAAGGGAGGGGGCGGGGCTTGTCAGTGTAGAACAAAGAACTTTATCGCTTGTCGGCATCTCTCTACTGTGCTCAAACCGGCATTTTGTTTCTACTCACATCAGTTTTTTTTATTTATCTTAGGAGCCAAATACTAAAACGTTGAATTCTTTAAAGTTTTAGACACAAGTGAATGGTTTGCAGGATTTCTAAACATGCTTTGGTCAAAATTTATAGGTGGAGATAGATTTTGTAAAACCGTATGTTTTTTTTTAGCAAAAACATTGACAACTCAAAAACTATTAATACCAACAAGATGAAACATTAATGGTTTTATTAGTATACTATGGAAACTTTGTTTGCCAAAAATTAATCTTGTATCTCAGATGCTAAAGAAAATAGAAATTTCACCAATTTCCCCCCCCTTAATCGAGACACAGAAATACTTTGAATGTTGTTATAGGCAGTAGAGGAATACAGGTGACTGAAGTGATGATTATTATATATGAGCGTCTTTCAGCCAAAATGCGGTCTCATTGATGCCTTATTCACCAATTACAGAGAGAGCCAAAAGACTACGAACCGCGTCCTCGGCGCTCGTTGCCGTCTGCCGCTATCATAGAAAGGCGCGGATGAAACCATACAACATTTTTAAAGCTACTTTTAAAGGCTTTACTTACCAACTTTATGAAAGTGTGTTTGAGGACAGAATTATTAGCAGAGATTTGTGGCCCCCTCGGTCCCCCGACCTGGTCCCTGCGATTTCTATGTCTGGGGTAACTTAAAACAAAGTGTACAAGACAAACCCACACACCCTGGAAGAATTAAAACAAAATATCCGCCAGGAAATTTCTCAACGTGAACTACGCGAGTGATGGATAGTTTCCTAAAGAGGTGCCAAAATGTATGGACAACGACGGTGGCCAGTTTCAGCATCTCCTTTCATAAAGTTGGTAAGTAAAGCCTTTAAAAGTAGTTTTAAAATTGTTGTATGGTTTCATCTGCCCGTTTCTATGATATCGGCAGACGGCATCGAGCGCCGAGGACGCGGACAGGAAAAACATCGCGTTGCCGGTTCGTATTTTTTTGGCTCTCTCTGTAGAACCGAACTTAATCCATAGTTTTAATGCACGGTGCTCAAAGTAATAACTGATAGTTTTTCCCCTCGTATATTAATTCTTTTGTTCCTATAATCTCTGCTTTGATTCAACTAGGGATCTAGGAAGCCTATGCTCATGCATTTTCCTGCTCACTGTTGGCGGTTGGTAAAGCTGTAAAAATGGGGAGATTTGGAGATGTGCGAATTCAAAATATAAAAGCATCCAAAGTGACACTATGAACTGCTATAATCTCGTGTGTTCATTTGCTTTTAATTATTGAATTGCAGATATTCTCGTTTAAAGCTAATAGAATGTGTGTGCAGCTGAGCCACTTCAGTGATTATGCTAAAAGTGCAAAAAAGTGGCATCGTTCTCGCATTATAACTACGAGGGCGATGCTGAACATTTTTAGAATGCCATGTTTCTAAGAACAAATGAAATGTATTTATATTTGACAGCTACTTTGTAATGTTTTGCGAGTTATTGCCGTGTAGTTTGTTCGATTTGTTCTAATAGTTTGTTAATTATCATCATTTAAAGATTTTGTGTTCACCCAAAAATTGAAGTACGATATATGTTACTGCCCCACGCATGGGAGCCAATTTGAAGAGGTTAATTGTCTTTACGTTGGAGTTGTTTTGTTGATGTTTTACTGTTGTTACACTCCAAGTTTAAAAAATATTGTATTAACTTTTTTTAACTTTGTTATTATACTGCTTCTATAGGTAGCATTTATGTTTATGTTTGCCTCCGCTGCGTCAGTCTTACTTTAGAGGCATGTTTCTCTTAATCAGGGCGTGGTACGACAAGAATGTAGGCTTACACAGATTTTAAGTTTAAATTCACTTCTTTTTATTAATCCTTGGCACAAATTAAATAGCACTACACTGATATTAAGAGCTGCGAGATTCTTTAATTTAAAACTTGTGCTTTGTTAACGCGTATATTTATTTTAAGATTCACACGAATACCTAATATTTCTTTAGAGAACACATCTTCCATCCGGTCAGTACCAAGGTCTGCCAGCAACTAAACATGTTTCAACCGTATAAACTTTTAACTTTTTGTATTTCAAGTCTCTGATTGGCTAATCCTAGTCCAATAGAATACCTGCATTTTACTAAAGCTTTTTCTAGCTGTTGATTGGCTAATTTTAAACTGTCACAAAATTTACATTATCGTTGCTCTAATCATGACTAGTAACATTCAAACTCTCAAACTCATTATTGCCTCAAGGTTAAGTCATTGTTACCTCATTGTTAGCAACGTTAAACTTATTATTCTCACAGCTCTTACACTATTAAACTACACAATGCTTTCACATAACATTATTAAATATGTTTACAATATCATAAGCATTTGCAGTGACTGTTACATACATTTTACAAATTATTACATACATATTGCTTCAAGCTGGGCTGTTATTGAATTTACATATTATATAATTTAATTAAAATTATTCAAGTGTTAAAAATACTGCCTCAAAATGTTTTTGACTGGAGAACATTTCCGGGCTATGACTTTTTCGTCATTAACGTCTAAACAATCTGAAGATCAGCTTAGAAATGTATTTCACGAAGAAGCCCCATCCAAGTCAACAATTTATAATTGGTGCAGCGAATTCAAAAGAGATCGGCTTTTTCTTAGTGATGAATTTCGTGAAGGACGCCCAAGAACTGCTGTTACTGATGAAAATATTACCGCTGTTCGAGCAATGCTTGAAGAAGATGGACGGACATCTTATGAACTTATTCGGGCGACATAGGCGTGAGTCAAATCCAAAACATTTTACATCAACAGTTAGACGTGAGAAAACTTTGTTGTCGATGGATTCCACATAAACTGTCTCCCGATCAAAAACAATAATGCACTGATTGGTGCGGAAAAACTCCGAGGCGGTATTTCAAATTTGGTTTGGAATATCGTTATTGGTGATGAATCTTGGATTCATTGTTATGATTCTGAAAATAAAAGTCAATCGGCTCAAAGGATCTTTCGAGAACCTAAGCCTATAAAAGTCCGACGAATTCGCAGTGCTTTTAATAAGATGGTTGCTAGTTTATTTTTTTTTGGGGGGGGGAGTGTAAAACATGTGACTTTTTTCAGGTTCAAAATGTATATTTGAGCTGAAATTTTGATACAGAACTTGTTGGAAAGCCGGAGAAGAAAGCAAGATTCATTGAGCGGATCTACTGAAAAGAATTGGGTTAATGCAGACGAAATAATGCGTTGCCAATTTTCCCAGGGACGAACGTGTAGGAACGTTTAGCAGCATCCCAGCAGAGTGCTAAGTCCACCACAGGCTCGTCTTTGTTTCACATGAATAATGTTTTAACACCTCGTTCATGGGAGACAGATGTCACTCGCTGCGACTGAATCATCGCCTCCGAATTTGTAAGCGAACGTTTCAGTGTTCACCAGGCGCGGAGAAAATCATGTGGGACTTGACTGAGGCAGATAATTTAATAGTTACAAGATATGAACAGTGAAAACTGACCTTCAAGCAGACATGCGGCAGTCACTGGAAATGTTTACAAAACAAGCAAAAAACGTTTTGATCCAGTTGAATCGTTGTTAAAACAGATTACATTATTGTCGCTCTCCTCTCTGTGCAACTTCCACGTCTTCTGATGTTTTTAAAATTGATAATAAAACTGCCTTTATTATTTTCACCACTACTTCCTTTAATAAACAGAGGAAGTATTGTATTCGATCTAAAAATTCAATGTCGTAGTTTCACCGAAAATACATGTTTTGAGACCCCGAATAAAAAGAGTGAGTATTTTTAGAAAAAGGCCTATGTGTCTGTGTGTGAACAGCATAATTGAAAAACAAAATGCCCGATTAATAGCAAACTTTGTATTTAGTTTCAGCAGCTTTCAAAGATGCGACACGAAGATTTTCAAGAAAATCCCCACACCCCAAACTACCCTTTACATAGAACATTTTCAAAATTTTCGATTTTCTCAAAAATGGCGATAACGATTTTGATTGAAATACCATATGTTTAAAATCGTTACAGGAAAAATAAAATGTACATGTTGAATTTTATGGGGATAGCACGAGACCTCTTCAACGGAAAGAATTTTGTATAATTTTGTGTAACTGGTAAACCGTAAGAGATGAGAAAAATGTAGATCTCTTTAAAACATACAAGTTATTTCAAGTAACATTTCTGAGATATGTGTTGTTGTTGGATTTAATTTTGAATACTTTTGTCGTACATATTGTAACGTATTAATAATTTGGGGGTTACATTATTGTTCTGCATTGTCGTTACCAGACACATTGTTGTTTACGTCACTCTTGGCTGGTAGTTTTGCTAGCCACGAGTGGTGGGGGATATAGCGTCTGTCTCAGTTAGGATTCCGTGAGGAACGGACCGCGTGTGCAAGCCGGGCTTTGGATCGGCAGACATCTCCTCCCACCTTCCGTTTTTAATCATGTAATCCCCCAAATTATTAATACGCCACATATACAGTTTTAAAGTAGGCATCACGTCAGATGTTTCGTCATTAAAAACAGTAAAAACGGTTTGACAGAGCCGTACCTATGTGTTACCATCAGTACAGCTTCTCGTTCAAATTTCCATGTACAGAATAAAATGACTTGGAACAAAAGTGCTCTTTAACAGCAGTTTTGAAAGCATTGAAATTGCCCATCTTCTCCATAAGAAACATTAAATGTTTTAATGGCTTCATAATATACACTTTTCTGGAAGCAGGCAAGTTTTATATCGGGACAATGAATATTTCCGTTTTATCTTGTGTTTATCCCTAGTGAGTTTCCATGCTTGTTATGAATAGGGATCGGATTTGTATGGAAATACGTATTCAGTTTGGTTTTATTTGTGATGTGGGATTAAATTTTGCAATACCTTACATCTTCTTATGTGCTCTGTAAAGTTTTATACAGCACATTTTGTATCATTTTCCCATGCATTTAGCATAAAATGAACGTATTCTAAAATTAATATTTAAACACATTAGTGATCAAATGCTGAAGTCCTTACTATGGAGACAGTGTTTGTAAAGGGACTTGGGTGTGATCGATGCACATTTCAAAATTATAACTAAAGCCACAAAAAAAAACCTCGAAAAAATTTGTTTGTTTACATTAATTATCAGTTCTGAATAAGGTTCAGAGTAAACTTGAGAGCTGCTTTAAAGTAGCAGGAAAATTAAGTGGTAAACTGTGCAGTGTTTTCCTGACATTAAAGACAAATGTCTTTAAGATTATAACGTAGTGCTTCTTTAAGAAATTTCCCCAGTGCCCAATAACATCTGTAAACGTGGAAAGATCCCCCTCGGCATACAACCCTGTGTTAACGTCATAAACTTGCAATAGAGCATTTGGAGAAAATGTCGTCCTTCGTAGCCTAGGGCTATTATGCCCCTAATTCCCGAGGTCGCGGGTTCAAACAATGTATTTTTTTCGGGCGTAAAAATCCTTAGCATGGCTTCCTTCGGAAGGGAAGTAAATCCGGTGGTCCCGTGTCGTAAATTTACGGCACGTAAAATAACCTCAAGCCTCATAAAGAGGTCTCTGAGCAAAATTACCAGTCTTTCACGCCCAATATAGAATGGGACGCTAAGAACCATAGTAGTTAAAGAGCGTCCATAAATAAATAAAGAATACATAAGATTCTGGCACTTAGAAGTCAAACTTTAAATAGGTTCTAGCATTTGTTGACGATTTTATTATTTTAGGATTAGGGAATGGTTATTTGGAATTTGATTGAAGAAAATGTCTCTTAATTAAATGAAATATTTCTTTTATTCGTCAATTTCCATTAATTCATACTCTTAAGAAACAGATTATGGGTTTATGATAGCTGAAGTATGATACAAATAATTTAGACTGTAAATTTTGAAAATAACGAGAGAATACTGCGTCGATGGTAGTGCCTGGTCTGTTTGTAGACTGGGCTTTGTCAGGGTTCAATTTTAATGGTGACTTTAAAACTTTACTTTATTTAAAATAGGAAGATCGCTAATACAATAAGAATATTACAACGTGTTCAGCTAATGCACAGTATAATACGCAAGGGTCTACTGGTGCCCTATGCTACGTATTAATATAGTATACGCCGCGCATGCGCGTAGACTAAGACGTATGCGACAGAGAGAGTAGAAATAATTCTCCCTGTCTTTCTTCTCAACTAGGCCAACTCATGCGTTTCACTTTTCGTCTGATCCAGGCCCTACCGCGCCTAAAGAAGTTTCACTTCAATCACTCAATTTGGAGAACATGATCATTGTATATTGCAAATCAAACTAGACTGGAAGAACATACACTGTATGTACCAATAAACACATATAAGCCTCAAGTTAAGCTTATTATCGAAATTTTTGAGCATATTTTAAAGATTTTGATAGCATAAATGCATGCATATTTCAGATACTTTAGTTTAGTGCATTCAAATCGCATATCTATGAATGTGGCTCAATTGCATACATAGAATCTTAAGATGCAGAATATACACTTGCAAGTAAGGGTTTAATATCTCCAATCTTCTAAGCAGATCTTTGCACCAGCGTCTACTGTGGCTATTGCAAATGACTTATAACCTTGCAAAAATTACCTATGATGAAAGGTTTTAGAGGTCTTTATTTGACCGTCTGCATCATGAGTAATCATTAAACAGCTAATTTGGGAAGTGGACGCTGACAAAAAGAACGTTGGAAGGAAAACAAAAGCGCAGAGGACGCTGTCATCACAGCGCAGTAAGATGTTTCTTTTGTTTCCGCTACAGAACATGGATACGCTTTTATCTACAGTAGTCCTTCCGTTGCAGGTTTCTGAGAAAGAGCAAATTGCAAGAAGATTCTTGCAGGATGTCCACTTCTTTCTGAATGTAACAAAAGCTGTCTGTGTTAGTGAGCTTCTTCTATCCCAAAAATATCACTAAGGATTTGTAAATCTTTACAGAAATACATCTCGTTGCAGATACAAGCCGATGCACTATGTTGACTTTAGCATTCCATTACTTTGCACGATATCACAAAAACAAAAGAACAGTGACTTAGCACTAAAAAACAGGTCAGAAAGGGTAAATGCCACAAAAAATTATTTGAAGAATTGTGTATTTTAAGGTTCTTTCTTCTTCTTCGTTTTTTTTTTGTAAGGTTTGTCTATGTCATACGGTTTATCAGTTATGCAGAATTATACAACATTCGTTTCTGATGAAGAGGACTTTATATGGCACTTTAATCAAAGTCTTCAGTGTCATGTTTTAGAAAATAAAATAAAACGAAAAAAATGTCGAGGGGTGGGGGGATTTTCTTGAAAATTTTAGTACACCAAGTTAAACACCAAGTTTGGTACCTATTCTACAATTGATATTTGAGCTACGCTGTGCACACACTCACAGGTTTGTCTAAAAAGCTTTCTTTTGAAGGGGGGGGGGTTCAGGGACTCTCAGAACGTGTATTTGAAGTCTCGATGTAGAATTTTTGGCAGGAATGAAATACTTCCTCTACCAACATTAGAAGGTGATAAAGGAAATAATAATAATATTGGAAACTTTGTGTAACTTACCTGAAGTTTCGAACGTGCCCTGCTGTATGATGAATCAATAGCTCCAGCAGTAAAGCTGTTTTCTTCAACTACTGCAGCCTACCTGCAATACTAATGCCCGTGACATAAAACGATAACTGTTCTTTATATGTATTTAATTTATGTTTTCTTCCTTTTTGGTTGGCGAGTGAGTGATTTGCTTGTGCTTCATCGTGTTCTTTGTTCTTATTTACTATCAGCGTTTTACTTTCTCTACCAGCTAGCTATGGTAAGTAGGGGAAGTGGTACTGTATCTCACACAAAATTTCGATATGGAGATTTGACCGGAAATATATGTTTTGAGCTCCTCTGAATAAATAATAATAAACATTTTAGAAAAACCTCCATGTGTGCGCATGTCTGTGAACAGAACTAAAAATCTGATGTGTTACTCATCACTTTCTCTACTCTTCTACAAACTATTTTTACAAACGCTTATTCTCCATCTACTTCATATTAATCTATATAAACATTTGCAGAAATTACTTTATTGCTAATTTTCTTGTAAGTGCAAGGGGAATATGGTAGGTTTCAAGCGACAGTCAAATGTTTTAAGAGCTGGTTGCTATGTGGAGCATTCCATTCCCTTTGCTTGTGCAGGACATAAAAAACCGAATTAGAAATTCCCATTTGAGAAAAGTACCTATAAGTATTGCAAAATTCAAACATATAACAAGGAATATCTCGGAAATTGTTCACTCGACCAAAAAAAAACTTGTATATGATATAAATTGTGTTTTAACGAGATCTACATTTTTTGTGCAATAAACTGTTGTCAATCTCTTACGGTTTACCAGTTATGCAAAATTCATTCAGAATGACGAGGACTTTTGGGGACATTCCCAGAAAATTCAAGATATGCATTTCATTTGCCATAAAAGTATATTAAACATATGATATTTTAATCAAAATCGTTAGAGGCATTTTTGAGAAAATCAAAATGTTCGAAAAATGTTCCATGTAAAGGGTAGTCTGGTGTGCGGGGATTTTCTTGAAACCTTTGTGTGGCATCTTGGAAAGATACTGAACCTAAATACCAAGTTTGATATTTATCCGACATTTTTTGAGTTATGCTGTTCATAGACACACGCACAGAGGGACATTTTTCAAAAAGTGCTTTTTTTGGATTCAGGGGGTCTCAAAACATGTATTTCCGGTGAAATCCCGGTATTGAATTTTTGGGTGGAATACAATACTTCCCCTACTTACTGTACGTAGTAGAGAAAGTAAAAACTAAATGCTGGATAAAAACAAAACTTGGTATGAATTCGTTATCTTCCAAGGACGCGACAGGAATATTTTCTTGAAAATCCCGCCACCCAAAACTACTCTTTACGTGGAAAATATTTCGTTATTTTGTATTTCCCTAAAATGACTAAAGATTTTAATTAAAATAACATAATATGTATAATATACTGACAAATAATATGTAGGTATATATCATTGTGTGTATAGCCCCTGAAGTTCCGTTTGTTTGTTTTAATTTTGTATAAACAGTAAACAAGACAAAAGCTTGCTACAGAAAAAAATGTAAAGCTCGTTAAGTATACAGAGGGTATGAACATTTTCGTAGCATTAGCTGTTTACAAAATATTCGGTGTTGCCGGTTTAGATCTTTCCTAAGCGTGACCTAAGGGACATGCTTGAATGTTCGCGATTCTTTCAACTGCAAAAGCTTGCTACGAAGAATGAACATTTGAATGCTGCTTTATTTGAAAGCATTTCTAAGTAAGAATATATCGTGATTATACATAGTGAGGATAAAAGAATCACTGACTTTGTCAGTATTAGAGGGAGTCACACGAGATTGTTTTCACTGCCTCGAGCATCCCGTCCCAGGAATTATAAGCAGGCACATTTAATGTATTTTAGACTGGAACAAGGAACAGGCAGTTCCTGTGATCTCAGAAGCTGTTTCATCACTTGTTTTGTCACCGCATTTCCTCTGTATTATTCATTCACTGTGCTGGCTAGATCTAGTTGTGTGTATAAATAGGAAAAACATGCCAGATCTGCATCCTTGCTGGAAAATCCGCACTTCTGGGGAAACAGAAATCTTCCTTTTGTAGCATTTCTACCTTACATACCTGTAACATTTATTTTTACACCTCTTCCAAAAACCATTCTTACAAAAACTTTATTACTTTCTCTACTACGTATAGTAAGTAGGGGAAGTATTGTATTCCACCCAAAAATTCGACACCGAGATTTCACCGGAAATACCTACATGTTTTGAGCCTCCTGAATCAAAAAAGCACTTTTACAAAAAGGTCTACGTGTGTGTGTGTGTGACTGTGAACAGCATAACTCAAAAAGGAAAAGTCGGATAAATACTAAACTTAGTATTTAGGATCAATAACTTTCAAAGATGCAACACGAAGATTTTCAAGAAAATCCCCCTCTCCAGACTACCCTTTACATGGCTCTAACGATTTTGATTAAAATGTCGTATGTTTAAGATGATGGTGGTTAGACCGCTCGCCTCCCACCTAGGCGGCCCGGGTTCAATCCCAGGGACCTGCATGTGGGATTTGTGGTGGACGAAGCGGCGTCTGGGCGGGTTTTCTCCAGGTTCTCCGGCTTCCCCCGCCATTCATTCCACCAACTGCTCCATCATCACCTTTCCTTTCATCCATTTCACCAACATTTCATTTCATCTACTTCCTTCATCCCATACCAGGCATCGGGCTGATCACCCATCCTGGATGCTCTGTCTGATCCATGAGTGTCTGCTCCTCGACGGGCCTCTGACCCCAGGCACCCGCTTGTAAGTCCTGGGGGGTGTAAGTCCTACATAAGAGGAGGGTAAACAGATAATGAATGAATGAATGAATGTTTAAGATGCTTTTATGGTAAATAAAATGTATATCTTGAATTTTCTGGGAATGTCCCCAAAAGTCCTCTTCATTCTGAATGAATTTTGCATAACTGGTAAACCATAAAGATTAGACAAAATTGTACTACACAGAAAATGTAGATCTCGTTAAAAAGCACAATTTATGTCACATGCATGTTTTTTTTTCAAGTGCCATTTCCAAGATATTGCTTGTTATTTGTTTGAATTTTCCAATACTTATACTTTTTCTCAAATGGGAGTTCGTTATTCTTTTTCTTTTCTGGCAATGCAAAGAGAATGGAATACTCCACATAGCAACCAACTCTTAAAATATTTGACTATCGCTTAAAAGCTACCATATTCCCCTTGCATCTACAAGAAAATTAGCAATAAGATTAACATCTCGATATCTCGATTAACATGAAGCATATGGAGAACAAGCGTTTGTAAAAATAGTTTACACAAGAGTAGAGAAAGTCATGTGAGTGTAACACATCAGATTTTTATTTCTCTCTACTTCATACATCTGTGAAATATGGAGAATCCAAAGTATGTAAGATTTCTTGTTGAAGTTTAAGCCAATTATTACAACAACAGTAATGTTTTTTCTGTTTCAAAATTCCCGCTTCCATAGTTATTTAAATATTAAATTGTTATTGTGTAAATTCATTTTTCTAATAAAAATCTTCCACATGATGGATTTTTAAAATTTGAAGTGATACATTCACATGATCGAAATAAACCTTGGCAAAAATAGCTACATCACACATTTCGTTATAGATACAAAGAGAACAGCGATAGTCAAATGTTTAACAACTGAACGCTATATGCTGGCCTTAAAATTCCATACTGTTTCCATGACATCGCGAGAAACAACTGAAAACTGAACGGGATTTAAAAAGAATGACAAATATTGGAAATTCGAAACTTTAATAACCGATGTCTCGGAAACGGCTAATGCCACAAAAAATAATTTCAAGTAAATTGTGTGTTTTAAAGAGTGTGTTTGTGGTTTTACATTTTTTTTTTTGTGTGGTACGTTTTCATCTATCGCTTAACGTTTATAAGTTATACAGGATTATTCAAAATTCCTTCCGAATGATGAGGACTTCATAGACTATTCCCAGAGAATTCAAGATATACATTTTATTTCTCATGTAAATGTCTTTCATATATAGTATTTAAATCAAAATCGTTAGAGCCATTTTTTAGAAAAACAAAATTTCGAAAAATGTTCCATGTAAAGGTTAGTCTGGGGGGGATTTTCTTGAAAATCTTCGTGTCGCATCCTTGGAAGATACTAAACACAAATACCAAGTTTGGTATTATCCGACTTTTCGTTTTTGAGTAATGCTGCTCACAGACAAACACAGAGCTTTTTCTAAAAATACTTTTTTGGATTCCAGAGGCCTCAAATATGTATTTCCGGTGAAAACTCGGTATCAAATTTTTGGGTGGAATACAATACCTTCTCTACCAACTATATACCTACGTGGTAGAGAGAGAGAGAGAGAGTAAAAACGTAGATCTCGTTAAAGGACATAATTTATGCCATGTATATTTGGGGTAGTATACATTTCCGAGATAATCTTGTTATTGGTTTGAATTGTCAAATAACTTTATACTTTTTCAACTGGAAAATCGTATTCGTTCTCTCTCTCTCTCTCTCTCTCTCTCTCTCTCTCGTGATCATACAGAGGGCACGGAATTTCAAAGTCATCATATAGCGACCCGTTCTTAAACATTCGACTATCGCTCTTCCTACAACGAAATATGTAAATGTGAATTAACAAGAAATAGATCGAATAATGAGCTTTTGTAGAAGAGTGCGTAGAGAAACTCATGTAATCCAACACATCAGATTTTGTTTTTAATCTGTACGCGAAACTTTGGAAAGTGGCAAGGAAATACCCGCCCGCTGGGATAACATCTGTCAGGGTTCACTAAACGGGATATTAATGCCAGAGATTGCCTGAGAGTATTACTGGCAGGCAAGCATCTTGTTGATCGCTATGACAGCCTTGATGAGATATGGGACTGTGTCGTTCATTTGAAACTACGAGGGCTGTCCCAGAAGTACCCGACCTAACAAAGAAAACCAAAAATGTTGGGAAAAAACATCTTTATTTGTCTACATAGTCTCCTTTCAGCTCGATACACTTTTCCCAGCGATGTTCAACAGCTTCGATACCCTGTTTATAGTGAGAACCGTCGAGTTCTGCAAAATAGCCATCAACTGCAGACTCCATCTCTTCATTGTTGGCAAATGTTTTACCACCAAGCCATTTAATCATCTTTGGAAACAGAAAATAATGAGAGGGGGCTAAGTCTGGCGAATAGGGTGCATGAGGAAGCAATTCCAACTTTAACTCATTGATTTTGGCCATGGCGATAATAGATGTGTGAACTGGTGCATTGTCTTGATGAAAACAGAACTTTCTTTTATCTCTAAATGCGGCCGCTTTTGCTTGATTTCATCATTCAAACGCTGCAATAAGTTTGCATAATATTCGCCATTGATTGCTTTTCCTTTTTGAAAATAATCAATGAAAATTATCCCACACGCATTCCAAAAGCTGAACGCATGACTTTGTCTGCAGATGGAACTGTCTTCGACTTCTTTGGAGACGATTCTTCCCTTTCAACCCACTGTTTTGACTGTTCCTTCGTCTCAGATGTGAAGTGATGGACCCATGTTTCATCCATGGTTATGAATCGACGCAAAAACTCGGTTTTATTGCAGCGAAACATCGCCAAACACTTGACTAAAACATGCTTTTGTTCCATTGTGAGTAAACGCGGCACCCATCTTGCGCATAACTTTCTCATGTCTAAATTTTCATTTAGTATGCGATGTACAGCACTTTTTGAAATGCCTAAGATATCTTCTAGCTCACGCACTTTCAGTCGACAGTCATCCAATACCATTTTGTGGATTTTCCTCACAATTTCTGGCGTGGTCACCTCATTTGGTCGACCACTGCGATGTTCGTCTTGGCAGCTCGTACGGCCTCGCTTAAACTCTGCCACCCAATATTTTACTGTTGTAAACGAAGGAGCAGACTCCTCCAGAGTAGAATCTACCTCAGCTTTAATATTAGTTGGACTAAGACCTTTCAAATGAAAGTATTGTATCACATAACGATGGTCAGTTTTATCCATGTTTACAAACTCGCTGATTCACTATTGATGGCTGCCAAACAATTAATAAACAACGTAGCATCGTCAAACTTAAGCTTTATAAGGATGGTACTTTCTACCATGGTCATTTGTTTGAAACAATAACCGCTATATTTACGTGAGGTCGTGTACTTCTGTGACTGCCCTCGTAACACTCCATGTGAGCGTTGCTTGTTCATTGTTTTCGCTGAGTTTTAGTTACTGAACGCTTCATACCGTCAGGGTTCACTACACGGTATATGAATCCCAGAAAGTCGCACACGACCGCCTGAGGAGTGCACCGTTTGGATAGTCCAGTGAGTGTATTACTGGCAGGCAAGCAAGCATCTCGTTGATCGCTATGACAACCGTGGTGAGATACGGTACCGTGTCGTTCACTTGAAACTTCCCACAATATAACTAACACTCCAGGTGAGCGTTGCTTGTTCCTTGTATTCATTGAGTTTTGTTACTGAACACTTCATATCGTCAGGGTTCACCAGGTCTGATATGTTACACTTTTGAGTTCAGCAAAACGTTTATTTCTGTACCACTTACCGTAGTAGAGCAAGTGTTCAAATCCGGTGGAGTGCGATGGATTTTTTCGGGCGTAAAAATACTTAGCATGGCTTCCTTCGGAAGGGAAGTAAAGGCGGTAATCCCGTGTCGTTGATTTGCGGCACGTAAAAGAATCTCAAGCCTGATAAAGAGGCCTCTGAGCTAAATGTCGGTCTTCCCAATATAGAATGGGACGCTAAGAACCACAGCAGTTAAAGAGCGTCCATAAATAAAACTCAATTTAACAGCAAAACTCAAAAAGGAAAAGTAGGTTAAACACCGAACTTGGTATTTAAGTTCAGCATTCTCTCAAGGATACGATACGAAGTTTTTCAAGAAAATTCCAAGCCCCAAACTACCCTTTACATGGAAGATTTTTCGAAATTTTCGATTTTCTCAAAAATGGCCAAGATTTTGGTTGAAACACAAAATGTGTGTCTTAAATGTTCTGGAAATAGCCTGTGAAGTCCTCTTCATTCTGAAATACTTTTGTATAACTGGAAACTGCAACAGACAGACAATATCTTACAATGCGAACATGTAAACCTAGTTAAAGCATACAATTTCTTTTTTCTTTCTTTCTTTCTTTTTTTTTTCTTTTTTGTAGTGTTAACCATTTGTTATTGGTTTGAATTTTCAAATACTCTACTTTTTTCCAACTGGTAAGTCGCTATTCGTTTTTTCCTCATGGCCATACTCATGCAAAGAACATGGAATTTCAAAGCCAGCACATAGCGACACGCTTTTAAAAAATCTGACTGTCGCTTTAACCTACTATATTCTTCTTATAGCTATAACGAAATGTGTAACGAAAGTTTATCTCTCGATTAACAAGAAGTAGATAAGAGAATAAGCTTTTGTAAGAATAGCTTGTAGAAGAGCGAGTAGAGAAAGTCTTGCGACTGCAGCACGTACAGACTTTTATGAAAACGTCGGTCTGTAATGATTTTGAGCGAATGTACACCTCATTTTGCACATTCTACCGTCCGGTTCTAGAGGCAACGACCCTTAAGTCTTGCTGGTCTCCAGTGGAATTTACAACCCCTTGTATTGTTCACCCGACAGCTACATAGCTTTGATGGTCCGCTCCGCCGTTTCTCTTATAGAGACACGAGGACGAGACACACAGCGTCTAGCAGTGTGGTTCCGGAAATAATAACATTTCAGAATAAGCGACCCTTCATTTTGTTACCGTTTCAGTCGCATATGAAATGCGCGGACAAACTGTATTCAAATGTTTATAAACTACCTTTAATTTTGTAACAATTCCTCTCAAATTTGGAATGTTTAAACAATATTATTCAAATCCTTTACAACATTTCAGCAAGTACGCCTAAAAATGTAACTTTTTTTTGAAAAAGTTTTCTATATAAAGTATACTTAATTATGCACCAATGTCAAACAAATTTGAAATGTACCCCCATATTTTTACTTCCTCTATCACGTAACTAGTAGATAGAATAAGTATTGCATTTCACTCAAGTATTGGATACCGATATTCCAACATGTTTTGAGGTTCCCTTAATCCAAAAAGAAATCATTGTTAGAGAAAGCTCGAGTGTGTGTGTGTGAACAGCATAATCAAAAACGAAACGTCGGATAAATACAACTTCGTATTTAAGTTAGATCTTGCAAAGATGCGACTCGAAGACTTGAAGAAAATTGTCCAACCCCAAACTTGAAGGGGTTTAATTGTTGTAGCGGTTGCACCATTATGGGCGTCAACTTGAAGTTGTTTTAGACCACGCACGTAATGGATGCCAATTTGCGCGAGATTGTTTCTAGGAGTGTTCGCCCCACGTACGGTACAAACTTTCCGGTGCCCTTCGCCCACGTTTATTTTTTCCGGTGGCCTTCGCCCCACGTTTACTTTATGTGTAATAACTATTTTAATGTTATTTATTTAAATATTATATATGTATGGCTCGGCTGCGTCAGCAGTAATTTGCAGAACACTATCTCTTAACAGGGCTGGTACGGCTAAAGAACAAGGCTTACACATATTATGATTGTATTGTACTTTTTTTATTAATCCTTCACACGATTAAATAACACTTCACTAATGTATCCTATTGTAGAGCTGTGAGTTTATTGTTATTTGCACTTTTAACAGGTAAACTTTATATTATTCTCTGGGCAATGAATTTTCTTGTCTTACACTGAACCCGTACCGAAAACGAACTGCTTGGGGTACCTACGCTTTCTTGTAGCATCTACTGCTTGAATTTGTATATTTTCTCTATTTCTAGTATCTGATTGGCTAAGCCTACTCCAATAGAATATCTTTATTTAACTTTAAGCTTCTCTAGTTTTTGATTGGCTATTTATAAACTATTTTAAATATTACATTATTGTTCCAAGAACTATTTCTAACCTTTATTAAACTTTCTAATTTATTGTTGTCTCAAGGTTACCTCATTGTTAGCAACTTTTCGGCTTCTACTTTGTAATTCTGTTTGCTACGGAAGGCAGTTTCCTTCTATTCTCACAGCTCCTACTTTGTTAAACTACGTAACACATTCACATAACATTATTATACATGCACATAATAAAATAAACATAATACAATGACTGTGACATACACTTTATATATTACATTATACACATATTGCTTTAAGGCGGGCTGTTATTAAATTTTTATATTATCTAATTAGATTGATATCATTTAAGTGTTAAAAATACTGCCTCAAACTAGGCTTTACATGGAACATTTTCTCAAAAATGGCTGTAACCATTTTGATTAAAATACCATATATTTAAGGCATTTACATGACCAATAAAATGTATATCTTGAATTTTCTGCGAATAGCCTGTGATTCGGCACGAATTTTTGTATGAACTGATAACGCATAGGTAAGAGATAGATAAAATCCTACTACACAAAAACTGTAGATATCTTTAAAACACACAATTTATTTCAAATAAATACTTTGTAGCAGCAGCCATTTCCGAGATATCTGCTATTATAGGTTTGATTTTTTCAATACTTTTGTCATTTTTTAAAGACACTGTCGTATTCAGTTGTTTTCCGCAACGTCGTGAAAAGAGGATGGAATTTCAATTTCAGCAAAGGTTTATCTGGATTAGCACGAAACAGATAGAAAAATAAACTTTCGTAAGAACGGTTTGTACAAGCTACATAAAAATAAGCAATAGTGGGTAGTAAAAGGCCACCAGATTGGACGGACAAAGGGGCGCTTCAGTAGTGACGTGTTAAATTCGGAGTTACCTACAAAGAAGGAAGGTAGTGGCTGCGACCAGTTTCCAGGAAGCGAACTGGGATGTGCAGTTAGGTTTAGCGCCATGGCAGACGAGGTGGTCCATTCCGCGGTTTCCACCGCTCTGCAATTACACCAGCGCCGATCTTCGCAGAAAAAAGTGAAACTCGCCGCTCAGATTGCGAGTTTAGCACATCTAGGAAATAAATCGTTTGTTTCAGGTGGCCTTGGAATCGAGCGGCCAGAAACAATAGAACGGGAAATAACGCGGCTCGTGTAATTGTATTCTCGTAACGTTTCCGTAATATTTCTAATAAGGGACGAAAAATTACTTGACATTCCTAGAATTAGGTGTGAAATATCGATGGATGATTTCTGTAACCTCCTCCCCACAGTTTTCCAAGTTCTGCAGATGTGTAATCTGTATCTTGGTGAGGAATTCTAGTCCCCGAGGTCGCGGGTTCAACCCCGGCGGAGGGTGATGGATGTCTTCGGGCGTAAAAATCCTCAGCATGGTTCCCTTCGGGAAGGAAGTAAAGCCGCTGGTCCCGTGTCGTAGATTTACGGATGTAAAAGAACCTCAAGCCTGGTAAAGAGGCCTCTGAGCAGAATTTGTGCTCTTTCACGTCCAATATACAGAGTTATTCAAAAAGAAGGAACAAATTTTAAATATTCATTTTTAATTAACCACAATAGATATCAATACATGCGACACATCATCGAGTAGAGGAAAGTTGAAAGTTTTAAGCCCCCACCTATTAGTTACATTCAGTGCCTACAGCGGCGCTGGGTTTGTTTACAGAAAATGGCAACGCCACAGGAAAGGTTTTGTGTGCTGCTGTATGCAAAGAGTGAATCCATTGTTTCATTTCTGCGTGCATTTCGTTGTAAGTTCAACAAAGAAGCACCTCGTCATAAAAGTTTACAATTGATTTAACCAGTAGTTAAAACAACAATTTTATTTGTTGGTGAAGCAATCTACGGATTCGCCGAGTAATTTTTAGACAATCACAGAGATGAAATTAACTTTCCGTAGTTATGTAATAACATTAAGGCTACGTAGCTTTCAAGTAATACAGAAAACCTTAACACATACAACGAAATAAGATGAAGCTGATGAATATGCAGATTCTGCACTACCAGGCCACCTAGTTAACCTCTTTGGAAAAGACAGTTTGCGACCATCGAGAAAAATGATCTTCTCAGTTGTTAATTATAAAACATCGGTTCAGCGATATCTAATGTTAGTAATGTTCTCTGTTTATATAATTATTTAGCATGCCCTGCTATTGAATTTGTCCACAACATAACTTCAAAGGAAATAAAGCAAAACTTTTTTTACAAGCAGATTCGATTCTTCTGTTTTCTAGTGGCTGAATTGTGACCATCTCTTTCTCTCTCTTCTGTAATTATATTATTTGAAATATATCGGCAGCATTTGTCTATTTTACATGCATTTTCTCTGGAGTAACAAAGACTATTTTCTACTCTGTGGCAGTCTCAACTAAAAATCAAAGACTTTGCAAGTATGTTAATTTCTATCACCAATGCCTTCTATTCTAGTACATTAAGTCCGTTAGTTTTGCCATAGGAATACTTCAAACATTGACGGTCCGGTTTTGAGGGAATCAAAAATAAAATAATTGGCTTTCCAGCCAAAAGTGACGGGCGAAACATCATTAGCAGTTGCGTATAACAAATTAAAATGTTCTCTCCGTTAATTTGGCTGCTAGAAGTTTTTAAAGCGATACTTTCTGGAGTCGCAGTACGAGGGATGATATCGCGATATCTGATTTTATGGATCGAATGCAGTTCTTTCTGAACCCTAGGCAAGGGACACACAATGTAAAAAAATTGCGATTTTTTCGTCGAATTCGCCTTTCAATATCCCCTTGGCAAAACTCGTTTTGGTAAACGGTATGCTTAGCCCCATTGAGTAGTGGGACCGCGCCTACGTGAGAAGAGGAGGAGAGTTTGGTTACTCCTTCCCCCTCTCTCCCCTCCTGGAGGAGAGGAGCGGGCGATGTATCTGGCGGCAGATCTCACAGGTAGTCCGTCCGTGACATCGGCCAAGACATGATCGTGCTCTGTGTGTGTGTTGCAGCGTGTTATGGATACACATTCTCAAGGTAAATGTTTCATTCAGATGTTCTGTGTTGCCATGGAGCTCGTCAGCAAGTGTGTGCATGTGAAACATTGGTGTCATGTTTTAAAGCGCTTAGTATTAGCCATCAGCACTAGGCTCCGTCCACGTTGTTGGGTTAACAACGGGGTTTCTATCTCTCTCTCTGCTGATGCGACGTTTTCAAAACCGGCAGTAAAACTGCTTTTCTGGCGCTGTTAAAAACGTTCACTAACATTAGTAACAAAAAATAGTATAACCTAACAAAAAATTGTGTTACGTAAGAATTCTTACAAAACGCAACAATAACCGAGATAGTTGGCCTTTTATTTTTACTTAGTGCACCATTATAATCCCCAGATTGCAATTATAGATACCATATAGCCTAATCTCTACGTCTCACAAAAATAGAATAAAAATGCTATGTTCTACTCCAAAATAACCCATACTAGATGTCAACATCATTTATTTGTCTGAAATTGTAAACATCTAGAAAATGTTTTTTCGTTTTCACAAAAAATTGCTTTTTCAAACGAAGCATGTGTCAATTGAAATGTAAAAGCAAGAACATTGGCGTAAGCTTCACACAAAGTACTCATAAAAAGCTCTTTATTGAAGGTGCGTCTTTTGTTTGTTTAAAACACTTACAAATATAGTGTGAGTTAGAATGGAGCTCAATTTCCACAACTAATATGGCATGTTTATCTAAATCTCGAAACTCCGCCTCTGCCATTCATGTTGACGCATAAACATGACAATTGAGAGGCGAAAGTACACCGCATGACTCAACAGGCAGTGCTGCTGGCTCTCTGTGTAATCTTCGTAACTGGCGAGAAATTGGACCGGCGCGACAGTCAAATGCGGCAACTCTGTGTCTTCGACCAAATTAACTTAAATATCCGGCCGGTGAGGCACACGAACTCCTCTACCCATTAATAGTTTCGTTATTCTTCTTTCCACGTTATTTATTCCCGATAAATGTCTGCATAGAAATATTATGAAATTAGTTACATACAGCGTGCAGAAACAAGGTTACGATTCTTACAAATCATAGTAACTCAAAGAAATGAAGGCCCACAAACGTATAAAGATGTTCCGTCATTACATTTGGAAAAATGTAAACATACGATATTTCGGAAACGGCTAACGCTACGGGAAAACAATTGACGAAACTCTTGTTTTACAATGTTTGTGTTGTAAGCTTTTCTGTGTTTCCCATCTACAAAAAATTATACAACGTTAATTCAGAATGAAGAGGGCTTTAAAAGCTATTTACAGAAAATCTAAGATAAACATTTTATTTCTAGTCTTGATATCACTTTCCGTGCACCAGCTTGAAAGATTCTGGTTTTGGTGATCTCATGTTTGGGTATGTTGTTCATACAAACAACCTTTTACAAAAGTGTTTTTAGGGGTGCTTCAAAACATGTATTTCAGGAGAATCTCAATAAGTTTCCAAGTAAATTTCTGAGGTTACAATATGTTTTACTAATTATGCAGCACGCAGTTTCGGAATTGTATGAAAAATTTGATGTGAACGTAGTTTCCTTGTTCCTATGATTACTACTTGAGAAAATGTCCTGCCTTCCTGTACCAAAAATGTTACATAAAACCCTGAACATTTTAAAAATTCGTCCACAACCACGTTCATTTAAAACTTCCAGGTGCATTTAAAGCGGTATCGTTTTACGAGGACTTTCTTAGAGTAATAAAAGAAAGGAGATTCATGGAAGTTCTTGGAAACGCTATTGCCTCTGTAGTTACAAAACATTGTTCATTTTTTATCAAGGCTTTTTATGCTTTATTCTGCAATACGATCGCGATGTTTTATCGTTACACTTTCAAGAGACGAAGAAAAAAAATCTTTATTAAAAATATTTTGGGTAATTATTTAGTTTAGCAAACCTCTTTTAATATATGCTAAATAATACCCTAAAGATGTGTATATTTTGGGGACAAAAGCTTAGTTTAACCAAATCCCGAGTTCGAATCTGGGTTAGGGTGAGACCTGGATAAGGTTTTTACGGGGTTTTCCCTTATCCTGAAAAGATTAATGTCGGGTAACTTGAAGCTCTAAGGACCCCCCCTCGGGCTCATTTGAGCATCATTTCACCTATTTCATACATGCATGCATTGTCCGATATGACCTAACGGGTTAAAGAATACTGAGCTAAAACAATAAAGTGTTTAAAAGCAGTAATATTACAATGAATCGTTTGAGGTAAGTTTTCGACTGCTTGAAAACAAAGGCGTTTATAGGGAACGAGATATGTTTGTGATGTGAAAGTGTCATTTCATTATTTGTGTATAACTTTTTTCACTTTCATACATTGAAATTAAAAAAAAAATCCAAATCAGGCAAAAAAGACTTTAAACACTAAAATAGGTAAAAAAAAAGGCAAAATAAAAACTGGCCCTACCGTCCTTAAATGTACAGAAACACGATTATCTCTATTTAACTCTTCATTGTATCCTTTCAAATAGAAAAGGCATTTTGCCTAACTTCCGGGCTCTATATGTTATTATTGAAAGTATTTATATCCCCTTGCTCACAATTCTAATAAGTGACCGGTTCTTTTAGAACGTTATGCTTTAAAAAACACTGTTATATACCTACTCGTAAATCTTACCTTCTTTACGTGAAATGTATTTAACATTCAGTTTCGCTAATCAACAAACTCACTATCAATATTCTTGTGTTTTTCAATTGCGTGAGCATCTTCTGTTTGTTTTGTAAATTATTGAGTTCAAATTAATATCTTCTCACATAATAAACATATAAAATGACTTAACTAGTTTCATTTCCTTAAAAAAAATCTGATGTGTTACACTCACATGACTTTCTCTACTCTTGTACAATCTATTTTTACAAACGCCTATTCTCCATATGCTTCATATTAATCGAGATATCGAGATGGCAATCTTATTTGTAATTTTCTTGTAGATGCAAGGGGAATATGGTAGCTTTTAAGCGATAGTCAAATATTTTATCGCTGGTTGCTATGTGGCGCATGCCCAGGACATAAAAAAATGAATAACGAATTTGAGAAAAAGTATAAGTATTGGAAAATTTAAGGAAATAACAAGCAATATCTCGAAAACGGTTCACTCAACAAAAAAAATGTATATGACATAAGTTGCGTATTTTAACGCGATCTACATTTTTTGTGTAGTAAAATTTTGTCTATCTCCTATGGTTTACCAGTTATGCAAAAGTCGTTCATAATGAAGAATACTTTTGGAGACATTCCCAGAAATTTCGAGATATACATTTCATTTCTCATGACATTATCTTAAACATATGATATTTTCATCAAAATCGTTAGAGCCATTTTTGAGAAAATTAAAATTTCCGAAAAATGTTCCATGTAAAGGGTAGTCTGGTGTGGGGGGATTTTCTTGAAAATCTTCTTGTCGCATCTCTGGAAGATACTGAACGTAAATACCAAGTTTGGTGTTTATCCGACTGTTAGTTTTTGAGTTATGCTGTTCACAGACACACACACAGACACACACACACAGACACACACACAGACACACACACGGACATGTTTCCAAAAATGCTTTTTTTGGATTCAGGAGGTTTCAAAACATGTATTTCCGGTGAAATCTCGGTATCGAATTTTTGGGTGGAATGCAATACTTCCCCTACTTACTATACGTAGTAGAGAAAGTAAAAAAAAAAAGTATGCACTTTGCATTAAACAAATTCTAGTGCGTTACATTCGCATGACTTTCTCAACTATCAATCGGTTATTAGTGGTATACAAATTATTCTTACGAAATTTATTTTTCCATCTACTTAATTTTAATCGAGATGAATCTTTGCAGAAATAGGCTACTTTACACATACAAAGGGAACAGCGATAGTGAAATGTTTAAGGACTGGACGCTATATGCTGGCCTTAAAACTCCATACTGTTTCCATGCAATCGCGAGAAACAACTGAAAATCGATGGGACTTAAAACGAATGACAAAGTATTGAACAAATCGAACCATTAATAACGATATCTCGGAAATAGCTGATGCCACATAAAAAGTTATTTGAAATAAATTGTGTGTTTTACAGAGATCTACATTGACTGTGTAGTACGCTTTCTCTATTCATTAACGTTTACCAGTTATGCAAGATTATACAAAATTCCTTCCGAATGAAGACTTCAAAATATACATTTTATTTGTTATGTAAATATCTTTATATATTGAACTTTAATAAAATTGTTAGATACATTTTTTAGAAAATAAAAAATGTCGTAAAATGTTCTATGTAAAGGGTAGTTTGGGGTGGGGAATTTTCTTGAAAATCTTCGTGTCGCATCTTTAGAATACCTTCTCTTCCTACAGTGTGCGTGGTAGAGATAGTAAAAATGGTTTTATGAGCCGCAAACGAGAATATAAAAGGCCCAATTGAATGAGTGTCCCCCAAAACTGGCTAAGCATTACTTTATCAGAACAAAGAAACGCCAACCTTTGCAAATGCCGATAAAACAAATCGCCCATAGATTCTAGCATACACAGCAATACAGTCAAGTTAAACAGTTGTGTCATCTCGGCGGCCAGGTGAGCGTAACCAAGTGACACGTTTTCAATAAACTTTCATAAAATTACAAACTTTGTGTCTCATCACACAGATTTCTACCCAGCGAGGATGCTAGTTCCAAATATTAAATATATTGGAATTCAAATGTAATATATTTGTGTAAGTTTAAAGGAAATAACTGGTTCAAACTATGCAATTTTGTTTGGTTGACATTTTCAATCGCCTGCACCATTCCCACACCATAACAAATTAACATATACAAAGACAAATGTTTTCATTGTGTCCTAGCTACATAAAACGTATGCAAACAAATTAACAAAAACAATCAATTTCAACACTTTCAATGAATCCGCATTTGTTCTTTCTCCTTTTTGCAATACCCACGATAAGAGAACCTACGTGAAAATTTCTCTGAAAAAACCAGCTATTTCCCTGTCTTTCCAGTTAAATATGAACCATATAAAGACATCCCAAAACATCATTAGTGCATTATTTAGTGCTCACTCAGTACGGTTTAAAACAAATTGTAAACCGGGTGCTGAAATAAATAATTACTTGAATTATGAAATGAAATAACGCCATTTTAAATGACTGTTGCGCTCTGCACCATAACCAACTCAAACTGTAAAAAGGTGGATCTGCTCACCGTGATACGTACGTGTATAATTCCATGCCTATAGAAAAAGTCGAGTATTTCCTGTCATTTATATTCACATGCAGCGATAACCTATATAATTGAATCACACAAGCTGTTGATTTCCTCCAGGACCGCGTGAAAACCGCGATTTTAGACACCGTGGAATTATGGGAGTGATGACGTCACAATACCAATATATTTAATATTAAAATAATTTACACTCTCTTGCTTGGAACAGGAGAATTTAGTAAAGCCTTTAATTTTCTGCGTTTTTACATGATATTTTACATTCGTGAATCATCCTGAAAGCATTTAGTGTCGAAAATTCAGCTCGGAAATAAAGACCAACCCTAACAATCGTATAAAAAAAACTGCTGATGCACGCAGTAAACAAACGCGAGTGCAGCTTCTAGTCTCGGATGTCGTCTACTATTCCCAGTACTGATAAGTGTGAATCATCGGCTAACCAAACTATAATATAAAGCAGTATTTAGCGTTTCGTTTGCATTCATACTATTTATTGCTGTGCGAGAACAAATATGTACACATTTTCAAAATATTGCTGTTTTGTTTAGTGCATGGATTGTATTTTCAAGAACAACAACGGAAACTTTTCGGGCCTCATTCCATAAAATCTGTTGTAACATTGACATGACTTTCTCTACCCACTATCGTTTACTTTTATCTCTCTTGTACAAACTGGAGTGTGTTGTTTCATTTTGTAATTTTTTGTCTGTCTCATAGTTTATCAGCTATATGTAGGTACAAAATAACACAATGCATTTCAAATGAAGAGCACTTTATAGGCTATTCGCAGAAAATTCAAGATATAAATTTTCTTAAAGATATGGCACTTTAATCAAAATCGCTATAGCCAATTTTGAGAAAATAAGAAACCATTTTCCATGTGGAGGGATTTTCTTGAAAATCTTCGTGTCGCATCCTTGGATGTGCTGTTCACAGACAAATGCGCGCTGACCTTTTTCTAATTTTTTTTTTGTTTGCTCGGGAGCCTGAAACGTGTGTTTCCGGTGAAATTCCGATATCGAATTTTTTGGGTGGAATTAGCACACGCATTACTATATTTTGACATACTAAGATGTAAATCAGTTTTAATCGGCGCTTAAATTGTAAGTTAAGCCTCTAAATTGTTAAGTGTAGTATTGAATAAAGACATAATTTATTTTAATTTTGTGCAGAAACCAAAACCTTAACTATCTTAGAATAATTTAATACATGAACATTGTAGGTGTGACACAACCTTGTGCTTTTTAGGCGCGTTTTGTGCTGCGAAGTACCTTTTAGCGTCGGTTTATCTTTTATAAGCATAAAACAATCTTAAAGCTAAAAGAGTTGAAACAAAATGTGTCGACCGTTTTCAGATCTGGTAGAATCCTACGCACATTTAAGAGCCCCCCAAAAATTTAATTTTTAGGTAATCGCTTCTGGCACATAGTTGAAATGTTATATATAGTACGGGTTTAAAAAGCATTTGTAACAAATTTGAAATCGGTATGAAATTAATTTTCCCAGGTGAAGTACCGTAGTGAATTGTATGTATTTGTTTTTACAGCATGGAGTTTCTTGTATCAGAACATGTTATAATGTCCGACATTTCCAAGTTTTCTAAACTATTTGCAAGTACAGAAAAGTTTACAGCACTTTTTAAACATTTTGGAGATTGTAATAGAAACGATTCGAAAGTTAACTTGGATAGTATTAGTATTGCAGCTTATTATAGTAGACTCCACTTGTAAGATGTATAGTTTTTTTAATAATCTTATAGAAAAGAACGTTTTATTGAATATTAACGAAACGCAATTTTTGAGCAATCAAAGCCCGGGTAAGTTTATGACTAATATGAGTCAAATTTGGTGAAACAGTTTCTGTGTGAAGTTAGAAATTGTGGTCATAAGTCGCCATAAAATACATAAAATGGAAGTATTACGCAGGTAGAGCCATCTGTCCCGCGTCCGCTTAACTACGTGAATCAAACTACGGAGCAACCGTCGCCAGCACAGGAGTTCTAAATCTTTTTTATGTGACATACTATTAGATTCAACACAGGTGTATTAGATGTGCCAGTAAGTAAATTTTGAGGAAAATGCGTGATTTTGTGGTACAACTGTCAAAATAGCATTTCTCTACATTTATAACAATACTAGTGATTTATTTAGTTACCTCTCGTATGCGGTGCTTTAAAATTGGATATTTATTACGGCGAAAATTGTTGAAGTTATAATATAGTGAATGAGGTGTGTTATCTCAAAATGAATTTGTGAACACCTCGTGGTTTACTGGGGAAAATGTGCTTCAGTTGTGGAATTCAATGTCGAGGCGGCATTCTGCCATGGTAGCTCAGTTGGTAAGAGTAGCGGAATCCGGTTCATATCCCGACAAGCATGTAACTCCACTGCTTTTTAACTGTAAATGCGCCTCACAACTGAAACAGTGACATTTTCCATTGTAAATATACTCGAGTTTCGCTCTGTAATCGCTGTAGGATTGAAACCGAACTTCGTTTTATGATGTAAAATGTATACCAAGCGGGATGTAACGCATTCGGGAGGTCCCGGGTTCAAACCCGACCAATCTGACCGAAGGTTTCTTCTCGGCGCTAGGCGAATGCTGGTTGGATAATTTGATCTTCTAATTTTCGTATCATCCCTTCCATCACTACATTTCATTTCCTCCTTCACCGCCACACCAGGCATTGACTTGAAGTCCTACAGAGAGGGTTAACCAATTGAATGAAGAAGTAAAATGTATTATTTCCATTTATTAACAAAAGAACTAAAGCATATGTTGTTTGTAGAATAAACGTTAATTTATCTTGTTAGCTAACATCTTTACATACCAGCCGACAGCAGCTCACGTGCCATAGGTTGAGAACCCCTGGCCTAGTAGTTAGAGCTATATTAAATAAGCAAAAGTGTTTGATATGCAACCGAGAATCTCAATTCTCTGAAATACATGCACTGTGACTATGATAATGTGCAAACGTACACGAAAGTATAATTATTAATTTCAACAATGCTATGTTTATAATAATGTAGACGTTAAATAGGAGACGCCACCTGTATTGCTTATGAGCGACTCGACATTGCAATATGTTAACCTCTAGTTTTGTTTTGTTTCAGGAACATAGGATGAAGACTGCCCAATCTCGCTCCATTTGAGAAAACATTCCGTCCATTCATTATCATCTCACTATGCAAGATATGGCAACAATGCAACAACATTCCATCACATCTCCGGCTCCAGCGTCAACAATCCAAGGTAAGCAAATGTTTACAAAGTTTCAAATATTAAAACCATTTAAGTAGTAGGGGATTCCAGTTAGAATTTCAGCATTTTACAGTTTTTTCTTGAATATTTGTTTTATTGTTCGTTCTTTTGCATTTATTGTACTTTTCAATGGCATGTTTGGAAGATAGTTTGGAATACGGCTTGTAATATTTGTAACCGTTTGTTTTTAGCAGATCTCTCGGCTCCATATATACGTTATTAGAGAGCAAGATAAAGTAGGCATAGGATCAGTAGGATGGGAATGGAGCGTATTTGGGTCCCACTAACTGTATTTAGACATTTGCGTTTATAACTATCTGTTTTTGAGCGTACCCCTGCTGCAGAAGGAAGGAATGTGGATTTTTGCAGATGTTTTTACATGTGGCGCGTAAGTCAGATACTAAAGAACGACATTGAGTTCAGATATACGAAAAACATCATCAGTGTACAGAGTGACAACACCTGTAATTTATTACAATGGGTATTTTGGGAAATAATCCTAAAAATCGAAGTAATAGAGACGCACAAAGGAAAATGTGTTATACGTAGGTTCATTCTTGAGAAACGGCGCTGGCTGCCTTTCTCTACACACAAGTTCCTATGTAGGTTCGTGAGTTTTTTCATGCCTACAGATGGTTGAATGGACGGACATACAGGCAAAGCCATACAAATAGGTGCACTGCAGTAGCGAATGCACCTAAAACGGCGTGTTTTCCAGCTGTAGACAAAACACATTCTCTTTGAGATGCTTGCATAGACGAGGTCAGCTTCCGGACCCATGTCTTCTTGTGCGTGTGGCCAGAAAGTTTGACTGTACCTGATTGTTACATCCGGTATAATTAAACAGTAAGCAGTGTGGTTTAAACGACCACAAGTGAAAGTAAAATGTACATTATTGTTGATATTGAATTACCATTTTCAAGGTAATTAGTTCGTCAATACGTTTCTAATACATCTTCAAACCCAGACTTAAGAACTTCATTCAGACACCTAGAAATTGAATTCAGCTTGTCCACCTCTGAACGAAGAAGTTGTTGCAAGCAACACAGGCCATTCCCAGTAGGCCCGCGGCTTTGTGTTAATTTACACCAGTCACCATCGCTGACGGCTTCTGTAGTATTTCATTTCCATCCCAATATGTTGCAGTTTTTTTGTTTGTTTTTTTTTTTTTGCCCGAGGTAGCATTTAATGGCTTGGAACACATGAAATGACATGCACTGTGATTTTTGTTTGTGTTTCAGGATCTTCTGCGGACACCTTGGCGAGTACCAGCTGTAACGCTGAGGTCCATCATGAAACATCACGAACCGACGCTGAGAGCTACATAGTCAAGTCAGAAGAAAAAGCAGCAGCACACAACGAAGACGAAGATACAACGAAGCAGACTGCACTTGACGTAAACAACGATGTCTCAAGACTGAATTCGTCCACCGACACGGAAGGAGAGGTGAAGATCGAGTCTTTCTCGGACAGTCACAGTGAGGATACCGATGAGACTAGGTATGCATGCCCGATCTGTGACACCATCATGTCCTCGCAGCACGATCTCACCCTCCACATCCGTTCGCACAACAACGACGACGGCAAACTGTCGCCTCTCGCGTGCACCAAGGCATACACGTGTAAGATCTGCAGTAAGGTGCTGAGTTCCTCGAGTTCCTTGGACAGGCACGTGTTGGTTCACTCTGGAGAGAGGCCCTTCAAGTGTCGCATCTGTGGTGTGGCCTTCACCACTAACGGCAACATGCATAGGCACATGAGGACCCACAACAGCGCCAAGAACGACCAGTCTTACGAAAGTGATGGCAGCACTGACAGTGGCGGGTCCTTCAAGAGAAGTCCTCAACTGTCGCCACCAAACTCTGCCAAGAAGAGAAGAGTAGGTCCTCATACATCTCCCACAGAGTCTACCTGCAGCAGCAAACCTTCAGAGTCACCACCTTCCAGCACGCAGTCGCCAAGCTCCACCGAGAGTAGTCACAAAAGGAAAGCTTCCGACTTCCTCACAGAATCAAGTGGCTGCAACGAAAGAAGAAGGATCAAACCAAGCACAGCTGAAGATCATACTGAAGCAACATTTGTACAAAACCTTCGCTGTCCTGTATGCAACAAAGATGACTTCACCTCCCTTCATAATCTGGAAACACATTTGGAGGAGAATCATCCACATTATCACCGGCGATGTCAATTCTGTGACTTAGTTTTCAAGAACCATGCAGCACTGAATCGTCATCTACTCATGACTCACCATAACAAAGGTAACAAATCTCCCAATAAGAACTCACAACGAACTTCAACTGTGTTTGGTTTTGATGATTTGACAAAATGGGAGTTCTCAAGTAAGAAATTCCCTCACATTGCAAGAATAGTCTGTGAACAGAACATTCATAAAGCATCTAGTGATACCCACTTTCAGTGCAATAAATGTGAAAGGGCATTCCCATGTTCCAGTGCCTTAAACATACACCAGAAAAACTATCACGGCCGCAGTGACTCTGGCGATGATATGACAGAGTCTCATAGCGACAGTGATGCCCCTACTGACCTCAGCTGTCCAAGAAAACGACCTCCTGCAACTGAAACTGCCTGTGAATCTGAAGAAGAATTTGAAGAACGAAAGAGAGAAAGTTTCTTTGCCGTTCTCGACCTGCAGAACAAATCATCTCCATCATCACCACCCTCATCAGAGAGGAGGGAAGATCTCACAGATGACAGCATGTATTTCAGTCCTGCAGGTAAAGCCATGGATGGAACAAAAGACTTGGCAGATATTCAGAGCATCATATCTGTAACCTCTGCAGGAGGTCTTATCCAAGACTTATCGAAATCTCCACCACAGAATGGCCAGTGTGGAAATGACTTGCTGTCACCTGACAGTGGTGTCAGAAACAACATTGGTGTGATGGATTCTGGTGCTGGAGAAGAAGAGCAACAAGACTGTTTTGCAGCAGAATTCAGACGCATGAAATTAAAAGGGGAGTTTCCCTGCAGACTTTGTACAGCAATATTCCCAAATCTTCGAGCACTGAAAGGACATAATCGCCAGCATCTCTGTGTTGGCATTGGACCTTTCAGATGTAACATGTGTCCATACACCAACCCGGATAAATCAACTCTAGTTAGACACATGAGGACACACAACGGTGATCGTCCTTACGAGTGTAAAATCTGTAAATATGCATTCACAACAAAGGCAAACTGTGAGAGACATTTGAGAAACAGGCATTCCAAACTCTCCAGAGAAGATGTGAAGAACTCAATAATATATCATCCTTCAGAAGACCCAACAAATGATCCTGATTTCACAGGGAAATTACAGATAGCACTACAGTCTCGAGAAGAAGTGAAAAGGTCCTTAATCTTTGGTAACCACAGCCCCTCCATAGAGGAAGTAAGCAAGTCTGAAAACTCCATCAGCTATCATTTCTCACTGGATGAAAGTGCAAAAGATTCTTGTGTTGAGAAAGAACCAGTGAAAACGATGAGAGTTCATGAAGAAACAGAACAATTCATCACAAGAAATTCAGTTTCAAGCGAGACACAAACCCCTCCCCATACAAGTATCTCACCACTCATCTTCAGAGCTCAACAGCGAGTTGTCACAAATATAAAACAAGTCCGTCCATGGGAAACACAAGAAGCTGCAACTATGACAACCATTGAAGATGAAGACGGAAGTGAGGATAGAAACATAAGTCTTGAAACTGAAAATGCTGAAGTCCTAGTCAATTTTACCAAAAGTGGTAACTCCTATAATAAGCTACAAGACCAAAGATTACCCTTAGTGGATATTTCTTGTAGAACTCCCCCTTCGAGCTCCTACTCATCGCCTCTGAGAGAAACGAATTCCCCTTTGGATCTCACAGTAGATGTCCTAGATTTAAGCACAAAGAAAGAAACAACCAAAGAATCTGATGATGAGGATGAGGATGAACCTGAAGTGCCTCAAGATTTATCAAACAAGTCTGCAGCAAATAAAGTTGAATACAACAACAGTGCCAGATATGCACCAGCGGCATTCATGCCAAAGTCAGACAACTTCCAGAAATCTAGCACTGCAGCTCAGCCCATCAACGTAAATCAACATTTGTTTACCAGAGGTACGATGTCCCCTCATCAGCAAAGTCCCAGTACAACACCCACAACAATACCAAAGCTAGATATAAACACCGCAGGGTTTTATGCTTCTCCACTGAACCCTCTCTACAATATCAACAACAATGGTTTTCCGTTTTCACAGTCTCAGACTACATTTCCCTTACATCCGTATGTAATGTATCCGCATGCACTATTCTCCAACACCAATGTGGACGATATCAGAACACGTCTACAGAAAGAACTGATCAACAGCCTGCAGCTTTCTGGTGGCACCTTGCTTGACCCGATGGTGTTAGCATCTGCAACAGACAGACTTCAAGCATTTCATCAACAAGCTTATGAGGAGTACTCCAGACGCAAGGCTGATGCAAAGCTGCCGTTCACTGACACTCAAGTGGAAGATGGAAGAAAATCTGTTTCTCTTCCTGTCAAAGACTCGGAGAAACCCACCCCTGTGGCAAGTATCGGCAGTACATCACCAGTGATCAAAGTATCCCCAGCATCAAAACCACCAAGGGATCGTGACAACTCATCAGTTAAAATGGTGATAAAAAATGGTGTTCTGATGCCAAAACAGAAGCAGAGACGATACAGAACTGAACGTCCTTTTGCTTGTGAGCACTGCTCGGCAAGGTTCACCCTGCGCTCAAATATGGAACGTCATATCAAACAGCAGCATCCTCAGTTCTGGACGCAGAGGCAGAGGAACAACATTGGCAACACTGGACCTGGTCGACGAAGCCATATACCTCCTAGTCTAACAGTTCCGTCACCAATGCAGGTTCGAAAACCCCCAGAATCGGATAACCTTGCTGCTCAAACCAAGAATACTGAAGTTACTCCGTTACCAACAATCATAAATATTCCAGAACCTCCAAAAGAGTTCCAGATCTCTAATTTGATCCGTAACAACTTCAGCAGTGATGCCAACTCTGAAGCTCATATAATTATACCAAAGACAAAAGATGAACTTGCTAGCAGCACACTGATAGCTGAGAGTATTAAAACCAAAGATAACTCTAGTATTATAAACAATAATAATAATTATAGTTATAACAAGGCCTTCATCTCGGATGAAGTCAAATTAGCAATTGCTCAGCAGCTCAAATCAAAACTTATAGCCACAATACCCGACGGTGAAGAGAAGGATGTCACTAACAGGGAGGCAAAGAAAGACGATGATGACGATGAAAACGAGCTAGTTATCGATGAAGAAAAAGATGCTGAAGACGCAAAAGAAGACCAGCAAATCAAAGAGGAGAGTAAAGATAACAATGAAGGAATCAGCAGCAATAGCGGAGGTAAGGATGTGGACCTCGCAAGTGTGTCGAGACTGCTTGATAATGCAACAACTCAGACAAAGGCATTTCAGCATTACTTCCGGGGTACACAGGACGGGGAAGATGTCCTGGAGGGAAGTGAGGAGGACGAGGAAGGACTTGTGGCAGGCAGTAACAGTGAAGGAAACAACTCCGGCAGTGACGAGAACAGGTAACAAACTTTTATACTAAATGGACACATCAAACATAATTTGGATTGTGTTATTTGATCAGCTATATTACATTTCTACCTTCATTAATGCCACTGACTCTTTTGTCATCATTAGACATTAGATTTGTATGCTCTAAAAGTATCTAAAATATGCATGCATTTATGCTGTCAAAATATTTAAAATATGCACTCAGTATCCACCAAAACTGTTAACTTAAAGCCTACAATTCTTGGTACCATGCCATACCAATGGACAAAAGAATGAATCTTCCCCAGATTCCATGTGATGATCAGAGGGCTTCATGTACTTTCGTAACACTGTGTTCACAACGCACATGCAGGAACTGTAGAATAGTCTCTGCCCTGTGAGCACAATGGTCACCTGATAAGTGTTTCTTGGTGGTGGTACTACTGAAAACATAGCATGGAAAAACGCTTCATTGGCCGAGTGGTTAAATAAAATACTACTTGCACTCGGTTCAATCTCTCATTAGTTATTGTTATTTTTATGTCGTTAATTTTATGACTGGATGTGTAGAACATAATATTGCATAAATACAACTTTAGCATTTTAAGTTTTAGGCATATCTATGCACACAAAAACACAATTCTACTAAAATACTTGTTTTAAACAATCAAAGAAATAAATCCAAATAAAGTGTTATCTTCTAAAACTAAAACACATAAAAACAAACAAAATTAATATAGGGTATATGAACCCTGAGCACCTATAACTGTTCCCATGTCCAGGTTATAGTTTAGATTAAATACCTTAGTAACATGGACGAGAAGCTACAACACTCCAGGCTTCTTGAGTGCCCAGTATCCTGTATGAATTCAACAATTCCATCAGGATATCTCATTCTCACAAAGAAAATAAAAACATTATCTAGTATTACCATTATTGTGCGCTGTTCAGGTATCCTCGAGCTGCCACAACACACCTAGACTGTCCCTTGATATCCGACAAGATACAGATATGTGATCATGATGAAACTGTGAAGCCATATATTTTGCATTGTAATAACTGTTCTATTATGAACTTTACCAAATGCAGTGTATGAATTGGAGTATATAAAAAATAGTAGTCACTATGTGTTCATTAAACTTATTAACAGAAGAAACAAAAATGTGTTTGCTACATGCAAGAAGTGAACATGTGGTCTGAATCACAGAAGTACCATACACTTTGCCACAGTGCTAGAGAAGACACGTGGAAGGTAGCATGTTTAATAATGCCGTACAACTTGCTGCAGCAGCTACACAACTGTATTGAATATGGGTAAACAAGGTGCTGTGCCGTGTGAACATGAAGGCAATGAAATTACTGAAACTTGTAGCATAAAATTTCTTGGTCTTATTATAGATCATAATATGAATTGGAAAGACCATATTGACTATATCCTACCGAAACTAAGCTCTGCATGTTTTGTAATTAGATCATTAATTCATTTTACAAATAAAAGCATCCTAAAAACAGTATATTATGCTTATTTTCATTCAATTATGACTTATGGAATAACATTTTGGGGAAATTCAGTAGACGCAAAAAAAAAAATATTTCTTTTACAAAAGAAGATAATAAGAATAATGGCAGGTGTAAAGAAATCAACTCATTGTAAACCACTATTAAAAACATTTGGAATTCTACCATTAGCTTGTGAGTATATTTTAGCTGTACTTTTAACCGTGGTTGACCACCCAGAAGTGTTCATAAAAAATTCAGACATACACAGCAAACAAACCAGAAATGGGCAGGACATACACAGGCCAAGCAATAACCTACAAGTTTTCCAAAAAGGGGCTTACTACAATGGTATAGTATTATTTAATTCACTTCCATCATGTATTAAGGAACTGAAAACTAATAAAATTAAATTCAAGTTAGCATTGAAAAGAAATCTCATCACTCACACCTTCTATACAGAGGAGGATTTCTTTCATTCAAAAAAATAACTGACTATAAAATGTTACCAAATTTTATAAATACATAAAGTATAAATAATATTGTTTTAAAATGTTTTAGCTCTAACGTACTCTACATAAGAACTACAATTTATTTACATACAAGTACACAATGTAATTATGTATTTATGACGTAATCTACATCCTAGAGTAGACTAGTTTTCTTTAAGCTGGTCTAGCTCACTATAGGGTCTATAGATTGAAATCTTATGTTATGTAGGACTTAGAAAAATTTGGTGTTCAAGACATGACTTCCCCCCCCCCCCACCATACAGTTGTACATTCTTCCTTAGACATGATTCTGGATGTTGTAATTTCATTTATTTTTGAATGCTGGGAAACACAGATTTGGAGAAAAGAAGGTGTATGGTATAGAATGAATAGGAATACTGATATAAATAAAATTTTAGACAAAAACTGTACGAACATAGGGCAATGTTTGGGGAAAGTAAAAAACAAATGAAAAATTGTAGTAATACGTAATTGTTACTTATGTTGACTGCACATCTTAGCATCCAAGGTCAAATACAGTGGACAGTACAATACACACATTAACAGGTCTGTCTCCACGAGTTTTGCCAAATCCCTCAAACTTTCACACATAACCTAATTTGTATCTGCAACGTCAGCCCTCCATGACTACTTATTCATACTTAATGTATATATTTGCATGGGTAACCAGTAAATAAAACTCAACAAGAGATATATTATCCTTAGCGAGAGAGGAAAATATGCAAAGTCACACAATAAAGATGTTCAGTATTTTGCGTTTACCCCTTCATCAGGAGATTAAAATGTTAAAAACGGCACAGAATGAAAATATACTTGATGGTCGACTGTACTGGTTAGGTTAGGGTATACAAAAGATAGGGACACCTTGCACACTGTGACCTATGAGATCACCCCCAGGAGAAAGGTATAAAGCTGTAGTGGCTTAAATTAAATTAAGTTTTATTTATGGACGCTCCCTAACTATTATGGTTTTTAGTGTCCCATTCTATATTGGGCGTGGAAGACCGGAAATTTTGCTTAGAAATCTCTTTATCACACTTGAGGTTCTTTTACGTGCCGTAAATTTACCACCGACTTTACTTCCCTTCTGAAGGAAGTCATGCTAAAGATTTTTATGCCTGAAAAAAAATCCATTGTTCTCCGTCAGGCTTGGACCTGCGACCTCAGGAAGTAGAGGCTAGCATGATACCACTAGACCAAGGAGGACAACTGTAGTGGCTTGAAACACTCCTATTTATAAATGTGATGCTTATTGTTGAATATCTACTGCATGCAGGATGTTTTGACAATAATTATCAATGCTATGCTTCATTTGTCAGTAGTTTCATAACAAAAAATCTCCAGTAGGTCGCTAGAATTTAAGCATGATTTGTAATTCCGTCCTATTTTCAAATATCTTGTTCATGTTTTAAGATTTAGCCACCCCTAAAAGCCGCTGCCATGAGCAGTGGCACAGCTCGTCCCTCGCCCCTTGAACTGGCCCTCTATATTAACGTAGTACTTTATTAAACATAATTAAAAGAATTACTGAGATACTATGGTATGTTTTTACAGGTCGGAGTGTGAACTTGGCACTGCTAACACAAAGAGCACTGCAGGAGAAAAGAAGAAGAGTGCATACTCGCTGGCACCTAATCGTGTGGCCTGCCCTTATTGTTTCCGCAAGTTCCCTTGGTCATCCTCGCTGAGACGCCACGTTTTGACTCACACAGGACAGAAGCCCTACAAGTGCCCACATTGTCCGCTACTCTTCACCACAAAGTCTAACTGTGACCGCCATCTTCTTCGCAAACACGGTGGACAGTCGACCTCGTCGAGTTCCCAAGGAACAAGTGCAGGCAATACGTCGTCCAGTTCTGAAACGTCTCCTGGATCAAATCCAACAAACTATACCATGCGGAACGTTCCCGAGAGGCCGTACAAGTGTAACTATTGCCCCAGTTCGACGTTCTCGACTCAGAGCAATCTCAAGAAACATGTCCAGACCAAGCACAACCCACAGAGTCCTGGTTCAGCCAATCACATGCCTGCAACCAGGTAATAATACTTTCCACTCCAAACTTGCACACTGTTTTTATTCAAGGGGAGATAAAAGTCTTATTCTGCCAATGTTCATTGTCTCGGAAACTATTTAACATATCAGACTCAAATTTCTACAGGACGTAGACGAATGCCTTCATAGTTCCCTGGTCTACATTTATCCAGTAAGTTTATTTATACAGGAACATATAAGTTTTGCTTTCTCTATCACATATTAGGTAGAGAAGGTATAGCATTTCACCCAAAAATTTGATACAGAGATTTCGCTGGAAATACATGTTTTGAGGCCCCCTGAATACAAAAAGAAAAGTCTGTGTGTAGGTGTGAACAGCAGATGTGACATGAACATTTTCAAAAAAAATCCCCCATCCCAAACTATGCTTTACATGGAACATTTTTCAAAAATTGTTATTTTCTAGAAAATGGCTGTAACAATTTTGATTACAATGCCATATATTAAAGATATTTGCATTATAAATAAAATGTATATCTTGAATTTTCTGGGAATAGCCTTTGAATTCCACTTCATTCAGAAGGAGTTTTATATAATCTTGTATAACTAGTAAACATTTTGCGATAAACAAAAACGTACCTCACAAGAAATGTACATCTCTTTAAAATACACAATTTATTTCAAATAAGTGTTTTTGTGGCATAAACCATTTCTGAGATATCTGTTATTAATAAAGTCCTTTCAGCATTCAGTTGTTTCTCGCGGTGTCATGGAAACAGTATGGAATTTTAAGGCAGCATATAGCGTTCAGTTGTTAAAACATTTGACTATCGCTGTTCCCTTTGTATCTACAACGAAGTGTGTAATGTAGCTATTACTGCAAAAGTTGATTTGGATTAAAATGTAGTAGATAGAAAAATGAACTTTTAGTAATAATAATTTATATACTCACTAATAAACGATACGGGTAGAGAAAATCAGATGTTTTTGTCTGTTACACACTTTATTATTACAATTTACCATCAATTATTTTTTTTAAGAAATAACCAACCATCTTATTAACACCAAAGTAGATATATAACAGTACTTAGAGGTTATTGTTATCATCCTAAAGTGTAATTTAGATATGTTCAATAGTTCCTGAAGAAAACCATCATTTGTATCAGAAAATGTCACTCACAGGAAACTCTGTTCAAAGCAAAAATGAAGATGCCAAGCTCTCATATATTTGCAAAGAAAGATATCATATGGTTTGCGCAACAGAAGCTGCCAAGTCCCTTGTACAGAATCAAATTTTTGTAAAATTCAATGCTTTACAAGACTTTCCAAGAGTTGTCAAACTTCACAACATTTCTTGTCAAATTGCTTCCAATGCTTTTAGTCTTGAAAGCAACATGTTCTAAATGGTCAAAGATTTGATGGCTTTGGCCAATGAAATGCGAGTATTTACAGTGCGTCATAAAATCTTCACCATTGCTGAAAGGAAAAAGTAAATGAAAACGGCTACCTGGGCAAGGGATGTCATATGCAAGTTGATTGGGTTATAGGAACGCTGTATGTTGTGAGTTCTGTGAATTACACAACAAGATGAAGAAATTTCCAAGCAGATTTCTGAAGTATGCAATAATACAATGTTATTTAGTGTACTTAACCTATCAATTCATGTTATTTCCATTGCATTCCTTAATTTTAACCTGATTTCATGGGCTATAATACATGATAACGCTATGTAATTATGTAAAGAAGAATATTTCATTGCACATTTTATACTGTGATGGTAATAGTAAATTACTTTGCACGTGATAAATTATCAATGTATTCTAAAGGGTTTCAGTTTGGCAAAAACACAATATATGAATACAATTTATGACATTGTCAAATCTTGCTAGGTTTTGTTACATGTTGTCCAATGTTGAAAAATAGTTAACAATTTCTCTTGTAAACTCTTGAATTGAAAAACAAGTTTGATCGTGTACAAGGCACTTAGTAGTAGTACCAATTTTTAGAGCAAAACTTCCTCTAAAAGTTGGGCTAAAGCTTACATCATCACCTCAAAGTGTGTACGAATTATATTTTTTTCTATGAAGTGGGGCAGAATTCACACTACCAATGTTAGATGCTCTACCTTCTTAAACATATATTTGAAATATAAGCATCATGCATACAATCAATTTAAATACCAATTAATAAGACTGCACGCAAAAACTAAAAATGCAATTATTTGGACAAATTTCCGCAGTTAGTGTTTTCTTTAAACAAAATCAGATACAGTTGTATATGTTATGCAACCCTGCAATTATAAACATTGTGTTTCTGAAATAAACACTCCGATAAATTTAAAAGAAATTGCTTTTAAAATGCAGCTTTAAAAATATTTATTTTGAAATAATTTTGTGCAAAATTCTGAAAATGTACAACCACGTACTGTACTCGGAGTGTAAAGAAAATGTGTATCTTCAAACTCCAGTATTACAATTTCTAAAGAATTGAATGGGATAAAATAAAATATATCAGCAGGAATTACAGCTTGAAAAATGAGGCTTGTGACATAAATAATAACTCTGTCTCTACATCCATGGAAGATACGAGGGCAGTCCATAAAGTCCCAGACGTTTTGGCCTATCATGGCGATGAGTAGGGCTAGAGCCACCATCTTGGTGTCAGAACGTTCCTACATTCAGTAGCATACAGCTGTGGTAGCGTGAGAACTGTGCCTTCCTTACTGTGCTCTCTGTGAGTTGTTAAAATTGTGCTGCAATAGAAAATCCCGCCACTTGTGAAGTACGGTTGGCTAAAAGGAACAAACCAATTGAAATTTATCGTCAACTTTGTGATGTTTACGGGCAGGGAATAATCAATGAAAGCCGAGTCAGGCAATGGTATATTTATTTTAAAAATGGCCGTACAAATCTTCACGACGAGGATCGCAGTGGTAGGCCTAGCCTTATGACTGATGAACTGTCAATGCAAATCAATAACAAAATTCATGAAAATCGTTTCATGATTACAGAACTTTTGGAACATTTTCCCCAAATTTCACGGAGTTTAGTGCATCAAATTGATGCTTTGATACTGACGCTGAACTGCATGCCGGTGTAAACCAATGGTTGAAGTCACAGGCGGCAGATTTCTATAGAGAGGGTATTGAAAAACTTGTGCCACGGTGTGATTACTGCCCCAATTTGAATGACAATTATGTAGAAAAATAGCTTAAGGCGTACCTTTCAAATGTAGATAATAAATGTTGGTATTTGCATTTTGTTAATTGTTTATTTTAAAATGTGTGGGACTTTCTGGATCACCCTCGTAGAACAAAATGAATGTTGTAGTTTTATTAAACAACAATCATTGAGGATGTATACCAATAAACTTGGAAGTAAAATCATTCCTAGTGGTGTTAAAATACCAAAACAGTTACCATATTTATTTGGCTATAGGACCCCTTCTTTTTTTCTATTTTTACTTTCAAAATTGAGTGAGAGTCCTATAGGCGCGAACTTTATAAAATCAATCGGCCCTGCAGAGGAGTAATTAAAAGCTAAGCTATTATATTTTAATGCTATTTATGGTATATTTAATTGAAATAAACAAATGACCTATGTAATTTAACAATTTATTGCTCTAATAGTAAGTTTGTTAACATCGTATGCAATGATAACTTGCACAAAGATGTGGAATGTGGTCGATAGGCATGGCCGGTAGAAACTTGAATAACAATTGCCTACCCATAACACAAAAATCCTTGTTTTTAATACTGGTATAGGTAATTATGTTTATGCTTCACAAAAATATTTAAGCAAGCGAAGAATAGCAATACAGTACCTATTGTTGTGAAATCACTGCCAAGCCTGGCTCGCCTTAAATTCTGAACCTGAGATCTCTTGGTTTTTTGTAATCTCACACACTTTAAACTGCAACATTTAATGTGTTACAGTGTGAACACTGTTCCTTGATTCAGCAACCCACTCTTAACACTTTTTTTATCAACTTCTTCGTACCTTCCTTCCTTCCCAGATTCCATGAAAAGACTTACGGTCGATCTCTGTTAACTAGTATTAGTTGACGCTTCTAATTACACCAATATCAAATCATATTAGGTTGTACACTGAATTCATGAGATGCTGCTCTTAAGCCATTTTTATTTGCAAACTCGACAGCATGAGGCTGTAAAACTCATCCTGCAATTCCCGGTTCTCATTTTCTAAGTTTTTACACTCACAGTACGCAAAATATAAACACGACACGTGCAAATTAAGCAACGTGTGGGTGTTGGGGTTGGTTTTACCATTCTTCTTCTGTGATTGGCCGTAGCTGAAAGACTAATTATTACTGGGTTTTACAGTACCATTTGGAAGACTAATTGTCTGGGTTTTATCGTGCCGTTTGCTTGTCACAGAAGCTAATAAGGCAACATTGTCAGATTTAGATTGACGTAAGTAAGGAATTCATCAATCTCCTGAATTTTTAATTTTGCCCCTCAAACATTAAGGGGCGGTACTATAGGCGATGAAGACCCAATTGCCAAGTAAATACAATATTTACGATACAAATGTTAGTAGTGCAGTTTCAATGGCAACTGCTGCACAAGAGCGCGTGAACACACTAATTTTTGACACCATAGCAGAAATAGGTAACATACACAAGCATGGAAATTTGTCCTGGTTTCTGCATACTGTCCATAATTTTAATACAATTTGATTTACACTGCAGCGATTTATTTACAAGGGTGTGTGTGTGCTGGGTTCGAGGTTCCAAGTCCATCGCTAGTCCTTGCTGCATTGTATGTTCCAATTATTTTTTAATTTGTTTGAGCTATAAGTGCTGCTATTCTGCTCAGGTGAGGTGCAGGGAAAGTAGTATGTAATGAATTTAGTTTATTCAGAAAATTTGTATTTTATTTTAAAATGTTAAATATCCACAATAATAACTATAAAGTCAATTTACTTGAACATATATATGCGTTGTCTTTATGTAATATGCCTGTCCAAGGTATTGAAGAATGATGTTACCTATCCGGGATACTGATGGTAAACATGGCTCCTTCACTGAAGATAAGCTTATACAAGTGCCTTCATCTCCATGTCAATAACCGTTCTTGTTTGTTATTTTTCTCTGGTTATTAACAAGTGATATAAAAGTTTCCTTATTGACACATTCCAACAAGGTTGGCCATGTAGCTTTTCTAAATTTTGATATTTTTTGCTTTCCTCAATATACCGGATATTTATACAATTAAAGTACATATAAATATCATTATGAAGCAATAACAAACATGCTGACATATAACAGTTCTGGCAAGTTCTCCATCTTGTTATCATTAGGCATTATAACTGCTTCACTCTTTCTTTTGTCAGACAAGTTATGCATTATTTATTATTATTATTTGGAGCAGCTGCAGTTGCATCGTTTTGTTCATAATCGTAACTATTATGCAGCACATTTTCAGGCCTCTGTGACCCAGAATGTGTACTCACAAGGCACTACACTGCAGATTTATTTGGGAAGTAGGAATGTTTGCGGAGAGTAGCAATCCTACAAGCAGAACAAACTCACTTTTAACTTGTGTTGTCATATACTATTCTTTACTCAGCCCTGGATATTAAATTATAAACTATCCAGCTGAAATTTGTATGGAAGCGTCAGTATTGTTACTTGTCCAACTGTCACTTCTCTCGGTTCTCACTATCACTGTTTTATCCAGTTCAGCTTCCACTGAGACTTCACTTAGTTCACATTGTCACTTCACTATGGTGAACTAGTTCATTTAACTTCCTTCATGACGTAGCCTCTTCTTCCAGACAGTTCACTCACTGGGGAGTCAACACTACAATCTCTTGCTGAGCAGTACACTTGCTGCATGTCACAACAGTCATCACAAACTCGCTCGGAGAACGGCACTCTTCATCGCACTGGAAATGCACTCACTAACTCACTGACTCTCCTCCTCTCATGAGAATGCTTGCTTATATAGTCGTGAAATCTTCCACAGAACATTCTGTAGGAGAGGGCAAGAAAGTTCCAGGAGATTCTGGTTATCTACCAATAGTGCTTTCATGTATACACTGGATGAATGCATTGCTCATCTCTGTTTACCTTCGACTTGCCAGTGTCAGCCTCCCAATAACCTTAGGCCATAGCCGCTGCGTCATGCACAATGGTGAGGTGGTGGTGGTTTGGCCTTCATAGCACCAGTGCTGTCAATATGATCACTCACACAATTACAACATTACACGATTTATTTTGCCCCACTGAAGAAATCTCTGTACTAACAATTTCAACATTATCCTCTCTGCTGTTTACAACATTTTCTCTGGTTCTACCGAATCCATTTCCAAGTCAGTCAAGTAATCCACCATTACATTAATCAATACAAGGCCTCCACTTAATATACATCACAAGAAACAAGATTGGTAACAATGAAATGTTAATTAAGCTGGATGGCTCAGGCCGTGACCGCCCACTCTAACCCATGGTTTTTTTTGGGGGTTTTCCCAGATCGTCAGGCAAATGATGGAATGGTTTTTTCACCCCCAAATTTCATTTCATTCATCCTTCGCCCTGTTTGGTTTGTTTTCAGGTTGTAAGTGTTGGCAATGGAGTTTTGGTGCAGCGTGGCAGGGAAAAAGGATGTTCTTTGTGAACTTTCTCCTTCTCTCGGCCTTCAGATGATTGCTGGCATATAAGGAGCACCCCCAGCAAGGGCATTGGAACCATGTGGGATGGGGTCCTCAGGTTGCCTATCCGTCTGCTGGGGCGTTTATATATAGAAATGTAGGGATCCTGTCATTTTTGTGCCTTCACTCCTGGTTCCAGCCACTCGGTGTCTCCCTTCACCTCATCCTTTCCTCCCGGGGGCGCCCCCTCATAGGGGCATAGGTACAGTATCCGGATTCACTGGATCAGTGCCGAATCCCTCCACCTCACAATCTAATGCAGTTAAATGGAATGTTATAAGAATGTTATTTCACTGAGTATTATAAACTTAAATTTCTAGTACTAGTGTCTCATGTTAAAAGCTTTACTCATGGTCTGTCTGAAAAATGATTTACTGGGAAGTTAAGAAGGGGCTGTGGTACATAAGTGATACACCCCTTTAAAAAGCACAAAATGTTGTGTAATAGAGTCGATTCTAATTGCTTTAATTTTGTGACCACTGTGCAGGTCGTGCATCACCTCGACAGACGATAGTGGTGTTCTGAGTTCGGCAAGCAGCCAACACGGTGGAGAGGAAGGTCATGCGAGTGCAAGCGAGGATATTGCTGAGGATAAAGTCAGTTTGCTTCACAGATCTCTGGAACATGACCAGGACACTTCAAGAGAACTTGATAAAGGAGAAAGAAGCCCGTACAAAATACCTGCAGGACCTCCTACTGTCGAGACCCTCAAATGTGCCCTAGCAAGGTATTGTTTGTCATTTACTTGTAGAGGCAGGCAGTATTATATCCAAACATTTGATATCGAGATTTCATTGGAAATACAGGTTTGAGGTCATAGAAATAAGTTAAAAAATAAGCCAGTTTACAAAAATGTTCCTATGTGTATGTGTTTGATAAATACCAAACTTTGTATTTAAGCTTAACATCTTCCAAAGATGCGACATGAAGATTTTCAAGAAAATCCCCCCCCTACTTCAAACTACCCTTTACAGAAAAATGTTTCATTTCCTGTGTACAGTAATGAAATGAATCATGTGTGAAGCAGGGTCTTCTTGCTTTTGATTCACTTGTTGAGGGCATCAAACACAAGACTTCTCTAAACTCTTGAGTGGCAGCACTTGCTATATCACAACCTCACTGAATAACCTGCACTTTATATCACATCAAGACCAACTCGCTCACAAGCTTGCTTATAACTCTCAGAGAGTTCTAGAATACAGGGTGCCCTTAAAGTCTTAATACATATTCATGTTCCTAGTCTGCTACAACACAGTAAACATGTCATCCTCTGTGGTGTAGTGGATACCATACTAGCCTGTGGTTCCCAAGGTCATGGGTTCAAACCCAGCGGAGGGTGATGGGTTTTTTTTTGGGGGGGGGCATAAAAATCCTTAGCATGTCTTCCTTCAGAAGGGAAGTAAAGCTGGTGGTCCCGTGTCATAGATTTATAGTACGTAAAAGAACCTCAAGCCTGATAAAGAGGCCTCTGAGCAAAATTACCGGTCTTTCACACACAATATAAATGGGACACTAAGGACCACAGAAGTTAAAGAGCATCCATAAATAAATAAAAAGAAAAAAACAGTAAACATAATATTAGGATAGAGTACAACCTTTCCTAACCGTTGGATCAGAAGAGCATCAGAATTGCATGTGGGCTCCCGTTGCCCCGACCTCATTTTTCCTGACTTTTTGCATGGGGCTTCGTCAAGAGGAAAATTTACCTTCATGCTTGATTTGCATGAGCTGAAACAACAGATAAGAGTGGAAGAGTGCATGCTTGCTAATAACCCCTCAAATTTCTAGATGCATGCTCCATACAACCACAAGGCTGTGGGAACAGTGTGTAGTATGCTTAAACAGTGTCTGGCCCAAATATAAAATTTGGTATTTATCTGACTTTATCAACAGTTTATTTTTATCTATTTCTACTGCAACCGTCATAATGCATATCGGCATTTCCATAGGAAACCATTTTTATTCAATTGTTCATTGTGATGTTCATAAATAGTTGATTATCATACAAAAGTTTGCAAGAAAACTTCAGAAAAAGCCATAAACTGAACAATGCATATATGCAGTTGTATGTTCGACTTTGTGAAGTCAGAACTGCAGTGTTAATTGTATATATAAACCACAATACAATTTCTGGGGCATCTCGTAATGCTGTATTTTGCTACGACAGTGTTCCAGAGCCTGTATTGTTAGCAACAAAGCAGATACCAGTTCCATCACTACCAGCACCAGAGGTCCCTCCTGTAGGTGGCAGCACGTCCTCGGCAGACCTGCCGTTCAAGTGTCATCTTTGTGAGGGAAGCTATGCCGAGAGGCAGGAAGCTTTGAATCACATCCGTGACAGCCATCCGTCCGAGTACGAACTACTCATGTCCAAGGGGGCGCTGGATTCTGCTACTGGGGCAGAAGATAATAACAATGTAAGTGCCTCTTCTGGCAGTGGGCACGCAGACGATGGTGCTGGAGAAGAAAGTCTTGAGGTTCTTCGAGGGAAATTCCCAGACTATGCAAATAGAAAGGTATGTAAGATTGTCTGGTCAAAAATAATACTGCATACTTTTAGATTTGTCTGTAAAGTGTAGGGGAGTGGAGGTTTTTTTGTGACTTTATGGTGAAGGAGGTCTTCTTATGGTTTTGTGGACACATTCAAAGTGTTACAGATTTTCACCACGGACATAACAAAGCATTAAATTCTATTGTATTATATTGTAACTTAAGATTACAGAGTGAATGATATATAGAAGGTGTGGCAATGAAGAAACCGGACTGATGCTCTAACTCTTTATTGAAAAAACTTGCACAACTGTTGGTAGCAGTGCTGCAAGTTTTTTCATTGAGGAGTTGCTGTTGAGGAGTTTTGTCACTTTTTCCTTCACTGTATCCACGGACTTGAACCTGATTCCTTTGAGCGCAGACTTCACTTTTGGGAACAGAAACAAGTCGCATGGTACTAGGTTAGGCGAATACGGTGGATGTTCCATCACTGGAATGTTGTTTTTTGCCAAAAACCTCTTCACAGACATCACGTTATGGGCCGATGCATTATCCTGATGAAGAATCCAAGTGCAATTCTTTCACGGATCTGGTCTCCTTCATCGCAAAACAGTTGTACCCTTCAGGCAGTTTTCTCAAACAATTCTACCGAACTTCTCCACATTCTCTTTAGTTTTCGAAGTGGAAGGATGGCCTGATTTCGGATCATCTTTGACGTCTTCCCTACAATCCTTGAACTTTTTAACCCACTTGAAAACTTACGTATGAGACGGACACTGATCACCACAAACTTGTTTCAACAAATCGTAAGTTTCCTTGGCGGGTTTTCCAAGTTTTATGAGGAACTTACTGTTAACACGTTCTACTCTAGAGCGTAGCATAATTCCGACGGAGCTCCGATACATGACCCGTTTCTAAGAAGGCTCACAGCCAGACTAACCACCACAGCGGCGTGAAAATTTTTACATGTGTCGGAGAGTCCCAAGGCCAATCCCCCCACTCTTCTCTTTGTCATCAACAAAGCTGGAAATGCGCACAATAATCACTTCGGTTTCTTTATTGCCACACCTCATAGTGCTATGCTAGGCCAGAACTTATCTGTGTGTCTATCATTCATCACAATCATGGTACGTCTTTACTGGTCTGCAACAAACTATATAGCATGGGGATTTAAAATGTTACTGCACCACTAGTGAGCTCTAGTAATGGACACAAACATTAACCCTTTATAGCCTGTTGTACCATATTTGATATAAGTGTGTTTTTTTTTTTTAAAGGTTTTTAGTTTTTTTAATGGGCTTTTTTTTTTCTAATTTCATATTAAAACTATTTATAGTTGTTTTATATTGTAAAAATATTAATTCTTTTCAATAAAACTGCAGTCAAATGTAACCACGTTAGCATCCATGTGTGTCATCACACTATTTTACTTGGGCCCTCCCCATTCTTTACCACAGGTGCATTTCATGCACTCGCTGGAATTTAAACTCATGACATTTGGCTTTGAATGTATGTACAGTCCATTTCATTGCTTTAACGACCATGGCTATTTGAATCACTTCATTTGCGGTGCCAGTGAAAGGGATATAAAAGCCAGTTTACAAATTAGATGAAGAGCGAGGTGTATAGCAAAATACTTCTGGCAGTAAAAGGTTAAGTAATGGATGACGTGAATTATAAAGTCAACTCCCTCATGTAAATTGTTTATCTTATTTGCATTCTATAGCTGTAGGTTATAAGTTTACCATTTTTTGGGACAGTGTTTATTTATAGTTGATGCTATGAAGTGTAAAATGTGGACTGTATAGCCTAGGAAGTGGTGTGTTTAGCTTTAATATTGTTTATTGTGGTACCAGGAAGAGTTTCAGCATCTGTGACAGAAAGAACCAGTACTACCAGGGATTCTTATAAAATGGAATTTCTATTTATTTCATGTGTAATTTTTGTACATTTAGTGTATTGAACATTTTACGCATTCTAAATTTCATATCATTGAAAAATTATTCAGCTTTGCTAAACGTAGGAAAGTTTTGCAAGTTTCAGTTTCAGAAAGTTTGCAAGCATGATAGTGAAACTTATTGTAGAAATTAAGCACAAATAGGTGCCTTCTCAGTGCATAACTTACTGCTGGTTCACCGCAGGGTGGCACAAGTGAGCCACAAATCACAACTTAATTTCATTTATCTCCACTATATTATTTATGAGATTACTGTACAATAATTTAGGAAATTTTACTTTACACCTTAGAGCCTTAATTTTGTAAACTCTGATATTTCCAATAACATATAAAAACTCCCCTGATACTTGCAGAAATATCGATGGCTGTTATATTTATGATCTCCTTAACCTTCTGGAAATGTTGTGTAGGCGTAAATAAAAAATTATTGGATGGTGAAGGAATTTTGAGATAATCACTATAGATGAAATTTTAAGTTCTTGTACCTCTTATTTTGTCCCATAGCTATTTGATAACATAACAACTACACAGTTTTCACATAATGCAAAAAAATAAACCCTTAAATCAACGTGAAAATTGTTCACTCCCAGGCCACCATTTTGAACATTTTGGAAATGGTACACAGTCCATAACTATAAAGAAAAAAAAATTATTATCTGATACATTCACATGACTTTCTCTATTCTATATCGTTTATTAATGAATACACAAACAATTTTTATGAAAGCTTATTTTTCTATCTACTACATTTTAATCCAAATAAACCTTTGCAGAAACAGCTACATTACACATTTTGTTATAGATACAAAGAGAACAGTGATAGTCAAATGTTTAACAACTGGACGTTATATGCTGGCCTTAAAATTCCATACTGTTTCCATGACATCGCGAGAAACAAGTGAATGTTGAAGGGATCAAGTAATGAACAATTTGAACCAGTAATAATAGATATCTCAGAAATGACATGCCAGAAAAAGTTATTTGAAATAAATTGTGTGCTTTAAAGAGATCTACAGTTCCTGTGTAATACATTTTTACCTATTAGTTAACGCTTACCATTTATACAATGTTATACAAAATTCCTTCCGAGTGAAGAGAACTTATTCCCAGAAAATCCAAGATGTACATTTTATTACTCATGTAAATGTATGGTATTTTAATCAAAACTGTTAAGAGCCATTTTTTAGAAAATCAAAAATTTTAAAAAATCCTTCATGTAAAGGGTAGTTTGGGTGGGGGGATTTTCTTAAAAATTGTTTGTATTGTATCTTTAGAAGGTACTGAACCTAAATATCAAGTTTGGTGTTTATCCAACTTTTCATTTTTAAGTTATGTTGTTCACTCACACACATTAACCTTTTTCTAAATGTGCTTTTTGGAATTCAGGGTGCCTCAAAACATGTATTTCTAGTGAAATCTTGATATCAAATTTTTGGGTGGAATGCAATACCTTCTCTACCTACTATGTACATGGAGAGAAAGTAATAATCTAATTTTCTCAGTTGTTGGTTTTAATGTCAGTTGAGTAATTTCTGATATTACGCTGTACACAGTTTTCTCTCTATTAATATAATTATTTAACTTACACCAGTAATGAACTCTTAGTATTGCAACATATTGTACTCTTATAAGCAGATCCAATTGTCTTTTGTTTTTCTGTCTTCCGTTTACTCATTTGCTAAGTCATGATTGTGTATATTGCTTGGGATGAAATATCTCTGGCTTTTCTCGTATTTTTACACGCATTTTCTTCTCCAAGGCATTTTAAACAAAAAGTCAAAGCCTTATTTGCAAGTATGTTCCTTTATGACTGAAATATCATCATTTTCTATGGTCTCTGTCAGGAACGAAGTGGTAAATGACAGTTGTAAGGAAAGTGGTTGTAAATCCATGGCTGTATGGCAACATATTTATTGTTAAATGTTAATGCGCTACATAATATCTATCTTCGTCACTGTATTCTCCTTTAGAATCAGAATCCCAAAGCATTCTTCACATGGAATTAATTTATGGCTCAAAATTATCAAACTTCACTGTTAAACTGCAAGCAAGTTCAAGCACACTCTGAAACACTACTGCCGATTGACTAGGAATCATGTGATTAAGACCACAGAGATTTTTATACCACTCAACCACCTTCCTTTGTGGTAGAGATTGTAATATAGAGGATTTGCAAATCCTTTCAGCCTTTTAGCAATTAAATTTGAAATTACAAAATTTCTTATAGCATATGACCATTGGGAAGAACAGTGCTTTTCAATGGTGAACAAATAATCAAAATTGATTGCATAGTTTCAAGATTACTATACACTTAGTCTAGCCATAAATTCTGTTACAAGGTTTTTTTTAAAATGGCAACAATGTTTGCCCTTTTGGTTTTACTATGGTGCATGACATTCACATGTATTCTGTGCTAAATGCACATATTATTATTCAAGATGATCCCCATTTGCCCTGGTACAGGACCTAAGTCTATTGGGGCATTCGTCACTAGCAGCATGCACTGTCTCAATGGGGAAATCCGCCTTTGCTGACTTCAGGGATCGTTTGAGAAACTCAATATTGGGGTGCCTTTTCTTTGAGAAAGGTGTATTATATTGCTGCAGTTGGAGAGCCTAACTTGATGTAATAACTGCCCCATGTATGGTACAATGTTTCCAGTGGCCTTCGCCCCAACTTTACTTTTCAACTTTGTATTTTAATGTTTCTTTAAATATTATATATATTTAATTTGTAGAAACTTGTTTCTCTTAACAGGGTGTGATACGGCTAAAGAATGTAGGCTTACACAGATTATAATTTTTACTTCACTCCTTTTATTAATCCTTGACACGATTAAATAACACTTCACTGATATAGAGAGCTGTGAGATTATTTATTAAATGCTTGCGCTTTTTAAACACGTAAACTTTATTATATTCTCGCCATAATGAATTTTTGTCTCACACTGGATTATTAAACTTCTCAAGGACGCATCTCGCATCCAGTTAGGAACACTGTCTACTAGCAACTGACTTCTGAATTTGTACAATTTGCTCTATTTCAGTTTCTGATTGGCTAATTCTACTCCAATAGAATACTTTTATTTAACTTAAGCTTTTTCTGGTTGTTGATTGGCTATTTATAAACTGTTTTAAAAATATTACATTATTGTTTCCAAGAATTACTAGTAGCATTATTAAACTTTCTAATTCATTATTGCCTCAAGGTTACCTCATTGTTAGCAACTTTTGACCTCTATTATACATGTACTGTGAGAGAACAAATTGTATTTGTTTATTGTTTATATGTTTATAGCACCACGTTGTGGAGCCAATGTTGATGTGATATTAATGTTATGTTGACTTCTGCGTTGCCATCTTGTGTGACGTCATTCGTTGGTTGGTTCGTTTAACTCCATCTGGCGTAGCAATTTGCATCAATTAGGGTTCGAAAGAATTTTAAGTTTTGTATATTGTCCTCCGGCTAGCTATTTAGGTAGACATGTAACTCTTGCAGGGTGTGAAGCGGAAAGGAATCTTTTGTCTAGAAATGATATTGACGAAGAAATTGGTTTTATAATCTTTATTGCAGAACACGTTCACGAACACTTTCACAGATTTATCTGGATAATCGCCATACTGAAACTGTTTTTAATAACTTCTCACTTTTAACTCACGTACTTCAACTTTATATATTTAACTGTATAATACTTTATAATAGTTCTTGTAATTCTGTTGCGCGTAACTTGACGAACTGATAGACCGACGCGTAGTATGGAGAATTCTGTAGAACTGGTGGGCTGACGTGTGATGTGTTGAGAATCTTGTTGAACTGGGGGAACGATGTGTAATGTGTTGAGAATCTTGTTGAACTGGGGGAACGCTCCCTTGGACCTACACTATTTATAGGCTTGCCTTAAGATACGCCTAAAGATTATAAATGAACTGCCATTGGCTAATAAAACGCGCCAACATTAGCGTCTATTTTATTATCCAATGAAAACCACTAATACATATTTCTTTTAGGGAACATTCTAGAAGCTTTTACCGAAAAGGCGCGAAACATTACATAACTTCCTGGTTCCCGGTAATGATAAACAACTCACTCCCTTGCTGCATTATTGCGTTATTGTTGACAGTTTCAGTAAAGCCGTATATTATTATTTACCAATAATAATTACAATTAATAAACCTCTGAAATCAATGTCACATAAAAATACATATTCATATTACAATCCTTATTTACATCTGAGTAATTTGTGATACAAATTACCGTATCAGTACATAATAATATAAACATAATACAATGACTGTTATATACATTTTATATATTATATAATTAGACTAAAATCATTTAAGTGTTAAAAATACTGCCTCATCTTACAAGCACTGAACATGGGATCAAGGTTAGAGGTGCTAGACGGCCAGTCTTGGGTAGCAATAAAATCTGGAACATTTTCCTCAAGCCAAGATTGAGTGGATCTTACCTTATGGGCTGGTGTAGAATCTTGCTGGAAGGTTAGTGCCCATTCTTGAACAAAGTGGTATTCAAGTCTAATGAGGGTTGTTCCATATACTCTGGATATACTCTTTAATTCCTTTTGGCAGAAATGCACCTTTGTGTCACCATGTAGCTTACTTCCCACCAAACCATCACTGAGGCGAGATATTGGCCCTCCTGGATCTTTGGGACACACTCACGAGCTTCTTCACAAGTCCTGGCATACACTCAATCAATCTAGCTCTGTTCAATTGTGAAAATGTTTTCATCTGTAAAAGGGATTTTTCTGTGCCTGTTGTTAGCATAACATGAAGTAGGCATTTGCATTTTGATTCTCTTGCTGTTTAAGTTTTGGAGTTAAGAAATATGCAGTACCCCAGTGATAAGCCTTCAGCCAAAGGTCTTGTCTGAGTAATTTGGACATTGATCTCCTGGAGATGTTCATCAATTTTAGCTTCCACACTGGACCTCTCTTAATACAGGCCACTGCTGCTTTCACCACTGTCCTGGTCCTCGCAGAGTGTGGGTGTCTCAATCAGCAATTGTACCAGTTTTGTTAAAGTGTTCAGTGGTGCAATACACAAACATCCTGCTGATTTTTGTGGCAATTTCCCGATCATATGGAGGGCTATCACTGCAATACAATTTTCTTAATCTCCACAATCTATGACTAAACCTTCACTTAGCTGCAGTTAAAGTCAACAAAGTACAGGATTATTCAAAAAGAAGGAACAGATTTCAAATATTCATTTTTAATGAACAACAATAGATAACGGCACATACAACACATCATTGAATAGAGGAAAGTTCAAAGTTTTAAGCCCCCACCTATTAGTTCCATTCAGTGCCTACAGTGGCACTGTGTTTGTTTACAAGAAAATGGCAATGCCACAGGAAGTCATTTTGTGTGCTGCAGTATGCAAAGTGTGAATCCATTGTTTCATTGCAGCGTGCATTTTGTTGTAAGTTCAACAAAGAGACACCTCATCATAAAAAATTTACAGTTGATACAATAAATTCTTAGAAGATGGTTGTGTATGCAAACGGAAAAGCACTGGTCGTCCTCACATAACAAATGGTGCTCATTTTGAACACATAAAATAAAACTTTCAACTTTTCTCTATTCAGTGTTGTATCACATGTGTCACTATCTATTCTTGTTTATTAGAAATAAATATTTAAAGTCTGTTCCTTCTTTTTGAATAACCCTATATAAGCTAGAGTTTAGCTGATCGCCCCAGTACCTATCAAAAGTTTGTAACAGAACTTATGACCAGACTGGATATACATACATAACAATTCTCTCTGTTTATAATATTGGTACAGATTAATTATATGAACATTTATTTACAGGTTATGTGTGCATTTTGCATGAGGCGGTTTTGGTCAGCAGAAGATTTACGCCGACACATGAGAACACACACTGGAGAACGTCCTTTCTCGTGTGACATTTGCAGGCGTCGCTTTACTCTCAAACACAGCATGCTGCGACATCGTAAAAAGCACATCAATGATACCACTGGATACAATTCTACAACTGCCTGTCCAGAAGATGTATCTGTAACTAGTGGCGATGAAGAACACGGCAGCACAGGTCCAGTAGTCCAGCAACGAACCAAGAAACCTCAGGTTCCTGCGATGGAGGAAGCTCCTGGTGCAAGTGTAGACAAAGACATTGCTGCAGAAGTTCCTTCGGTAAAACCCGTAAAAATATCAATCAAAATGACAAATCACAATAACAATAACATTACTGCTGCTTCTACCAAAGGTGTAAATAGTTGGGATGGTGAAAGTGAAGATTACGCTACGTCAGCAGCTGCAAAGATTTTAAGTTCAAAGTTTTCTTCTATTGCAATAAGAAAGGATGACAACGAAGAGGAAACGGATCTCATTGGAAACCTATTGGGTATTCAGGATAGGTCCATAATCGATAAGGTTTTGCAAACCAAGTCCGCAGATGATGCTGCAAAATTATTGGGTGTACAAAATGGTGGAAATCAGGAATAAATTAGGTTGTGGCTGTTGCATTTTGTTGATAACTTCTTTCAAGAGAAATGCACCCTAGTCAGCATTGTACTTCGAATTCTTTGCAAGTTATATGTGTAATCTTCAAAGGCTTCTTCAAACCAGTCTTCGAAGATATTACTGCTTATATACCTGTATATATATATATATTGAGCACATAGATTTGTTGCCTTAAACAAGAAGGCTCAATTGTAAATTCTAACCTCTAATGTTCAAATAGAACATTTAATCCAGTTTCTTGCAATTGAATTTGCAAATTGTTGGGAAAAACAAACCAAAAATGTGTTGTAAAGTAATGGAACAATGTTTCTATTTACAACATCAGTAGTTTCAACAAAACTTAATGCATTAAAACTGTTTGAATCTTAAAAAATGCAAATATGAACTCTTCGTTATATAAACGTTTGTATTGAGCACAGTCACTCTCTCCTGTTCTGAAACCTTAATTGTTGCTCAAAAATTAAACTTCTATAACAAGGTCTCAGCCGATACAAAATTATAGCTTTAAATATTCGGAACCATGTGTCCAGAAATACTGAAACAGTAGTAATTAGCACATGGTGTTCTTGGTTTTTGTTCTTATACTTCTATAATCTCTCTTTCATTGCACTTAAACTGTTTTGCAGAATAGCAGTCCAAAAACGGCAATACTTACTTAAAACATTCCTTTTACATTCCTCATTAGTAAATTTAATAGGTGTTAAATATTTAAAAATATAATTTATTTTGCACATTGATATTGATAAGTTATTTTGTGTACACTTCTGTTATTTTTTGTTGTAATTCTACCTAGGTATAGTACAGAAGTAAAAAATAAAATTAGTCCTTTGAACTTCAACTGTTAAAGGTAACAGCCATCGAGGAAAATATTGGTTACTAACATAAAAACGTTTTTATATTGAGTTTTTCTATTCACTGTTTTTCCCATATGGCTATTTAACCTCACAATTTAGGTTAAATTTGGGATTAAACAATAAAAACTATGTATGCATTTCATTTACTAACAAAAATGCTATAATTATTTTTCAGTAATCAAAGCAAAGTGTTACCTCTGATCTCTGAAATAGCATACTATTACGGCTGTTTTGAAAAGATTTATAAAGACTGTTAGTGATAAAGCTGTAAAACTGTACTATAATGAAATAATGTGTATCACCAAAGAGAATATTATTATTATTATTATTATTTTATATTAATTAAAATAATGTTAATTCATTTTCAATAAAGTATTTCAAATGATGTATTTTCTCTTGTGTTCTCAAGCCATAGACTTAAATTAATATTTATAAAACAGAATAATAGTGTCATAATCGTGCATGAAATTTGGCTGTGTATGATCTGTTGGGAATCTGGTCTTGTCTTAAACCCTAATTGAATTAATGTGGAAATCAAGAAGTCCATGCAAATTTGTGTGCTTTATTCTTAATGGTTTGAAAAAAGTAAGGTTATGGGATTACCATTGTTTGAATAATTATTGTAATTTTGACTTTTCCAGTGCATATTTCACAGTAGTTTCTCTATATTTGGAAACAAATACAATAACATTGCTACTTTTTAGGCTTTGAATCAAAATTAGGTTGTAAAATCAACATAAATGGGCATACAAGAAAAACTACCAAGTCCATTTCCATTGTTTTTTATATTATGCTTTTTTTTTTTTAACTCTTCATCCACAAGCTTTTAATACTCACAAATACCAGACGCTGCATTTGTAAGGACATAAAATAAAAACATAACATGAGAATCATTTCTATTTATTTTTTTTAATTCGCAAATATATTCTATAAGGATAGAATTTTATTCAGATTAAGTTGCAACATGACATTAATTGCTTCCAAGTGTGATCTAGTAACTTGCGCATAACTTGTCCAAAGGTTAGTGTGCATACACAAAGTTCTTTACAAAATCCCAAAGGAAGGAATTATGTGGAAAGAGATCTGGAGAATTTCAAAATCACATAATTGGTCCACTTCAAGGCAACATTGTTACTAAGTGTGTCATTGAGAAAATTTTAGATGTCCTTTATCCAACAATGTGGTCGAACATAATATTCTTGTTGCAGATGCATTGCAATTTTACACTTTAAAATTTCAGAAACAGCAATACAAAATAAATATGGCTACTTCTCATGTTATTGTATTTTTATTTTGTGTCTTTGTAAATAGATCACCATGTATTTTTAATTGTCATTAACGTTCTTTCAAGAATACTGCTACTAAATGTTAAAAATGGACAGTTGTTCAAAGTAATAATTAGAAATACATAGAATGAATATGGTTAACTATTAAAATTGACACACTTATGGCTAGAATCAATTATCCAGATGTTGATTAGATGTAGGTGTATTTAAAATATACTTTAAAAGTATTTTCTGATAACCTATTTATACGGACTTAAGAAGGTTTTATTTGTATGCCCATATAGAGGAAAAAATTCCATGCAACCAGATATGGTTATGTTAATTAATTAAATTCAGATAAATATGTTAGCATTTTGGAAAAGTTAAATATTCCAGAGGCTATGTTACATATTAACATTACTACTTGATACGCTTATGAGATACTGCTCCCTGATTAAGGGTTGAATGTTGAATATTGCATTTACTAAGAGAATTCTCCCACCCAGGTTACAGCAGGGTTCTCATTAAACTCGAAACCTTGAGTGATATTTATTATGAATATTTCAAGTTAATGAATATTTCAGGTTGATATAATGATGTTATTGTAAAAAATATACACAATAATACTAATTTCTAATTACTTTCTCTTTAAAAGCAAATCATATTGCAGCATATTGCACCAATTATAGAATTATGAAACAATATCTAACCTCAAAACTAAAGTTAAAATGTTGCACTTACAGAATAAAAAAGCAAACCCTCTAGGATAACAGCATTTATTTTTAAAATAATTCAATGCATGATGCTTGACCAAATCTTAAAACTGCTATTTTGTTTTAAATCTCCCACAATCATAAACATGTGACAGTCAGTATTCACCTCATTAATATTGGCTTAAGCATGGAGGAAGCATGGGTACCTAATTGTTGGATGATTATTATCTCAAATGTGATAATGACCTGTAATCAATTTGCAGTTGTCTGGTGTCCTTAAACCCTATTTTTCCATTTTGTGGTTAGCTCTTGTGAAAGCAGTAGTGAACAAACTGTACTGATCCAACTTTTTCCACTGAGGCAACAATAAGAAAATGAAGTAGATATAAAAAGTGCTGTTCATAGTTTTTGATCGTAGGTTCGATATAAAAGTCGGCTAAGGCTTATTTTTTGTGATTAGGTGTGAGCACTGCAATTGGAGTCTGGTGAATGATTTTCCAACAGGCTGTCCTAAATCCTTTATTGCTTTGTGGCAAATTTGTATATAGTCCATAAAATTTGAAAAAAAATGTTAAACGTTTCCCTCTCTTCTAGGCATTGTGTGAAGGTGATGTAGGACAAGGTAGGGTTAGCAAATTCCAAAATAAAATCACTGGGAGGACTTTACACATATTCTTTATTCTAATAATAGCTGCACCATAAGCATTCTTCATGTTTACTCTTTGAGAAAAAAAACATTTCTCACTCCCTCAAACCTATCTGAGAAACTCACTCACATTTAATACTGTCATAGAATTGAGAATAACTGAAATCAACCAGAAAATGTTCTATGCATTCTTTTGATAACCTATTTTTCTCACCTCACCAGTTAACCTTTAATAAGAAAAAAGTGCTTTCCATGTCGTGTTATGGACTGGGATTAAAAATAAAAACTGAGCCATTTTCAATACTTCAGTGCATCTGTCATCTGAATGAGTGTTTAAAAAATTACTCCTCATATTCTAAACGATCTCCTAAAAATAAATATGTACAGAAGCTAGTATTTATCCATTTTCTGGATTCTTAACTTGGGTTGAAAAAAGAGTATTAAAATCCAAATCCATGCAGTACCTGGCTAAATCAAGTGATTTGGAAACCCTAAGACTAGGTAGTATTCCCCATATTAGGTCCCAAGTACAAACATTTGTAGCATGATTCTGGCACTAATATTTGTTGTTATTGTTTCCAATGCTCCCTGTATTTTCTTGGAGCTCTGGGGGTCATCCTTGTCCCACCAAGATGGTGTCTTTTACCCCTAATGATGAAGGCCTGGAATGGGACAACTTATAATTGCTAGAACTGTCAAACACAAGTCATATTATAGGTAACAAGTGGTAATTAACTTGCCAAATTAAACAGATGCTTAGTAAATTATATCTCGAAAAGTAATGTAACATGCATGCTCAGAAACACAAGCCCAGAAAGCTTTACGTATTTACTGTTGCCATATTATAACTTGGCCCTTGTGACGGACCACATCACTGCAGCCAATCACTGTCGATATCGTCCAACACCCCTTCAAACCCTCCGCCTAAAACCTCCAGCATATGCAACACTTCCATTCAACTATTGACGCATCTATTTATACTGCTGGCATGTGGTAATACATGTATGTTTTGGTCTTGTGAACCCTGGAAGGAATGCATACATGTATAAAAAATAGACAAGGCCTTGACGTAATATAAAATAAACAGTAGTCGGGTATTCTTAGAAATAACAATAATGAAGTGAAATACACACAAGTGTGCAAGGATGAAACAAAGTTTAGTTTTCAGCACTGAGTTCTGTCACCGATTTTGAGCACTTGGTGGATATAGCACTGGTATATATTGCAGTTTATTCACAGAGTTTAAATATGTTTATCCATTACCACATGAAAATTAAATTATAATGGAGTGCATTTTATATATGACTCATTATGGCATTTCTCTTGCATTGATTTGATTTTGTTATCAGATGATTCCCACTATCTCACCTGGCAAAGCTCATGAAGCCAGTACACAAGAATACAAGTTTTTGTTACCTTGCGGTAATAATTTTGTTGTATGTATTTTGTAAGTGTTTAATAGTTTGATTATAATATAAACATCATACTCCGGTGCTTCTTCTGTTGTTGCGTATTCTAGTGCTTCCTTTATAGCGTTATTTCTTTCTGTTATAATAGTGATAATTAATATGGCTTCTGATAATAGCATTAGTAGTTTTGCAGTAACTATAAATGTAAACTTATAATTTCTTCTTCTGTTAGCATTGCCAACTGAGCCTGTCAGGTAGCATTTGGCCCTCCCATACCCAACGTGCTAAAGGTTGCAATGCACCTCCCCACCACTTCATTCTCTCCACTTGGTAGTGGAACTGTCTCGAGGGACAAGTTATAATACGGCAATTATATGTGTGTTCTATAAATTAACACACCTTTTGTTTGTGAAATGAATACTGATCTTTTGTTCAGTGTCTGTCTTAAAGATCAGGTAATGCTTTTGGAAACAAGCATACAAACAACACATTAAAATAACATAATATAGATCACTAGCCAATGAGAACCTTCCAGTGCATCAGTCAGCAATTGGCAATGGGCATAGCTTATGACCCAGCTTTAGGGGCAAAGTATGCAAAAGCTACCTGTATAAAGTACATTCTTTGTAACTTTTCCAGGAAATAAAACATTAATTGATATAAAAGATTAATAATAAAAATAATAACATTAAACGTGTTTTGTATACTTATCAAACTGATTTATTTCCTCATTTCTGGGAATAAGCATCCTTAAAAAAAAATCCAGTGTGTAATGGCTTTAATTTTTATAGCTATACTACAAGCTATTCATAAAAAACTGCTTCTTGTTCCTCGTGATAAATATTCACAAGAAATGTTTTCATATAGTTAGTGGCATAGCCAGAAAAATATAAATATGGGGGATTATGTATAAGGATCCATTTTATAAACAATTTGCATCAATCCAAATGATAAATATGAATTAATCTTGAGATGAAATATTTAAATAAATTGATTTTGTATTTACAGCTTAAGGTGCAGCAATTGGAATTAAAATTAGAATAGGTAGGAGGTTTTGCGTATTCTAAGCAGCAAGTGTGATATGAGAATTAATGACCACCATGAAGTATTTTATATTAGTGCTGCAGCCATTTTATTTCACTACAAAATAGTGTTTCTAATTATGTTGTAAACTGGGAGATATTGCACTAATTTGGAAACCACTCAAATTTAGCATCGAAATGAAAACATACCCTTAACTATGCCTCTGCAAATAATTAATAGCATGCTTTGCCTGATAAGAAGCAAGTCTGTTAAACATGATGTTACAAACACTAATGAGAAATAAAGGAAACTTGGCACTCCAGAATATGTAGATTACTACATGTCACTCCCAGCTTACTGATAGGGGAATATAAACCAGTCCCTTTGTCATTTTAGGGGAGTTGTGATAAAAATTTCATACTGTACACACATTTTAACTGAAATATAATTTTGTCAACATGGAAACATTTGTGGGGGGGGGATGCCTGTGGTTGAATGAAAAGCCCAACATACTACTTTAACTACGGCTCTCGTTTTGTAAGGTAACTTGCAGTTTGCCCAGCTAGTGCATGCCATCTGTGACATATCGCTAGGAAATTTGGCTTTGTTGCTATATTGTGCAGGTTCAAGTCCTGTTTTGGGCATGATTGTATCCTGTAAATATAAGCGGAAAAGAATTCTTGCATTCGTTTGAAAGCTTTATTTCTGTAGTCATAAAACACACAGTCCATTAAAGTCCTGTGATTGGAAAATGATTAAATTGCAGTAAAAATAAAACTAATGGCAAATGTTGGTAATTGCCAGTGCATCCAAGAGAGTTTCTCTTTCTGAATGTGCACACTAAGGGATGAGAAAATAAGGATCTGGTCCTGCTTGTGACTGTTTCCTAAGTAAAGATCAGTAATAATAATAATAATGATACCGTGGCGCTACAGACCATGAAGATCCTAGACCTGCCAATCTGACACTGGCCTCATGTCCACATATGCATGGCAGAGGTCGACAATCATCCAACTGATATGGCAAGGTGATGTGGTCTGTATCACACATCCCCCAGCCAGAATGTTGGTCTTGTGGCCAGGATCACTACCTGTCATAGCCCCTCACAATGCTGAGTGGGCATCGGTCCTATATCCGGGACTTAAAACCCACACACCCCCAGGTGGGATTGAACCCAGGCACATTCCGTGGCCAGGAACCAGAGCTATGCGCTCTAGCCCACAGAGCCATGGCACAGGACAAGCAAAGCTCAAACTGCATCCAAATTCTTTCCAAAGTCTAAGCTCATCTTAAGCAGGGTTTAATTCTTGAGAGTGACTTGCGACACAAACTTATACAATATTTAAAACAAATTGTGGGCTTCAACACAAATTGCACATATAGATTTATATAATATTTTAAAACCTAAATAGCTTTCAATAAAAACTGGTACATAAAATAAAAAATAACTTAGTATGCCTAGTAGCCAAATTCCTCTAATATTAAAACGTTTCATTTCAGAAAACTTTAAAAACCCTAAAATATTCATTCTTGGGAAAGAAATTCTTAACCGTGGAGATTGTACTCTCTGTTGCTCCTTCTCTCCATTTCTTTCTCTACAATGTGGAAAACTACTTTTCCTTGGGTGTTAATAAAAATTAAAATGCTAGTAAAATGTTTTAACAGTACACAAACTTGTATCTCTTCCTTATGCTTATTACATGATTGAAGCTATGCTGTTTCTTTTGGTAACTGTTTTATGTACACAAAAAATTGTTTTAACTTCTTAAATATTCATTCTATCAACATTTTGTAAATACCAAAACTTTTAAGAAACATTAAGCTTATAAACTTTTGCTATGTAACAATTTTAAAAAATCCCAATAATAAGCAAGATATTTCAGTTAATTTTGCATGCGTAGCCTGCCTTTGGAACTCTTGAAAACTGTGATTTTTGGCTTCAAAGCAGCCCAATAATATTTAGTATTATTATTGATTCAAAATCAAAAAATTCTGTCACAGATTTATTATATGAATAAATAACAAAATATTAAGTTTTATGTTTGGTATAAATAAAGATATGTCAACATATTAATATAATGGAATTTTGCATGTTTGATTCCTAGCAATGGGGTGGCACTATCCAGGTCTTCAGCTCTGATTAGGTCATATGAAAGTCGCAACGTGGTTCATAGTCAAGGCTGTAGATCCCTTCATTTCATTGCCATTTTACTATGAGAGGTAACAGAGACTATTTGCTGGGTGTACACAACTAATAAATGGGTTTAGTTGGTGAGACACAGTTTCCCTGAATGTCATTGAAAGCCACATGGGGAGCATTAGAAACAACAACAACATGAACAGCAATGCGGTTAAGACTATTTGCCCACAGTATGCTGTATACACTCACAAAACTCCATATGCCAAAAAAGTTCTTCAGTTTGATACTTGCACGTCGATGGCTTGTTAATAGGATCATGCTAGAAGAGAATAAAATATACTTTCATTATCATTTTCTTTGGGAAAAATAAACACCTTCCCCATTATATAAACATTATAGAACATTTTTAATTTAATATTTTGATGAAGTATAATAAATTCCACAATAAACACAAAGACATGAGAAATAATAGCAATAATTATTGTTTTCAGGTGTATAGACGTAATGACATTTACTGTAACAGTGAACAATTGTTTTCATTCATAAATTGTGTTAGTAATACTTATATCTTTGATGGAGGGAGAATGTCTTGTGAATTCATCTTACTGGATCTTTTGTAAATCAGAAGAAGGATAAATGTGACCTCATTTTCTTACTGGTAGTAAAATTTCACTGCAAACATCTTCTCCTTGGCCAGTATTATTATTCTTAATGAACACGTCACATAACAACATGTCTTTTTCTCTCAAACAATAAATTAACACAGGGTTTTGGTTGGTTAAAACCATTCCACTGGTAGCTGGCCAGTAGGAGCACTGTAATAGCATTGACTGCAAAAAAAACAAAAAAACTGAAGCTTTGCAATTGTGTCATAGTAAACTGTGACTTGCCTGTCAACAAGGTGACTAGAGCTGCAGGTGGGATTTGTGATGGGGTACTAGTAGTGGCATGGGAGTGTACATTTTGGAACTTTAGAGTTTGACAGCCCTGAAAATGTGAAATAGCATCAGCTGTGTAATAATTATGATTATGAACAAATTGATATGACTGCAGCCTCTCGTAACAACAATAGTGATAACAATAATAATAATAATAATAATAATAATGCATAACTAACCATGTATTCAGAAATCCATTTCTGACGGATCCAACTCACTAGATGGATAACTGAAAATAATTAAGTAATCAAAATTGTTTTTCATAAATGTTTGTTTTCAATACATGTGATTTTAAATTCAATGCCACTTTCAAAAACTATGGTAGCCATATTTAAGGCAAGAACATTGTATATTTTTACTTTTAAAACATTTAATTTTAGGAATAGGAGTAAAGAGGAACCTTGTTCACTAATCATGAACACATTATTTAGCAACAATTAGGAAAGAAAACATAGCTGCTTTATATTATTTGATGTATCTAAAACTTATTTAACATATTTCCATATGCTATTATAGGACTGTTTCATAACACAATACTGTGATTGATTTTCTTATAGAAAGTGAAACAATATTTCGGAGGATTCTGGACAGTCAGGGACGGGGGGGGGGGGGGGGGGGGGGCACTTAAATATGTCATTATGCATAACTTGTCTAATGAAAGAAAGGATTATTGTGTACATACCTAAGTACATTTTAGAGCAGGAACAAAGTATGTGTGTAAATTAAACTGTAGTTGAGAGTATGGATGGTCAGGAATAAGTGGGAGAAGTTTCTGCGCCCATGCACGTTACCTACTTCTGCTGTAGTGCTACCACCTAGTGGCATTAACATAAAACTGTAGTGATAGTATGGGAGAAGCTTTGTGCATGGTGCATACGATTTGACCCATAAGATAATTACATCACACCAATTGCGCATGCACAAGTCAAGATGTACTACCGATCCTGTTGCCATGTTTCATTGAGTTTCAGACAAGTAGATTTAAATGCCATAAATCTTAAATTACTGCATATACATTATGTTTAACAGAATTCAGAGAAAAAATAACCAATACATCTGCAAGGTGTCAAAAGTTAGGGTGTTCTTGTACAGCAGTTGCCACTGGGCTTCATTTTTTCTTCCAATGATTGTGTCAATTGTGAGACCATCACTATCATCACTCGCATCCCACAGCCAGTGTAATGTAATCTGTAGAAGTGGAGTATATTGATTAAAAATGCATCACAATGTTGCCTTCAGTCTCCTTAGCACTTGTCCAGGTGCGCAGACGATTTGTCCAGAGGCATTTTGTCCATTAAGCAAACACGTGCATATTATATTTCATCCTCACAGAAATTTTACCCATACAATATTTTGCTGTGAACCTTTTACCCACACATTTTTTGTCCGTTTAATAATGCATCCACAATGACATTAAACCCAAAGAAACTAGTCAATACATATCATTAATCACTTCTTTTTCTTCCTCTTCTAACTCAGAATACACCTTCAAGTTGCCAGTAAATATTGTAGTATGTTATCCTGTTGTTTGTACTCTTCATATTTGCTATATTTAAGTTATGTATTTCTTTGATATTGGTGTTCTTCAGCCTGTTGTTTTGTCCATCATATGACTTCTTGCACTGCTAAGGTGCCATCACTCTCATGCGTGTGGTTCCTTGTAGAGAACTGTCCACATCAAAATTTGTTATAGCACATTGCTATACAAACTGTGCGCTGCTCGTCACACAAGTATTTTCTAGTCCTATTTTTTATTACATGAATGAAAACGGTACCCAAATTTTGATGCTCCAAATTAGGTTTTCCCCCAGTGGAATTTACAAGCCTAGTGGTCATTTTATTATGTAATAATGTAAAGAATAACAGTGAACTTAGTAATGTAAACAGTTGCTAGAAAACATAGTTTTAATGGACAAAATCTCATTTTGTCCCATGAACAAAATATCATTTAGTGAAATGTCTTATGGACAAAATGTTTCTGCACGAAATGTCTGTGGGTGAGTTATCTATTGCTCTAATATCAGTTGACAAGTGAGTGGCATTAACACAAGAGTCGCAGTATCCTTATCAAATCATTCATATCACCTCATGCTGTATGCTCTTCACTGGGAACACTTGTAACCAATAGACCTGAGAGTTGAATTTATTTGTAGGCTCATGAGGGGAAATAAGCAACTGATACCTGTGTTGGTGCTTGTCTTTGCAAACAAAAGCTTAAGTCATTCTCATACAATATCTAGAAATGGCTACAAGGCAATAGGTACACCAGTTTCTGAAATATTTCTTTTTCATTAGTTTTTGCTCCAGACTTGTTACATTTTAAGATATTACAAAAGAAAAACTGCAATACTTAACACCATGAGTAAATGCAATATACAGAGTTCTGTATGCAAATATACCATGCTGATCTGTAGCTAAATATATGATGTATTTACAAATTTAAAAAGTCGTCTTCTGCAATGCAGAGGTTATTATGTTAGCCTTTATCTATAAAGGATGTGCATTCAAAGACAACAAAGCATTGTTTTTTGTATAAAAATCCTTAGCATGCTTTTGTTCAAAAAGCAAGTAAAGTCTTTGGTCCCATAAGCAATTAATGTTGAGAAAATAGTACGTAACTCATGGGCTATTCCATTTATTGTGCACACCCATTTGCATACAACTTTGAATTTAATTATTTATACCTATAAGTAATAAAGGAATTGTGTTATGTACAACCCAACTGGTACTTCCACATGTTGTGTAGTGCAAAGTCAAATAAGTTAAAATGGCAGGGGCAAATAATAAGTAGCAAAGAGCAAAACATTGCATGGCTATTGTTGCAAAAAATGGTTTCTCCATATTTAGAAGAAACAAACAAACAAATGCTGTATGTCCCTTGACACAATACAATACTGCTGCCATAAAGTCTGCACTACTTTCTCAACATTGCCCACACCATACTGTATTCTTTATAACTACTTATGAAATTGACTATGCCCCAAACTTTAAGAGAGATAAAGTCTCCTGCTTAAATAGTTTTGTTGTGAATAACTGTTTGACTGCCATCAGTATTTTCATTACTACACATTCCTTGTCACCATAGTCTTTGTATTGTGTTAAAAAATGTTCTCAGTTTTAGATTTTGTAATCTTTATTTCCATCCAAAACTTTTTAAAAGACTAACAACAAAATTCCCTTCATCTTTATTTATTGTTAAGCAGCTTTGATTTCTCTCTGCCTTTTTTTAACTTTCAGTCTCTCAGAAAGTTCTAGGTGCCATTTTCTTTGGACTAAAACCAGTGTTTAATGCCCATTTTTACAGGCATTGAGAACTGATGACATGAAATTATAAACTGAGAAGGGAAATGTGGTAGAGAAAACAATATATAATGTAACATAAATTGAATTTCATATGAATACAATAATATATAACCTATATATGTAATGTTTTCATTGGTAGAGAAAGTTGTATGAATGAATCACATCAGGATTTTTTCTACAAAGTCAGCAGTGTTGCAATGATATAGACAAAAGACCAGATTCTCCTCAATGTCATCAGGAAATACATAAGCATCTCAAAGATTTTGGAAAAAAAATACTATTGTGTTTATATTAAGCAATTATCACAAAATGGCTGAGAGGTTTTGTAAGAAATACTTTATTGACATTGTATAGGTTCATAAAATATACAGAAACATTCCAGCATGTAACAATGTGCAGAGAAATTACTGTCTTGTAAGAATTGCTCTACACAGATACTGCATTGTGCAACATAACCTATATCCTATCAACTAAGTGAGTTTGCATCATAAATTTGCACGTGGAAGTCTTACGAGTTACCATTACGTGTTACTTTTGATAAAATAACCACAAGCAATTGTTCTGAAAAAACATGTGAGTGCAGTTCAGTGATATGTGATGGCAATACATTTGATTTCACCTAGAGTTGACTTTGAAGCACCAGTGTTAACATTTTCCATTTGAATTTCAGTATTTCTTTCAGGGTTCCAGTGTCATTTCAAATGTAAACGATCCCTATATTTTCTATGAAATATTTCTTGAATGTAAGATTAGTGAACATATTTTTAAACATTGTTTGCTCTGTCGTAAATGCACGATCATTAAAAATGACTGTGTTTACTTAAACATTATGAATGTTATTGCAGACATTTTGGTCACAATAAGACACTTTTGCTTTACTACGTTTATGTATTTAATTTTGAAGTTTTTAAAATGTTTCTGAACTTTCAGAATTAATGCATAATAATTTAATGTACTTAATATTCAAGCATTGTTTTGCTTTCTATTGAAAATGTCTTGAATTCAGTTTAGATAACGATACTGGCATAGATTTGTCAGGGATCAGTATTTACATTCCAAATATTTGTATTGATAAGGAGTTGCCTGTTTGTTATTTTCTAAATACCTCAAGTTTTGAGTGCAAGTAAGTTCTGTATTTAATACTTCATTGCCAAAAAAGTTTGTGTTTGTTTTATGACTGGATATTTGCATGCAAGTGTATGAGCAAGAGTGTGTATGTGTGTGAATGTAAATATTTATATTATATTATAAATTGATAGAATATTTAATAATTTAAAGTGTTTCAGTTGTACATACAAAATGTTATATCTCAGAGTTGAATCTTCAAATTTCTTATCATCACCCTTTGACACACTAATAAAATGGTTTCACAATTCTTGGCTTCTTTTCTTTCCCAGCCTGTGTCCTTTCAATTCAATTCAATTTATTGCAGTTCAGTACAGTGATTACAAAATATCACAAAAGAACTATGTCAGTCATTAAATTACAGTGGTTATTTACAAGCAGAACATTTTATGAACATAGAAACTATTAAATTGTGCAAGATTAATTTTAGATTCATAACATCAATAAAATAATAGAATTAATAAAAATAATAATAAAATGCACTCTCCAGTTCAATATGGAATTAGAATATGTCTTATAGGCTATGATGAAAACAATAAAATTATAGTGGTTGTATACAATCATAAATATTAGTAAACTTAAGAGCTATACCATAGAACAATTATATATACTAGTTTAATACAGAAGTTGGATTATAATAGTTTTAGGCTATAAAGAATGCATACCATTTATAATTCATTTATGTATTCATCTATGCTGTAGTAAGCTTTATTGGTCAAAAATTTCTTTAAAAGTGTCTTGAACTTGTTTAGGTTACCTAATCGGGTTTGGTAATGCATTGTATACTTTTATCCCCATATATCTGGGCACCTTTTCGTATGTATACAATCTCTGGTTTGGGAGATTATTTTTGCCTCTAGTTTCATAACTATGTATATCGGAATTGGTTTTCAAAGGGAATTTATGATTAACTAGATGAAGAATAGATCTATAAATAAATAGGTTTGGAAGTGTAAGTATTTAATGTGTTTCTGCAAGGATCTCTGTCATTTAAATCTGACTGCTCGTTTTTGAAGTATAAATTCATTCATTCATTCATTATCTGTTTACCCTCCTCTTATGTAGGACTTACAGGCGGGTGCCTGGGGTCAGAGGCCCGTCGAGGAGCAGACACTCATGGATCAGACAGAGTATCCAGGATGGGTGATCAGCCCGATGCCTGGTATGGGATGAAGGAAGTAGATGAAACAAAATGTTGGTGAAATGGATAAAAGGAAAGGTGATGATGGAGCAGTTGGTGGAATGAATGGCGGGGGAAACCGGAGAACCCGGAGAAAACCCGCCCAGACGCCGCTTCGTCCACCACAAATCCCACATGCAGGTCCCTGGGATTGAACCCGGTCCGCCTCGGTGGGAGGCGAGCGGTCTAACCACTCGGCCACGGCGCCGCCTTTTGAAGTATAAATAATCTATTGAAATTTATTTTGCTGGTACTTCCCCATATTTCAATTCCATAAGATAGGAGTGAGTGGATGAGTGCAAAGTATATTTATTTTGGCTGTAGTGCGTGGGATGGAGTTGTTAAAGAATCTCAATACAAATAAGTTTTTACTGACGTTTGAAGTTAGTTTGTGTTTATGACTATTGAATGTTAAGTTTTGTTTATTATTAATCCTAGTAGGTTTACCTCATTTAAACTTTTAACTGGTTTGTTATTTATTAGTTTGGGGTGGGTTATATTTTTTAATCTGAAAGATATCATTTCACATTTTGTAGGATTTACGCTTAAGTTTGATTCGTTGAAATATTTGGTTACAGAATTAACTATGGCATTTGTATTTGTTTCAAGCATTTCTATGTCTTTACTACTAATGATAATAGTTGTATCATTTGCATATTGTATTATATTGGCATTAGGTGTTCCTTGGAGAACATCCAAAGGGTTAGCCAGCATTTGCCTTCTGACGATAATGTGGTTATCCACATACCCAACTGAGATTTTAATTCAGCACATCTTGGCCAATTTTCTGATTCTTGCCTTAACTGTACCCATTGTTGAAATTTAATCAAAATTTTCAAAAAATTCAAAAGTTAGTTTTTATGTCCAAAAAATACTTAGAACCTTTAGCTTCAATATGTGACTATTTAAATATCCAAAGGCACACGGCCAATGTCTTTTACTCAACTCTGATTTTTCTTACACTTTTGCACATTAAAAATGTTCCGCAGAATGCAATTTTTGAGCCAATATTGTTCAAATTTTCAGCAGAAACTCGCAGAGAATTGACTTAAAAAGATCTGACATAACATAATCACATGACTTTCTCTGTCCTCTAATGTTTATTAGTGAGTATACAATCTATTTTAATGCAAATAAACCTTCGCAGAAATAGCTAACATTACACATTTCATTATGGTTACAAAGAAAACAGCGATAATCAAATGTTTAAGAACTGCACACTATGCGCTGGCCTTAAAATTCAATACTGTTTCCATGACGTCGCGGGAAATAATGAATGCTGACAGAGCTTTAAGAGAATGACAATGTAATAAACAATTTGAACCATTAATAATAGATATCTCAGAAATGGCTTATGCCAAAAAAAAAAAAGGTTATTTGGTACAAATTGTACATTTTAAAGAGATATACAACTTATGTATAGTATGTTTTCATCTACTGTTTGTGTTTAGCAGTTATACAAGATTATACAAAGTCCTTTCTGAATGAAGAGGACTTGATAGGCTATTCCCAGGATATTCAAGATATACATTTTATTTGTCATGTAAATATCTTTAATATATGGTATTGTAATCAAACTTGTTTGAGCCATTTTTTAGAAAATCAAAAATTTCAAAAAAATATTCCATGTAAAGGTAGTTTGGCTGGAGGGGATTTTCTTTAAAATCTTTATGTCGCATCTTTGGAAGGTACTGAACCTAAATACTAAATTTGCTGTTTATCTGATTTTGTATTTTTGAGCCATGCTGTTTACAGACACACACATGCACATTTTTCTAAAAATGCTTTTTTTTTTTTTTTTTTTTTTTTTTTATTCAGGGGCACTTCGAGTGAAATCTCAGTATCAAATTTTTGGGTGGAATGGATTAACCCCCTGTATCAGTGGAGGATCGCCCACCACTGCCATGTGTAAGTGGGTGTGAAACCAGCAGTCAGGCTGGCAGGATTTATTCTATTAAAATCTGATGTGATGCACTCACAAGACTTTCTCTACTCTTTTACAAATGCTTATTCTCCATATGCTTCATGTTAATCAAGATATCGAGATGTTAATCTTATTGCTAATTTTCTTATAAATGCAAGGGGAATTAGTAGGTTTTAAGTGATAGTCAAATATTTTAAGAGCTGGTTGCTATGCAGAGTATTCCATTCTCTTTGTATGTCCAGGAAATAACAAAAAAAAATCTGATGTGTTACACTCACATGACTTTCTCTACTCTTGTACAAACTATTTTTACAAATGCTTATTCTCCATATGCTTTATGTTAATCGAGATGTTAATCTTATTGCTAATTTTCTTGTAGATGCAAGGGGAATATGGTAGGTTTTAAGCGATAGTCAAATGTTTTAAGAGCTGGTTGCTATGTGGAGCATTTCATTCTCTTTGGATGTCCAAGACAACAAAAAAAAAAGAAAAATGAATAATGAATTCCCATTTGAGAAAAAGTATAAGTATTGGAAAAATTAAGGGAATAACAAGCAATAACTCGAAAATGGTTCACTCAACAAAAAATGTATATGACATAAATTGTGTATTTTAACGCGATCTACATTTTTTGTGCAGTAAAATTTTGTCTATCTCTTATGCTTTGCCAGTTATGCAAAAGTCGTTCACAATGAAGAATACTTTTGGAGACATTCCCAGAAAATTCAAGATATACATTTTATTTGTCATGAAAATATCTTAAACATATGATATTTTAATCAAAATCGTTACAGCCATTTTTGAGAAAATTAAAATTTTCGAAAAATGTTCCATGTAAAGGGTAATCTGGGGTAGAGGGATTTTCTTTAAAACCTTCGTGTCGCATCTCTGGAAGATACTGAACCTAAATACCAAGTTTGGTGTTTATCCGACTGTTCGTTTCTGAGTTATGCTGTTCACACACACACACACACACACGGACATGTTTCCAAAAATGCTTTATATGCATTCAGTGCACCTCAAAACATGTATTTCTGGTGAAATCTCGGTATCAAATTTTGGGTAGAGAAAGTAAAAATACATCAGTGAACTTAGAAGACATGCATTTTTCAAAAACTGGTTAATAAGTGAGATACATAGATTTTTACTTTTGCTATCAGTTAGTTACAGCGTGTATGCTTATTCAAGTACTAGCTCATAACTTCAGACTAATGATGCGTGAAATGAAATGATAATTGTGAAAATAATTTTGGGGAGGAAACGTTAGGGTATCTCCCCAGCATTTGTCAGCTATGAAGACTAAGCAAAACACTGGAAAAAAACCTCAGACAGGAAAAATGGTCCTGGTGGGATTTGAACCGCAGACTTACTGTTCATGAGTTTATGTCTTGAAATCTTGGCTACCTGAGTCGGCTGGTAGAGTAGGTAAGTATGTATTTTCACCCAATAATTCAGTATCAAGATTTCAACAGAATACATATTTTTAGGTCCCCTAAATTCTATGAATGCTTATGTGAGTGTGTTGCCCACATGAACACCATGACTCAAAAACAAAAAAATCTAATAAATACCAAGCTCAGCATCTTACAAAGATTTTCAATAAAATTCTCACAAGGAGGGATACGACTGAAAATTCCAGTTTTTGTGAAAAACCCCTATATCAACCCTTTTTATATATTCCTGAAGCTTCAAGGACATAAGGTACTTAAAACCTTAAGAAAGGATGTCCTCTTAAAAGGACTCCCTATTCTAATTAACTGCAATGCGGACTTTAAACTACAGTAATAATAATAATTTTATTCACCAATTAGTAATTACAATAGGTTTCGTCAGATAAAAGAATAGCATAAAATCTATGCAATATTTGTTACATTATAAAGAATACAATTTCACATTTACTTGCTGTCTCGAATTCCTGTACACTGTACAAAGGATGTTTTATTAACCATTTGTACACTTTATCTTTGAAAACTAAAATATTCACATTCACTATTTTTGGGGGAAGTAAATTGAAAAATGTTATGCCTATTGCTTTATAATGCTTTGAGGTCTTCTTTAGTCTATGGTACGGCATATCTACCTTATTTCTATTATGTGTATTGTATGTATATCACTTCTTATATCATAGGTATGTAGATTTTCTTTTATGTGCACCAAAACATCATAAATATATAAATTCACAACTGTAGGGATTTCTAGTGCCTTGAACAATGGTTTACAATGTTCTATTTTCTTTGAGTTTGTCAGGATTCTTATTACCTTTACTATCCGTGAACTACTGCCCCATTATACTAGATCATATCTTAAGATACTTTGAAAGAATGAAAATTAGGCCATACAAACAAAATCTTTTGGCATTGCCTTTTTTAAGTTTGCCAAAAGAAATACCATGAGGGATAACTTATTTACATATATAATCAATGTGTGGATTCCAGGATAGATGTTTGTCAACTAAGTAGTTTGACACTATCACAAGTATTGTTCATGTGCTTTAAGCTGAAAATTATATTTTGTGTTCTGGTGGCATTCATAAGGAAGCCATTAATTCTAAACCATGTTTGTGCTTGCTGTATGGTTTTATTAACCGCCTGTATTAGCAGATTATATTCTTGTATGGGCACAAAGTCTGTACTTCCTTACATTAAATTCAAACTGATAAACTACGTGACCAAAAGTATCGGGACACCTGGCTGAAAATGACGTACAAGTTTGTGGCGCCCTCCATCGGTAATGCTAGGAGTCAATATGGTGTTGGCCCACCCTTAGCCTTGATGACGGCGTTCACTCTCGCAGGCATACTTTCAATCAGGTGCTGGAAGGTTTCTTGGGGAATGGCAGCCCATTCTTCACGGAGTGCAGAACTGAGGAGAGATATCGATGTAGATCAGTGAGGCCTGGCACGAAGTCGGCGTTCCAAAACATCTCAAAGGTGTTATATAGGATTCAAGTCAGGACTCTGTGCAGGCCAGTCCATTACAGGGATGTTATTGTCATGTAATCACTCCACCACAGCCCGTGCAGTATGAACAGGTGCTCGTTCGTGTTGAAAGAAGCAATCGCCATCCCCGAATTGCTCTTCAACAGTGGGCAGCAAGAAGGTGCTTAAAATATCAATGTAGGTCTGCGCTGTGATCGTGCCACGCAAAACAACAAGGGGTGCAAGTCCCCTCCAGGAAAAACACGACCACACCATAACACCACCACCTCCGAATTTCACTGTTGGCACTACACACGATGGCAGATGACGTTCACCGGGCATTCGCCATACCCACACCCTGCCATCGGATCGCCACATCGTGATTCGTCACTCCACACAACGTTTTGCCACTGTTCAATCGTGTAATGTTGACGCTCCTTACACCAAGCGAGACGTCGTTTGGCATTTTCCTGCGTGATGTGTGGCTTATGAGCAGCCGCTCGACCATGGAATCCAAGGTTTCTCACCTCACGCCTGTCACAGTACTTGGAGTGGATACTGATGCAGTTTGGAATTCCTGTGTGATGGTCTGGATAGATGTCTGCCTATTACTCTTTACGATCCTCTTCAAATGTCGGCGGTCTCTGTCAGTCAACAGACGAGGTCGGCCTGTACGCTTTTGTGCTGTACATGTCCCTTCACGTTTCCACTTCACTATCACATCAGAAACAGTGGACCTAGGAATGTTTAGGAGTGTGGACAGACTTCTGACACAAGTGACACCCAATCACCTGACCGTGAGTTCCACGGAGCGTCCTATTCTGCTGTTTCATGATGTCTAATGACTACTGAGGTCGCGGATAATGAGTACCAGGCAGTAGATGGCAGCACAATGCACCTAAGATGAAACACGTATGTTTGTGGGGTGTCCGGATACTTTTGATCGCATAGTGTATGAATAATTATGCTGTATTTTTGTTGCAGTTGGTATATATATATTCTCCTGTTATTTCTTGTTATTTTTAACTATCGATTGTTTTCAACTTCCTGACTACAAAGTATTACTGGAAGGCAACCTATTGAAGGAATGCCTGACACAAGTGATTATACGATTGAGGAACTCTTGGTGGCTGCTGTGTATGTCCATGAGCATCTAGTTAATGGAAAAATCAATGAAAACCATCATGAATGATTTCATTGTGCTGTTTAAGAAGGCAGCACCTACAAAGAAGACCTTGTTGACATGGTAAAAGAAAACTTTTAAGACAGGCAGTGTTCACAATGCGCTGAGAAGTGGAAGACCAGCAGGTATGAACATTGATCAATGATCTAACTCCTCTTCTGTGGCCTCCAAGGAGCCCTGATCTGACAACACCAGATCACGCAGTCTGGGATTACATCAAGAAGGCAGTGTGAAAGCGCCGGTATTCAACAAATGAAGACCTGGAAAGTACGGTGCCCAAAGCTTTGCAGAGTGTGGCCCCAAAAAGTTGCTCAAAATGAACAAGAGAACATGGTGGCACGTTCAGCTATATACAGAGACCATTAAGGGACAAAAAGGATGTTTTAGATTCCTAAGATGTAAACGAAAACCTTAAAATAAACAATAAATTGGTATATATGTTTTAATTAATATCAAATTGAATTTAATGTAAGGGGGTATACAGAATTTGTGCACATCCTGTACATTTTCCACAGTTCTCTTTTTGAAGCAGTTTACTGTATCCTGCTACAAACTGCATACGATGAACTTGCAATTTTTAGTGCATGTTCTACAAAAGCTGATTATTGAAACTGTATATAAGACTTTTTATATCTTACATGCTTCTTAAAACAAAGTATCGATACAGTTCTCCAAAAAAGTTCACAATTTTAATGTTTAGTACTTTCATTATTTGATTTTATTTATCTCACGAGCCAAATATTAAAAATATGAATACTTTAAAGTTTTATACACAAATGAATGGTGCTGCAGGATTTTTTAAAAAGCATATGGTTTTAGCAAATAATAACTGAAACGTGTTCATCCCAACAAGATGAAACTTTAGTATACTTTGGAAAAATTATACTAAAAAATTAAGCTTCTAACTTGAATACTATAGAAAACACAAATTTCACGCACTTCCCCTTTAAATTACAATATTGAAAAATCTGATGGGTTACATTCAGATGACTTTGTATATGCATTCTTCTTATAAAAGTTTATTATTCTAGCTAATTGAGATCAACTTTCAGTTAACAATCATTCCACATTTTCAATTTGATTTTCGTCTATTTTACACATCAGCTATTAAGGATCACAGATTCAATAATTAAAGGATTTGAAAAGAAACAATGCACTGTTGCAATCTTCCTTGATGTCGTTCAAGCCTTTGATCAAGTGTGGTACAAGGGACTTGTGAAACTTTATACAATCGACTACCAGATTATCTAACTCACATCATAAGCTTTCTAACAGGACAACTATTTGCATTGATGCCTTCAAATCAACAGCACTAACAATTTCTGCAGGACAGTAGTGTAATCAGAAAAATATTTGGGGAAGGGTTATGTATAAGGATCCATTTCTTAATGAATTCAAATGATAAATATTAATTAATTCTGAGTTCAAACACTTAAATAAATCGATTTTGTATTCACAGATTAAGGTGCAGCAATTGGAATTAAAACTAGATTGGATGTTTTGCATATCCTAAGCAGTAAATGTGTTGTGATATGAGAATTAATGACACTGTGAAGTATTTTATAATACTGAACAGGATGCCTCAGGCGGTAACGTCTATGGCGCGCATTCAGGAGGTAGTGGGTTCGATTCCCGCGGCCAATCCTCCTGACCCATGGATTTTTCGGGGGCATCTCCAGGTCGTTGGGCGAATGCTGGGAACGATCATTATATCCCTCGAGTTTCCTGTCCCTCTATTTCACCTCCATTCTCATTTCACTTCACCTTTAATCTGCTTGGTTTCTTTCAGAGTTGCAAGTGTCAGCAGGAGGTCTCGGCAGGGGAAAAGGATGCTCTGAATAAATCTTCGTCCCCGGAATGGGGACAGTCTCGGGGTCTCGGCTCCCCCAGGGGGGAGATGATCCGACTGCACCAGCTGTCATCTGAAGAGTTTAAATCTATAAGGAGAGAGACCCTGTCCTCTGCCTATCGTGCCTACTGGACTGGCCTCCCTCAGTACCCTCTCACCGCACCCGTCTCTCCCCCCGGGGGCCTAGGTCGAGTGCTAAGACCCCTTCACACTTCTAGTGGTATCCTATCCTACTTTATATTACCGCTGCAGGCCATTTTATTTCACTACAAAAAAGGATAGTTATGTTCTAAACTGGGAGATATGGCAATCGTTTGGAAACCGCTCAAATTTAACGACATGGAACCACCGGCTTTACTTCCCTTAGAAGGAAGCCATGCTAAGGATTTCTAAGCCGAAATAATCCATCGCCCTCCGCCGGGTTTGAATCCGCGACCTCGGGAACTAGAGGCTAGCATGGTAACAACTACACCACGCAGCACGATGTAAGGGGCAACTATTTTCGCACTAATTTCGATAGGTAACAATAAGTTTAGGAGTTGTCCTGGGTGCTACAAGAACACTTACATCATCTTGCGTGCAGTACATTTATTCACTATATGCTGTTCATACACACCACAACAAATGAGTTTTTAATTATTCCTGTGACTGGCACGTACCCACTGCTGTCTACTGTGTGGATACCTTTGGAACGAAAACCTGTTATATATATTCTTAAAACTTCTTAAACAGTTTGACGACATCCCAGCACACAATACTTTCCTAGCACTTTGAACCGATAATTGCATTATTTTAAATGTTCTTTCGCTCGTTATGTAAGCAACTTGGTTATTAATTGTTGGTCCGTTTTAGCATTCTAAATTGACATTGATTGTAAGATGCATTCCTATGTTGCAGCTTATGAACTACCGATAAGGGTAGGCCTCCGAACATGACGTAATTAACAGTTATCTTGTTTTGCCTCCTGGCCTATATACATTGAGACAGCCTTAACAGTACTCACTCCATTGGCGGCTATCGTGCAATAGGTTGTTATGCGATACAAATTAGTTCCTTATTTAACATGATTATTTCCCTTATTATACAGGGTTATTCTAAATTAGTTACCTGATAATAAAGATAAATTATACATAGTTATCTTACGTAGTTTATTTCCATTTCCATTACATACATTGACATTAACATTAACTTTTATTTGCAATGTTTACAAATGTTCAATGTGACTCCCTTTTGTCACTCGGCAGTTATCCCACCTGTACGACAATTCATCCCAGATACACGTGATCATGTCCGCATCTACTTGAGCTACCATTACGTTAATTCGTTGACGAAGCTCATCGAGATTGGTCGGCAGTAGAGGGTTGTACACGTTATCTTTAATGTAACCCCACAGACTAAAATCCAGCGGTGTTAAATCGGGAGATCGTGGAGGCCAAGCTATGTTCCCGCCACGTCCAATCCAAGCGGGAGTGGTGAGGGATAGATACGTAGTGACCTCATGGTGGTAATGACGAGGTGCTCCATCTTGTTGAAAAATGAAGTTATTTCTCATACCTTCTTGCAGCTGTGGCAGCAGGTAGTTTTCTAACATATCTAGATATGTGATGCCAGTCACACAGTCTTCTCATAAAAAGAGAATGGTCCATAGACTTTCACGGAGCTTAGCGCACAAAACACATTCAGTTTTGGTGAGTCACGTGTATGTTCCGTCGGTTTCTGTGTAGCTCATCTCCTTACATTGTGACGATTAACTGTACCACTAAGGTAAAAAGTTGCCTCGTCACTGAACTATCGTCTTCTTCCATCCTGTTCAGCATATCCGCACAGAACTCATAACGTTTAAGCTTGTCAGTAGCGCTCAATGCCTGAACCAGTTGCAACTTGTACCCCTTACACTGCAGTCGTCCTAAAATTCTCCATACCATAGGTTGTGGAATGGTCAGCTCCAAACTTGCTCTAGTTGTAGACTTCTTTGGACTTCGTGCATAAGTTCTTCTCACGGCTTCCACAACGTGGCCTGTTACAGGAGGGCGTCCCTGTCCTTTCTCTCGGTGTCCCACACAACCTGTTTCTACGAATCGGTCATACCGTGTTTTGATAGTTTTCACCTGCGGGGGAGTTTTTTTGATACGTTGTACGAAATCGTCTTTGTGTGGTAATTTGCGATTTAGTTTCATGAAACCACAGACAACACTGCGCGGGCTCCGCACCGCTGTAAGACTCCATGGCGACTGCTTACGCTCCAGGTTTTGCGAGTGCTTCGCATTTTCCCCGCAGACGAGCGAGCGAGCGAATGTAGCGAAGTCTGCCGATCATGTTTAAAACTTGATGATATGACATAAGATTTGATGAACATCGGAATAAATTTCCGTCAACAGTTTCGAAATAATTCATTCATACTTTCAGATAACTAATTTGGAATAACCCTGTATTCGAAGATAATTATCAAATTTACATTTTCATAATCGTATGAATTAAATATATTACGTAACGGAGTTGATGTATTTGGAATAGATATAGTTTCATATCAACAAAGAGAAGGGAGGTTCCTTCCGTTTAAACCTGTCAATCAGAATGACGAAAGCACGTGCATCTATCACGATAACGTGTTTATACAGCTTTTATCGCCTGTCCTTGCACTGCACGCGGATTATTTGTCACCATTGTACACTAGGCAACCAGGGGAAAGGGGAAGGAAACGCAGCGCGGAAGAATACATGTCTGCGACGCAAGATTATAAGAAACAGGTTTTAGATATTAACAGGGGCGGCTTTTGGGGTAGTGCCGCTGTGTCGTGGCACTACTTATGTCAAAAGAAAAGAAAGAGAAGTGTATAGGAATTGCATATAAAGCATTGTTTCAGAGTGTTACTTCTTTTGAAAAGGCGCCTTAAGCGGCTGACACTCTGCCGGTAGTTTTCTGAAGCTTGCAGCCAATTGCAGATTGGCACTGTCTACAAGTTAATGTTAATATGTTTGGAAGCGCAGATTAACACTTGGATTTGTTATTGGGGTCTCATCCTTTATTCTTGATGACTCTTTTTAATAGCATCTGTGACGATTATTTAATCCTCACATCCAAGAAATAAGCCAGCAATATATATCGCCACAATACATTACGCCGAAAGAGTGCCGCCACTGATTTTGATGTGAACACTCCGCGTAGTGATATGTGTCTTGAAGCAGGTTAACGTGCGACACGAGACACATTCAGTTGTGTATAGCTCTCACCACTACGAGCGGTAGAACAACTACAGTAATCGAATCGCGTCTTCATATCAGGCAGTAAAGTAGAGTCTTGGATTGCATGTTTCAATGTATCGAATTACGAAGAGAATAGTATTTGTCTGCTGTATATTAAACACAACGGTGGGTTATGATCATCGATGTAGCCTCTCTTCACTACTTCAAAGATTTCCAGGAAATATTTAAAAGCAAGAATTTATCATACAAGCAGCACTGAACACGTCTGGTAGAAGTACAGGATGGCTACAAAACTCGTCAAATGATCCTGTATTGCATTTTGAGAAACGGCGACCTTTCCAGAACATCGACAATGAAGGTTAACCAGCTGGTTCTACATGGCACACCACCTAGACATCCGACACCATAAATCATCCGGTAAAAACGTTCCTTTTCACTCATTTTGGTTCTCAGCTGTTAGGCTACTTCAGCTAACCGGTGTATCAAATAGTCGGTAACATTTATTGTGAATTGGTAATCGGAAAAGTAAAGTATGCTAAGGAATTGTTTGTCAAAATCTGAAACATACGCTTTATATGCTGGGTTAGTAAAAGTGTGTACAGTCAAAGAGGAACTTGTACGCATTATAAGACACAGCGAGAAGTGAGTGAAGTTAGGGAATTTATAAGCTTTAATGTAATTAAACAACAAACTATAGCGTGCAGGAAAATTTGAAGTTTTCATTTTATGTTGGAAAGTCCAAATGAACTTTTATTAATGTTCAACGGTCAAGATAGCCATCTCTATTTAATTGTTAAAATTAAATGCGTCACTAGTTTCTCTTAAAAGTCAAAACCCACGTCCTCTGGTAGAAGGGGAAATGTTCCAATACAATACACGAGTAGTTAAAAAGGGTTGCCATTAATGTCTGTCTTTCCACCATTCGTTCGCAATGTTGCAGAAAACAAGTAACACATCATTCGTCCGATAATAATCGAATACGGCTGCATTATATTCCGCAAATTACCTGCTGTTCCAATGAATAAAATGAATTCGTCAGTGTACAAAATTGCAAAACTAATTTTGGGAATACCTGGTAATTCAAATCCCATTACCTGTTCGGTAAGAAAATTCTTGCATCGAAGTTCATCAGCAAACAAATCACAAACACTCAAGATAGATTGCATATCTCCCTAAAAGGTATTCGACAGTCCGTAACAGCAGACTGCAATCAAAGTAATCTGTATAATGTCTTATTTTTCTCCTAGTCCAAATTCAGTAATATCTGGAATATTACAAATTCTCGCCACCCTCGGTTTTGTGTAGATTGGATTATACATTTTCACAACTTCTATGCAGAAATTTGATTGTATTTGATAAATATCACGATTCCCTCATTCTGAAGATATTCTCCGAATATACTGAAATGTATCCTATCCAAATTGGAGCTGGTTTTTTTACTGATGGATCTAAAGGCAAGTCACAGGATGTTGGAGGTCGTTTTGGCATCAAAATCTTAACCTTTGCGGATTAATACAATTAAATCAGCGTTGGTCGATTTATTCTGTCGAAACTGTTACTATCAGGGCTGCCATTTTAAAATTAGAAAGAAAAATTTGAAAAACAATATCATATTCAACATGCTAAGTGTTCTATGTAAGTTAATGAAATCGAGACCTTTGAAAGCTCTGAATCTTTTAGAAATCGAAATAAAATTTCTTATTTACAAAGCATATACTGAAGGCCTTTCTATAAAACTTGTTTGGATCCCCGGCCACTCAAACATTCCAGGAAATGACACGAGTGGACTCATTAGCAAAACCTGCAAGAGACCCAGGAACCATTGTCAATTATCTTCAGCTTCTGTTAACGACGGTTTTAATATTATAACGGATGAAATTCTTCATAATTGGAAAACAATTAAATTGACTTTCATTTATGGACGCTCTTTAACTGCTGTGGTCCTTAGCGTCCCATTCTATATTGGGCGTGAAAGACCGGTAATTTTGCTCAGAGGCCTCTTTATCAGGCTTGAGGTTAGTTTATGTGCCGTAAATCTACGACACGGAACCACCGGCTTTACTTCCCTTCCGAAGGAAGCCATGCTAAGGATATTTACGCCCAAAAAAATCCATCGCCCGCGACCTCGGGAACTAGAGGCTTACATGGTAACCACTACACCACGGAGGACGACATTCATAATTGGAGATCTGCGTCCACTAATCCAGTAGTGAATCACAGCAAGAACATTATTTCATTGTTTAAATGCGTCAAGATTAACAGACAAGATTTATCTGTATTTTCAAGAATGAGGTTGGGAATTGCATATATACTTGCTATTTTTTTCATAACATTTCTAAAAGAAGCTCTCCTATGTGTGATTGTGGTAGCTGTGGTAACATTGATCATTGTCTCTTTGGATGTGTCAACCGCGATGCTGAAAATCTTCAACTATTAGTCATTGTATAAAACAGGTCTTCCTGGTTCTATCAACATTAGTAATGTTATAAAACATGATCCAGCCAAAGTATTCAAAATTCTATACAGCATCTTAAAATAAATGTAAAACGTAAATAGCAGTTTGATTATGAATTTTTGGGTACTTGGTTTAAAGATATCCTCACATTGAAAATTAGACGCTAATAAAACTTTTGATTCAAGGCTTCTTTAAACAAAACAACAATAATGTTTTATTAAATCACATGCAGAAATAATACACCAAAATATCCTTATAAATAAAAATGTATGGTTTTAAATATAATAATCGTCATTAGGTTTTGAAACTAAGAGGTATTATTACAATATTTGTATATTTCATAGCACCAGGGTTATTGGTTATGATTGAATACGTGGTATGGGTATCTTATGCACCACAGAATAAAAAAACTAACTATTTACTATGTGTTGAATACCTGTTTTCAAATAATTGTCAAGTATTTCTGTCTATGTTCGGGTACTAACAGTTCAGTGCAAAGACGTCATAATTGACCGTGAAATCAGGTAACTAAAACAGTGTAGTGTTTTCTTTAAGTGAATATTCAGTTGTATGAGAAAGTTACAAACATCAAAATAGCAACTGTGTTATTAAAAATTCCATTCAGCAACAGGACTCTTAAGTGAAAAACTTCAGATAAAAACATTGGGCAGGCCACTCCCGAATCTGAATCTGCAGCAGTAACAAAAATCGATGTCATAAATTCAATCTGGAAATTTACCAAAAGAACACATGGATTTGTGGCTGCGAGGAAAGCAATGCTCTCTCTCTCTCTCTCTCTCTCTCTCTCTCTCTCTCTCTCTCTCTCTCTCTCTCTCTACGTGTTATTTGAGTGGAGATGTCCATTGCATAAAACCATAATAACTGATATTGGACATACATGGTTCTAATTTTCATTTTCAGTTTTTTTTGTCACCGCTAATTACTTCAGCGGCCGCCACTGTGTATGACAATCTGGTGTTATATCGTTCCTTATCAGGTCCCTGGACATATTTGCACTTACTGCCGCTAGGATCGCTCAATCACAACCTGAAGTTGGGAAGTCATTGTCAAAGTGAGTGATTAGTTACGGATTCTAGCTGTGTTGTGTGAGCTTAAAAAGAATTCTACAGTATATTTTTAATTTTCTAGGATTACTAATCATGTTAACCAAATACCTTCTAAACACTCTGTGCTGTGACGTATAATGAACCCAACTTTAAGTGGCATATTTGGAGGGTGAAGCGGCTTGTAAGCATTGCAAATCAATTGTACGCATAACATGAAAGGTGAGAAGAAATCACGTTATATACGTTTCATTTTAACGTTATTAACTGCATTCGAAAATTCTGGAGTTAGTAGTATATGATTATAACTAATATAATTTTCCGGGCTGTTATGCCGTGGTCTGCTGAAGAAAGATTTCCCAGACGTTTCGTCCACAACTGCGGTGGACATCTTCAGTGGCGCGGACGCTGCGATACTTTCACCGAGAAGACTTCGTCCGCGCCACTGAAGATGTCCACCGCAGTTGTGGACGAAACGTCTGGGAAATCTTTCTTCAGCAGACCACGGCATAACAGCCCGGAAAATTATATTAGTTATAATTGTGACACCGGCCGTGAAAACCTACGTTCTTACATTAGTAGTATATGGTCTCATACAAGTGATATTTAGATTTTTAAGCTTGTAAACTTTGCTTACAACTCTTGGTTTTAACGTCATATACAGCAATAAAATATGCGCACATTGAAAGCCCTGTTAAGTACTCGCTGAAGAATTAACACACCTGTAATATCTAGTTAGCAATGCTACTTGTAAAAAATCCTTAGAATAGTTTCTTTCGGAAGGGAAGTAAAGCCGGTGGTTCCGTGTCGTAGATTTACGGCACGTAAGAACCTCAAACCTGATATAGAGGCTTCAGAGCAAAATTACTGGTCTTTCACACCCAATATGGAATGGAACGCTAAGGAACACGGCAGTTAAAGAGCGTCTATAAATAAAAAAATGCGTTTAATCTGTTTTTATATACCTCTAAACGTACATTTGACATTAATCGCCATTAATCGTACATTTAACATGATGGAAGATAATTTTGCAAAGGACGATATGAAGATAAAAAAAACTGCAAATGCATTTCCCGTTTGTGTTTTGTTTTCTTTGTTTTCACATCTTGAGGATTGAACATTTTTTTATGTGGTGGGAAATCTTCATTTCCAGCACTCATAGCAGACACTCTTGCAAACATCTTTTTAGAAAACTGAAGATATTAACCCTACCTTGCATGTATATATTTTCAATCTTAAAATTCTATGCATGCAATCAAACCACATTTATTACAAACATGGAAATTCATGAGATAAACACTAGACAAAAGGGTAACATCCATCATCCCAGTGCAAAGCTTTCTTGCTTCCAGAAAGGTGTATATTACGAGACCATAAAAATTTTTAATACTCTCCCTAATGATCTTAAGAGAAAAGTTGACAATTTCAATGTCTTTAAAACTGCTGGTAAAGAGTACCTATGCTCAAAAGCATATTATTCTGTACAAGATTATCTGTGGACAAATTATCCTGATGATAATAGTTATATAGCTCTGTAAGTAGTATTAGTAAATATTAATGACAATTGCCAGTCATATTTGATGCCTGCTCTAGAATTAATGAAGCTATTTAAATGTATATTAAGAACTGACAGTAAATGCTATGCATTACAAATCAAATAGAACAAAATGATCAGACGAACAAAGGTAAAATCCTAGTGAATGTTAAAATAACTGTTCTTGTTTATACGTATGTTAACCTTATAACAGTAAGGAGGTATTCAACGCTGTACAAAATTACACTTGTTTTGCTTCATTTTGTATATAATATGTCTTTATTTTATTTTAAATGTTCTGTATACTATGTAACTTTATTGTACATTTCCTTGACACGCATATAGTATGCGTCTATTTTATTTCAAATGTTCCATATTCTGTGTAATATTTGTTTATATGTAATTTTTGTACATTTCCTTGACATGTTCTATGTTCACAAGCCTTTGCGGCTGCTAGTGAACTCGCAGAATACAATCTAATCTAATCAGACCGTGTCCAAAGAGCTCAGCTTGTCTGCATAGCGAGAAATTACTATGTACCATTTCTTTTTAGTTCGTATTTTGGAAATACATGGAATGACAAGCCGCGTGCTTTTTTTTTTTTTTGTCTTAACATACAGTAAAGTGCGCAGTAATAAACAATTTTTATTCAATTGTGGACTAAATTCAAATACTCTACAGATCTGCGCAGTGCAAAACTATTACTTAACTGAAAGGTGTGGCATGTAATGAAATGTATGCTCATTGGAAAACTCAAAACAATGTACATACCTATTTATTTTTCGCCGGTGCAGTGATTTGCGAAATACTTAGATCGGTATAGCAGGGAGAAGGGAAAGTTACTTGGGGGGGGGGGAAGAACCTCCGTGTGTATATTTACGTCATATTTTATAACAACGTAAGTGTCAACTATTTAGTATTGTGTAACTCGAATCTACAACCAATAAAGGCCCACCAAAGTTCTATATAGCATCATGAACATTAAATATATAAATAATATTTCAAATAAGTCCCCAAAACTTCATTGTCCTGGTAACTGTCTGCTAGAGGTTCAGCGAGTAGTTGAGCGCCTCTATTGGCGAAAATTGGCGTTCCGCAGAAACCTATTTTATTGACAATTCTCACGCCGATGCGTCATCTTATAATATCTACTCTCCATTCCAAACCAAAGTGCCTTTCACTGAAAACAAACTCCTTGTATTATCCGCGCGAAAGTAATTCGCAATCCCCGCCCCTCTCGCGTGCTTGTTGAACACTGTTTAAATCTGTATATATATATAATAAAAAAACGCGCCTTGTGTGAGAATCATAGTTCAAAATGCAACCTGAGGTAACAATCGATTTTATAAGTATGCCGTAATGAATATTTTACTTACGTTAATCACAATCCTCGGGCAAAAGTGCAACACCCAAATCCGAAGATGACTCAGCTGCCATATCGGAATCAAAACTACTCTCCAAAATAATGACAAGCTTATCCACAGCACTGTAGCACACAAAACAAATTCCCACATTTTATCCTCCTCTATGTTCTGTTATGTCTGTTTATATTCCATGCTCGCTTTGGTTACACTTCTCACGAAACGCCTGTAAAATCCGATATTAGTTTCGTAATATGCACGAATGCAAGTGTCGCGTATTTTTCTAATATTGAGTTGAATATATGAAGTATTGTTTGTTTTTCGCCACTTTTTAACTGTTTCCCGCTTTTGTGTTTGAACAGTTTGTTCACACTACACGCACCTTCCTCTGCCATGAGAACTCTAATACCAACTGACTAAATCACAAGATTTGACCTGAGCTGAGCACACGTGTGCCTGCATATTAAGAATGACTGTTCGCTTATCATATATCCTGTGTTACACAAAGTGTTTATTCGGTACTCAGATAGCACCTCTGGGAATTCATTGCTGCATTTCTTGTATATGCAAGCAGTCATGCATACAGTTGGTATTAACAAGCAAGATGCTCTCGGCGTTAGCGCAACAGCAGACGAAAATCATATTTTGTAATATCTTAACAGCCAGTATATATTAATTACCTTTAGCAATGAGTTCTTATGATAACCGCAATAAAATGTGCAGTTATATATTTTTCCTGCCCTAATATTTCAGGATACAATACATGTATTAAGGAACTATTTACGTTGGCGTAAGAGTGTGTTCTTGGGTTTCCAAAAATGCCTTTTTTTTGGATTCAGGGGGCCTCAAAACATATATTTCCGGTGAAATCTCGGTATCGAATTTTTGGGTGGAATACAATACTTTCCCTCCTTACTATACGTAGCAGAGAAAGTAATAGCATTTTTACCCAAAATCAACTTTAACATGAACCTGAGCATCTGCATTATGTTTTCTTTCTTTCTCTTAAAACCACATTAGATGAAATTTACTGCATAAAAATTACATTTTTGTGGGATGAAATCGTGCATAGTAGAAACTAAACTTTGAAGCAACTTTAAGGGTAGTTAGTAATCAAACCACACCCTTACTTTCAAATAAGACACAAACTCTCTTCTATATGGAATACTCGTTGATAATGGCATCACAATATTCATTAACTATAAATGCAGTGTGGTTGTTCACTGCTCTATGTGCCAAGTTTACATGACATGTGTACTTATTGGCTTGTCCTGACCCCTAGGAACACAATACAGAAACTAAACTTTGTTGTATTGTAAAGTATTACATGGAAAATCAGAAAGAGCAATCGCTAGACTAGCAACTTAATGTACTTGATGCTGTTAGTCCACCCAGCCGCTCATTTATAGCCATAAATGTATGGTAACATAACTTGAAGATTCATTTCTTATATGATTATTATAATATACAAAGGATTATGTAAGACCAGTGAAGCCCAACCTTGTCTCTTATGAGCTAATGATGTCACCTTACCTCACCTCTTTTGTTTTGTATTATGAAGTAATGCACTCACTTACTGATGGCTAGTCACAATGGCATGTTACAAGGTAACCAAACATTGGATATCTCAATGCTCCACTAACAATACATTGGTGTAAATCTACCCTCCCCTGTTTCACTTAAGGTTGAGCACCACTATATAAGACTAATGGGTAGAGAAAGTCATGCAATGCAACAGGTTTTTAGGATTGTTTCCTAAAATCCCTAGCTAATACCACAATACAAAACAATTTTGTGAACACGCCTGAAATGCAACACTGCCTGCATGTAATATTTGTGCATCGGTAATTGTTGTTGACCAATGGCATTGGGGATTAATTGATCTGCATCATTTTCCCTCTGGCTTCCCAATATAAAGTCTGTAAGTTATCACTTTTAAGGCCTTTGCATTTGGCGAGATGCTGTTTGTTCAGGATGACATCTTCACAGAGAGTGCTTGGGTATAGGTAGGCATCCTATCTTGTAGAGGTGTTCTGTGAGGCAATCGTGGCCAGTTGCCATCCTAAATAAGGCCACTGCAGTCTTCCTTGGCATTTTTTATATATCAACTCTATCTTTAATATTCTTATAATCTTTATCCTTTAATTTATCTTCATCAAGTTTCTGCTCTTTTGAAATGTTGTTTAATGTTATTTAATTGTTTATTTATTTCTATTTGTCCTACAGGTTTTATTTGCTGTATTGCACCTTTCTTTGCTAATTGATCCTCATGTTCACTGCCCAAAAATGCAACATGAGCTGGGATCCATTGTAGAGTGACATGATTTCTAGTTTCAACTGCTATAATTAGGCTTCTTATTTCTTTAATATTTCTTGTTTATTATTGTAATTTACTATCCCATCTATGGCTGATTTTGAGTCTGATAAGATGATTATTTTTTGTTTTATGTATGGTCTATATAAACTGTTCTGTAATGCTGCTTTTATGGCTATAGCTATGGCAGCTATGGCTGGTTTGGCGTTTCATCTAATGTTAGATACTGTGCAAAATGTTTACAGTATACTCCTGCACCGGCATTTTTTTATTGATGAGGGATCCATCTTTATATATATTTGGAGCCATTCTTTTTCTGGGTATCTTTCATTTTCCGTAGCTATTGCTATGGCTCTCGTTTCATCTAGTATATTGTTTTGTTTGTGTATTGTATATATCAGGTCATTCTGATATTGTATATCAATGTATTCAATTGGATTCGTTACCTCTGTTGTAATTATATTCTTGTATTTTAAGTTATTAATATATGTTCTGAAGCTTATTTGAGTTTTTAAATTACTTATAGTATCTGCTGTGTAGTACCACTTGTATCTGTTTCTTCTATTGACCTGCAGTTTTTGTGCTAGAGTAATTGCTTTCAACTCGTGTTCCAATTCTATAGCCATGTTTTTTGTGAAGCTTTGTAGTAATGTAATTGGTGTTGTTTTTACAGCTCCTGTTATTATTCTTAGTGAATTATTTTGTGATATTTCTAGTTTACTTTTAAGTTTCTTGTTTACTGTTGCTAGTAGTTCTCCTCCATACAATAGGTTAGGTTTTATGTATGTTTTATATGTATTATTGAGGTCATATTTCCACCCCATTTTATTCCTGCTAAACATTTTAAAATGTTGTTCTTTTTGTTGATTTTATGTGTTACATGCTTCCCAAACTACTTTTACGAACGCTTATTCTCCATATGCTTCATGTTAATCAAGATGTTAATCTTATTGCTAACTTTCTTGTAGGTGCAAGGGGAATATGGTAGGCTTTAAGCGATAGTCAAATATTTTAAGAGCTGGTTGCTATGTGGAGTATTCCATTCTCTTTGTATTACCAGGACAAAAAAATGAATAATGAATTTGAGAAAAAGTGTAAGTATTGCAAAATTTAAGGGAATAACAAGCAATATCTCGAAAATGGTTCACTCAACAACAAAAATGTATATGACATAAATTGTGTATTTTAATGCCATCTACATTTTTTGTGTAGTAAAATTTTGTCTATCTCTTATGGTTTACCAGTTATGCAAAAGTTGTTCACAAATGAATACTTTTGGAGACATTCCCAGAAAATTCGAGATATACATTTCATTTGTCATGAAAATATCTTAAACATATATTTTAATCAAAATCGTTAGACCCGTTTTTGAGAAAATTAAAATTTTCGAAAAATGTTACATGTAAAGGGTAATCTGGGGTGGGGGGATTTTGTTGAAAACCTTCGTGTCGCATCTCTGGAAGATACTAAACCTAAATACCAAGTTTGGTGTTTATCCGACTGTTCATTTCTGAGTTATGCTGTTCACACACACACACACACACACACACACACACACACACACACACACACACACAAGGACATGTTTCCAAAAATGCTTTGTTTGGATTCAGGGGTCTCAAAATATGTATTTCCGGTGAAATCTCGGTATCAAATTTTTGGGTGGAATACAATACTTCCCCTACTTACTATACGTAGTAGAGAAAGTAAAAAGTGGGTTGCTATATGCTAGGTGGAGTGCTAAGCCAGCAGTGGGAGAGCGAATGTGTGTCAGGTAACTCCTGATTGTTAAACAAATCTGATGTTACATTCAGATGACTAACTTCTATCATTTATTAGAGGGTATACAACTACATTTTTTGTGTAGTACATTTTTGTGTATCGTTTAATGTTTACGAGTTATCCAAGATTATGCAGAATTCCTTCCGAATGAATAGGACTTCACAGGTTATTCCCAGAAAACTCATTATATACTGTAATGTTGCAAATCAAAATTTAGGATGTTTTGGTTTTTTAAGATGTGGATTTTTTCCGAAACATCTAATTCTACTGCATTTCTACAGATTTTATAATAAGTGAAGTGCACACAAGTGTGCTGAATGAACATAACTTTACTTTTCAGCACTACGTTCTGTTACTGTTTTTGGACACAGTATTTATCACAGAATTTGCAAACACACTGCTTGTGCAAACCTCACTGCATGAAAATTGTTTTTGCACCACACTTTATGGTGGAAGCTATGCACGGCCAGCCTTGTTACAATGTTTGTTTTAATTTGGTCCTGTCCAACTTCTGTGTCATAGCACTTGTTTTATAGAAGTCCTCCTTGATCTCGCTTCTTTTCCTCAGATTTCCTGCCATCAGTTCTCTGTTGCGGGGAGTAGTAGCAGTAGTTCAGCGTAAAGACCTTCCATCAGAAATGGCTACCTTGTCAGAATGTATATAAATCTCAATGGGGAGAATTTCAACACCCCAATTATTCGCTTGAGGAAAGCTTTATATTTTGTACTGTTTCATGGTTGATTGATCAGAAATGGTGAGCAATGGCAATTTGTATTTAATTCCTATTAGATGACCTGTTTCCAGATTTCTCTTGGTTTTTCTTATGTAAAGTTTGTTGCAGTCTGCACAATCTATTTCGTAAACGTACCACACAGTACCCTATGGAAATTTATAACAAGCACCAAACACATCAAAGCCAACCCCTTTCAAAACTACTTAGGGCCGGTTTCACCAACAGATGCTAAATTTTAACACAATGTTTAACTGATTTAACACTGAAATTAACACAAATTCTGTTTCATCAAACAATGTTAACTTTAACAATGAGTCAAAGTCAGTATTAACTTAACATCTCCATACCCCTGTGTTAAGGCACTTAACAAATGTTAGAAATTGGAAAATGGCTGCCGCAAACCCAGCTGCTGAAGCAAGTTTGCTACAATTGGCATTTTTTAATGACATTCCTAAAAGAAGAGTATTCGTACATCATAATAAATTTGAAACACTTAAAGAGGAATTTTTAAAGCAATATAAACTGTCCAAGGGGTCATGAGCATGGTTTTATGGGCAATACGAGAGGTTAGAATACTACCAACAGAAGCGTACCTCTTTCTCCTATGCCACAAGTGTTACTTAGATTTTGTGTAGTAACATTTTTCATTTACTTGTGATAATGTTGGCATTTCCAAAGCTACCGTTTGTGTGTTTATCCAGAAGGTTTCCATAGCAATTGCTTCAAGAAGCAAAACAGTATTTTTTTCAGGTCTGCTTGATTAATCAGTGATAACACACTTCTGTCCACTTTAGTTTGAATGCAGTGTCCACCACCAGTTTTAAACCGTCTTAAATGCTCTTCCCACCTAACATTTCTGGTGCTAGATTTTATGTTAGCATAAAATTGACGTAGTTGCTTACTGAACTTACTAAGAAATGTGTTCGTTCCAATTAAATTACTCATGGATTTTGTCCCAGGCTGCAATCTCATCCTTTAATGTAAGAACATCTGCTTTTTCGAACTTGACAATACGTCTATACTTAGTAACCAGTGTTAATTAACATGTTTCAAACGGTGAAACATTTATTTCAGTTGACATCACAATTCTAACCTCAATCAGGAACATCACATGGCAGTTGCCATGAATGTAAATAGTTGTCGGTTACTGATGCAGAGAGCGTGGCGATACGTAGACAAAAGTGCAATGGAGTACATTCAGAAGCAGTGTAGTTCGGCCACCGCCTTCTCGAAAGCTAGCATTCACAGTTGTCTTTGACGTTAACAAAATGTTAGCTAACAATTTGCTGTAAAAGCTTGATGAAATGCAAAAGTTTTAACCTTATGTTAAACTTTGAGCACCTTTAACTAATTTTGAAGATTTAGAAGCTAGTAACAATGATGTGTCATAATTTAAAATAGAGAGTTGAGGGTTGTTACACTACATCACTATAACATTCTTACTTGAACGCGTTTCGGGAGGCGGCTTGTTCCCATCGTCAGCATTTTCTCAACTGATTTTTGCCGGTCATCGTCTGGGGGATGTGTGTGGTTTGTGGTGTTCTCTGGTGCTGGGCTGATGAACCTCCAAAGGCTGTTGGGTGGCGGCAGTTCGAAATTCATTAGGTGATTTGAGCACCTTGTTAACAAACAAGATGTTTGAGTATTTTTAACATCAGTTGGTGAAACCAGCCCTTACTGTAATACATCAGTTGGAGAATGCTAACAATGAAGTAAACAAGCATTGAAACATGTCCACATAAAATTACCTTTTAGTGATGTTTTAGGGTTATAAATTCCAACTCAGAAATGGTTATGTAATTCAAAACTTTTCAGTTTTAACTTCAGTACACAAATAATACCCATTCAGTGCTTCAGTGTGTTCATTCCTTGATAAATACTATTTTAGATATTACAGAGGGAAATTCAAGGGAACAAGGTTGGGAAAATGAACCAAGACACAGCTAACAAAATAGTCTTCTTTTATTTCTGAATAAAACTAATACACATTTGTTTAGGAACAGCTTATTTGTTTTTGAGAGTGGAACGTTCTATGTTTAAACTTAATTTCTGTTTTAGTTTTACTCTAAATCACAGAAAACAGCAGCTAGCTGCAGAATGAATGCAACAACAGAGCTTTCATTACTTAAATCCTTTGTACATTTTAAGGCATTGTTCATGTAGCGCTGTGTTAAATATCTTGAATCCTAGGAAGCTCTTTGAACAGTCTTCTCTTTCACAGCAGCCTGGCAATATCTTTCATGACCTACTGTATTTATAGCCAACTGTGGCTGTGCTTTAACTTCTTATACAAACAAAACTCATTTTAAGACGACACGACACATACAGACATTGAAGTTGTTTCACAGCGTTATGATATGATCCAAAAATAAATACATGAGCTGTCTTTTATAAACTGAATACTTGTTTCATATTCTTAAAACTAATTTATAAATAATAAAGGCATTATCAATTACTGTAAATTGTTTAAAGGTTATGTTAGCAATGGCTTCCTAATTCTTTACCCTCATTTTTGTTGCTGCAGCAGAAATTTTGGAATGCACAGTCACACCTTAGTATCAAACTTGTTCTTCATAATTTTATGTATTAATGCATCCTATTTGGGGCATCTAAGTTCAAAATCTGTCAAATTGTCAGGCATCAAGGGTCCCCTCTTGTTAGAAAGTTTCCATGATCTTTCATTTCTGACAAGAAAATCATGAAATATGATTATACTTAACCAGAAACCACAGAGTTACCCATTTGGAAGGGTTTACAAATCGTACATTGTTTTTGAAGTGAGAAATAGGCTGAATCCAATGCATATTAAAACTTCTGTTGTGCATTTTCACTGTGATGTAGTGGCATTGAACTGATAAAGCTTCATTTTATTTTGCTCCTTGAATGAAATTGCTGATTTTGAATCTAGATACCTCATTTATTAATAAAAAAAAAAAAGAAATGCATACTCATATATATTGTTGCATCTACTTAGTAAATAAGCAGACATACATTTAATACACAAAAGATTTCTGCTCTATGGTTATATCAATACATACACAAGTGTACATAAAAACATATCTTGAATTTTTGAAAGGTTTAAACTGCTATTTGTTACATTAGGTGAATGAATTTCTTATTATATTTGATATATATTAGTTATCGTTGTAGGCACAATACTAATATTTTAAATACATTTTATAAAAATGTGCAGCACTCCACAGAAAAAGCACAACTCCTACACACTTTGGAGTAATGTGGTAAACTTATATCCATCTTTCAGGGGAATTTTTTTCCACAAATTGGTACTATTGTTGAATTTGTTTTGCTCCTTTTTCTGTGTGAATGACAATTTCTGGTATAAAGGACTCTCTTCTCAAACTATTTGGGAAATAGCTAAATCAAGTTTTAGGGTAATAAAAACAACCTCTAAGTGCTGTTGTGTATCTACTTTAGTATTAATAACATGGTCGTTTGTTTCCCTAACAAGTAATTGCTGATAAATTTTAATCAAAGCTTGGTGTAATTGGAAAAAAAAATCCTATCTTAATAATTAAATTTATTGATTAAAAGTATATAAGTGAACTTAAAATACATGCATTTACATCCTGTAAAAATTTCAGCCTGATATCTTAAACAGTTTCTGAGATAAATGGATCATGAATTTGACAAATCTAACATTGGTGGGATAGGACTTTTAATCTATTCTTAATATGTGCATACATTGTTATAGTTATTGTTTTTTTTAATAAGATTGCAAAGTGCTTTGAAATATATTTAACTTGGACCTAAAGCAAGTTCCTAAACATTTTGAATGATTCAGAGATGAGTCCGATACGGACCAAATCACCTGCTCACTGACAAATGTGTCCTCATCTGAGCGGGCAGTGATTCTTATGTCATCCAACTGGTGGTTACAAACAAGCAAGATTTCTAGCATAAAGGGATCTTAGCAAAACTCTCAACTTTCTGGTGGTAACACTAGATGTCACTTGGGAGAAGCAGGCACAACTTAGGTGTGAAAACAGCTGACAAATTATGTCCAGGGACTTTTTCTTGTTATATAAATATCATACAGGAGCAATGGCTTTACTTTCCTTCCAAAGTAAGCTATGCTAAGCATTTCTCAAACTGCTTGCTATGATAAAAACTAATTCTTTATAATACTTTTGTACGCTTACAATCAAAGAACCTTATTAAACAGTGAAACGTACATAAGTCGCACAGTCTGAGCTTGAACTGTTTCATCGACTCTCGAGCACGAACTTCAAATTGCTGTTAATCACAAGGTAACCGACATATTACAATGCAACAAATGTTGTTTTTAACATAACATTTTTATCGCTTATGCTGGAAATAACACACAGTTTCCAGCCGCAAAAGAAGAAATAAATAAAGGTTTACCACAAGTGTCAACTTCAGATTAACATTTCTTGGATTGTAATTGATCCATTGTGATGGACAAATGTTATTCTCCAAGTTATCAATTGTTTAAAAAATAATATAAAACATTTTTAAAAAATCACATTTTCTTACATTTTTGAATCACCTATATCACCTACTTTAATGAGCCACTCTCCTTTCTTCATATACCTGTGGTCATTTTGCAATTCTTATTTTTGTTTCAGAGAAATTTGCGGTGGTAGTGTTAGGTGACTCATTATATATACGGAGCTTTTTTTCTGGACAAAGAGAAAGCCAAACTCTCAAGAGGGAAGTAAATATACAAAGGTCAGAACTCATTAAAACAACAAAACTTGTGTTACAAAAGATTTTGCAACATGAGCACTTGGATTATAGCACAAACAAGAATGATGAATTCTCAATCAGCACCAAGTGATAGTTTATGTATCAATTCTCGGAGATATCTTGTACTATTGCCAACTTAAAACAGCTGGAATTAAAAATATTTTAGTGCATGCAGCTGAGATAATTCAATATTGGTTATTTTATGAACTTTTCGATTTTAAAAATCTAGAAGGAAGTTCCAAAACCACATTGTGGTGTCTTCTGCCAGAAAAAAGCCTTGTAGATATATGAATAATGTAAAAAGTTAATTATAAAGCTTTGAAACGCAGATATTATTTCATGTACACTTATGTAACTGTGAAACTGAATATAGTTTTAAAATTTCTATAAGGAATAACCTCTATGGTAATGTGTGTGGTTCTTGAACTGCTCTCCCCCCCTCCCTATCCTCACATAAAGTGAATGGTTTGCTTTGTGATTATTATTACGTTTCAGATTACCTAACTAGTAAGGATATAATGACTTGGTTATGTTTGTTGCAGGTGTAGGAACATTACATTGCGTGTATTCTCTGCCTGAGTGCTTCAAGCTCTTCTCTGATGGGCGCTGGTAAATCCTCTGGCACTTGATTGCTGAAATATTGCTCAATATCTTCCACCTGAGGATAACGAAAACCAAATAAGTATCATCTGCTTCACAAAACACCGAAATTAATTCAATAATCTACTTATATGTTGAAAAAATTATGTTGCACAAAAATGCATACTTCACATGGTCACATTGAAAAACAAATTCTCATGTGATACATTCACATGAATTTCTCTACTCTCTATCATTTATTATTGGATATACAAACCAGTCTTACCAAAGCTTATTACTTTCTCTACTACGTATAGTAAGTAGGGGAAGTATTGCATTCCACCCAAAAATTCGATACCGAGATTTCACAGGAAATACATGTTTTGAGGTGCACTGAATGCATATAAAGCATTTTTGGAAACATGTCCGTGTGTGTGTGTGTGTGTGTGTGTGTGTGTGTGTGTGTGTGTGTGTGTGTGTGTGTGTGTGTGTGTCTGTGAACAGCATAACTCAGAAATGAACAGTCGGATAAACACCAAACTTGGTATTTAAGTTCAGCATCTTCCAGAGATGCGACACAAAGGTTTTCAAGAAAATCCCCCCACCCCAGATTACCCTTTACATGAAAAGTTTTTCAACAATTTTAATTTTCTCAAAAATGGCTATAACGATTTTGAGTAAAATACAATAAGTTTGACATTTTTATGGCAAATGAATTGTATATCTCGAATTTTCTGGGAATGTCTCCAAAAGTATTCTTCATTGTGAACAACTTTTGCATAACTGGTAAACCATAAGAGAGAGAGACAAAATTTTACTACACAAAAAATGTAGATTGCATTAAAATACATAATTTATGTCATGTACATTTTTTTTGTTGAGTGAACCATTTTCGAGATATTGCTTGTTATTCCCTTAAATTATCCAATACCTACTTATACTTTCTCTCAAATGGGAATTCATTATTAATTTTTTTTTTTTGTCGTGGTAATGCAAAGAGAATGGTAATACTCCACATAGCAACCAGCTCTTAAAACATTTGACTATCGCTTAAAGTCTATCAATTCCCCTTGCGTCTACAAAAAATTACCAGTAAGATTAACATCTCGATTAACATGAAGCATATGGAGAATAAGCATTTGTAAAAATAGTTTGTACAAGAGTAGAGAAAGTGAGTGTAACACAAGATTTTTTTTCTATCTACTTCATTTTAATCCAAATAAACCTTTGCAGAAATAACTGCATTACACATTTCGTTATAGATACAAAGGGAACAGCGATAGTCAAATGTTTAACAACTGGACGCTATATGCTGGCCTTAAAATTCCATACTGTTTCCATGACATCGCGAGAAACAACTGAATGTTGACAGTACCTTAAAACATTTTCCAGTTATACAAAATTGCTTCCAAATGAAGAGGACTACAGAGGCTATTCCAAGAAAAATTAAGACACACTATTTATTTCTGTATTTTAAATAAAATCGTTACAGCCATTTTTTAGAAAATCAAAAATTTTGAAAAATCTTCCATGTAAAGGATAATTTGGGGTAGGGGGATTTTCTTGAAAATGTTTGTCACATCTTTGGAAGGTACTGTACTTAAATACCAAGTTTGGTGTTGATCCAAGTTTTCATGGACCTCAAAACATGCATTTTGGTGGAAGAATCTCGGTATAAAATTTTTGGGTGGAATGCAATACCTTCTGTAGCTACTATGTACATGATAGTTACAATTCCATGAGATGTATACAGGTCAAATAGTATATTGAGATACGAGTATGGAAAGTGCATTATTGTCTCATTTTGTGTATTTCTGAGATTCTGTTATACATTTCACACAGATATGTTGCATATTATTTTTTTGCACCATTGTGTGTTTTATTATTTTGAATGAATTCTTAATAATAAAATCTAATGAACTTGCCCACTGTCCCACAGATTTCGGTAACTCAATGCTGCCAATTCAACAGCTATAAATAATCTGATGGCTTAGTATGGTACTATAAATTAGGAGACTTTGAGCAATTGTTTGATGCATTGACTCACAGCAGGATGTTTGAAAATAATAATATGGACGTTAATAGAGATTTAGTATTTTAAAAAGTACTATGAAGACCCAAGTAATGAAGAGGCATGAAAAATTGTGTTGTATTTTACTTCCCACCCTAGTGTATATTCTATGATCCACAAATTTATATTCATAGACACGGGTTTCCTTGAAATGAAATTCATGTGCTGGGATTCTAAATTTCCTTCTGAAATTAAAATTAAATTGAGTTTTATTTATGGATGCTCTTTAACTACTATGGTCCTCAGCGTTCCATTCTATATTGAGCGAGAAAGATCGGTAATTTTGCTCAGAGGCCTCTTTATCAGGCTTGAGGTTCTTTTACGTGCGCCATAAATCTACGACACCGGACCACCGGCTTTACTTCCCTTCCGAAGGAAGCCATGCTAAGGATTTTTACACCCAAAAAAATCAATCGCCCTCCACCGGGTTTGAACCCACGACCTGGGGGAACTAGAGGCTAGCACGGTACCAGTAGTCCACGGAGGATGACAAATTTCCTTCTGTGTAAGTATCATCAGGAACATAGAAAACACACGATGGTGCAAAATAGTAGATATGATACAAGGGGTAAAAGTAGGATTTTATTTTGTGAGTAGGACGGCCTTTGTTTTGCAATCCTATGAGCAAAATAAAATCGCTTCTAACATGTGTGGCATATAATATTTTTAGTCAGCGCTTGAATTTGTAAAATATCAATAATATTACGTGGATTCTTGAAACTAAGATCACATTAAGAATGCGTTCTTGAAACAAGAGAAATGACATTAAAAAATCGAGATCTCACATGTTGTGATGTTTTACTGATTCGTAAGCACTCATTTTCAGTGAAATTATTTTCAATATTTGTTGCCTTACACCAGCCAATGAATCAATTAAATGCTATATCATATTGCTTTCTGGATTTTTTTGGATAAGTACTTCTAGTGTTATTGTTTCTGCTGCTTCTGTAATTTCACCTGGTTCTTCCATTTCAGTTTCTTCTGAATTCATAATTTCTGCCATTTAATGTTTATGTAGGCTATACTAGTTAAAAGAATAATGTTTTAGAAAGCCAGTATTTGGCGCATTGAGTGGACGGCCCTCCGGTGGAACAAATTGCGGGAGGTTAACCCTCTCCCATTAATCTGGGGTACCTCTTCTCGTTCTACACGTCGGGAAGAGGTACTTTTAACCCGTTTACGAATTGGACATTGCCTTTTTAGTCATAGATACTTGCTCAGTGGTGACCCCGCTCCACTGTCAGCAGTGTGAGTGCCCTTAACGGTGTGTCAAGCTTTAGCTCCACTGCGCGTTCGCGTGGGTCTGCCTGTTGGCCTAGCCAACGTTTTGGTAGATGACGCGCATGCTGTAGAATGTCTTTTATGTTTTATAAGTGACATTGGTTTTAATCGTCGCATTTGATGCGCTGAGTGTCTTTTAGCTTTGAGATTTTATATTGTCAGTTTTAATGGGGCTCTTCTCTCCGATAAGGCGCTCATGCCCCTTGCATTCTACAATTCTTGACACGTTTTATTCTTTTAGTGACCATGATTTTAGTGTGTTGATTTTATTTTTGGTTTGTTGTGTGTTTTAGTGTTTTTGACCCAAGTGGGTTTGTGTGTGGTTTTTTAGTTTTTCGACTTTACAATTTTATATTTTATACATTGTAAGGGCGCTAATAACCATAGCAGTTGAGCGCCCTTAAGCCCCATATCATCATCATCAAAGCCAGTATAACGTATAGTTTAACTCTACAACGAACTGCAAAACATTGAAGTATGACGATTTTATTGTGAACAGATAATGCGAGTGCCATGAGAAATTAATCATGTAAAAAAGATACAATGAACAATAAAACCTAATCAAATCAAGTTGAGTCGTTAAACAAGTGCAAATACAAAGGGTAGTTCCCATGTGATTGGACTTGAAACCAAAGTTGGTCACTACGAAGATTATTGCACTAGTGTGACAATCTAAAGGTTTTAGATCATGTGCACCATGTTAGAAGTTCTACTTTTATGCCTTGCTGGCTAAAAACATATTTATATATAAAATTTGATAAAATTGCCATTTTTAGCTGTCTTGAGAAAGAGACGTACCTCCTTAAGCCAGAAGTCCTTAGGTAAATGGAACAGTTCTTTGAGATCTGGAATGTCATTCAGTCCATCCATGCGAAGTGAATCCAATTTGGGCAGGTAACCAACTGGTGATCTCTGAGCGACATCTTCATTTTCAACCCTTCGGAAGATCCAGTCCAGTACTCGTGAATTTTCTCCAAATCCAGGCCACAAAAATTTGCCCTATAACACAACACAATTGGTGTTAAACCAAGAAAACACAATACTGATAAGTGAGGAAAATCTTGTGTGCTGCATTCACATGACTTTCCCTACTCACTCTTCTACAAACTATTCTTACAAAAGCTTATTCTTTTATCTACTTCTTATTAATCCAGATAAAGCTTCATTACATTTCATTGTAGGTATAAAAAGTATACATAGACTAAAGCGATAGTCAGATTTTTTAAAAAGCGTGTTGCTATGTGATGGCTTTGGAATAACACGCTCTTTGCATGACCACAAGAAAAAATGAACAGCAACTTACCACTTGAGAAAAGTAAGTATTTGAAAATTCAAACCAATAATAAAGAATATCTTGTGATATAGACATGCTTTAACAAGCTCTACATTCTGTGTATCTCTTACAGTTTACAAGTTATACAAAAGTCATTCTGAATGAAGAGGACTTCACAGGCTATTCCCAGAAAATTCAAGATATACATTTTATTTTCCATGTAAATATCTTAAACATGTGGTATTTTAATCAAAATTGTTGTTGGAGAAATTTTTGAGAAAAATAAAAAATTATGAAAATTTTTGCATGTAAAGCGTAATTTGGAGTGTGGTAATTTTCTTCGAAATCTCTATCACATACTTGGAAGATGGTTAAATTAAATACCAAGTTTGGTATTTAACAGAGTTTTCGTTTTTGAGTTGTGCTGTTCATAGATACATCTTTTTGTAAATATACTCTGTTTTTGTATTTAGAAAGTCTCAAAATGTGTATTTCCAGTGAAATGTTGTATCAAATTTATGCATGGAATGGAATACTTTCTCTGCTTAGTTATAGGTAAGTGGTAGAGAAAGTAATCAGAATAAGCCCACCAGTTTGCAGTCAATCATGTAAATATTTCATAGCAGCATTTCTTTTAGCCGGCAAGTTTGAAAGCCTTTAGCTTTTATTTCAAAATATTTGCTGCAACATTGTTTCAAACACTGTTTATTTTAATTAAATTCAATTTTCTGCTGATATGAGCCAAGTATAGTAATAAATTTTATTAAAGTTCTTGCACATAAAATTTCAACTTCATATGTTCAGTAGTTCACTAAAAAAATGAAAATCTGTAGCAGGCTGTCCATTTAAACTGCCATTAATTTTGTATTGATATTAACTAAATCTGAAATGTGTTGACAGATTTTCTTCAAAATTATATGCAGGGTGCCCAGCCTGTACATTTAACATTGCAAAGGTTTATAACTTTAGCTGTATCAGATGTAGATAAGAACCATTTGGCATATGATTAGTAGGTATGCTGACGTGAACAACAGAAACAGAAGGTTTTCTGTGTTCTTGGATTGGATGAAACAAAATCTGTGAAGCATGTACAACGAAATTTTCCCTGTGAATTTAACCTTGGCCGTCATAACGATGTCCCTTCCTATGTAAGCATTATGAAACGGGACAGACAACTACAAGAAACTGCCAGTCTTTTGTCTAGACGTAGAAAATTAAAATTAAATTGAGTTTTATTTATGAATGCTCTTTAACTGCTGTGGTCCTTAGCGTTCCATTCTATATTGGGCATGAAAGACTGGTAATTTTGTTCAGAGGCCTCTTTATCAGGCTTGAAGTTCTTTTACGTGCGGTAAATCTATGACACTGGCTTTACTTCCCTTCCAAAGGAAGCCATGCTAAGGATTTTTACACCCAAAAAAATCCATTGCCCTCTGTCAGATTTGAACCCGCAACCTTGGGAACTAGAGGCTAGCATCGTAACCACTACACCATGGAGGACGACTAGACATAGAAAGAAGACAAATAGAATGCCTCTACAGAAAATGTGGAAAGGATTCGTATGACGGCCTTCGTAAGAAGTCTGAAGAAGCCAATTCCTCGGTCTATGGTTCATGATGTCCACAAAAGGTTACATTTACAGGCCTACCAGATTCTGTCCCCAGGACAAAAACAAATGGAAGACATTTGCAGCAGAGGTTTTGGATAAAGTTTAACAAGACAGTGCTTTCCTAGATAAAGTGTGCTTCTCTGATAAAGCAATTTCTCATGTGAAAGGGAAAGTTAACAGGCATAGTTGACGTATCTGGGGTAATGAAATTCCTTGTGAGGTCAAAAGGGACTCACAAAATTAAATGCGGTGTGCGCTAATGAAAACTGTGTGTTCCTTTCATAATTCTTACATAGAAGGGGGACATCGCTGAGATGGCCAAGGTTAAATTCACAGCAAAAATTTTGTTGTAGACACTTCACAGATTTTGTTCCAGCCAGTCCAGAACACAGAAAACCTTCTGTTGTGATGCCCCATCTTTGCACATTCTACTCTAACCTAAAATTGTGATCATTGTTGCAATCATAAATGACAAGAGACCTACTATCATGTCAATGCTTTTTTTATCTGGATCTGATACGTACACCTTAAGTTTTAAAAGTTTGTAATGTTAAACATACAGGCTGGACACTCTGTATATACAGTGTGAGTCTTATCATCCTGCAGATGGTAACTAGGCAACCCTGCATTCACAAGCCCGCTGATTAGAGCTATGGTGGTGCTCATTGTTAACATACTCTAGTAGAGCAATGGTTAACATCCTGTAAAGTCGTGGTGAAGGTCAGAAATTCAAATCACGCCTGCAAATAAATCAGTTTTTTATTCATTTCTGTTCATGTTTGAGAATGTTCTAGCAAATCATAATTTCTTTCCAAATGCACCAGAAAATGGATTTGCATATTCTAACAAGTAACAATTTTTGTTTTAATGAAATTCACATAAACTAATTAACTGAAACGACACTTCCATGCCAAACTATCAGCTCTCGTTAAATTTACTTAACATAAAAAGTACCTTCAAGTGGCAGTATTTGAACCTGGGACCTTTATCACTGAAGGCCAATGTGCACATTGTTGTACTATGAGTGCAAGTCACTGCACGCACAGCTGTGCAAAGCAGCCATTTCGGCCAAAATTGATACAACGCGATGCAGTGTACAGTGTTTACGGCGTAGTTTGTATAATGCCAGGACTGCATAACTTCTCAATCTGCAGGATGAGAAGACTCACCCGGTATATAATCTTAACTCTATGCTGGCAGCAGTTAGAGTTATTTCAGGCAATTGGAGGAACAGACAAAGCAATGCTAAAGGTGCTCTACTGCAGAGTACACATCTAAAAAGTACACTTGTATCAATTAAGCAAACAAAGCTTACCTCTGAACTCTTGCGGAACCAGTTAACATGGAATATTTTGGGAAGTTTGCGTCCAGGAGTCTCTGCTAAACTCAGCCAATGAGCGAGATAATGCCCAAAGTTGTATCCAAAGAATGGCCTCATTGCAAATGGGTCATGCATCACAACCTTTCCCTGTAAAAATATTCATACATTAATATCCTTGCCATAAATGTGTACAAATCTTTTATTTCTCTACTACATACTTGTAGTAAGTAGAGGAAGTATTGCGTTCCACCTAAACATTCCATGTGGAGATTTCACTGAAAACAATACGTTTTGATGCCCCATAAACCCAAAAAAGGCATTCTTAGAAAAAGATCCAGGTTTGTGTGTGTCTGTGAAGAGCATAACTAAAAAATCTTATGTGATAATTCACATGACTTTCTCTATCCTCTAACGTTTATTAGCGAGTATACAAACTAAATTTAATCCAAATAAACCTTTGCAGAATGTAGCTATCTACATTATACATTTTGTTATAGATTCAAACGGAACAACGATAGTCAAATGTTTCACAACTAGATACTATATGTTCCTTAAAATTCCATACTGTTTCCATGACATCGTGAGAAACAGCTGAATGTCAACAGGACTTAATGACCAAGAAATGAACAATTTGAACAATTAATAACCAATATTTCAGAAATAGCTTATGCCACAAAAAAACTTATTTTTAATAAACTATGTGTTTTTAAAGAGCTCTACACTTTATGTGTAACATGTTTTCATCTAACACTTAACGTTTACCAGTTATACAAGATTATACAAAATTCCTTCCAAATGAAGAGGACTTCATAGGCTATTCCCAGAACATTCAAGATATACATTTTATTTGTCATGTAAATATATTTAATGCATGGTATTTTAATAGAAATCATTAGATCCACTTTTAAGAAAGTTAAAAATTTCAAAAAATGTTCCATGTAAAGGGTAGTTTGGGGTAAGGGGATTTTCTTGTCAATCTTTGTATTGCATATTTGGAAGGTATTGAACTTAAATACCAAGTTTGGTTTTTATCTGACTTTTCGTTTTTGAGTTATGCTGTTGACACACACAGACCTTTTTGTAAAAATGCTTTTTTTTTGTATTCAGGTGCCTCTAAACATGTATTTCCGGTGAAATCTCAGTATTGAATTTTTGGTGGAATGCAATACCTTCTCTATCTACACGGTATGTGGTAGAGAAAGCAAAAAAATATATGTATTACATTTACATAACTTTCTTTACCCGCAATAATTTATTTTTCTATGTGCCTCATGTTAATTCAGATAAATATTTAAAGAAATAGTTTATTACACATTTTATTGTAGGTGCAGTGGGGCCATAGGAGGAGTCAGAACTAAGTATTTAAAAATTTACACCAACAGCAACAAATACCTCACAGAGGTTCTTAAATCATGTATTTTAAAGAGATCTATATCTTGTGTTATAAGTTTTTGTGTATCTCTTATGATTTAGCAGTTATACAAAATTCATTCAGAATGAAGAGGACTTTACAAGCCATTTGCAGGAAATTCAAGATAAACATTTTGTTAGTCATGTAAATAGCTAAAACACAAAGTATTTTCATCTAAATCATTAGAGCCTTTTTGAGCAAATAAAAAATAATGAAAATAGTTCCATGTAAAGGGTAGTTTGGGATGAGCAAATTTTGTTGAAAATTCCTGTGTTTCATCCCTAGAAGATACTGGAGTTAAATACAAATTTGGTATTTATCCAAGATTTCATTTTTTGAGTTATGTTGTTTATAGACATACAGACACACATGTGGCTTTTTTCTAAAAATGCTTTTTATTTATTGTTATTATTGTGGGAGCCTCAAAATGTGTGTTTCCGGTGAAATCTCGATATCTAAATTCTCATTCACAACAGCCAAGAATAGTAAACAACGAGAATGCAAGGTCAAAATACATGTATTTTAATGGAAGCATTTACAATTGGCAGGAAGGTTTCCCAGACGCTGGGAATGGGAAAGAAGACTTGGTGAAGTTTTAACTTTCTTGTTCTCGTTTCCGGGCACAGCATATTAGACCCGTATTTTGCATCTTGGACTCTTCACTGTAGAGATTATTCTTGACAGCCGTGACATGAAATAGCCGCTAGTGCTCTCTATAGTCGCAAGCTGGAAACATGAAACTGGAAGAAATTCTAGCATATGTGCATCCTAACCTCAGATCCTGACAGCCACAGATGCATTAAGTGTTGGTTTTTCTAGTGAAAGGGTCAGCTGTAGTTTCTTTATATGCAACTCAAAACTGGCTATTGCCTCAAAAACTACAAAGAACAGCAAAAATCATTAGAAATGAAAGCTTGGTTCAACTAGAAGAATTGGAAATGTAATGGATTTGCATTTATATAATGTTTACTCTATCAAATTTTGATGTTGGCTAACATGTATTATGTTGACTGAATTGAAGGCAGGTGAAATAATACACAGTCTTAAGGCTATAAACAATATCATTGGTCAGTTAAAAACAAATGAAAGCCCAATGCGCTAAATCGACTTTACACTTTGTGATCGATATGATCACTGATATTGTCTTTACTGAGCCGTTGTGAATCAAAATCTTGTTTGCTGTACTACTTCCTGCTCTTGGGTTATCGTAAACCAGCCTTAATTTTTGGGTGGAATGGAATACTTCCTCTACTTACTGTAGCTAAGCAGTAGAGAGTGTAAAAACCTGGTAATAAAATTGTATGTTACAGTCTGCCTCAATTTATTAAGCTTGCCTTTAATGTCTCTTGGGAAGGTCTTTATCATATTTACCTTGTGTTCCGCAGCTGCAGTGGCTTCTGACCTCATTGCCGAGCCAATAAACACTCCATGTTGCCAATTAAAGGCCTCGTACACAAGAGGAACTCCCTGTGGTCGACGTCCACCAAACAGAATTGCATCGATAGGTACTCCTTCAGGATCTTCCCATGCAGGATCAATGATAGGACACTGGGACGCAGGAGTACAGAATCTGGAAAATGAGTCAACATTCTGATGTTTCGGTGATTCTTTACATGCCTTAACAAGTTTATATAATTTAAAGGGAGAGAGACTAAATAGAGAAAATTGCCAAAATATCACATTTTGAATTTTTTGTACAGTCTTATATAAATTAAAACTTCATCTTTAATTTAATATGTTTTATTATTGTGGACACAATACTTATATTTTAAATATATGTTTTTAAATCTAGTATTGTATCTTCCATTTTTTACTGTAAATTGTGCACCATTTCACAGAAGACTTTGGAGTAGAGAGGTAAACTGTAGCCTATCTTTTAAGAGAAGTTTTTTCTCTACAAATTGGTACTACTGTTAAGTACAGCAGTTCAAGCCATATGGTTTCTTTTTTGGAAATATATCTCTATTTTTGCTTTGTAAAGCCTTTTTTTACGAATGACATTTTCTGGTATAAACGATCCGTTCTGTCAAACTATTGAAGAAAGTTAAATCAAATTTTCGTATCACAGAAACAAACTCTTAAGTGCTATTTTGGATCTACTTTGTTGTTAAAATGTTGGTTTTTTTGTAAATAATTGCTGCTAAAATTTTCAAAATGTGGTATAATTAAGGAAATAATCCTATCTTTCTTAATAAACAAACTTATTGTATAAAAGTACTTCAGTGAACCTACAAGGCATACATCTACATTGTGCAAATAATTTCAGTCTCATATGTTAAATTGTTATACTCAGGATGACAACATTCATTTCAAAAACTATTTAACATTGGCAGTATAGGGCTTTTAATCTGTCTTTAAGCAATCTGTTATTGATCACCATGTCTAGCCACATACACTGGGTACTGTAAAACAATGTGTAGAACACTGTAGAGTAGAAAGCCAAAGAAAACATTTTGAGCTTAGGAACCAGAAGCTTTTTTACTAAGCTTCATGCGTCAACTTAAATCCGTCGTGTTAAGAGACTCGTGTGAGATGCAAAGAAAACCTGTCATAAGGTATGAAGCATGTACCAGTAATCATTAATTGAGACTTGTCATGTGAGATCTTTTATTTTGATGTTTCATAAACTCGCATTTCAGTTATATTCTTGTTATTATACTGCATTTGTGACCTTAACCTCAAAATGCTTATTTTGGTACTTACTGCCTTTTCACTCTACAATTTTCTGCATATTGTTCTTCCACACCTATATATTAGAGTACTAACATAAAACTTGATTCTTCTATTTATGTTACGTTACAATATATTTCTGATTAGAAATAATCTCAAATTAAGCAATATAGACTTGTTTACATATACAATATGGAAAAGAAAACACAGCTGCTTACATATTGTAATTCAATTTTTGTTACTAATGACTCCACTTGCGAATAAATAAGAATCACGTAAGATGCACGTCACATGACAGTTCAAATCTGGTAAAGCTTAAAATATGTTGAAAACGAATAATGCTAAGAAAAAGCTATTTGACATAAATTGTATACCTCAATGAGCTCTACATTTTTCCTGTAGTAAGTTTTAGTGTTTGACAGTTATACAGAAGTCATTCCAAATGAGGACTTCAGACGCTATTTCCAGAAAATTCAAGATACACACTTTGTCATGTAAATATTTGAAACACACAGTGCTATAGTCAAATGTGTTGGAGTTATTTTTGAGAAAATAAAAAATAATAAAGAAATATTCCTATATAATGGTAGTTGTGAGCATTTTTGTCATGTGAAGCATAGATTGAGGTGCAAGGGTTTTCTTGTAAATATTTGTATCGCATCTTTATACATGCTCAACTTAAATACCAAGTTGTGTTGTAACTTACCTAGAGTTGGGATGGGCCGCAGGACCAGTTTTGTCCCATGGTTTACCATGCCAGTCTGTGATGGCGACACCTGGTGACAATTCTTTCTCCATTCCTTCCCAGAACACACCACCGTCACTTGTAGCTGCCACATTTGTAAAAACTGAATTCCGGAAAATGGTTTTCATTGCATTTGGGTTTGTTTCAGATGATGTTCCTGAAATAAAGTTCAGAAATAATGTTTAAAAAAAAATCCAATTTATAAGGTTGTGGTTGTTTTAAAAATACCAGGTGTTTTTCAAGCATAATTCTAGCCAGTGGATTGGTACTTTACCTCCCCCAAAATATGACCAAACATCCGAAGGGTAACAATACTTAAACCTTATATTTGCATGCTACATTACCATTTTCTTATTGCCGTTTAGTAGCAGCAACAACTTTAACCTTCATCCCCATATTCCTGACGAAAGCTCTCGTGTACAAGACATGTTTTTAAAGTAAGTACCAATAAAAAAAAGTACCAAAAATTAAAAAAAAAAAAAAAAAAAACTTATTTTCCAAATAGTTCATTATTATTCATTACCTTAAAACATCATTGTCGTTGAAATATTTTAAACCAAGGAATTTCTTTGCTTGGTGCCAAATCTGGACTGTTGTGAAACAAGAAGTGCAGATTTAGCTTTCAAGTGGCACCATTCTTGATGAAAGCATACAAAAACTGGTTTCCCATTATGACAAATGCCTAAATAATGGCAGTGACGACTAAGTGGAGAAGTAGTGTAAGGTAATGAATGATAAAAAAAAGTATTTGGAAAATAATGTTGTGTTATTTTTTAAAAAATTATCAGTACTTACTTTAAAAGCACACTTGGTATGTAAATGTTGTAGCTGTTGTTCAGTTTAACTACACATGCAAATAATTCTTCACGTCTTCCTCTAGAAGGCTGAACTGTTTATTGGTTTAGCCTTTCTTTAAGTACCAATCGTAGTGAAATTCTTTCATAGAGGTGGTATCCTAACCACCCTTTCATTCCACATAGATTATAAACATTGTTCATTGGATAGTCTGTATGTCCCTGTATTGTTTTTCAGGCCAGTCACATAGAGAACTGATACTAGCTGGGTGGAGTCAAAAGTTGGTTACCTGAAGGTGGTAAACTTACTCAGCAAAAAACTCTATAGTGATCTATTATGCGGTCCAAATGTCTTGACGTTTGAGGCGTGTCCAGTAGCGAGGCAGTAGTGCAGCGTTGCCTCATACAGACAGTACACCTCGCTGCTGGTAAAAATCTAACTGCAATATCATGTGCATGCATGCGTATTTCATATTTCAGAAAAGCAAAAACTAGCTAGAGTAAAAGGCGATGTTTTCCTGAACTAGCACAAAAAATAATCATATTTTTACGCCTAATGGTTCGCCATCAATTTATAGTTATCTTTCATAATGTTTAAACGCACACTTTTAGTTATAATTATGCTTGTAATAGTGTTAAATCCATTGCTGTGGTAGTTATTTTATATACTGTTATGTCATAGACGTAATTATCACTTAATAATGTGCAATTCTCCATGTCCTAAATAAATTTAAAAATAGTTGTACCACAAAGTTTTCTAATACAGCTACAACCTCATCGTGAAAATCCTTTCAAAGCCCTCTGATGCAGCTCTACAAAATCATACATGATGTTTTTAATGCTTGGTTTTGTTTCACAGAATAATACCATTGGAAAACCAATGATTAAGTGTATTTTAATGGTTCTAGAACCAATTACGTATCTGTTATATGAGAAAAGCATATTGTGCTTTTTACAACATTTAACACCTCGTTACTTGGAATACACTTCAACATATAAAGAATAAGCCAACTGAGAACTTTAAGCAAAGAATCGGCAACTGTCATCTCATTCTCGAGGAAGTATCAACAATAGAATTCATTGCACGATTGACGTGCTAGCTCAAGATTAAAACATTGTTAAAAACATTGACAAACAGAAATACTGCTGGTGTACTTTTTACACTGCGCTTGCTGGTAGGTTAAGCGACTCAGTTGTGAATTCAACTGCAGAATTCTCAGTTCTTACAGTGATAAGCTTTGTCCTAGAATTTATAAAGTTAACTCTTTCATAAAAATGTCGCTTAGTAAGCTCAGTAGCATCAGTGGATATAGCAGTACAGCTAGAGCTGTTGTCTTCAGTGTGTATAATTTCTTTAAAAAGTATGTCACGAAGAAAACCGCAAAAATCTTAACATTCCAAAATTTCAAAAACTTACGGCTGAGGCATGCTCATTAAGTACATCAACTGCTTTTGTGTGTATATGGAAGTGAAAATGGATATATTGTTATCTGTGCCACTTGAATAACAAAGAACAAATAGAAAGGTATGGTTTTTATTTCTCTATTTGTGTATTACATTTCCATTATTATGTGTCTTGTTTTCTTGTAGTTTTTAAGTGAACATTGCAATGGCATAACAAACGCGTAATGTTCTGACGAAGCGAAGCTAAGTGAGTTTGGCAACTGCATGATCACTCTGTATGGTTGTGTCATGAAACATCAAGAGATTTGGACCACACATTAGGGGAATGGGCCACCTTTTATCCACGACAGTGTACCACAATAAATGCATATTAAAGCAAGAACACCAATGCGTAGGCTATACACACATTTCTAGTCCATATTTTATGCTTCATAACAACAATCGTAAACAAAAACTGTCACAAAAAAGGCAAACTTATACGACGTGCAATAAAAAAAATACAGGGAATTTTTTAATTTTGCGAGCTTTATACAGCCGATGTTCAAAACTTTTGTTTTATCTTGTTGGTACGCATATTCCTGATGTATTTTTGCATATTCAACTGTTTTCAATATTTAGTTTATTGTTGACAGTCAAAAAAGTTATCGTGTTTTTGAGTGATCGGCAAATTTTTACTTTCGAAAAAGATGGATCAAAGAATTTGCATTAAATTTTGCTTGAAAAACAGAATAAAGTGCAGCACCCCATTTGAAATGTTGACTGTGATTTTTGACGAATATGCTATGAGTAACACAAGTGTTTGAGTGATATAAACGTTTCAAAGAGGGCCGAGAAGATGTTGAAGACGACGACCGACCTAGCACATCAATTACTGATGACAATGTGGAAGAAGTAAAGAAAATGGTTCTGGAAAATCGCCAAATCACCATCAAAAAGGTTGCTGATGATGTCGGCATATCCTTTGGCTTGTGCCAAGCAATTGTTTTGGCTGTTTTGGGCATGAAACATGCAGTAGCAAAGTTTGCTCCAAAATTGTTGAATTTCGACCAAAAATGACATCGAGTAGACATCGCTCAGCAATTGCTGAATGAAATCAAAAAAAGATCCCAAACTTCTAGATACTGCATCAGGAACTCCTGCCTTATGGTCGTACGGTCAATAAGGAATACTATCTGGAAGTTATGTGCCGTTTATGTGAAACAATCCAAAGAAAACCAGAAATGTGGCAAAACCACTTGTGGAAATTGCATCACCATAATGCATCTGCTCACACCTCAATGTATGTTCGTGACTTTTTGGCAAAAAAAAAAAAAAAAAATTATGCTGCCTCAGCCACTGTATTCACCGAACATGGCCTCCTGCGACTTCTTTTTATTCCTGAGGCTGAAGAGAACCATGAAAGGTCAACATTTTGCCACCATTGATGAGACATAAACAGTATCGCTGAAGGAGCTGAACACCATAACAAAAAGTGAGTTCCAGAAGTGCTTCTAAGATTGTAAAAAGTGCTGGCACAAGTGTATTATATCTGAGGGGGATTACTTTGAAGGGGACAAAGTTGATGTTGATGATTAAATAAAAATTCTTTAAGAAAAACATGAATTCCGGTTATTTTTTGATCACACCTCCTATTCCCCAGTGATAAGATGAGAATAAGATAAAACATTTTACATGACAGAGCTTTCTTTACAGTTCACATCATCCATTACTGAATATTTGTACCATTATAACGATTATTCACATTTCAAACCTAATACAAGGAAGTAAAATATAACTTCCTTACCTGGTGCAACACCAAAGAATCCATTCTCGGGATTGATAGCTCTGAGTTGCCCTGTGCTGTCAAATTTCATCCATGCAATGTCGTCTCCGACACACTCAACTTTGTAACCTGGGAGAGTCGGGCACATCATAGCAAGGTTTGTTTTCCCACAGGCGCTGGGGAAGGCTGCAGCAATGTAACGTTTCCTGCCAGCAGGATTTGTAATTCCCAAAATCTGCAACATGTGTGACGAAAATGTAAATGTAAATCCTTTGTGCTGTAAATCATTAATTGCTTGAATCTGTTTAATTTATTATAGATTGCCAATTTTCATTTTCTATCCAAAACATTGATGGCATTGTTCGAAAAAGGTCTGTGAAGAGCATAACTCAAAAATGAAAAGTCAGATAAATACCAAACTTGGTATTTAAATTCAGTAACTTTGAAAGATGCAGCATGAAGATTTCCAAGAAAATCTCTCCACCAGAAACTGCCCTTTACATCAAACATTTTTTGAATTTTTTTATTTTCTAAAAAATGACCAATTTTAATTATAATACCACACATTAAAGATATTTACATGAAAAATCAAATGTATAAATTGAATTTTCTAGAAATAGCCTGTTAGGTGGAAGGAACTTTGTAGAATCTTGTATAATTGGTAAATGCTAAATGATAGACAAAAATGTATTCACAAAAAAAGGTAGATCTCTTTAAAACACACAATTTATTTCAAATAACTTTTTTGTGGCATCAGTCATCTCCAAGATATCCATTATTAATGGTTCAATTTGTTTCACGTGATTGTATGGAAACAGTATGTAATTTTAAGGCCAGCATATAGCGTCCAGTTGTTAAACATTTGACTATCACTGTTACCTTTGTATCTATAACGAAATGTGTAATGTAGCTGTTTCTGCAAAGGTTTATCTCGATTAAAATGAAGTAGATAGAAAAAAAAGCTTTCATAAGAATAATTTGTATACGCACTTATAAACGATAGAAGGTAGAGAAAATCATGTGAATGTAACACATCAGATTTTTTAGAATTGGAACATCAAAACTGTTACTCAAATATAACCACAATTCCCACCTGTAGTCTTAGATGCACTTAAAAGTGTGGAAGAAACATGAGTACAGAAAAGTGATGTACAACTTACCAACATGTGTTCCGCCAGCCATCCTTCACGTTTAGCAATTGTAGATCCTATCCTCAGAGCAAAGCATTTCTTGCCTAGCAGCGAGTTGCCCCCGTAGCCACTTCCATACGAGACAATCTCGTTGTTAGCAGGTCTGAAAACATACACAGACAATACAATTCAAGCTTATCTGTCCCAGCAGTGTTATGATATGAGGTTATTTCTTTCTCTACCACTTATCTTGTACAGAGACAGCCAAAAAACTACGAACTGGCTGCGCAGTGTTTTTCCTGTCCACGTCCTTGGCACTCATTACCGTCTGCCGCTATCATAAAAAGCCACAGAACGAACTATACATTTTTAAAACTACTTTTAAAGGCTTTACTTACCAACTTTATGAAAGGAGATGCTGAAACTGGCCACCATCGTTGTCCATACATTTTTGGCACCAATTTTTTTCAAGTCAATAGTTGAAGCCCATGCATGATTGAATACAAATTTTGCCCCCTGTTTTTAGAGAATTAACGGACAGGGAGTGTGACTTCGCCTTTTTTCAACAAGACTCTGCAACAGTTTATATGGCCAATATTTCGATGAGAACAATTGAAAGTGCATTTGAAGACAAAATAATTATTAGAGATTTGTTGCTCCTTTGGTCCCGCAACCTAACCCCCTGTGATTTCTATCTCTGGGGTAACTTGAAACATAAAGTGTACAGACAAACCCATACACCCTGAAAGAATTAAAACAAAATATCCGCCAGGAAATTGCCAGCATTTTTCAAAACGTGAACTACGGCGAGTGATGGATAGTTTCCTAAAGAGGTGCCAAAAATGTATGGACGACGGTGGCCAGTTTCAGCATCTCCTTCCATAAAGTTGGTAAGTAAAGCCTTTAAAAGTAGTTCTAAAAATGTATAGTTCGTTCTGCGGCTTTTTATGATAGCGGCAGACGGCAACGAGCGCTGAGGATGCGGACAGCAAAAACACCGCACAGCCGGTGCATAGTTTTTTGGCTCTCCGTGTAGAAAGTAGAAGTAGTATTGTATTCCATCCAAAAATTTGATGTTGATATTTCATCCTGAACCCAAAATAGGAGCATTTTAGGTTTTTGTAAAGTGATGCTTCATGAAATTAAAGGAACGGAAGCATTCCAGGCCCTGGCATTTGCTGATTATGAGGAGTGAGGAAAAGCTGGGAAAAATTGTCAGGGAGAATGATGCTCCTGGTAGGATTTGAAGCACAGACCTCCCATTCATGAGTCCATGCCTTGACACTTTGACTACCTGTATAGGTATGTATGTGAGAGAGAGATATTGCAAAATTCAATCCAGCTTAAGTCACAGCCATGGCATTGAATTTTTCAAATTTGATTCAACTTTCCATGGAATATATTAATGAAAAACATTAGAGCTGTTTTGGATAAAATAAAATGAAAATTTTTCCACAAAGGATAGTCTGGAGTACGGAAACTCTATAAATCTCTGTGTTGCCTCTCTGAATCATATTTGGCATAAATACCATCTTTGGTATTTGTAGAACATTTTGTTTTATGCTGTTTACATACAAACACACATTTATTTTACTTTTTTTTGGGTGGGTCACATGTATTTCCAGCAAAATCTCGATATTGAAGGGCGTATATATTGTGGTTATAAAACACCTCATCCAGCTATCGTAGATAAGTGGTTAACTATGTATCAAACAAGAGATGTTTTTTATTTATTTATGAACGCTCTTTAGCTGTTATGGTTCTTCACGTCCCATTCTATATTGGGTGTGAAAGACTGGAAATTTTACTCAGAGGCCTCTTTATCAGACTTGAGATTCTTTAAATGTGCCGTAAATACATGACACGGGACCACAGCTTTACTTCCCTTCCGAAGGAAGCCATACTAAGGATTTATACGCCTGAGAAAATCCATCGCCCTCCACCAGGGAGAGATTTGTGATGGAATGTGCACAAATAAATACAATTCTCACTGTCACGAAATGTTCAATTGATCTCAAAACATGTATTTCTGGTGAATACCCAATATCAATTTTTGTGTAGAATACAATACTTTCTCTACCTAACATACACAGTGCTTTTTATTCACATTGTGGTCACTTCACAGCGGCCACTACAGCTTGGACTTTCACCAAAACAGTTATAATATTCCTGCAACCGCCTCACGTTCTCATGGTCAAACTACAATGATAATACTCACATACCTTATCATAAGATATGTTGGAAATGTTGTCCTTCTCTGTCCACACATTTCTGGCTTCTCAGAAAATATTAATTTTACACTTGAGAGTTCAGTATCCAAGATTTAAGTGAATACCTCACCTTATGTTTTCTTTTAGTTCTTAGAATGTATGGGGTTTGTTGCACACACCTTATTTTTCAGTTTCATATACAGTTAAATCAGGATGAGGTCCATAATTCTTTACTAATTACCCTATCTTCAAAACTTTCCTCAATTAAATTTAATGACCAATCAGCCGTATGTGCATTGGAAAAATACAGACTGACATTGTACTTTGGTCAAGTGTTCAAAAAATGATGTAGTCATTCCTGTATCTGCATTTATTGTTATTATTCTGTATGCATTTACTGCACATGAATTTTTGCATCATGCAATGGAATCTGTTATTGTAAAATCAGGTTTCTCTCTACTCCAATATCTGTTACTTTGCATTGAAACATACCCATATAAACAGAACCAAGTTTTGTCAGAAAAATATAAGCACGTGTCAATTACTCTTTAACGTTTCGCAAAATTAAATTATAGAAATTTAACCAAATCTGATGATCACAGGAAAAGTAAGGTGTATGCAATAAACCCCATGCACTGCAAGAACTAAAAGAAAACATCAGGCAAGAAATTCTCTCAATTCCACATACTGACCTCTCGGATGTGAATGAAAATTTGCTGAGAAGATGCCAGACATGTTTAGATAGAGGACAGCATTTCTCTTTATTTGCTTATTATCATTGTAATTGTAACTATGAGAACGTGAGGTGGTTGCGGAGATATTAAGTGTTTCAACGGGAGTCCGAGCTGCGGAGGCTGGTGCATGAGAAGCCATGCGAGGCCACAGTGTGAAGGAAAAGCACTGTATACTGTATTTATTGTCACAGTGCTAAGAAATTTACAATTAGATTGTCTACTTGGCCCTGGCCACTCATTCAGTAGACCAGTTTATCTACATTTTACAATTACCCATCAATAAGTTATCTTGCTCTTGATTTTCATGTCCCATTTCCACTTGCTTTTCACTTGTCACTTTTTAATTACTTTACCAACAGACCACAATTTTCCAATCAAAAATTTCAACACTTTATTTCATTGAATTTATGATTTCTCACTACCTCTTTCCATCGTTTTATTGGTAAGCTACACTACCTCTTACTTTGCTCTATCCATTGTCCAAAGCCATTTATTTTTGACTTTACACAAAAACTATCCAATGCTCCTACCATCTTTACATACCATTTCAATTGTAGCTATATTTCTATCCCCCTTCAACCACTTCTTTTTAATAAATTCTCTTCTCCAATGTTCTGTTCCCTGGCACATAAATATTATGTGTTCAATGTCTTCATTACCACCACATATCGGACATTGGTTTTGAGGAATACCCTGTCTTAACCCTCTTAGCCTCCATGCTCCAGTTCTTACCCATGCAATAGATTCTCTCTCTTTTTTATTTACTGTATCTGTATATTTTTCCCTACCCCATGTATTTTTCATTGGCATATAACAAACCAATGAAGTCTTTTCGGCAATCTCACTGACATGTTTTGTATTTCTATATCCTGCAGTCTTTTCCTTGCCTTTTTTGAAAAGTTATTCACATTATTCTCTCTCCTTCTCTACATGTCTCCTAACCCATTTTTCTCCAAGATGTTCCGTAAATTACTTACTCATCCAGTAAGGATGTGCAAATACAAATTAGAAATGCCAACTAAATGGATAGAAAGAATGTATCAAGCATTGGTAGAAGCAAGAATGCTATATGCAGTAGAAATTTGGGGGGGGGGATCTGAATTAAGCAGAAAAATAGACCAGAGCTATAGAATGTTCTGTAAAGAGCTATTGGGGTTACCAAGATCAGCACCAGGGGAAGTAGCGTTAGTGGAATTAGGAAGAACAAGAAGAAAGGGAGTGATACTGGAAAGGATATTAAAATTCTGGTTAGATGCCTGAAAAAAGATGAGGAAATTTTAAAGATATGCATGGAACAACAAAAGAGTATGAAAAATAAAAATAGCTGGTGAACAGGGGTAGAAAAACTTATGGAGAAGCTAGGAATGGGAGATATTTGGAGAACAGGAGAAAGAAATAGCAATGGCTTCTGGATAACAGTAAGAAACAGAGTGGAGGACATAGAAAGACAAGAGATTTGGGGAAGCTTAGAGAATAAAAAATCACTAGGGTTCTACAGATTAGTAAAAAGGAAATGGGAAGGAGAAGGGTATGTGGATTATTGTAATAGAGCAGAAAAAGAAGCGTTTGCATGGATGAGAACAGGATCAATGTATCTGAGAGGGCTAAGAGTCGGAAAAAACGGAATTTGTGAATTATGCATAGGTAGTGAAAGCACAGAGCATTATATGACAGAATGCAAAGAATTAGCAGAATGGAGACAAGAAGTATGGGAGGAAAAATGGATGGAAAAATAGTAGCAATTAAAATGTTAACAAGAAAAGAAGAACAGCAAAATAAGAATATGGGGGAGTTCTTAAAGAAAGTAAAAGAGAAATGGATTAGAAAAGTAAGAGAGATAAGAAAGGTAGAAAGGCAAACGGAGGAAGGAAAGGATGGGCAATAGGGATTAAGCGTAGCAAGGGATGCTCAGATGAGCCAGAAGGCCAGGGTGCCAGACAAAATGAGCAGTATAGCTGGCAAGGAAATTTGTACTTATGTTAAGTTAGTTTATAAGTGGAATATTGTAAAAAGAATTGTGTATAAAAATGTACAAATAATGTTATCTATCTATCTACTTACCCATCCACCATTCTTTAAACTATTCTCTTGGTATTCTATACATTGAAGCAGTAGAGAAAGACAAAAGACTTGCGAGGGAATGCACACAAGGAAATACATTACCTTTGCAGGATGATGGTTCTCTCAGGATCACAAGGCCAGCTCTTATAAGACAGGTCCTTAGGAATGCCAACAGAATGCAAACATTTCACAAAATCTGATCCTTGCGACAGAGCTTCTAGGACAGGCACCCCCATGCGAGTCATTATCCTCATCGAGCTCACTACGTATGGCGAGTCTGTGATCTCAACACCAATCTTCGCAAGTGGTGATCCAACTGGACCCATACTGAATGGAATAACATACATTGTGCGACCTGCAAATCAAAAGTTCAACACCGTGATTATTCTTTTGTTCAGTGTAGCCTTTCATAGCCACTCAGTTAAGCTTTTGTGCTTATTTAGTTCTGCTCAATTCAATTCTTTTTAGTATTTGGTTTTGTCAATAGTAGGTATATATAACTCATACATTACAAGATATAGTACATGTATATACAGTGTGATCTTTTAGTCCCTCCACAGTACTGCAGATTAACAGCCTTCAGTATATTCTCAAAACAGTTGGTAGCAAGTTATTGTTGTGCCTGTGAAGGACATGGCGGTTGCATTTTGTGTCCAAAGCATGATGTCTATTGTAACAAAATGAATAACTGAATAGTGTGTGTGTTTTTGGTGGAGAATGCAAATTTACAGAGCAGTTTCCAAAGTCCATATTACCGTTTGAGATACTGTTTACAACTTAATAAATAAATTTGGTGAGACTAACTCTGTTCATGATGCTGCAAGCAATGGCAGATACCCAATTATTTCTTTTGGGGTGCTGCAAAGTAAAAAGTGTGTAAAGATAATCCAAAAACAATATATCAACTGAAATTGGCAGTAATAGTTTGAAGTTTACTGAAGCACTAAGAAATAGATATATTGTACTGCCCACTAGAGTTTGGCCCAGGCCATTTGGCAGCAATAAATTACACTAATTCAGTGATAAAAGTACTTTTAATCGAAGTGTTTAATAATAAAATTAAACTGTGGGGAGGATTTAGCTACAGTGACATCACTAATAATAGTGTTAACACTTTGAGTCGATATACAACACTTATATATACCACTTCACACTCATTCAGAACCTGATTTGAAACCATTGCTTTCATCATCAGCTGGTACTGCTTGAAGCGCACACACTTGTCTCTGGTGGTACATGAACAAATCTTCTTAAGAGGACATCACCAAGCTCCCACATGCTACTAAGGAGCTTTGTTCATACACCACCAGAGAGAAGTGCATCCACTTCCACCAATACCAGCAGTCTACAAAAAGCTGATGATGAAAGTAAGGGCTTTTGAAACATATTCTGAATAAATACATAAAGTAAGTAATGTATAGGTGTTACAAATCAACCCAAAGTGTTAACTCTACTTCTAATAAAATTAAACCTGTGTATCTGTGCCTTCAACAGAATGGGGGATATTTTCAACACTTTCTATGAATGGGTAAATTAATTTTGATTTTTATTTGTTTTTTTCTTTCTACTGCTTTCTCCAATATCATTCCAATCAGTCCACCAGTAGCATCACAAATGCATGGAGTCAGGGTTATCACCACATTCCCATATCTTGTTTATTACAACACTGTGGAGGGACTTAAAGAACACATTGTATAAACACAATACAATATTGTGTTCACATTTACACAGGTGTTTAAAAAGTGGTGCTCCAAAATGTAGGAATGAGAAGTGAAAACATACAAGTAAAGAAGTGCTAGTCAGCCTGTGCATTTGGAGGAGAGCACCACTGGATTTGCTGACATGACTAACTTCACCAAGGTCTAGGGATTTGAGGGGAGTGAGGGGAGCAAGGCAATAGGAGAATTCACAGTTGCATAATGAAAACAGTACTGCATTTGCAAGCCTCAGCCTTGCTAGTAAATTTAACTTGGGATTATGGATGTTTTGTTTGCCTGACTGTCCTTCCGATGCCCTGCCCACTTGTTCTGTAATGTCATTCTGTTGCTGGCTGGGGCTCATTGAATACTAATTCCAACAAAAGAAGTGATAGTTGTATTTAAGTAATCAAACATGAGGCACTAACAGCAAACAGAAACAACCTACAAGCTGCAATAAACTATTTATGGGTATTCTCTATGGTATTGAATTGAGAGTTATTTGTGGAGCTCTTTAACTGCTATGGTTCTTAGCTTCCCATTCTATATTGAGTGTGAAAGACTAGAACTTCTACTCAGAGGCCTCTTTAGTAGGCTTGAAGTTCCTTTATGTGGCATAAATCTATGACATGGGACCACTGGCTTTACTTCCCTTCCAAAGGAGGCCATGAACCCCCCCCCCAAAAAAAAATCCATTGCTCTCCACCAGGTTTGAACCCACAACCTCAGGAACTATGTACCCCTAGACCACAAAGTACAACGTATTCTCAATGGGATCCACCACTTTATAAGGCTGGTATCTCAACTACAGGGTGATTTATGTAGAACTGACACATTTCTTTCTTTAATTATTCTGTTCGAAGTTCACCTAATGCTCCAATTTTAGCACCAAATTAAGCAGAATGTTCTGGAGTTTCAATCGCCTGTCACTAGATGCACAAATGTTCATGTTTTATTCGTAATTGTTTTATTGTCGGCAACTATTTTTGGGATTTTGTTCTAGTCAACGGGGAAAATGGAGTACACATTAATGAATGACTCTTCCTTGTAAAGCAATACTGGATTACGAATTCAATTACAGCTACTCAAAGGACATACCAGAGAGAATTTGGTGTTCAGAATCCTCCCCAAAGAAACATAATACTGGGACTGGTAAACAAATTGGAAACAACTGGATCTCTGGTGAGTAAAAAAGGCAAAACTCGTTCATCTAGGCTTCCCACGGTAGTTGTTGTTGACATAAGAGCACGGCTGGATCAGTCGCCCAAAAAATCATTAAGATGATTGTTGCAGGAGACAGGGTACAGCTACTCAATGTGTCAGAGAGCTGTGAAAAGTGCAGGCCTAAAGCTGTATAGGATTACGGTTGTCTATCAGTTACAGGAAACAGATAAGGATGGACGACTGAATTATTGTTGTTGGTTTCAGGCGTTCATTGTGCAAAATCCTGCCATATTGTCCATCACATGGTTCACAGATGAGGCATGGTTCCGTTTATCCACCTATGTGAACTTAAATAACTCACGCTATTGGGCCAGCGAAAATCCACATGTTATTCATGAAGCATCTATGCACCCGGTTAAAATCGAGTTTGGTGCGCAATATTCGCACAGGGAATAGTGGGACCAATTTTTATTTTAAATAATGTGAACACTGCAGAGTACTGACGGATTTTCATGGAGTTTGCTGAGCAACTAGACGATGTAGAGCCGAGTCAAGGATATTTTCAGCAGGACGGCACTACATGCCATACATCAAATGAATGCATGGCACTAATTGCAAGTTTCTTTGAGGAGCGGATAATTTCCAAGAACCTGTGGCCACCAAGATCTCCGGATTTGATATCGCCGGACTTCTTTCTATGGGGTTACTTTAAAGACGGGGTTTATGTCACACATCTCCAGACATTGGACGATCTGAAGCACAACATTACACAGGAGATTCAAGCTATTGACAACCGAGTCCTCCAATGAGTGGCCAGCAACATGGAACGACGTCTTGAGTTGTGCCTTACGCAGGATGGAGGACATTTTCAACATTTGCTATAGAGGTAAATAATCTCCCAAAATTCCTCTGCATTTCAAGTATAATAAGTTGTCGCTAGCATAACTCGTTTTGAGACAATTAAAGAAATAAATGTGTCAGTTTTTCATAAATGAGCCTGTATAAAGGTTTGGGATCGATGCATGGACACCATTTTGAACACCTCTACAGTTATGGTAGATACGTCCACTTATAGAGAACATGCATTATTTTAACGTTAATTTAGCAAGAATTCTTTATCCAAAATGCAACTTTACCTCTCATGCATCCGGGAAAGCGTTGTTTGATAGCTGCATCCATGTCTGCAGGAGACATCCAGTTTCCAAGAGTCCCTTTCACTCCCGGTTTAGGAATAGGGATGGTTTCCCTTTTGTCATCCGTACAGATGAAAGTTCGACTCTCAACTCGTGCTACATCACTAGGATTGGTTCGAGCCAACCAGCTGATTCAAAACAAACAAATAATCTCAGTTTTAGTAAAACTGTGCTTATTTTCATTTTACAATTGCTGGTCTAAAGAAGAAGGCTTTATACTGAAAATATAGTTTTGATAAAAACTGACTTTGAAGATTTTAATTTGTGATTTTAAAGCATTTACTGACACCAAGTCACAGAAATATCTGTGGGGTTATAATGGAATAATATAATATTAAATTTGCACAATTTTCTCTACTCACTATCGTTCATTTTTGTGTGTTCCACAAACTATTCTTACAAAAGTTTATTTTACTATCTACTTCGTTTTCAGCTCCAAATGGGGTTGCCCTAGTTGAATTAGGAAGAGTTGGAAGGAAAGGAACAGTGTTAAAACGCATTATGAAATATTGGAGTAGGATCCAAGCATTGAAGGAAGGAAATATTCTTAAAAACTGTTTAAGGATACAAGAAAAAATAAGATGGCAAAGAAGTTGGTTATCCTAATTAAAGGAAACTGTGAGGGAAGTAGGATTGGACGAGCCAGTCAATATTCAGATGAGGGGACAAAATGTATCGAATAAAGTGAAATTCAGGGTTGACGATATTGAGAAACAGGAAATACATGATAGTTTAAGGGATAAGAGAACTCTGATATATTATCTGAACTTGAAAAAAGATTGGGGAAGAGAAAAATATATTGATGTTTGTGATAAAATGGAAAGGGAGGGCCTGGCGTGGACAAGAACAGGAACCATGTTGTTAAGGGGTTTAAAACTTGACAAAGAACTGTGCCCACTATGTGGAAGGGTAGATAAAAATTTACACTGTATAACAGAATGTGCAAAACCAAAGTTTGGAGAGAGGAAATATGGAACAGGAAGTGGGATAAATTACAGATAGAGATATTATTTTTAAAACTCTTTGGAAACAATAAGAAAGAATTTTTGAAACAATTAGGTAAATATACAGGGAAGGTAAGAGAGAAATGGTGGAGGAAAATTATTAAAGAAAAAGAGGAATATAATAACAGAAGTGATGATATAGGTAGGTAAATTATAGATGAGGAGAGAAATTTAAATAGCTGGTTTTGGAAAATGTACATAGTATAATGAAGGGCACATATACAAAAACAACCAGGGTGTTAAGTGTATATGATCCTATCTCAAGCAACTCCTAGAATAGCATAATTAATGTATTAGTATCCAGATAGTAGATAAGGAAAATTAAACTATAAAATAAATGTGTTATGAAATAATTATATATATGAATTTAAAAAGGTGGATGAGTTTAATAAATAAAAATCTGATGTGTTACACTCACATGACTTTCTCTACTCTTGTACAAACTATTTTTACAAACGCTTATTCTCCATATGCTTCATGTTAATCGAGATATCGAGATGTTCATCTTATTGCTAATTTTCTTGTAGATGCAAGGGGAATTGCTAGGCTTTAAGCGATAGTCAAATGTTTTAAGAGCTGGTTGCTATGTGGAGTATTCCATTCTCTTTGCATTACCAGGACAAAAGAAAATGAATAATGAATTTGAGAAAAAGTATAACTTTTGGAAAATTTAACGGAATAACAAGCAATATCTCGAAAATGGTTCACCCCCCCAAAAAAATGTATATGACAAAAATTGTGTATTTTAACGCGATCAACATTTTTGTATAGTAAAATTTTGTCTCTCTCTTATGGTTTACCAGTTATGTAAAAGTCGTTCAGAATGAAAATACTTTTCGAGACATTTCCAGAAAATTTGAGATATACATTTCATTTGTCATGAAAATATCTTAAACATATGATATTTTAATCAAAATCGTTAGAGCTATTTTTGAGAAAATTAAAGTTTTGGAAAAATGTTCCATGTAAAGTATAATCTGGGGTGGGGGAATTTTCTTGAAAACCTTAATGTCGCATCTCTGGAAGATACTGAACCTAAATACCAAGTTTGGTGTTTATCCAACTGTTCGTTTCCGAGTTATGCTGTTCATAGACACACACACACACACGGACATGTTTTCAAAAATGCTTTTTTTGGATTCAGGGGGTCTCAAAACATGTATTTCCGGTGAAATCTCGTTATCGAATTTTTGGGTGGAATGCAATACTTCCCCTACTTACTATACGTAGTAGACAAAGTAAAAATGAATAACAAATTCCCATTTGGGAAAATGATATAACTATTGGAAAATTTAAGGGAATAACAAGCAATGTCTCGAAAATGGTTCACTCAATAAAAAACATGTATATGACATAAATTGTGTATTTTTGTGCGATCTACATTTTTTGTGTAGTAAATTTTGTTCTATCTCTTATGGTTTACCAGTTATGCAAAAGTCGTTCACAATGAAGAACACTTTTGGAGACATTCCCAGAAAATTCAAGATATACGTTTTATTAGTCATGAAAGTCTCTTAAATATATGATATTTTAATCAAAATCGTTAGAGCCATTTTGAAAAAAATAATAATTTTCGAAAAATGTTTCATGTAAAGGGTAATCTGGGGTGGGGGATTTTCTTGAAAACCTTCGTGTCGCATCTCTGGAAGATACTGAACCTAAATACCAAGTTTGGTGTTTATCCGACTGTTCGTTTCTGAGTTATGCTGTTCACAGACACACACACAGACATGTTTCCAAAAATGCTTATTTTGTATTCAGGGCATTTGTAAAAATAGTTTGTACAAGAGTAGAGAAAGTCATGTGAGTGTAACACATCAGATTTTTTTGGCTTCAGGGGGTCTCAAAACATGTATTTCCAGTGAAATCTCGGTATCGAATTTTTGGGTGGAATACAATACTTCCGCTACTTGCTATACGTAGTAGACAAAGTGAAAAGGTAAATGAAGGAAATACAATATTGGAGTTTAGTAAGTAACTGCTGGATACCAGTGGAATAGGTTTTAGTTTAGTAGTTAAGTTTTGCTAGTTAAACAGTTGGATACCAGTTGCTTTTATGATGGTTATTAGTAATAGCAAGTAAAATTTGAATGAATTATTGTGTATCTAAATATACGGAGAAATCTACTTCGTTTTAATTGAGATAAACATTTGCAGAAATACTTTCATTATACATTCCATTGTAGGTATTTTCAATCTGAAAATTCTATGTGTGCAATCGAACCACATTTATTACAAACATGGAAATTCATGAGATAAACACTAGACAAAAGGGTAACATCCATCATCCCAGTGGCAAGCTTTCTTGCTTCCAGAAAGGTGTATATTATGAGACCATTAAAATATTTAATACTCTGCCTAATGATCTTAAGAGAAAAGTTGACAATTTCAATGTCTTTAAAACTGCTGTTAAAGAGTATCTATGCTCAAAAGCATATTATTCTGTACAAGATTATCTGAATGACAAATTATCCTGATGATAATACATATATAGCCCTCTAAGTAATATTAGTAAACATTAATGACAATTGCCAGTTATATTTGATGCCTGCTCTAGAATTAATGAAGCTATTTAAATGTATATTAAGAACTGACAGTAAATGCTATGCATTACAAATAAAATAGAACAAAATGATGAGACGAACAAAGGTACAAGGCTAGTGAAAGTTAAAATAACTGTTTTTGTCTATAAATATAATGTTAATCTTATAATGGTAGGGAGGTATTAGATTTTGTACAAAATTACACCCGATTTGTTTCATTTTGTATATAATATATCTTTATTTTATTTTAAATGTTCTATATTCTGTGTAATATTTATGTTTATATGTAATTTTTGTACATTTCCTTGACATGTTCTATGTTCACAAGCCTTTATGGCTGCTAGTGAACTCACAGAATGCAATCTAATCTAATCTAATCTACAAGAGCGGGGTGAGGCTTTAGGCCCACAACTGCTGAGGTCATTAGCGTGGTAAAAGAGGGATACAGGAGACTGAAGCTATAGTCAAATGTTTAAAAAATGGGGTGCTGTATGCTACCTTTTAAGTTCCAAACTGTTTGCATGAAAGTAGGAAAATAAAAATATACAACAATAATGAATATCTCGGAAATATTTAACATCACAGATGGTTAACGACACGAATGCATATACTTCTCGCAAAATTTAGAAAAGGTAAGAACAGTATGCCACTTCTTTGTAAGAAACATAAGTGCAGATATGTGCTTGTGGCATGTGATAGCATCATAACAGAATAGATCACTTCTTTGAAATGGCATATCATTTGCATCCTTTCTAAATTTAGCAGCAATTTTATCTTGGATTCTTTGGAAACAGCCTGTAAAGCCCTGTTTATTCTGAATGAATTGTGTGTAATTTTGTATAACTGGTAAACCATAACAGATACACACAAAGACTTTCTACGCAAAAAATATAGATCTCTTTAAAAGACACAATTCATAATGAAATAAACCTTTTTTGTGGCATTAACCATTTCCGAAATATTCATTGGTTTCAATTTTGTAATGCTTAATGTTTTCGAATTGCTTGGTCACTATTTGTTTGTTTCCCATGATGTCGTGCAAAGAGTAAGGAATTTCAAAGCCAGTCGTTAGCAATCCCTTTTGATTATCACTTCAGTATATATATTCCTCTTGAATCTACAACAAAATGTGTAATGTAACTATTTCTGCAAATGTTTATCTCAATGGAAATAAAATTAAATGATAGTGGGTCATTTTTGACACAGTTTATCACCTACTTGTCCCTCCCTGAATTCACAGAAGGTCAATAGAAGCTCATGACAACATTCAATATCACCAATAAAACAAGCAATGCCCAGATACTCACCAGTTCTCATATTTAGGCAGAGGCTCAATCGTTCCTTGCTCCTGCATCAGCCTGAGTAGAAAGGCATTCTCAGCCTCAGATCCATCACATATGTGTATAGCTTCTGGCTGACACAGGGATACACTCTCCTCAATGAATGAGCGAACCTGTCAACAAGTTTTGTCAGGTATACATTAAGGTTTACAAGACATTTACAATGTGATCTTTTAGTCTCTCCACAGTACCAAAGTCAATAGCCTTCAGTACTCTCCCAAAAATGGTTGGTAGGAAACTATTGCTTAGTGCTTGTGAAGAAAATTCCATATCCAAAGCACCATCCCTGCTGTAACAAGGCTTGTGAATGATTGAACGGTGTATGTTTTTAGTGAGGAATGTTTTAAGAGGGAGTGGTAAATACATACAAAATGTGAAATAAAAATTACTTGGCAGTTTCCAAATTCCAGATTACTGTTTCAAATTTAACACTTTTCTAAGACTGGCTCTGTTCATGATGCTACAAGAAGTGGTAAACTCCAATTTTTTTCTATAAAGTCAATAGTAGATGAACTGAAATTGGCAATAATAAATAACACTAATTTGCAGTGACAAAAGAAAATTTAATCAGCGTTTAACAATAAAATTAAATATTGAAATCTGTACCTTCAACAGAATGGGGGAGATTTTCAACATCTTTTATAAATGGGTATGTTAATTATGATTTTTATTTATTTGTTTTCCCCAAATTCACTCCAACCGTCTACCACTGTAGGTTTACAAATGCGTGGAGTCAGGGTTACCATCACATTCCTATATCTCACTTATTCCACCACTGTGGAGGGACTTAAATAGCACACTGTAGACTCCCTATGCAGTAGTTTGTTCCGCCTTCTCAGACCAGAAGTACCATGTTTGATTCCCAGCTGAAGCGGACGGGGGTTTCTTTAATTAGGATTTTCCCTAAACTCCCAGAGTCTAGAGAGAATGAAAATGAAATGTTTTATTTATGGACTCTACTGCTGTGGTCCATTCCATTGGGAACTGCGTCCGATTCTATATTAGGTGTGAAAGACCGGTAATTTTGCTCAGAGGTCTCTTTATCAGGCTTGAGGTTCTTTTATGTGCTGTAAATCTATGACAGGGGATGACGCTTTACTTTTATGCCCGAAAAAAATCCATCAACCTCCACTGGGTTTGAACCCATGACCTCAGAAACTAGAGGCTAACATGGTAGCCCTAGACCACGGAGAACGACAGGAGAGAATGAAAAGTATATTTCAAAGATAGAATAATGAAAACTTTCTTAACGAAGAGATTCCTAAGAACAACAAAGCTGAACATATGGTGCAGGCGTGTTTATATTTCTTTGGACATAGTCTTTAAACTGCTGCGAAAAATCAAGATATTGAAATATAATTTTAAATTATATTACAAAAACACATCCTCCCAATGGCAACCCAATGATCTCTATTTGAGAAAATGGTGTTCTTCTTTTCCAAGGACATAAGCAAACATGATGAGGTGTAAAGCTTTTCTAAGGTCATTTCTTATAAACATGTAAATGTGATTTCCATGACATGTTGCCTTAATTATTTAGTGTGAATTGATTTTAAATTATTCACATAATTTTATTCTACTTCAATAATAAGCATATTGCATGCTTGTGTGTAGGTTATTGAAACAAACAAGTGACAACAGAATAATAATGTTTATATGCAAGGCCTTCTGTATATTACAGTCATTTGTTTCCTGAGTGAAGCCCTTGTAACATAGCAATATTTCAAGTTGGCAGTGGTTTTGACTCAGTATTTCTTCTGTATGGGATAGTACAAGTTTCATTTTTCTGATGACTTTCTCTACCAATGACAAATTATGTATTTATAGTGTTCATATAAAGGTGATTCTTCTAGCCATATTATGATAATCACACAATATATTTTTACATAGGAATGATTTCAAATTAAGCAAGACCCGCTTAGTTATAATATAAGGAAACAGTGTTCAAATGTTTTATTCGTGCTAACAAGGTCTTGTAATGGAAAGAAATGAAAGCATACATTAGAAAATCTGATGTGTTCCATTCACATGACTTTCCCTACTCTCTTTCATTTATTTTTTGTCTACGTCATTTTAATTGAGATAAATCTTTCCGGAAACAGCTACATTATACACACTTCGTTTAGATACAAAGAGAACAGCAATAGTTAAATGTTTTAAGAACTGGACGGTATATGCTGGCCTTAAAATTCCATAATGTTTCCATGCAATCACAAGAAAGAACTGAATATCAACAGGACTGTAAAAGAATGGCAAAATATTGAACCATTTGAATGATTAATAACATATCTCAAAAATGGCTAATGGCAGAAAAAAAGTTATTTGGAATAAATTGTGTGTTTTAAAGAGATCTACATTTTTTGTGTAGTATGCTTTCATCTATTGCTTAACGTTTACCAGTTATGCAAGATTATATAAAATTCCTCCTGAATGAAGAGGAATACATGATATACATTTTATTAATCTTGTAGTAATATATTTAATATATGGTATTTTAATCAAAATCATTTAGTCATTTTTGAAAAAATAAAAATTTCGAAAAATGTTCTATGTAAATGGTAGTTTGGGGTGAGGAAATTTTCTTGAAATTTTTCATGTCACATCTTTGGAAGAAAGTGAAGCTAAATGCCAAGATTGGTATTTAACCGGGTTTTTGTTTTTGGGTTATGCTGTTTGCAAGTACACACACACAGACATTTTTTTTTAAAAATGCTTTTTTGGATTCAGTGAGTCTTAAAACTGTACTTCTGGTGGAATCTCGATATAGAATTAGAATGAAGAGGATCACAGGTACAGAAAATTGAAATATTTTATTTTAAACTTATGTTATTTTATTAAAAGTTGTCAAGGAAACAAAAAAAACAACAAAAGATGCTGTTCACAGACATATAGACCAAACTTGTCATTTATGTTCAGCATTTTTCAAGGATGCAATGCGAACATTTTCAAGAAATTCCCCACCCATCCCAAACTGTTTTTTTTTAATTTCTCAAAAATTACTTATGGCTTTTATTAAAGTTTTTATTTAAGATATTTGGTAATTAAGAAAATATATGCGTTGAATTTTCTGTAAATAACCCACAAAGTCCCCTTTGTTCTGTATATTTTTATATTACTTAGAACATAGAAACAATGTAGATCTTGGAAAGAGAGAATAAAACTATACAATTCAATGCCATAGCTGGGAATGAACCACGGATCTTCGGGTCACTGTGCTGCTGCTCTAACCAACTGAGCTGGCACGCAATATGTTGGTACAACATTAAATTCCCCAAACTAGAGATAACCTTTCTCAATGGAGATTTATAATCTATTAAGTTCCGGACCCCATAGTTAACCATCATTAGGTCAGTCAATGATTCATTCATTCATTATCTGTTTACCCTCCTCTTATGTAGGACTTACACCCCCCAGGACTTACAAGCGGATGCCTGGGGTCAGAGGCCCGTCGAGGAGCAGACACTCGTGGATCAGACAGAACATCCGGGATGGGTGATCAGCCCGATGCCTGGTATGGGATGAAGGAAGTAGATGAAACGAAATGTTGGTGAAATGGATGAAAGGAAATGTGATGATGGAGCAGTTGGTGGAATGAATGGCGGGGGAAACCGGAGAACCCGGAGAAAACCCGCCCAGACGCCGCTTCGTCCACCACAAATCCCACATGCAGGTCCCTGGGATTGAACCCGGGCCGCCTCGGTGGGAGGCGAGCGGTCTAACCACTCGGCCACGGCGCCGCCCAGTCAATGATAATTAACAATAATTATCGATGAATTTGAGAAAGCCTTGTAGTTTACCCGGAAAAATGTGTCAGTTGGGGAATTTAATGCTGTCCGACCGGTTGTCATGGTTGCTCAGTTGGTTAGAGCAGCTGCACGGAGAGCCGAAGATTCAAATCCCGACTATGACATCAAGTTTTTCGCTCTGATTTCTACCTTTCCAACTTTAGCCTTCACACGGCCTGTGTAGAGAAACAATTATTGTAGATCTCTTAAAATGCACATTTCCGAGATATTCGTTGTTGTTAATTTGAATTTTCCAATACTTTTTGAAGTGCTAGGTGACCATTCTTTTGTTCTCGCGATGTTATATGTTACAATACTTTTTGAAGTGCTACGTGACCATTCTTTTGTTTCTCGCGATGTTACACAAAGAAAGAAATTTCAAAACCGGCAAATAGAGACCTGCTTTTTAAACCTTTAATTATCGCTTCAGTGTTTTGTATCTACAATGAAATGTGTAATGCAACTATTTATGTGAACTTTTATTTCGATTAACATGAAGTAATAGAATAGTGAGTAGAGAACGTCATGTTTTATGATAAATTGGGTTACCTTTGGTGACAATGCGTGAACATTCCCGCTGGACACGTTCACACCTCGCAGATGGTTGTAAAGTCCCACATTTGGCTGGGATAATGTTTTTGCATATCTTGATACTGATGTAGCACATCTGAAACAAAAAGAATACCAAAGTTGCTCATTAAATGTGAATAGGTCCAGAACACCGGCAAAGTCAAGCAACACTTTTCCTGCTGTGGCGGCTCGTGCACATTGTAGTTCTTGGGGGACAACTTATACAAATTACATTGCATAGAATCCGCCAACATGAATTCATCACACTCCAAAAACAAAGGGGAAAATACTTTCATTTTTCTCGAAAATATAGATAAAAACAATTTTATGTACTGGTATTCAATTTTTATTTCACGTAAAATATTCACTAAAATAAATAATTCAGTTTCACTTAAGTTTTTTTAACATAGATTCTCTATGTACTCTGGTTCAAAAACTATATGCAGCAATAATTAAGGATGAAGCAGCATATTTAAACAAAATGACTGTACGCGGCGTTACTGTTTTCATGGAGTATAATTATAGAAACAACGATAAAATGTAACGTTAAAGTATGCACTATAACTTAACCTCGCTGTTTATAAACGAAGTCCATTCTGTGACCTGCTCTCACTAACCATTAAGTTTACTCTTATGATAACGCTGATTCTATTTAAAACGTAGTTATTTGACACCTTAGTTGAGTTGCCTTTATAGTCGAAGATTCTTATAGTTTAGATTCCTCATAAGCCATTACTGGCGCGAAAGAGCAAAGAACTGCTGGGAAATAATAACGTTGACTTCATGACAAATTCCTTACGAAAGCTCCTATTACTAGTGCTCCGATAGGGAGGACAGACTCGATGCGCATGTGCAAGCAAAGTCCACAGATTCTGCGTGCCCTGCCATCCCCTTCCCATTATAACTTTTAACATTGGTTAACAACCGAGAACGACAAAGCTGAAACATGTGTACTTTAACGGGAGCGTTCAGAATTAACGGAAGCCATATTAGATACTACTGTGCACATTAGACTCTTCACTGTGAGATTATTCTAGGCGGCCATGAAATGAAACAACCCCCTAATGCTCTCTGTAGTCGCTAGCTGGAAATATGAAAAACGGAAGAAATTCTAGAATATGTGCTTCCTAACCTCAAAAACAATAACAAAAACTACAAATAGCAAAAACTGGAGGAAATTAACAAATAACAATAAACGACTTTAATGTACACCATTAAATAAAGGAAAGAAAGCTTGGTACGACTAGAGGAGTCGGAAATGTAATGGATCTGCATTTCGATGTTTACTCTAACGAATTTTGATATTGGCTAACTCGCATTATGTTGGCTGAATTGGAAGCAGGTGGAAAACTATAATTGGTCAGTTAAAAACAAATGAAATCCCAATGTACAAAATCGAGGTTCCAGTCTGTGATCGATATGGTCAGTAGCATATATACGGGAGACCTGGGCCACTTTTTGCGTTGATATGGGAAAAGATAGGGAAAACGAGGGTAGATGCGGGGGTTCAAGGAGGAAAATGCGTTTATATGGGGAAGATAGGGAAAACGTGGACAGATGATAGGCTAGACAGATGCTGAAGGAGGGGGAATATGGACTTATATACAGGAGAGATACTAGAATAAACAGGACTTGAAGGGTAGAATATGGCTTTTATATGGGAGAGCTAGCAACCTGAGGAGAAGTATAAGGCTAGGAGTGTTTGAATGATAGAGTGTGCGTTTATATGCGAGAGATAGGGATTACGAGGACCGATGCTAGGCTAGAATTCTTTTTTCAAAAATGTTAGACAATGTTATGCACGGACGAACATTATTAAACTTTAATTGGTGGTGTCTTTGCGGTCTAAACCCCTTCCTCCTTTAACTCTGTCTATCTTAACATCTCTCCATGTTTCCCCTATCTCTTCCGTATAAAGCGTATCCCTCTCTCCTTCAGCATCTGTCTAGCTTAGCATCTCTCCTAGGTTTCCTAGCTCATCTGTATAAGCCTATATTCCCCTCCTTCAGCCTCTATCATACCATCGGTCCTCGTAATCCCTATCTCTCGCATATAAACGCACACTCTATCATTCAAACACTCCTAGCCTTATACTTCTCCTCAGGTTGCTAGCTCTCCCATATAAAAGCCATATTCTACCCTTCAAGTCCTGTTTATTCTAGTATCTCTCCTGTATATAAGTCCATATTCCCCCTCCTTCAGCATCTGTCTAGCCTATCATCTGTCCACGTTTTCCCTATCTTCCCCATATAAACGCATTTTCCTCCTTGAACCCCCGCATCTACCCTCGTTTTCCCTATCTTTTCCCATATAACCGCAAAAGGTGGCCCAGGTCTCCCGTATATATACTACTATGGTCCTCAATATGCATTCCCGTTCTCGTTATCCGGGCTATAGTGAACCAAAATCTTGTAATACCCACTTATTGCTCCCCGTTCTCGGACTATTGTGAATCAGCCTTAAACCATCTGCCGGACACAAGAAGAATGTGCCGTGGAATGCGGGCGCGCGCGCATGCACACACACACACACACACACACACACACACACACACAAAACTTCTCTCAGGAGCGCGCGCGCTTATCTTGTATATACGTGCTAAAACATTCAGGGTTTTCTGTAAAATTTTATGTATCCGTTTTAGTTAAAAATTTATGCAAAAATTATTGTAAGGTATTTATGGTCAAAATTAATGGGAGAACATGTACCCTTGTGCCCTTTAGCACGAGCCTTCCGTAGTTACTGTCACGCATCGCAAACGAGATGGTTACTGGCGTAGAAACGCACCGAGTTAAATAGGTGTTTTTAATGCAAGGAAATCCTGTGTAGCATTCACATGACTTTCTCTACTCTCTGCAGTTTATTAGTGGCTATAAAACTATTCTTACTCAAACTTATTTCTCTATCTAGTTCACTTTTACCCAGATAAACCTTCCTGGCAACTACATTACACATTTCATTATAGATACAAAGAGAACAGCGATAGTCAAATGTTTAACAACTGGACGCTATATGCTGGCCTTAAAATTCCATACTGTTTCCATGACATCGCGAGAAACAACGGAATGTTGATAGGACTTTAAATAATGTGTTGTAGGCAGATCTACATTTTTTGTGTAGTACATTTTGTTTTCGTCTATCGCTTAACGTTTACAGTTATACATTATATTCTTTGTTCAGAATCTTTCGAGACAGTGGATGGGGGAAGATATAAAAGTGGTCGCTCGTGCGGCTGTTTGTGATAGCTAGTATCGGCCGCTCGACGTCCTTATCTCCCCCTTCCACTGTCTCAAAACACTTAAACTCCTTCAGAATGAAGAGGATTTCACAGGCTATTCCCAGAAAATTCTAGATATACATTTAATTTATCATATAAATGTATTTAGTATGTGGCATTTTAATCAAAATCGTTTGAGCCAGTTTTATAAAATATAAAATTTAGAAAAATGTTCCATCTAAAGCGTAGTTTAAAGCGGGGGGGGGGGGTCTTGAAAATCTTCGATTCGCATCTTTGAAAGATACTGAACTTAAATAACAATTTTAATATTTTTCTTTCTGACTTATGCTGTTCACAGACACACGGAATTGAATTGAGTTTTATTTATGGACGCTTTGTAACTGCTGTGGTCCTTAGCGTCCCATTCTACAGAGAGAGCCAAAAAACTACGAACTGCCTGCGCGGTGTTTTTCCTGTTCCCGTCCCCGTTGCTCGTTGCCATATGCGGCTATTATAGAAAGGCGCGAATGAAACCATACATTTTTAAAACTACTTTTAAAGGCTTTATTTACCAACTTTATGAAAGGAGATGCTGAAACTGGCCACCGTCGTTGTCCATACATTTTTGGCACCTCTAGGAAACTATCCATCACTCGCCGTAGTTCACGTTGAGAAATGCTGGCAATTTCGTGGTGGATATTTTGTTTTAATTCTTCCAGGGGGTGTGTGGGTTTGTCTTGTACACGTTATTTTAATTTACCCCGGAGATAGAAATCTCAGGTGTGTAGGTCGGGGGACTGAGGGGGCCACAAATCTCTACTAATAATTCTGTCCTCAAACACACTTTCATAAAGTTGTTAATCAAAGCTTTTAAAAGTAGTTTTCAAAATGGTGTATGGTTTCATCCGCGCCTTTCTACGATAGCGGCAGACGGCAAAGAGCGCCGAGGGCGCGGATAGGTAAAACGCCGCGCAGTCGGTTCATAGCCTTTTGGCTCACCCTGTATATTGGGCGTGAAAGACCGTTAATTTTGCTCAGAGGCCTCTTTATCAGGCTTGAGGTTATTTTACGTGCCGTAAATCTACGACACGGGACCACCAGCTTTACTTCCCTTCGGAAGGAAGCCATGCTAAGGGTTTTTTACGCCCGAAAAAATCCATCACCCTCGCGGGTTTGAACCCGCGACCTTAGGGCAGACACACAGGACATTTTTCTAAAAATGTTTTTTTTTTCTCGATACAAGGGTGTTCAAGACATGTATTTTCGGTGAAATGTCGGTATCGAATTTTTGGGTGGAATATACCTACTACGTAGGTACGAGGTGGAGAAAATAAAAAATTAACTGCCATAGAACAAAGGTGAAAAGAAGCACTTATATTTTACCACAAACGAAGGTAAAAATCTTTATGGACGTATTGATAACACTAGTCTGCATGATATCGGATGACTGAAAACTAATAAGTGATTCGGACTCACTTTTTATGCCGATTTCAGAACTGCGTTTAGTTTTTTTCTATCACGTACAGGTTTTTCACAGTTTCACTTCAAAAGTATAGAGATACAAAGATAATTGCTTCCACCACTACACATAAAATTGTGCTTGATGAAGCAATTTGTAAGGGCTCTACCACAGGATGGACCCTGCTTCAAGTACCTTTCCAAGAAATTTCCCTTCATTACTCAAGACAAATTAAAGGCTGAAATTTTTGTTGGTCCTCAAATAAAGAAATTGACGAAGGATGAAGATTTTGAGAAGACAATGAATGAGAGAGAAATAGAAGCATGGACCGCCTTCCGATCAGTTACTGAAAACTTCTTAGGCAATAACAAAGATCCTAACTACAAGGCCATTGTCGAAACAATGTTGGAAAATTTCAAGAAGATGGGTTGTAACATGAGTGTAAAGGTGCATTTTCTGCATTCAGATGTCGACTACTTTCCAGAAAATCTGGGACATTAGAGTGAAGATAAGTGTGAACGTTTTCACCAAGATGTTAAGGAAATGCAGAGGAAGTACCAGGGGAGATGGAATGAAACTATGATGGCCGACTACTGTTGGATGTTGAGAAGGGACAGTCATCTTCAAGGATCTACAAGGAAGTCAAAGAAGAGAAAGTTTGAAAAAATCTGATGTGTTACACTCACATGACTTTCTCTACTCTTATACAAACGCTTATTCCCCATTTACTTCATGTTAATCGAGATAAACATTTTCAGAGTCTATCTTATTGCTAATTTTCTTGTAGATGTAAGGGGAATATATATTTACAAGGGCAATATACAAATACAGTAGCCTTTAAGCACATACATATCTCTTAATAGCTGGTTGCTAGGTGCAGCACCATTCCCTTTCCCACAGATTAATACTCTTTGCATATCCAAGACAAAAAAAATGAATAACGAATTCCCATTTGAGAAAATAAGTATTGAAAATTTTAAGGGAATAACAAGTAATATCTCGAAAATGGTTCATTCAACAAAAAAAATGTATATGACATAAATTGTGTATTTTAACGCGATCTACATTTTTTTGTGTAATAAAAATTTTGTCTATCTCTTATGGTTTACCAGTTATGCAAAAGTCGTTCACAATGAAGAATACTTTTGGAGACATTCCCAGGAAATTCAAGATATACATTTTATTTGTCATGAAAATATCTTAAACATATGATAGGTATTTTAATCAAAATCGTTAGAGCCATTTTTGAGAAAATTAAAATTTTCGAAAAATCTTCCATGTAAAGGGTAATCTGGGGTGGGGGGATTTTCTTGAAAACCTTCGTGTCGCATCCTTGGAAGATACTGAACCCAAATCCAAGTTTGGTGTTTATCCGACTGTTCGTTTCTGAGTTATGCTGTTCACAGACAGACACCACACAGACACACACACGGACAGACACACAGACACACACACGGACATGTTTCCAAAAATGCTTTTTTTTATTCAGGGGGTCTCAAAACATATATTTCCGGTGAAATCTCGGTATCGAATTTTTGGTTGGAATACAGTACTTCCCCTACTTAGTATACGTACTAGAGAAAGTAAAAAGTTAAATGAAACACTTTGGCTTCTTGTTACGTTAAAATGTAGTCATGAAATAAACTACGGGAGTTCTTGAGAGTATTCTTAAAATGTTTCTTGAATAAAAAACTTACATTGTGTGAAATGGTATTTGAATACTTTTCTACGCTGATTAAAATTGTGAAAACATTACTTCTTATCTTATGTAAAAACCTGACGTGATATAAAAAAACGGCAGTTGTTTCTGGAATCAGCATAAGAACTTGATTCAAGAACACCTGCTTTTAAGAAATCATCTGACAAAAAGTTTGAAAATACAGACTAGTGTTATTGTTCAACATAACCTATTTTTTAATTTATGCTAATTTGGAGCTCTGCCTTTAGGCTTGTTTCAAATTCTTACGTTCAGGAAATCACTTCACGTCAGCTTAATGGAACTAACAATTAACAATATCCTACTGTTTAGAAATGCTGTTCACCTTGGCTACGTCCATATAATTACGTAGATCTGTGTGTAGATATTCTTGGGAACGCGCCCCGGCTGCTTTAGGTAGCAATAAGGAGGATAGGCTTATGATAATACTAATGTAAAGCATATATATTGATGTCTTACATTCGCATCGGTTTCTCTAATCGCACTTTAGCTACTCTTCTTATTCTTTGTATGACAGCACGAGAAACAAAACAAATAGCTATGTAGTGCAAAGAGCATGGAATATCAAAGCCCGCATAGTAAAGCGATCTTCTTTTAAAAACATTTGACTACTGCTTCGGCCTCCTGTATCCCTCTAGTACTTGCAACGAAATTTGTAGTGAAACTATTTCTGCAAACGCTCGTCTCCAATAACTCGAAGTAAATAGAAAAATCTGATGTCTTACACTCATATACCTTTCTCTACTCTTGTACAAACTATTTTTACAAACGCTTATTCTCCATATGCTTCATGTTAATCGAGATGTTATTCTTATTGCTAATTTTCTTGTAGGTGCAAGGGGAATATGGTTGGCTTTAAGCGATAATATTTTAAGAGCTGGTTGCTATGTGGCGCATTCCATTCTCTTTGCATGTCCAGGACATAAAAAATGAATAACGAATTCCCATTGGAGAAAAAGTATAAGTATTGGAAAATTTAAGGGAATAACAAGCAATATCTCGAAAATAGTTCACTCTATAAAAAAATGTATATGACATAAATTGTGTATTTTAACGCAATCTACATTTTTTGTGTAGTAAAAGTTTGTCTATCTCTTATGGTTCACCAGTTATGCAAAAGTCGTTCACAATGAAGAATACTTTTGGAGACATTTCCAAAAAAATCAAGATATACATTTTATTTGTCATGAAAGTATCTTAAATATAACATATCTTAATCAAAATAGAGCCATTTCTGAGAAAATTAAAATTTTCGAAAAATGTTCCATGTAAAGGGTAATCTGGAGTGGGGAGATTTTCTTGAAAACTTTCGTGTCGCATCTCTGGAAGATACCGAACCTAAATACCAAGTTTGGTGTTTATCCGACTGTTCGTTTCTGAGTTATGCTGTTCACAGACACACACACGGCCATGCTTCCAAAATGCTTTTTTTGGATTCAGGGGGTCTCAAAACATATATTTCCGGTGAAATCTTGGTATTGAATTTTAGGGTGGAATACAATACTTCCCCTACTTACTATACGTAGTAGAGAAAGTAAAAATAAGCTTCTCTAAGAGTATTTGATACACAAATAAACGATAGAGGCTAGACTGCTTAATCCCAACTTCCTGCCGGCTGTGTTACATAAGCCTACCAGGGAACGTTGCAGAGCTATGCATCGCCAACTATAATCTTATCTCAAGTTCACGCCAGTGACGAAAACCAGGACACAGCTGATCGGACCGGTTTACGCGTGATATTGAACTTCGGAACGTCATCGTGTACTTGACTTGTTCTCTCTCGACATTGAAACTTGACTTCTGGCGTCACTACTTGCAGTTTGAACTGTCAGACTACCGGCAACATCAATACAGTTATTCATTCTAAAATTGTGTTGCGTCTTCAGTTTTTTTTATTATTTATTTAGAAAAGTAGTCCGACAGGGAGCCTCAATTTTCTCCAAACCTTACGTGTTACATTCACATGGCTTTCTCTACAAAACATTATTTCGAAAGCTTACTCTTCTATCTACTTCTTGTTAATCGAGATAATCGTTTACAGAAATAGTTTATTTACATATTTCGTTGTAGATACAAGAGGAATACACGAGACTGTGGCAGTTAAATGTTTAAAAACTGACTTTAAAATTCCATACACTTTGCGTGATCACGAAAAACAAACGAATGATGATTTAACATTTAAAAAAAAGTATAAAGTACGAGGGGCGTCCAATAAGTAAGTTTCCCTATTTTATCAAAAACATTACACACAATTGATCATGTTAAATTACTTTTATTTATATTGTACAATCCTTCTGTTACTTTTCTACATAGTCAACATGTTGTACCAGGTTGGGTCCTGTGCTCGCAACCAGCTGTTCACTGATCTGACTTCATCATCGGTGTTAAAAGTGCTTACCTTTGAGTCAGGGGAACATGTGAAAATCACTTGGGGCAAGCTCCGGGGAATATGGAGGATGCGAGAAAACTTCCAAGTTGAATCTTGACCCAGACGGAGCTCAGAAGATTCAACTGGGAAGTTTTCTCGCATCCTCCATATTCACCAGATCTTTTCCCAAGTGGTTTTCACGTGTTCCCCTGACTCAAAGGTAAGCACTTTTAACACCGTGACGAAGATCAATCAGAAGTGAACAGCTGGTTACGAGCACAGGACCCGACCTGGTACAACACTGACTTGGTAAAACTTGTGTCGCGTCCCCAAAAATGCTTAGAAAAAAGATATTGACTGTGTAGAAAAGTAACAGAGGGCTTGTACAATATAAGTAAAATTAATTCAACATGATCAATTGTGTGTAATGTTTTTTTTTATAAAATAGGGAAACTTACTTATTGGACGACCCTCGTATATATATGAAAGCTCAAGCCAACAACGAACATCTCCGAAATGATAATTCGAAAACAACACAAATTCTGTGTTTTAACAAGAACTATGTTTTGTTTGTTTATTAAGTTTGTATTTATCTTTTTAAGGTTTATCAGTTGTACAAAATTCATTCAGAGTGAAGAGGACTTCACAGCTATTCTCAGAAGTTTCAAGATATTATACATTTAATTTCTCACATTAATACCCATAATACTTTTATCAAAATAGTTATGAGCTATTTTTGAGAAAAATATACTCTTTCCTTGCAAAGAGTAGTTTGAGGTAGATGGAATATTCTTGAAAATTTGGTATTTATCCATTTTTCGTTTTCGACGTTTGCTGTTCACAGACAGACACGTACATACAGACGGACCTTTTCCCAAAATTGTTATTTTTTGTGTTGTGGGCTTCAAAACGAGTATTTGTGGTGTTGTCTCCGTGCACAATACTTTGTAGAGAAAGTAAAATTAAATCAGATCGATAAAGAAAAAAGCCGAAAGAAAGTGAATAGTTTGGCAACACTGCAAATCTACAGTTCTTTTCCCTCACACTGCGGCCGCCTCCGGTGGGTATATCATCCCCGCAACCGTGTCACGTTCTCATAGTTAAAGCTACAATTGATAATAAGCACATACCTTATCATAAAAGGTGTTGGAAATGTTATTCTTCTCCATCCATACATTTCTGGCATGTTCTCAAGAAATTTGCATTCACGCTCAAGAGTTCAATATTCGAAATTGAGTGAATTTCTCGCCTGATGTTTTCATTTAGTTCTTCCAGTGTATGGGGTGGTTGTTGCATACACTTAAATCAAGGAGTCGCGAGGACCCATAATCATTTACTAATCACCCTGTCTTCAAAATTTTCCTGAATTAAATTTAACGCGCGGTAGCAGAGTCTTGTTGGAAAAATAGACTGACATTCAACGTCAGTCAGCTGTTCAGAAGTGGTATAAGATATTCCTGTAACTCCCTGCACTTATTGTTAGTTCAAAAATCATATACTCTCTTATTTTGTATGCATTTACTGCACAGTAATTTTCTCGTCATGCAAGGGAATCTCGAGTGTAAAATCGGGTTTCGCTGTAATCCAATATCTGTTATTTTGCGACGAAATATAGCCATATAAATGGAACCATGCTTCGTCAGAGAAGAACATTAAATATGGGTCAATTATTCTATCATTTCGTAAAATCCAATTATAGAAATGTTTCCCGACTCTGGTGAAAAGTATATACAACAAACCACATACATTGTAACAACTAAAAGAAATCATCAGGCGAGAAATTCACTCAATTTCGGGCATTGCACTGTCGAATGTGAGTGAAAATTTCCTGAGAAGATGCCAGAAATGTGTGGATACAGGACAAAATTTCTAATGTCTCTTCCCTCTTTTAACAGCCTAATTCTATTCACTCATCAGCAGTAATGTTAACACGTAGCGTTTCATTATTCATTCATACCTACTTAGAGAATACGTTCTCCACCTACTAGGTACGTGGTAAAGAAATTAATATTAATTCTGCTTTCCATGCCTTCTGTTGGTGATAACCATTGGTCAAAAAAGGTGTGCTGGATTTAATTAACGTGTGCGAAAAAATCAAGGTGCACGAGTACCTTAAATGAAATGCTTGAAAAAAACATCACTAGTAGTACAGGGAGAGCCAAAAAACTACGAACCGCCTGCGGGGTGATTTTCCTGTCCGCGTTCTCGGCGCTCGTTGCCGTCTACCGCTATCATAGAAAGGCGCGGATGAAACCATACAACATTTTTAAAACTACTTTTAAAGGCTTTACTTACAACTTTATGAAAGGAGATGCTGAAACTGGCCACCGTCGTTGTCCATACAGTTTTAGGAAACTATCCATCACTCGCCAATTTTTTTCGAGTCAACAGTTGAAGCCCGTACATATGTGAATACAATTTTGCCCCCCCCCCTTTTAGAGAATTAGCAGACAGGGAGCTTGATTTCGTCTATTTTCAACAAGACTCTGCAACAGCTTATACAGCCAATATTTCGATGGGAAGTATTGAAAGTGTGTTTGAGGACAGAATTATTAGTAGAGATTTGTGGCCCACTCGGCCCCCCGACCTAACCCTCCGATTTCTATCTCTGGGGTAACTTAAAACATGAAGAGTACAAGACAAACCCACACACCCTGGAAGAATTAAAACAAAATATCTGCCAGGAAATTGCGAGCATTTCTCAACGTGAACTACGGCGAGTGATGGACAGTTTCCTAAAGAGGTGCCAAGAATGTATGGACAACGACGGTGGTCAGTTTCAGCATTTCCTTTCATAAAGTTGGTAAGTAAAGCCGTTAAGAGTAGTTTTAAAAATGTTGTATGGTTTCATCCGCGCCTTTCTATGATAGCGGCAGACGGCAGCGATCGCCGAGGACGCGGGCAGGAAAAACATCGCGCAGTCGGTTCATAGTTTTTTGGTTCACCCTGTAGTAGTACCAGTGCAATCATGCTTCAACCGCCGTGCCTGCTACTATACCTTATATAGAATCCTAAGAGGAAACGTACATGTTAAAAGACCAGAAAATGAGCTGCGAAATATTTAATTGGTTGTGGAGTGTACACATTTGAATGTACATAATATTTTGACGGCTAAATGAAGCAATTTCGAAACTGCTAACTACCACTGCGGTAATTGCCCATTAGAAGCAGGCCTGGACACGTAAACACTTCCTTGGAGAAGTTGTGATTCTAACTTAAAGACACGTTACTTCGTTTAGATTTTTCAGGAGGGATGTGACTGTTATTGCAATTTGATTGTTAAATTCCCAAACACAGCATCTCTAGTCGCTCCAAACCACATCTTCCGTAACGGACTGGAAATTCTTAATAAAAATGTTACATGCAAGAATAAAGCTCAGGAGAACAATTAGGTTTGACTGTCCTTGTCGAGTGGTCAGCTCTGTCCCTTCTCAACCCAGAGATCTTGGAAGCGATTTCAGGTTGGGGTAAGGGAATTCTTAAACTAGAATCATCCTCTGCCCTCCGCATAGAGTTGCCAGATGCCAGGGATTTCGCGGACTGCCCAACCGAAAATACAAAAGTCTGCTATTTTTACTACATTTGAACTAAACTTCAACAAATTTGATGTTTTTTGGGGGGAGGGAGGCCAAGAATGATACTTTTGAGAATTTGCTGTCACATAAAAAATGGGTTGATCATAATTGCTTTTCAGTAAGCAGTATTCAGAGTTGCTAAAAATGTGGGATATTATTTCTCCATTCCAGGTTCTGAGAAATGCGATTGGTATAAAACACTTAAGTTGTACTGAATACATTTAATAATTTTTAATAATATGTGCTTACTTAAGGTAAAATACAATAAAGCAGTCCTTCCAAAACTCTGGAGTATTAACTAAATGTGCATTTCTCCTATATTAGGGCCCCTTATTCCTCAAAAGTTCACTTCCTTAAGTCGATTAAATTAACGGTAAAAATGTCTTGGTTTTGGAGTATCAGATTATGGCAACCCTACCTCCGCAGTGCATGAATGTGAGCTGCTTGTGGTAGAAATGAATAAAGGCTACAGTTTAAGTAGTTATGATACCATAGTAATTCAAATCAAAGCCCCCGATATAACCATAGAATTAAAAAAACAAAGTAGGTTGTTAATATAGAATGTACACAATAACGCTGTTCCCCCTCCCTAAAAAGAACAGTAAAAGCAAGGGCTTGAAACCGCTAAAGCCACACAGGTTAACTAGGATTTATTTCGATCCCCAAATCAGAACTCACGACTTGCATGGAAATATCAATCAGGTTAAATAATATAAGCGCCAACAAATCTTTCTCAATTCTCACTGTAGGCATAAAAAATTAAAATATTGCTTCTCACAGTATCCGCCCGGGTTTGAATCGTCGAGCTGCCCGCCAGAAGTTTAAACTCAGAGTTTACTTCAGTCCTTCAGTGAATATCAGGTAGGGCATTACATTCTCATTTACACATTTATTTTGTCAGATATAACCTCTCCAATTATGGGACCTTACAAAACAAAATATACTAGTACTATGTTAAACAAAAAGTAACTGCTCTAATAAACTGTTTATTACATTTTCACGTATCAAGGTTGCCAACACATGCTGTTAGAATCCGGCTAGATGACCTTCGAAAATCCGCAATTTTCCAGAAACACAGATTGTCACTAAATTTCGAAATTAAGACCCACCTAGCTACCCATTGTAGAAGACTGCAGTGGTGTTCGCCCTAAACTTATAAAGAATGTAAATATTGTCATCTTTGTATTGATTTTGTAAAGCACTACTTCGATTATCTATAAAAGTTTATAACCTAACCTCAACAGATTATTCCTTTTAAATTCTCAAGGACAATATAAGTTTTGAAATAAAAATGTCATAATTATGTTCTACTACTACTACATATTTTACATTACCTTAGTTTAGAAGCGGCTTGCTTAGATAAAATAGAGGTTGCCGCACGTTTAGCAGCTATAACAGCTGATTTGAAAAGCCGCCGGTAGCCACATCTGGTGTCAAAGCTATTAAGCTCATGTTAAGTAATTACAAAATGGCTGAATCTGGATCATCTGTTTGGCGCTAACAAAATGTAAGCTTTCTTTTGGATAAAATATATCAAAAGAGAGTTCATTAACAGTAAAACTTCCAATTTACTAAAATTGGAACGCTGAAACAAAATTATGGAAGCTCTGTGTGTGGAAAAAAACATATCGAATGATAAGGTCCTCTTTCTCCTTGCAATCAAGGCCCTCTCTATCATTTTACAGCCAAGGAGCTACGATAATAAATAAAACATTTGTACTTACGGCAAATACTGATCCTTTTCGATGAATTCCGGCATGTTGTGTCTAGATGCTGTCCTGAGACGAAAGAATTAGAAGATGCAGACACATTTAATGTGAGGAAGGTGGAGTGGTGTGAAGAGGAGTGTGATCGAGTCTTAGGGACGTCACGATTTTATACGGCCACATTGTTTGGTCCAGCTCCCGTGTGAAAGGTGGTGGGGGAAGGCCGGCTGGGCGATGGTGGGGATAACGCAAACGCTTGCATAGCAACAATGATGCAAGGGTTCAAAGTCTTGCCGCAGAATGTCACTTTTCGCTAACAGCTGCTAACAGCCGGTGACGCCACACCTCTTCCAGTTTACGTACCGCGTTGTTTTCCAAGTTCTGGAGGCTCCTGGCAGCCAATATTAACACTCGCTTCGTACCAGTTAATAACAACGAGCATTTTGTGTGTTGCTAATTCTGTAAGCACCCCAAATTAGTACTCCAACTGGAGTTACCCGGTTTTCTATACGAAATATGAAGCTGTTTGAACATTTCCTTCACAAATAATTGATGAAATTTGTCCAACACTGTAATTTTAAATAATTTTTGTTGCAGCTACAAAGATAAATGTAACGCTTAGTTGTTCATTTATATTGCTTTCTGTCTTTGTTCATGTTGAGCAATTTTAAAACTAAGGAACTGAAAATTAGACTTAACAAAACACAAAGTAAATTAAGCACAAAAAAAATACAAAATCAAGAAAATCCCCCACCCTAAACTATCCTTTATATATGTAAAGCTTTTTATAAATTCTTTATTTTCTCAAAATGGATGTGACGATTTTTATTAAAATATCATATATTAAAGATATTTACATGACAACTAAAATGCACATCTTGAATATTCTGGGAATAGCCTGTGAAGTCCTCTTTATTCGCAAGGAATTTTGTATAGAGAATTGTTAAAAGTTAAAGAGATAGGCAAAAACTTATGCACAGAAGAAAGCGTAAAACTCTTTGTAAAACAGAATTTATTTCAAATAACCCATTTTATATAAGCCATTTCTGAGATATCCGTTATTATTGGTTTGAATTTTTCAATACTTTTGTCATGTTTTAAACGCTTTTACACATCTTTCAAAGAGTACTATGCTTTCTTCTGTGCATAAGTTTGTTTTTCTTCTATCTCTTAACTTTTAACAATTCTCTGTACAAAATTCCTTCTGAATCAAGTGGACTTCACAGACTATTCCCAAAAGATTCAAGATACACATTTTATTTGTCTTGCAAATATCATTAATATATGCTATTTTAATCAAAATCGTTATATTTTTTTTTTAAATAAAAAGTTTCAAAAATGTTCAATGTAAAGGGTAGTTGGTGTTTATTTGACTTTTCGTTTTTCGAGTTATGCGGTTCACAGGCACACGCATACACGGACTTTTTTCTAATTTTTTTTTTTGCGATTCAGGGCGCCTCAAAACATGTATTTCCGGTGAAATTTCGGTATCGGATGTTTTGGTGGAATGCAATACCTCTCTATCTACAATGTACCTGGTAGAGAATAGAATAGACGAATCACATTTTTTATCAGCATCATAATATAAGACATATTACGTGAATTTTTAATGGATGAAAGAGTCATGTCAGTGAACCGACTCACATTTTCAGTTATACAGTCCTGTCACACGCAGATCTTTTCCTAAAAATTCAAATTCTGATTACAGGACTTCGAAACATACAATGCCAGTGAAATCTCCGCATCGAAACTTGGATCGAATGCATCACTTCCTCCATGAAAAAGTAACAAAAAATAATGAAAAACAAATGAGAGTATTGCAAGTTTCAAAAATGCACCTTAACCTAAGAAAGTAAGACTGCGGATACTCTACTTGGGCTTAGTCACCTCGCAACTTGAGTGATAAGCCAGTACACACCTCTTCGTAGCGTTCCCGTACTTAAATAATTCTTATTTAGCATTTCCTTGGTTTCCAACATTGGACATAAACGCACAGTGACGATAAAACCTTTTTATCGGCGACCATTTAATAGTTTCTTCTCTATCATCATGATAATGAGTTGAGAGACAAGTTTTGTAAGACAGATAAAAGTTCGTGTAAAGCTTTCTCGTGTACGATGTTACTCTAACTTCAAATATTGCTCATATATCTCTTCACACTTTACCCCTGATTTACTTGGTAACAACCCTCGAACCTGCTACTTCAGTGTTTGAAGCAATACTTTCTTCAGAATCTCTCGTTATTCAGCACGAATTAGTCAATTTTTCTAGATTCCAGATACTATCTGGAATCTGTTATCGTAAACAAATAAATACCATTGCATTCGTTTATTTTTGTTTCTAGACAACTTTACTATGATCAACGGAATTATATTAATTAGGCTTTGATTTACACGAATCACAATGTTTATCGCATCAAGATGCTATTATTTATAAATCACCGATCATATCATTCCATATTAGTAGCCATATTAAACGATCGCGGATAGAATATCGTATGTAACTAGTGGGATATGAACATCATTACCGCTCTCATGTAATTACAGAACTCGGCTTACGCCTCGTTCTTACGAAGCACATTCGAGCGATAATGATGCTCATATCCAACTTATTTCTAGAGTATCAACCCAAACTTTAAGTGCTGTAATACTAAAGAACAATATAAAACGTTTGGCGATCACTTTGAATATGCAATTAAAGCACTGAAGTCTCCAGTTTGCCGCATCTGAGAATATAAAATAAAGTTAAGTATTAAAAATTAAATGAAATAAGAACGGGAAGCTATAAACAAAATCTTTACGACTAGTAATTTACCAAAGCGCAAGATTCAGCAAGGAATACTAAACAAAAGAACGTCGCTGGGAGACAAGCTACAAACCTTCTTGAATGTAGTCGGCCATGCTTCACACTGAATTGAAGTGTGCAAGCCTGACCCTGGCTACAGAGGTGATATTGTGGATAACACTGAAACAATTGCACTAACTTGACGGGTCAAAACTTTCCATCGCTTATTGATAGCCCCGCGTTGTTTATTAAAATGGATGCCAAGCGTGTTTCTTTTAAGTTCTAAAAGTATATTTGTTATCGCCAACATTCTCTTCGCTTTGGAGAGCATTATATAAAAATTCCATATAGCAATTTCACTGAATTATATATTTTGACGTTCCCTGAATTCAAAAAACAGACAGGAAAAGATTTTCAACAAAATTCCTGCGCCCTCACCTATCCTTTACGTGTAAAGGGTTTTGTTATTTTTTATTTTCTCAAAATAGCTCTAATGACATTGAATGAAATACCACTTGTTTTAAGATATTTACATGACAGTAAAATATAATCCTGAATTTTCAATAACTACCCTGTGAAGTCTTCATTACAAATGAATGTTGATTTTTTTCATTAAGTTTTTCATAACTGGTAAACCAAAAGAGATACACAACACAAAAAATGTACATGTCGTTCAAACAATTTACGCCAAATAATTTGTTTATAGCTTTAACCATTTATGGAGTATTCGTTTCTGTTGGTTTGAATTTTCAAATAATTTTGCTTCTTTTGAGTGCTAAGCCTTTCTTTTGTTTCTCGCGATGTCACGCAGAGAGTATGCAATTTCAAAGCCGGCATATACCGACCCGCTTTTTACACATTTGACCAGCACCTCAGTCTTCTGTATCCTTCTTGTACATACAACGAAATGCGTAATGAAATATTTCTGTAAATGTTCATCTCGATTAACATGAAGCAGACAAAAAGATAAGCTCTTGTAAGAATAGTTTTAGAAGAGTTGGTGGAGAAAGTAATGTGAATGTAACAGAAATGTTATTATCGTCACGGAAAACAGGTATGTTCCATTTAATTATTAAAATTTTTGTGTCCTGCCTTCTTATGGGTACCAAATATTTCATTTGTATAGCCTCCTTAAACTTCTATGGCCATATCGGGGGCTTTGACTTGATGGTGTTATTACTCGCTGGGCTGTAGGATTTCTTAACTCTAACTATATAACCATACATTCATAATCCAGACTCCTGTGAGAAGTGTTCGGGTAAACCATTCAACATTTAGTATGTACAAATGTTTTAAATGGCATAAAAAATGTGATATGTTACATTCACATGACTTTCTTTACTCACTTTTCTAAAACCATTCTTACAAAAGCTTATTCTTCTATCTACTTATTGTTAATCGAGATAAACATTACACATTTCGTTGTATAAGAAGAATGGAGTACTTAAAGCGATTGTCAGATTTTTAAAGAGCTGTCGCTACACGATGGCTTTGAAATTCCATGCTCTTTGTGTGACCACGAGAAAAAACGAATAGCGACTTACCACCTGAAAAAATTGAGATTATGAAAATTCATACCAATAACAAAGAATATCTCGGAAATGGATAACAACACGACATGTAGTATTTGACATAAACTGTATGCTTTAACGAGATCTACACTTTTTGTGTAGTAAGATTTGTCTGTCCCTTACAGTTTACAAATTATACACATTTTCCATGGAAAGCGTATTCTGGTTTGCGGAATTTTCTTGTCGCATCCTTGGAGGAGAATGAACTTCTAGTACCAACGATGGCATTTAACCAACTTTTCACTCTTACTTTCTCTACCACGTAGAGAAGGTATTGCATTCCACCAAAAAATTATATACCGAGCTTTCACAGGAAATGCATGTTTTGAAGCCCCCAAATGAAAACATTTTTAGAAAAGTGTCCTTGTGGAGTGTCTGTGAACAGCACAACTAAAAAACGAAGTGTCGGATAAACAACAAGCTTGGTATTTAAGCTGAGTGTCTTCCAAACATGCGACACGAAAATTTTCAACAAAATTCTCTCACCTCAAACTGCGCTTTACAGGGAATATATTTCGAAATTGTTGATTTTCTGAAAAGTGGCTCTAACGATTTTTATTAAAATACTACATATTAAAGATATTTACATGACAAATAAAATGTATATCTTGAATTTTTTGGAAATACCTTGTAAAGTCCTCTTCATTTGGAAGGAAATCTATATAATCTTGTATAACTGCTAAACGTTGAGCGATAAACGAAAACCTACTACAAAAAAAAAGTTGATCCTTTTAAAACACACACTTTATTCCAAATAAGTTTTTTAGCGTCAGCCACTTACAAGTTGTCCGTTATTAATGTTTCGAATTGTTCAATATTTAGTCATTCTGTCGATTTTCAGTTGTTTCTCGCGATGTCCGGAAACAGTATGGAATTTTAAGGCCAGCATGTAGCGTTCAGTTGTTAAACATTTGACTATCGCTGTTCCCTTTGTATCTATAACGAAATATGTAATGTAGTTATTTCCGAAAACGTTTATCTCAATGAAAATGAAGTAGATAAGAAAATATACTTTTGCAACAATAATTTGTATACCCATTAATAAGCGATGGAGGGTAGAGAAGGTCATGTGAATGTAACATATCAGACTTTTTAGCTATGCTGTTCACATACACAAATGGTTTATGTATATTTCCAGTGAATTCTTAGTATCACATTTTTGGGTGGAATGCAATACTTCCTCTACTTACTGTAGATGTGCAATAAACGAAATCTGATGCGTTACACTCACATGACTTTCTCTACTCTCGTACAAACTATTTTTACAAACGCTTATTCTCCATATGCTTCATGTTAATCGAGATATCGAGATGTCAATCTTATTGCTAATTTTCATGTAGATACAAGGGCAATAGGGTAAGTTTTAAGCGATAGTCAAATATTTTAAGCGCTGGTTGCATTCCATTCTCTTTGCATGTCCAAGACATAAAAAAATCTGATGTGCTACACTCACATGACTTTCTCTACTCTTGTACAAACTATGTTTACAAAAACTTATTCTCCATCTACTTCATGTTAATCGAGATAAACATTTGCGGAGTCTATCTTATTGCTAATTTTCTTGTAGATGTAAGGGGAATATATATTTACAAGGGCAATATAGAAAAACAGTAGCCTTTAAGCACATACATATCTCTTAATAGCTGGTTGCTAGGTGCAGCACCATCCCCTTTGCCACATATTATAACTCTTTGCATATCCAAAACAAAAAAATCTGATGTGTTACACTCACATGACTTTCTCTACTCTTGTACAAACTATTTTTACAAACGCTTATTCTCCATATGCTTCATGTTAATCGAGATGTTAATCTTGTTGCTAATTTTCTTGTAGGTGCAAGGGGAATTGCTAGGCTTTAAGCGATAGTCAAATATTTTAAGCGCTGGTTGCTATGTGGAGTATTCCATTCTCTTTGCATTACCAGGACAATAAAAATGAATAACGAATTCCCATTTGAGAAAAAGTATTAGTGGAAAATTTAAGGGAATAACAAGCAATATCTCGAAAATGGTTCACTCAAAAACAAAAATATATAGGACATAAATTGTGTATTTTAACGCGATCTACATTTTTGTGCAGTAAAAGTTTGGCTATCTCTTATGGTTTACCAGTTATGCAAAAGTCGTTCACCATGAAGAATACTTTTGGAGACATTCCCAGAAAATTCAAGATATACATTTTATTTGTCATAAAAATATCTTAAACATATGATATTTTAATCAAAATTGTTAGAGCCATTTTTGAGAACATTAAAATTTTCGAAAGATGTTCCATGTAAAGGGTAATATGGGGTGGGGGGATTTTCTTGAAAACCTTCATGTCGCATCTCTGGAAGATATTGAACCTAAATACCAAGTTTGGTGTTTATCCGACTGTTCGTTTCTGAGTTATGCTGTTCACAGACACACACACACACACACACACACACACACACACACACACACACACACACACACAAACGGACATGTTTCCAAAAATGCTTTCATGGTTTCAAAACATGGATTCCCGGTGAAATCTCGGTATCGAATTTTTGGGTGGAATACAATACTTCCCCTACTTACTATACGTAGTAGAGAAAGAAAGTAAAAAATCTCATGTGTTACACTCACATGACTTTCTCTACTCTTGTACAAAGTATTTTTACAAACGCTTATTCTCCATCTAGTTCATGTTAATCGAGATAAACATTTGCAGACCCTATCTTATTGCTAATTTTCTTGTAGATGTAGGGGAAAATATATTTACAAGGGCAATATAGAAAAACAGTAGCCTTTAAGCAAATACATATCTCTTAATAGCTGGTTGCTAGGTGCAGCACCATTCCCTTTGCCACAGATTATAACTCTTTGCATATCCAAGACAAAAAAAATGAATAACGAATTCCCATTTGAGAAAATAAGTATTGAAAAATTTAAGGGAATAACAAGCAATATCTCGAAAATGGTTCACTCAACAAAAAAAATGTATATGACATAAATTGTGTATTTTAACGCGATCTACATTTTGTGTGTAGTAACATTTTGTCTACCTCTTATGGTTTACCAGTTATGCAAAAGTCGTTCACAATAAAGAATACATTTGGAGACATTCCCAGAAAATTCAAGATATACATTTTATTTACCATAAAAATATCTTAAACGTATGATATTTTAATCAAAATCGTTAGAGCCATTTTTGAGAAAATTAAAATTTTCGAAAAATCTTCCATGTAAAGGGTACTCTGGGGTGGGGGGATTTTCTTGAAAACTCGTGTCGCATCCTTGGAAGATACTGAACCTAAATACCAAGTTTGGTGTTTATCCGACTGTTCGTTTCTGAGTTATGCTGTTCACAGACAAACACACAGACACACACACGGACATGTTTCCAAAAATGCTTTTTTTGGATTCAGGGGATCTCAAAACATATATTTCCGGTGAAATCTCGGTATCGAATTTTTGGGTGGAATATAATACTTCCCCTACTTACTATACGTAGTAGAGAAAGTAAAGAGTTGAAATTCTTCTAACTTGATGTAAAAGGTTTTAAGAGTGAACTTGAACACGTTTATTAGTAATGTTTACCTGTTTTACGTCTTTTCAGTCGTAAAACAAGCGTCATTAATGTGCGTTTACAGGGGAAAACGTTTTGGAACAAAGGAAGAGTGCTATTCTTTTAAGTTTCTATGGGAATTCCACCACTTTCCTAAAGCATCTGGATTTTCCCTACCAGTGGTCATCTTATATACACAGACTGCCCACGTTATTGTGCAGTAATAATAATAATAATAATAATAATAATAATAATAATAATAATAATAATAATAATAATAATAATTTAAAGGACGTTTTCCTTCTCTATGATGTTTAGCTAACTTTGCGTTGCGCGGCTCTCGAATGACGATTTAATTAATTTAATTTATCCCTTCTGTTACTTAATTCTCGCCTTTAACCATTAGAACTCTAGTGTCGTAACCTTCCTATAATATTCGTAATAACGGACTAAAAATCCTAAGATATTCGTGTAAATGTGTATTTGCATGTTGTGCAGTAAAACCCCGCTTAACCGAAACGGAGAAAAAAGAGTGAGAGTAAGAAAGAATGAACTAAAAATACGAGCTGCTCAAATTCGCGCTGGCAACGTTGTTCCGACATTTGGCAATGTTCTTTTGTTAAATTCCAATATAGGTACTTGGTATTGTATGCAGTTAATTATCAGCCTCTATCCCACATTGCTAGATATATTCTACCGTTGTAACAACTGTTGAGGGCCTGCACACGCATTTACTGTTAGTCTTGGTCGATGTGGTTTGTTTGTGTGTAAGATGTCAGCGAAAAGATGTTTTAATAAGTGTGTAAGTGTAAGATGTTGTAATAAGGATTGAATAGAAACTCGAAGCAGGCAACGGACGTGGGATTCAAAGCATTAGAGGTAAAAAACACTACAAAATCGTATTCAAATCTTAGCGGAAATATTGAATAACGGACTATCAATAAAACAAAACAGTTTGTTTTTAGGTTGCCTTGTGTTTTGTGGATCAACACCAACAGATATAATGCTTGTCAAACGGTGGCGTGATACAGAACTGCGAGAAGAAAGTTCAGAAAAAATTACTGAATTTATGAAACTCCTCTCTCTCTCTCTCTCTCTCTCTATTTTATTTTACGTCGCTTTAACTCCCTGGTCATATCGCGACGGATCTGTTGGTGGATAAGTCTTAGACCGATATGTAATGGACAATTAGCCTTCTAGGTCTCATCCCTGTAACCATCCGCTGCGTCACTTGTCATACAGACCCTAGCGCATAGCTACCGAATCTCCTGCTTCGTGCCGTGAAGATGGCATTAGGGTGCCGTCCAGTCTAACTGCTTACATGGTCTGTGGATAGATGGCTAGCATTTGCAATTACCACTTATTTTTCATTTTACTATTTTTTTTTTTTTTTTTTTTTTTTTTTTTTTAGATTTAAGGTGGAGCTTTGGGTCGTGGTATAAAATATTTACCTTGGCGACTGAGGAAGACCACGAAAAAACCTCAGACAGATTGGTCGGCCTGAGCCATCCCGGCCGGTATGAAAGGCTTTGTAAATGCTGTAATACATACTGTAATAATTTTAAAGTCTTATCGATTTTCACCTGTTTCTCGCGATGTCATGGAAACAATATGGAATGTTAAGGCCAGCATATAGCGTTCAGTTGTTAAACATTTGACTATCGATGTTCTCTTTGTAACCATAACGAAATGTGTAATGTAGTTATTTCTGCAAAGGTGTATTTGGGTTAAAATATAGTAAACAAATAAATAAATTAACTTTCCTAAGAATAATTTGTATACCCACTAATAAGCGATAGAGGGTAGAGAAAGTCATGTGAATGTAACACATCAGATTTTTTCTATTTGAATTCATGTTCCTTTACAAAGTTACTGCTGTGTTCTGATCCCGGGCGTTAGGCCCGTGTTCGCGAGCGCACTTAAAACGCATCCTTCAACGCTGCGTGATCTGTTTGATAAATGTTCAAGGTTTTATTACTCCTCTTATCTTGTTATCTATATGGCTGCACGTCTGACATCTGGATAAACAGGTTTCTTCATCCCAGAGAGCAAACATAATAATTGCAGTTTTTATTTTACTACAAAGATTAAGATTTCAGTTAATTCCCAACAAAGTTCAAAATTCCCTCAACAAAGCTACAGCTATGAGATCTACTTTCTCTACCACTTACTTACGGTAGGTAGAGGGAACATTGTATTCCACCCAAATATTCAAGAAAAATACTTGTTTTGACATCCTCTAAACTACCTCCTTGAATTTCTGTGAACAGGAAAATTAAACAAAAAAAATCTTGTCTTACATTCATATTGTTATACACCGGGGTGAGGCCAAAAGGTTTTGCAGCTAGATATTAAATTTAGTTATCCCGGCATAAACATTGGGGAGCGTAGCTGCAGAGGCAAAAGAGAGGACCAGGAACTTGCTGCACAAATGTAAAGCAGGCGTGGGATATTCATAACAAAATACACTTAAATTCACATTCAACACATTACCTGTGGTTTATTATACATTTGCCTTGGTGCCACTACACCATACACAAAAGATTACATGATAAAAATTGGAGAGCCACACACACTACATCCACGCTACTACTCAGTGTTGCCAACACTTCCTCGCAAATAATGGCTAGATGCATCTTTATAAAGCCATTATTTAACAAATAACGGCTACATATAATTGGCGTCTAAAACTGCCCATATTTTGTTTGCAGAAATTAAACCCCATTAAGACACTCTAATCATTAACTGATTAGATAATCCCATAATATTTAAATATTCTAAAAGAATAATTTATTTAATATAAAATTGTAATGGAATAATGTATATTGTTGCTAAGCAACAACGCCGTACGTTAAATATATCTAATATTGAAATTTACTGAAATTCTTTGAAGTGGTTATTTGTTAGGTAGTTGGAAGATGCTTCATGTTTATATGCACCACGTATGGGAGCCAATTTGTCGCGGTCACTTCGTGTTATCTTTTGCTGGGCGCCTGTTATTGTATTACTACTTTGAATGTTGGGTTCATTGTCCTCCGGCTAGCTATTATTATTATTAAGTCGAGCATATCTCTTGATCAAGGTGTGTAAACGGAAAGGATTTGTTACTCAAAGATAACACTGATAAAAGAATTTGTTTTTACACTTTTATTACCGTCACAATTAATTAAGTTCACATATTGACTCTTGATACACGCCAGACTGAAACTGTTATATTTTCTAATATCACTATAATCACTTATTTACTGCACATTATTAATTCGCGTGTTTCACATTTATAACAAACTTTAAGACGCGAGAGATTCTGTAGAATTGCGACGTGTAACTCGCGAACGATTTTTGAAGAACTAAGCGACGTTTAACTTCTGAATGATTCTGTTGGACTCAGCGACGTGTAACGCGTGGATGATTTTGTTGAACTGGACAATACTTGCCTCTGGCTTTAGCTTTTTATACTCCCACACCCCGATATGCCTAAAGATTATAACTGAGCTGCTATTGGTTAATAAAACGCGCCAACATTAGCGTCTATTTTTATATCCAATCAAAAATTACGAAAACATATGCTCTAGGGAAGAAATTCCCGCCATTTCTAAGAAAAGCGCGCCAATCTGACGTCATTTGTTTGTCTCTTCTAATTAATATTCAACTCACCCCCTCGCTCATTGTTATCCGCTCCTATTGTCAGTTTCAGTGAGGCCATGTAAACCTATTTCCTAACAATGCTTATAATTAACAAACATCTCAAATCAATGTCACACAATAATGCTTATTTACACTACAATCACTCTGGCATTTACATTATTGTGATACAAAGTACTGCCACATCTTTAATAAAATATGTAAAAACTAACCAATTTTGTGTGTAAAAAATGATACACTTGAGCGCATACTCCAGAAAATCGACCTTATGATGACATGCCACGACTCGTGAGAGAAGAATAATACAGCTACACTGGTACTGGGGATTCGCCCTAACCATTTATTCCGTTTACATAGCTAAAGCAAAATGAAATTATGCTATTTGGGATAGATTTTGGCTAAGGGGTTTGTTAAATAGGCCAGATTTCAGGCTATAAGCATTTTACGATTTTATATGGCTAAACACTACTGTAAAAATGCTAGATTTGGCCATAAAATAGCTAAGTTGGCAACATTGCTACTACTAGACTGACGCCACTCGAACAAAGTAGCTCGTCCCTCTACTTGCCCTCGCCCCCTTTCCTCTCTCCATCCCTCGGCCAGAAGGTGGGGAGAGAGAGAGAGAGAGAGAGAGAGAGAGAGAGAGAGATGCCGCCGGACGAAATTCAAACCCCAATCAAAATAATTAGTTCAACAATGTCGTGCTACAAAGCAATAATGTGTCCGACGCGACTATGCACACACATACGTTGCAATATGGCTTTGTCTATCATTTATTAATAGTTATACCTACTATTCTTACGAAAGCTTATTTTTTCATCTATCTCACATTAATTGAAATAAACCTTTGCAGAAATAGCTACATTACACATTTCGTTATAGATACAAAGGGAACAGCGATAGTCAAATGTTTAACAACTGGACGCTATATGCTGGCCTTAAAATTCCATACTGTTTCCATAACATCGCGAGAAACAACTGAATGTTGAGAGGACTTAATGATAAAAGTATTGAACAATTCGGAGCATTAATTACAGATATCTCAGAAATGGCCTATGCCACAAAAAAAACTTATTTGAAATAAATTGTGTGTTTTAAAGAGGTCTACATTTTTTTGTGTAGTACGTTTTCGTCTATCGCTTAACGTTTAGAAGTTATACACGATTATACAAAATTTCTTCCGAATGAAGAGGACTTCAAAGGCTATTACCAGAAAATTCAAGATATACATTTTATTTTCAATGTAAATATCTTTAATATATAGTGTTTTAATCAAAATCGTTAGAGCCATTTTTGAGAAAATCGAAAACGAAAGTATGTGGTAGGAGAATTTCCTTGAAAATCGTGTCGCATCTTTGGAAGATACCAACTTTTTTATGTTGAGTTATGCTTTCACAGGTATACCTTCAGCTGACGTGGTGCGGGCGTTGCGGACGCTTAGCACTCGTGGTACTTCTGACGTTAGAGAAGTACGTCGGGCCGAATATTCGAGTTCCTTCCGTTGGGGAGCTGTTCGGATTGGGTTGGTCTCGACGGGGCAGTGTTTCCCGATACCCATGGGAGATTGGGTACGTCTGTATGGTTTTCCATGCCGGCGGGGTTGTGAGACACCTCAATGTCCTCCGGTACCGCCCTGGATAGCCGATAGACGGCATGCTAGATTGCTATCGCCCCCACCGAGGTTTTCGGTAGTCGCCCTTTCGGGATGACACGCGTAAGTGGCGTATCCACTTCCATCCTCGCGTAAGCGGAGAGGTCTTTTTAGACTCCAGGTATTGGCCTCGTGGGAAATACCCACGGTGGGAGAGCCTCTCGGATAACGCCACACCCTGGGCTAGGAGGTGGCCTTTTTAGACTCCAGGTATTGGCCTCGTGGGAAATACTCACGGTGGGAGAGCCTCTCGGATAACGCCACACCCTGGGCTAGGAGGTGGCCTTTTTAGACTCCAGGTATTGGCCTCGTGGGAAATACCCACGGTGGGAGAGCCTCTCGGATGTCACACCCTGGGCTAGGAGGTGGCCTTTTTAGACTCCAGGTATTGGCCTCGTGGGAAATACCCATGGTGGGAGAGCCTCTCGGATAACGCCACACCCTGGGCTAGGAGGTGGCCTTTTTAGACTCCAGGTATTGGCCTCGTGGGAAATACCCACGGTGGGAGAGCCTCTCGGATAACGTCACACTCTGGGCTAGGAGGTGGTCTTTTTAGACTCCAGGTATTGGCCTCGTGGGAAATACCCACGGTGGGAGAGCCTCTCGGATAACGCCACACCCTGGGCTAGGAGGTGGCCTTTTTAGACTCCAGGTATTGGCCTCGTGGGAAATACCCATGGTGGGAGAGCCTCTCGGATAACGCCACACCCTGGGCTAGGAGGTGGCCTTTTTAGACTCCAGGTATTGGCCTCGTGGGAAATACCCATGGTGGGAGAGCCTCTCGGATAACGCCACACCCTGGGCTAGGAGGTGGCCTTTTTAGACTCCAGGTATTGGCCTCGTGGGAAATACCCACGGTGGGAGAGCCTCTCGGATAACGCCACACCCTGGGCTAGGAGGTGGGCTTTGCCCCGGGTTAACTGTTCACAGACACACACAAACAGACTTATCTTATAATTCAGGGAGTCTAAAAAAACATATATTCCTGGTGAAATCTCGTATCAAATTTTTCGGTGAAATATAATACTCCTTACTTACTGTAGCACACTTAGTATTTAAGTTCTGGCGACGCCGTGGCCGAGTAGTTAGACCGCTCGCATGGGTTCGATCCCAGGGACTCGCCTGTGGGATTTGTGGTGGACGAAGCGGCGTCTGGCGGGTTTACTCCGGCTTCCCCTGCCGTTCATTCCACCAATTGCTCCACCTTTCCTTTCATCCATTTCACCTTCACTTCATATCATCTTCCCTCGCTCTCATACCTGGCTACGGGCCGATTCCCGTTCCGGGTTCTTCATTCTCTGATCCAATGTTCGTCTGCTCCTCTACAGGCCTCTGACCCGAGGCACGGTTGTAAGTCCTAGGGGTGTAAGCGCTACATGCGAGGAGGTAAGGCGACTAAGTAAGCTTAGCATCTTCCAAAGATGCGACTCCATATTTTCAAGAAAATTCAAACAATCTGAACCAAAATATTATACACTGGTTAGCTTACCCGGAGTTTCATGGAATGACGATTTAGGTAACTTAATTTACAGAGCGAGATGGTTCCGCGGTAACGTGTCAAGTTCGCATTCGGGAGGTCTCGGGTTCGATTCCTGTTTGCCCACTCTGACCTTAGGTTTTTTCGCGGTTTTCTGTGGTTGGTAAACGAATTCTGTCATTTCAGATCCTGCATGTTTCAGGGTGCAATGATCAGGCGAGTGGATGGCAGTGAGTTTGCTTTGTGGAACTGTCTGCCTTATGTGGGACGTCCTCAGAGATCCCACCAGCGTCAGATGTTAGGGACCCCGCCTGCCGCTCTTCCTGGAGGTTTCCAAAAGCACAACTGTTGACTATCCCCTTAAGTGCCAAAATCATCCTCCGCTTCCATAGCTATAGGTTTATTTACCGCCCTCACGTGCTCGATGATAACAGATGTTTCAATTGTTTCTGTCGCATAGAATTGTAATTTTGTGATGCCTTATGATGCTCATAATAATAAATAAAAACTCTCCTGATATTTCAAATGGGAATGAAATGTCGGAGGGTATATTTCTGGTCTTCCTAGCCCCCTTCTGGCAATATTCCAAATTCTGGAAATGTTGCATAGCCTGCACCTTTCAGTGGTGAAAGTACGCATGTGGTGGGATAATTAAGTAAAACATATATTTCGGGCTAGGATGACATGGTGGAACATTAAAAAATATAAAGGTGATATTTCGTCCGGAAACACCATCCTAGCCCATAAGTAATGTTTTATTTGATGATACACAAGAACCTTGTTTATCTGGCCCTCATTAATCCGGATTTATTTTGTTTCCTTTCCCTCTTATTAACTAAAAAATGTGCGGTATACAGTTGGTACGGTGCGGTATAGGCATCGCAGGTAGCATAGAGATCGCCGGCCCCACGCTTCCAGCTACCGCTACTACGGTTAGTGTGCATCCGTTCCTTACAGAGTTGAGAAGCTGTACCGGTGTTGTTCTTTTTGTTCCCGTGTTTTGAGTGTGCGTGAATGAAACAATTCTAATGCGGAGGCAACGGCGCAGCTGGAAAAAACACCTAGAACGTCATTCGGAAGCAACAATAACCGAACTGATGTTAGTGAAACGTATACAACTCTGTCGCTAAATATTTATTCGTGCCACAATCTAAAGGTTTATACACTTATTGCATAAGTCATCATTAGATACACTAAAATATGCTAAGTATGGGAGTGTCTCAAAGGTTAAAGGGTTACTTTATATCAGTTCTTGGTTTTGTTGCAAAGAATTCGTTAGCATTCCTTTCCAACCTTTTAATGTTTGGAGATGTCTTTCATCAATAAAAGGTGTAACTTTGTCCAATTTTTCAATGTCGCTGTTTCGTTTTTATGGAGTTCACTTCACCAATGTCACTTCATTACGGTGAACTAAAGAGAGAGCCAAAAAACTACGAACCGGCTCCGCGGTGTTTTTCCTGTCCGCGTCCTCCGCGCTGGTTGCCGTCTGCCGCTATCATAGAAAGGCGCGGATGTAACCATACAGCATTTTTAAAACTACTTTTAAAGGCTTTACTTACCAACTTTACGAAAGGAGATGCTGAAACTGGCCACCGTCGTTGTTCATACACTTTTGGCACCTCTTTAGGAAACTATCCATCACTCACCGTAGATCACAGTGAGAAATGCTGGCAATTTCCTGGCGGATATTTTGTTTTAATTCTTCCAGGGTGTGCGGGTTTGTCTTGTACACTTTGTTTTAAGTTACCCCAGACATAGAAATCGGGGTTAGGTCAGGGGACCACAAATCTCTACTAATAATTCTGTCCTCAAACTCACTTTCACAAAGTTGGTAAGTAAAGCTTTTAAAGGTAGTTTTAAAAATGTTGTATGGTTTCATCCGCGCCTTTCTATGATAGCGGCAGACGGCAACGAGCGCCGAGGAGCGGACAGGAAAAACACCGGCAGGCGGTTCGGAGTCTTTTGGCTCTCCCTGTAGTTCAACTCTCCGACACTTCACTTCCTTCGTGATGCAGCCTCTGCACGCCGGACGGTTCACTTCGCTCGGGGGTCGAACACATGACCTCCACAACCGTCGCTCTACGGTACCACTCGCTGCACGTCACAAAAGCCGTCACCCACTCGCTCGCTCAACTCACAGTCAACTCGCTCTCGACACGCACTCGCGTCCCACTGACTCCATTCTGTCCCATTCGATTCGCTTTCAACTCGCGACTGCCTCACTGCCCGCGAGAGCGCTCGCTTATGTAGGCAGTGGAATCCTCCACAGAAGGTCCTCGAATTTACTAGAACTATTTCGACACACTTTATGGAGAAGAGTAGGGGAGATAAATCTTCCAAAAGGTTCTAGTTATCTTCCGATAGCGCGTCCGGTGTTTACGCTGGCAAGCGGCCGTTATTTTGTTTACTCAGACCGCTCGGCGCCGACCTCCTGATAACCTTGGGTCATAGCCGCTGCATTATAACAGCAATATGATGACTAGAACGGAGTTACCATATTGCAGTTGGTTATACGCTTGTCAGTTGTTTTATTTTCATGCAGTACCTTTCCTTCACAATAACATGCGGTTAGGATGTCCTTATATGTCTGTCACAGCTGGACCGCAGACTTTAAGTTAAAACCTATTCTTTTCCTGAGCTCCTAGTTGCAGATAACGTTAATGTTTTGGTTTCACGATTACATTATAGCACCTAAAACAGCCTATTTCAGCGTTGGCGCCTATTTTTGCCTGCTTTGCGTGTATAATTCTAAAACGTGCCTATTTTGTTTAATATAACAAAGCACTTACAGTCTTATTTAAAAATTGATTGTATGATTTGAAAAGATTGGAATTGCTTCCAGAATATACGAGAACGCTTTTTAACTGGAAGAGATTAATAAGAGTTAATTTATTATTACGCCCGACTCTCTAGTCAAATGTTTAACAACTGGAGGCTATATGTTGGCCTTAAAATTACATACTGTTTCCATGACATCGTGAGAAACAAGTGAATGTTGAAAGGACTTTGAGAGAATGACCAAGTAATGGACAATTCGAAGCATTAATAACGGATAGCTCAGGAATGGCTTATGCCAAAAAAAATCTGATGTGTTACACTCACATGACTTTCTCTACTTTTGTACAAACTATTTTTACAAACGCTTATTCTCCATATGCTTCATGTTAATTGAGATATCGAGATGTTAATCTTATTGCTAATTTTCTTGTAGATGCAAGGGGAACATGGTAGCTTTTAAGCGATAGTCAAATCATTTAAGCGCTGGTTGCTATGTTGAGCAGTCCATTCTGTTTGCATATCCAGGACATAAAAAATGAATAACGAATTTGAGAAAAGTATAAGTATTGGAAAATTTAAGGGAATAACAAGCAATATCTCGAAAATGGTTCACTCAACTAAAAAAATGTATATGACATAAATTGTGTATTTTAACGCGATCTATATTTTTTGTGTAGTAAAATTTTGTCTATCTCTTATGGTTTACCAGTTATGCAAAAGTCGTTCACAATGGAGAATACTTTTGGAGACATTCCCAGAAAATTCGAGATATACATTTCATTTGTCGTAAAAATATCTTAAACATATGATATTTTAATCAAAATCGTTAGAGCCATTTTTGAGAAAATTAAAATTTTCGAAAAATGTTGCATGTAAAGGGTAGTCTGGGGTGGGGGATTTTCTTGAAAACCTTCGTGTCGCATCTCTGGAAGGTACTGAACCTAAATACCAAGTTTGGTGTTTATCCGACTGTTCGTTTCTGAGTTATGCTGTTCACAGACACACAGACATACACGGACATGTTTCCAAAAATGATTTTTTTGGATTTAGGGGATCTCAAAAAATATATTTCCGGTGAAATCTCGGTATCGAATTTTTGGGTGGAATACAATACTTCCCCTACTTACTATACGTAGTAGAGAAAGTAAAAATATATTTGAAAAATCTAAGAGATTCTATTATTTATGTAGTACGTTTTCGTCTATCGCTCAGTTATACAATATTATTCAAAATTCCTTACGAATGAAGAGGACTTCACAGGGTATTCCCAGAAAATTCAAGATATATATTATGTCATGTAAATATATTTAATATATGGTATTTTAATCAAATTCGTGTGTAGCATCTTTGGTACTGAACTTAAATACCTAGTTTGGGTATTATCTGAGTTTTTGCTTTGGGGTTATGCTGTTCACAGACATACACACCCACACCCACGGACCTTCTTCCAAAAATCTTTTTTTTTACTTCGGGGCCTCAAAACAAGCATTTCCGGTGAAATCTCCGTATCGAAGTTTTGGGCGAAATGCAATACTTTCTCTACCAACTAGGTACGCGGTAGAGAAAATAATAAACCTTCTAAGAACAGTTTGTGTACCCAGTAATAATCGATAGAGGGTAGAGAAAGTCATGTGAATGTAACATAGATTTTTTGTGGAATACAATACTCCCTCTACTTGTTATAGGTAGGTAGAAAAGAAAGTAAAAGATTCATTCGGATTTCAAAAACGAGCACATAAAATATCTAACAAAATATTTTGTGTGTAAAAATGAGATAACCCAGAATAAGGTTCCTATGCGTGCGAGTATTGTAGGTTCTAAGGTTAAAGAATACAAACTGGAGGGAACTTGAAACATTAGAGTATTCCGTAACCTTCCTTCCCTGTTACCTCTCAATGGAAATAGTGGTTCCCAATGGGTGTTCTGCGGAACCCTTGAGTGCCTGACGTCATGTCAAGTGTTCCGTGAAAGTCTTTATAAGCCTATAGTATTGCTGCAACTCAAACAAACACACAGTTACATACCTCACCACGTTAGACCATCGTTTTACTCTACAAAACAACAAGGAAATAGAGCTGAAATTTTCCTCTCGGTGTTTTTCCAAACAAAATAGCTGTTAAAATGAACAGCCATAAAAATTAGTGCAACATTGAAAGATTAAGTTTATCATTTCAAGCTTTTGGCAATATAACCCATTTAAAATACCAGTTTTTAGATGTTAGAATTAATTTTATGCATCCTACTTGGAAGCAGTTTTGAAAATGTCCTCCCGATATTAATGATTTTATTTTTCTGTTCATCAAATTAAGTTATTTTTACTTTGTCTACTACGTATAGTAAGTAGGGGAAGTATTGTATTCCACCCAAAAATTCGATACCGAGATTTCACGAGAAATACATGTTTTGAGACCTCCTGAATCCAAAAAAAGTATTTTTGGAAACATGTCCGTGTGTGTGTCTGTCTGTGAACAGCATAAACCAGAAACGAACAGTCGGATAAACACCAAACTTGGTATTTAGGTTCAGTATCTTCCAGAGACGCGACACAAAGGTTTTCAAGAAAATCCCCCACCCCAGATTACCGTTTACATGGAACATTTTAAGAAATTTTTAATTTTCTCAAAAATGGCTCTAACGATTTTGAATAAAATACCATAAATTTAAGACTTTTTATGGCAAATGAATTGTAGATATATCTCGAAGTTTCTGGGAATGTCTCCAAAAGTATTCTTCATTGTGAACGACTTTTGCATAACTGGTAAACCATAAGAGATAAACAAACATTTACTGCACAAAAAATGTAGATCGCGTTAAAATACACAATTTATGTCATATACATAAATTTTCCAATACTTATACTTTTACTCAAATTCGTTATTCAATTTTTTTTGTCCTGGTAATGCAAAGAAAATGGAATACTCCACATAGCAACCAGCTCTTAAAATATTTGACTATCGCTTAAAACCTACCATATTCCCCTTGCATCTACAAGAAAATTACCAATAAGATTAACATGAAGCATATGGGGAATAAGCGTTTGTAAAAATAGTTTGTACAAGAGTAGAGAAAGTCATGTGAGTGTAACACATCAGATTTTTTTATATTTTTGGACTATCAATTTATCTTAGTATGGCTTTTTATCGACATTGTGGAAGTCACTTATGGCTGCGTTAGTGCTTTTTCTTGATACCACGGTCACCGCTATAGCTCGAACTGTCATAATATCAGGTTCTCATATTTATAGTTATAACTACAGTACCTTATCATAAGAGATATTGGGAATGCTGTCCTCTATCCACACATTCCGGTTATCTTTTCAGCAAATTTTCATTTTCACTCGAGAGTGAATTTCTCGCCTGATGCTTTATTTTAGTTCTTCCAATGGATTTTTCACGTGATCATTAGAATCGGGTAAATTTGTGTAATTGGATTTTTTGAAATATCAATGATCCACACCAAATATTCTTCTCTGACGAAGCGTGGTTCCATTTACATGATTGTGTTGTGTCGTAAAATAACAGATACTCAGTCGCAGAGAAACGCGATTTTACACACGAGATTCTCTTACATGGCGCAAAAATTGGTGACCAGTAAATGCATACGAATAATAGGACTCACATTTTCTGAACAAACAATAAATGCAGAGACAGATACAGGAATGACTTATTCCGCCATTTTTTGAACAGCTGACCAACGTTGAATGTCAGTTTGGGGATTTCCAACAAGACTTCTGCAACGGCACATACAGCTAATGAGTCAACTTTAATTCAGTGAATTTTTTAGGATAATCAGTAAATGATTATGGCCCTCAAGATCCTCTGATTTAACTGTATGCGATTTTCATCTATGGAGGAACTAGAAAAAAAAAATCTGATGTGATACACTCTCATCTGAGGTGAAACTCACATGACTTTCTCTACCCTCTATCGTTTATTAGTGGGTATACAAATTATTCTTACTTAAGCGTATTTTTCTATTCTACTACATTTTAATCCAAACAAACCTTTGCAAACTATACGTAGTAGAGAAAGTAAAAAGTGGACAGAAAACAAGACCGTAACAGGCCACCTTGGCTTAACCTTGGAAGGAAGATGATTAAGAAGTAGAAGTATTGCACCCCATCCAGAAATTGGGTATCTAGATTTCAGCGAAAACTCATGTTTTGCGTTCATCTTGTTAAAAAACATTACTTAAGTTGCCCTTCTACAGGAAACTTTTTTTTTCGTTATGTTTCATGTTCTTAAAAATCTTGTTTTACGTTCACATAACTTTCTCTACCCTGTATCGTTTATTAATGGGTATAAAAACTATTCCTACGAAAGCTTATTTTTCTGCCTACTTTATACTACTTTTCTGTCCCGATTTAAATTCATTTCTATTTCTATTTTAAGTTGATTTTCATTATTTTGATATGTTAACTATAAATCGTCATTATTATTGTTAATTTAAATTTAATTTTGTTAATTGTATAGGTATACTTTGTCTACATGGCAGCCCTTAATTGAGGGATGTGTTATAATGAAAATAATAAATATCGAGACAAAACTTTGCAGAAACAGCTACATTACACATTTCGTTATAGATACAAAGAGAACAGCGATAGTCAAATGTTTAACAACTGGACGCTATATGCTGGTATTAAAATTCCATACTGTTTCTATGACATCGCGAGAAACAACTGAATGTTGAAAGGACTAAGAGAATGACCAAAAAATAAACAATTAGAAAGATTATAGAAAATTCCCTCCGAATGAAGAGGACTTCATAGGCTATTCCCGAAAATTCAAGATAAATATTTTAAGTGTCATGTAAATATCTTTAATATATGTATTTTAATCAAAATGGTTAGCCATTGTTTTAGAAAATAAACAATTTCGAAAAGTGTCCCATGCAAGGGAGTTTGGGGCTTGTTGAAAATCTTTGTGTCGCATCCTTGGAAAATATTAAACCTAAATAACCAAGTTTGGTATTTATCCGACTTTTCGTTTTTGAGTTATGTGTTCATAGACAGACACACATCGACACACACAGGCCTTTTTCTAAAAATGCTTTATTTGTATAAGGGAACCTCAAAACATGTATTTCCGGTAAAATCTCGGTATCGAATTTTTGGGTGGAATGCAGTACTTCCCCAACTTGCTATACGTAGTAGTAAAGTGTAAGCAAAAAAAAAAACCTCATACATTGGAAAACATCAGGCGAGAAATTCACTCAATTTCGGATATTGAACTCTTGAGTGTGAATGAAAACTTCCTGAGAATATGCCAGAAATGTGTGGATAGAGATAGACATTTCCAATGTCTCTTACGATAAGGTACATATGTGCTAATTATCAACAGTACTAGCACAAATATGATAGTTTTCAATTGCAATTTGATTGAACTTAACCAATGCTTCTTTTCATAATTATTTCGAAATGATTACCTTATGAAAAGATACATGAGTTTGAAACCAAAATTAAATTGTCTCACAAGTGGTACTCGGCTTGATAATAACACGAAAACTTCATTTATTATGAACTTACATAGTTTAGCGGCAACCAGTCCTGTACAACAGAATTGTGCCGTCAATTTAATAATTTTCCTGTGTACACAATTCTGAAAATTGGTTCCACACCATACTCTTATTCTTCTTCGCATTTTCAGGGCTTAACTTGTCTACAGTTCTTCTTATATTAGCAATATTTAGACTACCAAAGCGTCATGTTTGAATTGTAATTACGAGGGTCACTCTGAAAGTTTTGAGAATGGGCCACAATGAGCAGTGGGAAGCCATAGCAGCTTTTCCTAACTTCAGATTGAAGTTGAGATAGCAACATGCGCGCTCCAACAATGTCAGCAACGCTTATGGTGTTGCTAGGCCATAAGCTAGGATGGATCTCAAGCAAGAGCATTTCCGTGCTATGATTTTCTATGACTTCAAAGTCGGTTTAGGGGAGAGAGAATGCCTTGAAAGACTACATCGTGCATTTGGGGATCTTTGCCGTTCACAATCCACCATTTATCGATGTTATCGAGGAAGGGATTCCCTTCAAAATATAGACCAAGTGCGACGGCCGGCTACAGTAACAATGGAAGAAAGTAGAGCTCATGTTGCGGGAAGATCATTGTTGCACGTATGTTCAGATTCAAGAAACCCTAAATATTGGATCCGCAGCAGTGAAAACAACCCTGAAAGAAAAATTTGACGTCAGGATCTCTGCAGTCGCTGGATCCCCCACCACCTCACAAATGAGTAGAAACAAATATGTGTGTAATGGTGCCAGGAAATGATTGAAGAATTCAATGGAGAAAGATCCAAAAACACATTTAACATTGTAACAGGTGACGACAGCTTTACCAGCATGATCCAGAAACTAAACGACAGTCATCGGTCTGGGTCTTCCCAGGAGAAGATCCCCCAACAAAAGTGAAGTGTTGACAAGAAGATGATCTGTACTTTCTCAGCAAGTGGCCACATTGGATTCAACTTGAGGGACAAAAGACTACTACTGTCAGATGGTACACCACAAAATGTCTGCCACAAGTGTTCAATGAACTGAGAAAAAAGCCCCTAAAGACTGGTCTGCGGGAATTTTGTTGCACCATGACAATGCCTCTGTCCACACTACACAAGAAACATCCCAATTTCTGCAGCAGTCAGATATTTGTCCCATCCTCCCCAAAGTCCAGATCTTGCTCCATTCGACTTTTGAGTTAGCTGAAGCCGCAATAGCTGCTTAGGAAGAATGTATTTGCACTCTCTTCAAAGAAGAATGGTGCTCAGTATTTGAAAGGATGAGACAGTGTATAGAATACAATGGAAAATATTTTGAAAAGATGCAATTTTTAATATGTTATTGCGTGCATTCTCAAAACTTTTGGAGTGACCCAATGTATTACATTCACGGCTTATCTAATCTGACATAATGCATTCCTATCAATTAAAAACAAGTGCATTGCGATGAAATACTATCGGTATAGTACGTCTTTGATTGACCACCTGTCTAGCGTACTCTACCTGTCATTGGCTAATGGAATAGCGAGTGTTATGATTATTGTAATTTTAACTGTAACTCTGAGAATGTGAGGCGATTGAGCGGATATTATTACTGTTTCGGTGGGAGTCCGAGCTGCGACGGCCGGCGCATTAGCAACCGTGCATTGGCCGCAGTATGAAGGAAAGCACGGCAGAGGCTTTTCATACATATAGTACTATGGTTGTGCTTATTTTGTAGACAATTCCAATTCCTTGCACTCGCCGAAAATGTCATACTTATTATAATGCCTCAGATTGGCTTCGATTTCAACCAATCACTGTCATCTGTGGGTCGTCAATTGTTCACAGTTGGTAGACAAACCAGGAAAGGCCAGTCCCATGAATGAAATTATATTTATGTATTTATTCAGACTAAGCCTTACATTCTATGAAATTTGTATTCAGAAAATAGTCTTAGCAAATAGTAGAGTACTGTGTTATTACAGATAATACAGAGTGAGCCAAAAAAACTACGAAGCGACTGCGTGGTGTTTTTCCTGTCCGCGTCCTCGGCGCTCGCTGCCGTCTGTCGCTATCATAGAAAGGCGCGGATGAAACCATACAACATTTTTAAAACTACTTTTAAAGGCTTTACTTACCAACTTTATGAAAGGTGGTGCTGAAATTGGCCACCGTCGTCCATACATTTTTGGCACCTCTTTAGGAAACTATCCATCACTCGCCGTAGTTCAGTTGAGAAACGCTGGCAATTTCCTGGCGGATATTGTGTTTTAATTCTTCCAGGGTGTGTGGACTTGTCTTGTATACTTTGTTTTAAGTTACCCCAGATATAGAAATCGCAGGAGGTTAGGTCGGGGGACCGAGGGGGCCACAAACATCTACTAATAATTCTGTCCTCAAACACACTTTCAAGTTTTCTCATCGAAATATTCACCGTATAACCTGTTGCAGAGTCTTCTTGAAAAAAGGAAAAATCACGCTCCCTGGCTGTTAATTCTCTAAAAAAGGGGGGGGGATTGTATTCACATATGTACGGGCTTCAACTGTTGCTCGAAAAAAATTGTAATGTATGGACAACGACGGTGGTCAATTTCAGCATCTCCTTCCATAACGTTGGTAACTAAAGCCTTTAAAAGTAGTTTTAAAAATATTATATGGTGTCATCCGCGCCTTTCAATGGTAGCGGCAGATAACAACGAGCGCCGAGGACGCGGACAAGAAAAATACCGCGCAGGCGGTTCCTAGTTTTTTGACTCTCCCTGTATGTAGATTGCAACATTGTTTTCAACAAAGCATTTGTATTATTGTAAATAAGGTAGGGTTTAATAAGGCAGAGGAAAGCATTAATTAATGTCATGTTAACTGAATGCTTAGTTTAAAAGCTTTAATAACCGCGGGAATGGATGGAACCAATGTAAGCTAGTAGTTTCTGAAAAACCAAGTTGCCTCTACAACAGTTTATTTCTTTAAAATAGTTGCCATAGAGATTATATGCAAAAACAAACGACCTCTACTTCGAACGTACCTCCACAGATGGCAGGCGGCTCTCATTTTTCAGTTGTTTACAGCGTTCAATCCTTGCATCCTTGTAATCAACAAAATACGTTGTTATTCCGTAAAAGAAGCTACTAGGAATAACAACGAAACCCTTCAAATGTGAGTAAACACTGTTGATGGCACTTGAAGGCGAAAAAAGCTTCAGGTAGTCGGGAGTTGTAATGTGCGTTTTTCACCTTCGATCCCAGACGACTCACTCTCCTTGCTAGGTTATGTCACGTGATTATAGATTTTTTTTAAAGTCATCATTACATACAAATTTAAATGTTACTGATTACCAACAACGCAGCATTTTCACTGCTGTTTAATTTACCACCAATACCTTTCAGTATTTAAGATATTTCTATTATCTGATATTACTGCAACTGTTTATCGCCGAAATGTTGAATGTAATTTTTTACTTTCTCTACTACATATAGTAAGTAGGGGAAGTATTGTATTCCACCCAAAAATTCGATACCGAGATTTCACCGGAAATATATGTTTTGAGACCTCCTGAATCCAAAAAAATCATTTTTGGAAACATGTCCGTGTGTGTGTGTGTGTGTGTGTGTGTGTGTGTGTGTGTGTGTGTGTGTGTGTGTGTGTGAACAGCATAACTCAGAAATGAACAGTCGGATAAACACCAAACTTGGTATTTAGGTTCAGCATCTTCCAGAGATGCGACACGAAGGTTTTCAAGAAAATCCCCGCACCCCAGATTACCCTTTACATGGTACATTTTTCGAACATTTTAATTTTCTCAAAAGTGGTTCTAATGATTTTGATTAAAATATCATATGTTTAAGATATTTTCATGACAAATAAAATGTATATCTCGAATTTTCTGGGAATGTCTTCAAAGGTATTCTTCATTGTGAACGACTTTTGCATAACTGGTAAACCATAAGAGATAGACAAAATTTTACTACACAAAAATTTAGATCGCTTTAAAATACACAATTTATGTCATATACATTTTGTTGTTGAGTGAACCATTTTCGAGATATTGCTTATTATTCCCTTAAATTTTTCAATACTTATTTTCTCAAATGGGAATTCGTTATTCATTTTTTTGTCTTGCATATGCAAAGAGTATTAATCTGTGGCAAAGAGAATGGTGCTGCACCTAGCAACCAACTATTAAGAGTGCTAAACAAGGGGAACATAGTAGGCCTGAAGCGATAGTCAAATATTTTTAGAACTGGTCGCTATGTGTAAAATGTAATTCTGTTTGCATGTCAAAAGATCGTTTCTGCAAATGTTTATCTCGATTAATATGAAATAGATGGAGAATAAAATTTTGTAAAAATAGTTTGTACAAGAGTATAGAAAATCATGTGAGTGTAACACAACAGATTTTTGTTTCTACTACCTAAATAGTATTTCACCAGTCGTCTTTAAAGTTTGGGGTACATCATTTGGGTCGTTTTCGTTCCCTTAAAACCACATTTGAAAATGCTTGGAACAATCGGGCAGAGGTAAGTTTATCATAGGAGATGCCTGCTTAGTTCATTAATTTTTAACATTTCGAAATCTCTCCTAGCCCTATACCTCTTAAGGATGAAATTTCAAAACGCTTTTGATGCTACCTGATGTCTATGGCAACGGGAATGTAATACGCTTTCTAGTGATATACAAGTTGCCTGCATACTGGGATATTCAGAGCCACAGCAATTGTTAACGGTGAGCTTATACTTATGGAAGCATTAATTAAACGATTTTAAAACGCGACGGTTGCAGATTAGAATCCCGGTTGGCCCAAACAATCTGACAGTGTTCATTATTCGAGGTTTTCCCCTCGGCTATCCTGTTACTTTTATCGTTTTCATTTTATCACTTCGACCTGCAATTGTTTTTATGTTTATTTCGGTCCTCCTGTACCCGGCTGTTTGTGGAAATTAAATATAACTGTAACTCTGTTTTATAATACCCATTAATATTTTATAAGCACATTTAAATATATTTTATTTGTATATTTATACTCTATGCCACTATTGGTATATTCGCGCGGGCATCTAGTACTTCTGAAAGTGAAGTATTTTGTCTTCCGTCATTAAGCTCATGACAAACAAATTTGACATAAAAATAATAACAAATGAAACAATACTTTTTTTTACGGAGTAGTTAAATGGGATAGCTGCGAACTGTTACTGGATATAAGTATTTCTTACTGCTGAAATCATATTATCGCTTTTCTACCGTTTGCCTGTATTTGTGTTGTATTCAACCCGAAACTTCTATATATAAGAAATGCATATTTTGAGGTCCCATGAGCACAAAAAATAGAAAAGAAGGTGCGTGTCTGAAGAGCATGATTTAAAAATTAACAGTGATACTTGAGTTCAATCACCTTACTGCAAAAAACGCTATTAATGGATTTTTTAATTATTATTTTCTCAAATATGTAGGAATTTTGATTACAATATCATATGTTTGATATTCTGTTACAAAGACTAAACTGGATGTCTTGAATTTTCTGTAAATTAAACTACACAATTTGTGTTCATTTTTTGTATTACGATTTTCCGTAGCGTAAGTCATTTTCTAAATACTGTATGTAATGTGTTTACATTTTCTCAGTATAAGTGCGTTATCTGACGGAACATGCTCGAAAGTTTGCTGTTCTTTTTACTTTCTTTACTACTTAGAAGAGGTACTATATTCCAAGCAAAACTTCCATATCCAGATTTCATCAAATATATGTTTTGAGTCCCCTAAACCAAAAAACCTCCGTGTGTGTTGTGAACATTAAGTCAAAAACAAAATGTCGGACCATATTTGGCATTCAAATTCAGCGTCTTCCAAAGTTGTGACATGAAGATTTGCAAGAAAATCCCACCTTCCAAACTACCCTTTGCTCGGAACACTTTTCTTTAATTTATTTTCTTAAAAACAGCTACAACGATTTTAATTAAGATACCATATGCTTAAGATATTTGATGGCAAATAAAATGTATAACATGAATTTTCTGCGAATGGCAGAATGACCTTTATATAATTTTGTATAATTGCTAAACCATAAGAGATGGAAAAAATCTTAATACACAAAATATGTAGACCTCGTTAAAACGCACTCTTTATATCAAATCATTTTTGTGGCAATAACCATTTCCGAGATACTCGTAGCTATTGCTATGATTTCTAATACTTTTATCATACATTTTTAAGTGCCAAATCAGCATTGTTTGTTTTCCCCCTTGCGATACAATGAAAAGAGTATGGACTCTCAAAGCGTTCAAATAGTGACCCGTTTTTTAAACATTTGACATATCACTTCAGTCTCTTGTATCCCTCTTACGCCTACAGCGAAACGTTTAACTCGATTAACATGAATTAGGCAGAAAAATAAACTTTTGTAGGAATAATTTCTTCGCAAGAGTTCGTTACTACGATTTTGATTGTTGTTTCCACAAGTTGTGTGTAACTGAGAATAACTGTTTAATTTGAGACCATTTCAAGGCAAACGTGGATAGAAGAACCAGTAAAAAGAGTATTGTAAGAAGTGAAGTTTGCAAAATGGAAATGGCTAGAGAAAGTCATACGATTGTAATACATCAGAATGAGGGTACCACAGTCCATTTTCGCTGTGCAGATAGAGACGAAGGCCAGGCCCTCTGCTGACCTTGCACCGTCTGGCGAACAAATACATAATGGATGTACGCGTCGCCAAACTTCTTTTGTCTTGGAAGCATCTCCATCTAGGGACTGGCTGGACCGACTTGCGTTTGTTTCATTAACTGCTCGTGTAAAACAACTACATTATAGTAAGTCATGACTTAGGACAAACAAAATTAGCATTCCAAAATGTAGTCCACGAAATCTGTTGTGTTTTACAGTTAAGAGTAGCAGAAATTTGGGATGTTATTTATTCATTTTATTGCTGTTTATTTAATTTGGTGGGATTCATCAGGCCTTCTGTTCGACACCACCAGAAATACAAATATAATACAAAGGATAACAAATTAAAAAAGAAGAAACAATCTTATGTGATATGACACGACTTGCCAATAAAACGGTTTGGTATTTCAGTTCAGCTTCCTCCAAAACTATCTTTAACATCTAAAGAACATTGCGTTATTTTTTAGTTTTTAAATAAGGCTCTAACGATTTTTATTAAAATATCATATGTTTAAGATATTTTCATGACAAATGAAATGTATATTTCTCATTTTGGATGAGTTTTAAAATTTAGATCTCGTTAAAGCACACAATTCATGTCGATTCTTTTTTCCTCCTTTTTTTTAATTCTATTTTATTTTACGTCGCTTTAACTCCTTGGTCATATCGCGACGGATCTGTTGGTGGGTAACTCTTAGAAAGATATGTGATGGACAGTTAGCCTTCTAGGTCTCATCTCTGTAACCACCTGCTTCATGGCATTAGGGTGCCCTCCAGTCTAACCGCCCCCCAACACAGAGAGGCGAACAGTTACCTTCTAGGTCTCATCCCTGGAAATGCCATTTTGCTTCGTCACGTGCCCACAAAGACCCCCAGACATGGTAACCGGATCTTCTGCTTCGTGCCGTGCAGATGGCGTTAGGGTGCCGTCCAGTCTAACTGCTTACATTGTCTGTAGATAGATGGCATAGCGTTCCCTATTACCACTTATTTTTCATTTTAATATTGTTTTAGACTTAAGGTGGAACTTTGGGTCGTGGTATTAAATATTCAATCTTGGCGACTAGGGAAAACCAAGAAAAAACCACGACGGATTGGTCGGCCCACGGGATTTGAACCCGGGACCTCCCGAATGCGGGCCCCAGAGTTGACCGCCTGAGCCATCCTTTCTTTTCTTTCTTGTGGGTCAACCGTTTCCGAGATATTCTGTGATATTCGTTTGAATTTTCAAATACTTTACTTTTCTCATGAGGCAAATCGCTATTAGTTATTAGTTTCTCTACCACATACCTAGTAGGTAGAGAAGAGAGTGCATTCCACCTAAAATTTCGATACCGAGGTTTCACCGAAAATACATTTTTTGAGGCTCCCTGAATAAAAAAAATTAGAAAAAGGGCGATACAGCATGGTGTACAACAAAGGTGAACAACATAACTCAAAAATCAAATTTGGTATAAATACCGAACTTGGTATTTTAAGTTCAGTGCCTTCCAAAGATACGACACGAAGGTTTTCGAAAAAATCCCCCAACCCAAACTACCCTTTAATTTTTTATAAGTTTTTTTATTTCCTAACAAATGCTTCTAATGATTTTGATTAAAATACCACATATTAAATATATTTAAATGACAAATAAAATGCGTATCTTAATTTTCTGTGAATAGCCTTTGAAAACCTCTTCATTCGGAAGGAATTTTATAGAATCTTGTATAAACGTTAAGCGATAGACGAAAACGTACTGCACAAAAAATGTAGATCTCTTTAAAACGCAAAATTTATGTCAACTTTTTTGTAGCATAAGCCATTTCCGAGATATCCGTGATTAATGCACCATTTGTTGAATACTTTACTCTTTTTAAGTCCTTCTATTTTTAAGTCACTAATAAACGATATAGGGAGAGGAAGTAATGTGGATGTAACGCATCAAAATATTCCCGTGGTAATGTTAAGGGAACGGAATTTCAAAGCCATCACATGGCGACACGCTCTTAAAACATCTGACTATCGCCTCAGCCTACCGTATTCTTTACACCTACAACGAAATTTGTAATGAAAGTTTATCTGTATACAGAAGAATAACATTTTGTAGAAGAATAGAGAAAGTCATGTGAATGCAGCAGATAATATTTTTTTCGAAATGTTCCCGACAATTATTCAGAATTGAGTAGATGCTGTTAGTAGCCGCAGGAAATTAGTTTCCGTTTGTCCCGATTCCCTAACAACTGTACGTACGCTTCTCTGATTTGGATACATGTGATGATGACAAATGAGTGAAGTGCAGGGAGGGAGCTTATGTATTCATGGGGCTTGCAGTTCAACAAAGCGATATATCGATCCTGACAGCTCGCTCTTCTTGCACGTGGAGCACGACTCAATTCTTCTTGTTGTTGTCAAGGGGGAACACACGGCGGTGTCCCTTTCAGATTCTATTTCTGTTACCGCAGTACTGCATCCGTAATGTTACACTCACACCTCTGTAATTTACTTTCATATTATCTATTCCTCAAATTATGATCTGTTGCATTCACATGACTTTCTCTGTTCACTCTTCTAAAATATTCTTACAAAAGCTTAGTTTTCTTCCTAATTCGTGTTAATGGCTTTGAGATTCCATGCTCTTTGCAAGACCACGAAAAAAGAAGGAAAGAAGAAAAAAAAGAATAGCGACTTGACACTTGAAAATTCAAAATAACAAAAAATATCTCGGAAATGGTTAACGGTACAAAAATGTTATTTGACATAAATTGTCTGTTTTAACAAGATCTGCATTTTTTGTGTAGTAAGATTTTGTCTAATTGTTTACGGTTTGTCAGCTGCACAAAAGTCATTCAGAATGAAAAGGAGTTCGCAGGTTATTCCCAGAAAATTCAACATATACATTTTATGGAATTAATTGTTCTTTCACACAAGCCGTGTGTTGGACAGGTTGGAAAGGTAGAATCAGATGACTGAAAAATTCAATGCCATAGCTGGGATTTGAACCACGGATCTCCCGGTCTCCGTCCCATTAATTGACCTAATCGTGGTTGAAACTAAAAGCCCGGGACTTAAGTACTTACAAAGAATGTAAGTCGCCATTGGAGTATGACATCTCAATACATTTGAGATCTCTTTGTGGTTTACCGGGAAAAATGCGAGTCAGCTGGAGAATGGCGTGCCGGCATGTTGCCATGGTAGCTCAGTGGTTAGAGCAACCGGACGGAGACCGGGAGATCCGTGGTTCAAATCCCGGCTATGGCATTGAATTTTTCAGTCATCTGATTCTACCTTTCCAACATACATTTTATTTGTCATGTAAATACCTTAAACCTTTTGTATTTTAATCAAAATCGTTAAGTAATTTTTGAGAAATTAAAAAATGTCAAAAGTTTTTCCATCTAAAGGGCAGTTTGGTGTGGAGTGATTTTCTTAAAAATCTTCGTGTCATAATCTTGGAAGATGTTGAACTTAAATAGAACATTTCGTATTTAAGTAACCTTTCGTTTTTTTTTTTGGGGGGGGGGTTATACTATTCACATACATATGCACTTTTTCTACCTACTATGTACGCAAAAACAATGCCGCTACGCCCCATGAAGGGCCCTGGCCTGCCAACCCGACTGTTGGCCTCACGCCCACATACGACCGCAAAGGTGGGCGATCATCCGACCGATACGGGGAGGCGTAGCCAGCACCACGCATTCTCCACCTTGAATGTTGGCTCCCGAGGCCGGAGTCGCAGCTCTTCAATTTCCTCACGATGCTGAGTGCGCACCGGTCCTATATCCGGGACTTAAAATCCGCACCTCCACAAGCGCATTCCGTGACCGGGATTGCTACCTATCGCAGCTCCTCACTTTCCTCACGATGCTGAGTGCGCACCGGTCCTATATCGGACACTTAAAATCCGCACCCCCAGGGTGGGGTCGAACCCGGCACTTCCGTGGCCGGGAGCCAGAGCACCACGGTCCAGGCCGTAGTACAGAAAGTAAAAAGAGAAAATTTCCATGCAAAAGGTAGTTCGGAGTGTGGGAACTTTGTTAAAAATCTTCACGTCGCATTGTTGGATTGTTATTATTTATTATGAACAGATTTGCAATATTGTTGCATCTTTCTGTGCCCAAGTTACTCTTCTCCAATCTTCCCTGTCTTCCCAGTTTGTCTATCTTAGTTTCTTCCATCCAACTAAGCCTGTTCTTCTTCCAGCTGTTATCCGTCGCGGTGGGCTGTCATTCGTCCATCCCAAGTTAATTGTTGATAACAGGGCGGAGACACCTCGCGCGTCGCGACCTACATGTGGCTACCACACCCCAGGAGGAAGGGATGAGGTGAAGGAACCACAGGAGGCAGACAGGCCACAGATCCGCCCCACTGCTGGAGCCACCGAGAGAGGGCGATGAACTGCCCAGCAATCAAACAGCCTCTGCTGTCCATGGGGAATACTCTTTCCATTGAGCATCTGTCCAGCACCGCCACGAAGCCTAAAATCACACCTGAAAGATGAGAAGGAAACGGAATGAAAGGGAAATGACGAAAAGGAAATCCTGGTAGAGAAGAAGCCACCCAGCATCCGCCTAATTGTTGACAATAAAAGTATCGTTATATTCGTTAATAAAGTCTTCAACATAACTTAAGCAACCAATTATGTGGGAAACAATAAAAATATGCAGTGTCTGAGGATGAAAGTTGTTCAGACCACAGATACCTACATCCAGTCTCAAGTATGGTGTATTTCTAAAGTAATCAGAACTTACCGGACCCAAAAAGAACCGACTGGGATTCCCACAGGAAAGAGCTAGTCAGTAATCTGAGTAAGATGGACGACAAGATTAATGATTGTGAATATTTACAAATTGCTGCAGAGAATTTCAGGATACAATAATCTCAGCATTTAATGATGTGTCCTCTGAAAACAAGGCAAACCAACAGGAATGTGCCCTGTTGGAATCAAGACCTTGCAAGTAAAACAAGAAAATTCGCAGATATTTTAAACTTACGAAACGAACCAAACAATGGACTGCTTATAGCAGATCATTGACAGAATGCAATGAGCCTTGAAGAAAGCTAAGAGGGACTCCTGAAAGAAGCACTATGACGAAATAGAAACGATCCCAGAGACTTCAAAAGGCTCTTAAAAGAGATACACAAAGCTTTAATAGCAATCTCCGGTTATAAAATGGAGTATATACTAAAACAAAGAAGAAAATGAATCTCTTCGAGTTCACTTCCCTGGGTCGATTACACTTGATGAACCTGACGTAGAATGAGGCAGCCTGGTACTGAAACTCCCTGGGAAGAGAGCCTCCAAGGCAGAGTGGAAAATCGGCAAATATGAAAAATTAAAATGGGCAGTGTTCTAATTTCAACCTTATAAACCTTCAAGAGGCGATGGCATAATGCCTATTATGCTTCAGCGAGGTTTTGATGAATTATCAAAAATGTTAATACAAATCCTAAGAGCAAGTTTAGCCTTAGGATACATACCAATGAAGTGGAGGCATCTTAAGGTGGTATTTATAACAAAGTCAGGTAACCCCTTGACCCTGGCTAAATCCCTAAGACCCTCAGCTTAATGTCAATAATTCTCAAAACTCTTGAGAAATTAATAGACACGCATATAAGAGGAGGTGCTCTGGAGGCAAATCCTCTGCACCAGAATCAGCATGTCTATCGTACAGGCAGATCAACTGAAACTGCCCTTTTCAGATTGTCTATAAACTGTGAAAAAAACAATTCAGGAAAAGGAGGTGGCACTTGGAGACTTAATTGATATTGACTGACTTTGGTGACAGCTTTAATGCAGTAACTACTGCTGCAAGGCAACATGGAATTAATGAAACCTGTCATCGGTGATTCAATCCATGCTGAGAGGCAGAATAGTTCATGCAAATCTCATGGATAGTAGCCTAGCTTCAAAGGTCATGAGTGGTTGTCCACAGGGTGGGGTGTTTATCGCCCCTATTATGGAACCTGGTGGTTGATGGACTACTTGTTTAAGCAAGTAACCTAGGCCTTATATCACGTGCTATGCTGATGATATCATCATCATAGTTCGAGGTAAATACACAGGATCTCATGCAGTCGGCCCTGAATACTGTGACAAAATGGTCGGTGAATGAGGGCTTAACTATTAGTCCTCATGAAATACCCATAGTACCATTTACCAGAAGAAGAGACACAAAGGGATTAGGACCTCAATATCTTCAAGGTAAAGAACTTAAAATGCCTGAGGAAGTCAAATACCTACTTGGGAATAACTTTTGACTCCAAAATAGACTGCAATCAGCATTTCAAGAAAACAATAAAACGTGCGAATATAACTTTTGAAGTAGTTAGACCACACATGGTAAAAGGCGGGGATTACAACCTGCTATGATTCATTGGATATAACCATATATCAGGATAATCACACCATTCATAACTTATGGCGTACTGACTTGATGGCTTAAGGTCCTTCAAACAGGCTCTAAAAATCAACTAAATAATGTTCAAAGAACAGCATGTATGGTTGTTGCAGGATTTACAGAAACAACTCCTACTGCAGCAATGGAGACACTCTTGAACCTGGCTCCATTGCATTTAGTTGTAATGAAGGAGGCAAGAATGGCACCCTATAGACTGTAACACGATAAGCAATTTAAAATTCTTGAAATAGACTCTGGCTTGCTATGGATTAGGAAATACCTACATACGAAATGCATCTTTAGAAATGCCATCAGACTATATAGTTTGAAGAAGAATATTTATTGTTCTTATTATTTTGCTCCACGTATGGACGTCAATTTGAGAAAGTAGTAGTTGCTTTAGTTTAATTATTTTAACTGTCCCACGTATGGGTGCCAATTTGAGAAAGTTATTGTTTTAGAGACATGTTTCTCTTAATCAGGGCGTGGTGCGACAAGAATGTAGGCTTACACAGATTTTAAGTTTTAATTCACTTCTTTTTATTAATCCTTGACACAAATTAAATAGCACTACACTGATATCAAGAGCTGTGAGATTCTTTTATTTAATACTTGCACTTTTTTATCGCGTATACTTATTCTACGTCTCACACGAATACGTAATATTTCTTTAGAGAACACATCTTCCATCCGGTTGCTATCAAGGTCTGCAGGCAACTGAACATGTTTCAACCGTCCAAACCCGTAAACTTCTGTATTTCAAGTGTCTGATTGGCTAATCCTAGTCCAATAGAATACCTGCATTTTACTAAAGCTTTTCTGGCTGTTGATTGGCTAATTTTAAACTGTCACAAAATTTACATTATCGTTGCTCTAATCATGACTAGTAACATTTAAACTCTCAAACTCATTATTGCCTCAAGGTTACCTCATCGTTAGCAACTTTAAACTTATTATTCTCACAGCTCTTACATTATTAAATTACGTAATGCATTCACATAATATTATTAAACATGTTTACAATAATATAAACATATGCAATGACTGTTACATACACTTTTTATATATTATATTGTACACATATTGCTTGAAGGCGGGCTGTTATTGAATTTACATATTATATAATTTAATTGAACTTATTCAAGTGTTAAAAATACTGCCTCAAGTTCCAATTAAACATTTTATAAAGAACTTCAGGGTCATTTATTGGACGAATAAAACTCTGGAAACTCCTGAGAAAACTTTGATGTGGTTTACACACGGCTCAAAGGATGACTCAGGAACAGGATCCAGAGTATATGGCATTAGATCAAGGACAAAAAGTTAAATGGAAATATAAGAAGAGCTTACACTGGTAAACAAATCCTTATCTTCTCAAATAGCCAGACTGCACTTAAGCTCTTAGTAGTGATAAGGTAACGTCAGGATTGGTTTTAAACTGCCTAAACATGCTCACAAGCCTGGCAGAACACAATGAAGTTCAACTCATCTGGGTGCCGGGTCATAGTGGCATAGAGGGAAATGAAAAAGCTGATGAACTTGCAAGACAGAGAGCAGCTCAATAATTTACTGAGCCAGAGCCGGCTCTACGAACATCTCGATGGGAGGCTATTAAGAACTGGTCCACCATAAAACATGATAAACTATTTATTAGAAAACCATGTAAGAAAAGAGCTGAAAGCTTACTTAAATGTAACAGACTTCAGCTGAGAACAATTATTGCATCTCTTACAGGGCATGCTCTTGTTAAAAAAAAAAGTGTTAACATGATGGAAGTGTTTCAGGGTAACTTAGATTGCAGATTGTGCAAGAAAGAAAGTGAAACATCGCAGCACATTATATGATCCTGTGAGACCTTGGCTTACAGGAAATATATTGCTTTTGGGAAATGTTTTTAGAATCAGAAGAATTTGAAACCATGTCTGTTCTGAGGCGGTATTCCTCAGTAAAGGGAGCAGGCATAATGAATTGGCTTTAAAACGATATAGGTGGCACAATAAGCTCAAGGCTGAAGTGCATCTGGAGCAATGGCGGAAATCTGTATCGAACAAGACAAAAATAAAATTATGGAATTATCCTAACATTAAACATCGTGCAAATCTTCTGAGGAAATATCTACGTTTGTGCAGATTGTAGTTGAGATGTTGCTCTGGAATTAAATACCCTTGGAAGATGCTGAACTTAAATCTCGATATCGAATTTTTTGGGTGGAACGCAATACTTCCTCTAGCTATGAGTAGGTGGCAGAGAAAGCATAAATCAATATCACAGTAGTTTCATCAGAAATGCATTCCCACTTCTCACTTGTTCTTCCGACCAGAGCACTGTCAGACCCAAAACTCACAAATGTATACTGTAGTTCCTACCTGTGACACGCTCATTTAATATTCAGTGAATTAATACAAGGCCAGCTTGTCGCTTTATTCGGTTCTAGAAATTTCATTCAGAATTATGGGTTAGAAACGAGGACGATTTAAGCACTGCGGCCAAGGGTAGGTCTATTGCACCCACTAAACCTCCGGGATGAAGGGCTGAGGCGAGAGAGCACAAAGAGCAGCGCAGCGGGGTCTGTTACGTTTCTAGATTGAATATCCCCGGCCGCCCCTTCAGTTCCTCCTATCTTCACGGACAGGTTCGGGCAGGCCCTGAGGCATTGTATCTATGAAATTTGGGAACAAAAAAAAAAGTATTTACTACTTATAACTTCTACTTGTATGCTACACAGTTGAGTTTTAATATCAACAACCTTAATGCCACAAATGGTTATTTTAATCGGTCGTGTGTCATTTAGGAGCACCGCGTTGAACTTTAAACTCAATTTTTCTCATTTCCTTTTTTTTTTTGCAGATTTTTCACTGTTCAAACTGCTCCCTGGGCCACAGTTTATACCTTATTAGATTGAAATTTTCCGGACAGTTTCAGGAATTACAGATTTAAAAATGGTTGTCTGCCAGTTTTAAAAAGTACTAAATAGTTTAGCTGAAATGTATTATTTTCCATAACTCTCTACCTTGTTCATAGTATGTAGAGAAGGTATTGCATTACACCCAAAAATTCGATACCAATATTCCACCGGAAATACATGTTTGAGGTCCCCTGAATAAAAAAAATTAGAGAAAGATCCGTGTGTGTGTGTCTGTGAAAAACCTAACTCAAAAACAAAATCGAATAAAGACCAAACTTGATATTTAGGCTTAGTAGCTTTCACAAAGGCGACACGAAGATTTTGAAGAAAATCTCCCACCCCAAACTACCCTTTACGTGAAACATTTTTCGAAATTTTTTTATTTTCTAAAAAAATGGCTCTAATGATTTGATTAAAATACCGTATATTAAATGCATTTACATGATAAATAAAATGTATATCTTGAATTTTCTGGAAATAGCCTGTGAAGTCCTCTTCATTCGGTAAAAATTTTATACAATCTTGTATAACTGGTAAACGTTAAGCGACAGACGAAAACGAACTGCACAAAAACGTGTAGATCTCTTTAAAACACACAGTTTATTTCAAATAACCTTTTATGTGGCATTAGCCATTTCCGAGATATCCGTTATTAATGTTCAATACTTGGTCATTCTTTTAAAGGCCTGTCGATTTTGTATTCTTTGTCGCGATGTCATGGAAACAGTATGGAATTTTAAGACCAGCATATAGCGTCCAGTTGTTAAACATTTGACTATCGCTGTTCCCTTTGTATCTATGTGTAATGTGAAATTTAGATATTTCTGCAAAGGTTTATTTGGATTAAAATATAGAAGGAAAAATAAGCTTTAGTAAGAATACTTTGTAAATAACTATTGTAAACAACCACTAATAAAGATAGAGGGTAGAGAAAGTCATGTGAATGTATCATCAGATTTTTAAGAAGGTCCGTGTGTGTGTCTGTGAACAGGATAACTCAAAAACGTAAAGTTGGATAAATACCAAAGTTGGTATTTAGGTTCAGTGTCTTCTAAAGATGCGACACGAAGATTTTCATAAAATTCACCCACCCTTTACATGGAACATTTTTCGACATTTTTTATTTTCCAAAAAATGACTAACGATTTTGATTAAAATGCCATTAATTAAAGATATTTATATGACAAATAAAATGTATATCTTGGATTTTCTGGTAATAGCTTATGAAGCCCATTTCATTCAGAAGAAATTTTGTATAATCTTGTATAACTAGTAAACGTTAAGGGAGAGACCAAAACGTACTATACAAAAAATATAGATCTCTTTAAAACACACAATTTATTTCAAATCACTTTTTTGTGACATAGCCATTTCCGAAATATCCGTTATTAAAGGTTGGAGTTGTTCAATACTTTGTCTACTTTTTCAAGTATTTTCGATATTAAACACAAACATATGACTATCGCTATTCTATTTATAACGAAATGTGTAACCCAGCTACTTCCGGAAAGTTTTATCTCTATTAAAAAGAAGAAGAAGATACGAAAATAAACTTTCGTAAGAATAATTTTTATACCCACTAATAGGCGCTAGAGGGCAGGGAAAGTCATGTGAATGTAACACAGATTTTGTTTCTCTTAAACAAATTAAAATTAAGAATTATCTTAACAACTTCTTTGTTTGTGTACTAAATGGAAATTAAAATTTTGGGAGTGATGCGACGAACCTTTGGGTCCAAAGAGCATTTTATACTACCATATCAAAAGTGATTAATTGTGAAGAAAAACTATTTTAACAACGCTTTAACACAGCTCGTTACAATTTTGTCTACACTATATGTTTATGTTCCGAGTATATGATAAAAAAATATGATGTGTTACACTCACATGACTTTCTCTACTCTTATACAAACTATTTTTACAAACGCTTATTCTCCATCTACTTCATGTTAATCGAGATATCGAGATGTTAATTTTATTGCTAATTTTCTTGTAGATGCAAAGGGGAATTGGTAGACTTTATGCGATAGTCAAATATTTTAACGCTGGTTGCTATGTGGAGTATTCCATTCTCTTTGCATGTCCAGGACATAAAAAATGAATAACGAATTCCCATTTGAGAAAAAGTATAAGTATTGGAAAATTTAAGGGAATAACAAGCAATATCTCGAAAATGGTTCACTCAACAAAAAAAAGAATGTATATGACATAAAATGTGTATTTAAACGTGATCTACATTTTTACTTTCTCTATTACGTATAGTAAGTAGGGGAAGTATTGTATTCCACCCAAAATTTCGATACCGAGATTTCACCGGAAATACATGTTTTGGGGCTCACTGAATCCAAAAAAAGCATTTTTGGAAACATGTCCGTGTGTGTGTGTCTGTGTGTCTGTGTGTGTGTCTGTGAACAGCATAACTCAAAAACGAACAGTCGGATAAACATCAAACTTGGTATTTAGGTTCAGTATCTTTCAGAGATGCGACATGAAGGTTTTCAAGAAAATCCCCCCACCCCAGACTACCCTTTAATGGAACATTTTTCGAACATTTTAATTTTCTCAAAAACGGCTCTAACGATTTTGATTAAAATACCATATGTTTAAGATATTGTCATGACAAATAAAATGTATATCTCGAATTTTCTGGGAATGTCTCCAAAAGTATTCTTCATTATGAACGACGTTTCCATAACTGGTAAACCATAAGAGATAGACAAAATTTTACTACACGAAAAATGTAGATCGCGTTAAAATACACAACTTATGTCATATACATTTCTTTTGTTGAGTGAACCGTTTGCGAGATATTGCTTGTTATACCCTTAAATTTTCCAATACTTATACTTTTTCTCAAATTCGTTATTCATTTTTTTTATGTCCTGGACATGCAAAGAGAATGGAATGCGCCACATAGCAACCAGCGTTAAAATATTTGACTATCGCTTAAAACCTACCATATTCCCCTTGCATCTAAAAGAAAATTATCAATAAGATTGACATCTCGATATCTCGATTAACATGAAGCATATGGAGAATAAGCGTTTGTAAAAATAGTTTGTACAAGAGTAGAGAAAGTCATGTGAGTGTAACACATCAGATTTTTTTTGTGTAGTAAAATTTTGTCTATCTCTTATGGTTTACCAGTTATGCAAAAGTCCTTCACAATGAAGAATACTTTTGGAGACATTCCCAGAAAATTTGAGATATACATTTTATTTGTCATGAAAGTATCTTAAATATATGATATTTTAATCAAAATCGTTAGAGCCATTTCTGAGAAAATTAAAACTTTCGAAAAATGTTCCATGAAAAGAGTAATCTGGGGTGGGGGGATTTTCTTGAAAACCTTCGTGTCGCATCTCTGGAAGATACTGAACCTAAATGCCAAGTTTGGTGTTTATCCGACTGTTCGCGCGCGCGCGCACACACACACACACGGACATGTTTCCAAAAATGCTTTTTTTTTGGATTCAGGGGGTCTCAAAACATATATTTTCGGTGAAATCTCGGTATCGAATTTTTGGGTGGAATACAATACTTCCCCTACTTACTATACGTAGTAGAGAAAGTAAAAAAGTTAAAGCAATCAGAAGACAACTGTAGATTTTTTTTATTTTCATAGATATGGCTTAGAGCATACTACCGCCCACCGCGCCCAACACTGCGAGGTGAAATAAGGTACAGATATGCATTCGTTCGTCCCCCGTGGTCTAGGGGTACCATGGTAGCATCTAGTTCCTGAGGTCGCGGGTTCATACAATAATTTTTTCGGGCGTAAAAATTCTTAGCGTGGCTTCCTTCGGAAGGAAAGTAAAGCCGGTGGTCCCGTGTCGTAGATTTACGGCACGTAAAAGAACCTGGAATATATGGGACACTAAGAACCATAGCAATTAAAGAGCGTCCATAAATAAAACGCAGTTTAATTTTGTATATATTGGTGTAAGGAATCGAACACCTTGGTGCTGCTTCATCTGATTAAACTCGCCCTGTTTATCACACTCGCTGTACTACATGAAGACAGCCAGTTCGTGTAAATACCTAACCTAAAAATAGCGACGTTCTCACGGTTTGTTGTTTTGCCTGGTAGCACCGTCGCTTATCGCCATTAGCGGAGCATATAACTTGCTAATTTTATTACTGTCATTCTTTGCAACAAGTAAATAGTTTACTTTGCTCGTGTTGGTGCCACTTAATTTGTTGCATACACAGTGACACGGCCGTGTGCCAGAAACTCTATATAAGAGTGTCACGCCATCATATCATTTCTCCTTTGTCATTGTCACTAGGGGGACTTCGTTAATCCTTCTTAGGTATGTTCAACTAACGGGTTCGCTGTCAATTTGTACAAAATCATAGAAATACAAATGTATAGGAACGGGGATATGTGAATTCCTATTATGCGATATGTTAGTGGACTCGCTTCCATTTATGCCATCACCGCGGCTTCGAAGGCATTTTACCAACCTTTCAGCGGGCGCGTACATAGCAGGGACGGGTGTGTCTGTAGCGTTCTGCCTTTCTTTTTCGACTAAGCAGGTGGTGTGTGTTAACTGTAGCTTACACGATGTGTGTAAATATTTCGGACGTGCATCGGGGAAGAATTGTGGGTAGTGGAAAGCCAATTTGCCATCTGAAAGGCAATTCTATGCACCATGGACAGATTATTAAAATGTCTAGTAGAAGTGTCCTCTTTGAGAGTAAAAATTATCATATACTTCACTTTTATAATAATTATTGTTCTTAAAACACTATTTCATTGAGATTTTTTAAGTTTTACGCCCTTTAACCGTTTAGGTCATATTGGACAATGAATGAAATTATGCTAAATGAGCCCTGGGTCCACAGAGTTTAAAGTTACCGGACATTCGTCTTTTCAGGATAAGTTAAACCCTGGAAAACCCTTATCCGGGTAACTCACCCTAATCGAGATTCGAACTCGGACCTCTTGAATGTGAGGCAGACCACTACCCTCACACCAGGATGGAGAAATTGTGCAAAACAGTGTCTTATTTAGTTGTATATTTAAACTGGACAGAGATTCCGATAATGTCTAGTAAATGTGCCCTATTTGGGAGTAAAAAGTATAATGTATTTCAGTTTTACATTAACTATATTTGTTCGTGGAGATATTGTGCAAACGAGGGTTTTGTTTAGTTTTATATTTAAACATGGTTATTATAAGTGATAACGAGTAAAGCTATTGCTCAAAGTTATATATTCATATGTGGATTATGTAGAATTGTGCACGTAAAATAGGACCCCACTGCATGGACGAAAAAGTAAACACATACACGCACCTCTTCCTTGGTACACATACTCCACCTGTGAAAACCAGTAGGATGCGCCTGAAACTGCGGTGACGGCATAAATGGAAGCGAGTGTACCTTGATAAAGCATTCATAGAGGTTGCTGTGGTTAAAATTATAACATTGTCAAAATTAATATATATTAAAATACATATGTCTAGTCGCAGTTTTCAAATCGAACGATGTTCCGGGTTCGTTTCCGTCGGAATGTCCTATCATCTGCTTCAGGGTTGAAGGACTAGGGGACGGCGTTCGGTGTGTTGCGGTTGGGCGGTGGAACTGCGCTTTGGTACTGTTTCTCCCTGCGTCGGTTGGACTGCTGAAGGATGCACCTTCTGGAGCTGCATCCCTGGGCTCGGGACTTGTGGGCAGAGTGAAAAGCTTCGGACGCCTTCAATCTGGAATCGTTAGGGAACCCGTCCATGCTTGCGCGCGTCGCCCTTCAGGTCTACGCCTTATCCCGGTTTCGGGAGGTCCTCCGTGATATGTACCCCTACTCCTACAGTTTTCAATAACGTCATCTTCAACAAGAAACTGCAATCCAAACAAGCACGTCAACCAGTTCACTATTTCACTCTCGCCAGTAACAACCCGTTTGCAGGTTAAAGTCAGTACGGTATTGATGTCTGTCAAGTCTCGGGATCAAATCTTGTGGCACAAAATAAGCACTTTCAGTCCTACTTCTACATTCTACATGTGGAGCTTTCCATGGAGACCTTACCGCTAATTTTTACTTTCTCTACTACGTATAGTAAGTAGGGGAAGTATTGTATTACACCCAAAAATTCGATACCGAGATTTCACCGGAAATACATGTTTTGAGACCCCCTGAATCAAAAAAATCTGATGTGTTACACTCACATGACTTTCTCTACTCTTGTACAAACTATTTGTACAAACGCTTATTCTCCATATGCTTCATGTTAATCGAGATGTTAATCTTATTGCTAACTTTCTTGTAGATGCAAGGGGAATTGGTAGGCTTTAAGCGATAGTCAAATGTTTTGAGCGCTGGTTGCTATGTGGCGCATTCCATTCTCTTTGCAAGTCCAGGACAAAAAATGAATAACGAATTTGAGAAAAAGTATAAGTATTGGAAAATTTAAGGGAATAACAAGCAATAACTCGAAAACGGTTCACTCAACAAAAAAAAAATGTATATGACATAAATTGTGTATTTTAACGCGATCTACATTTTTTTTGTCTGGTAAAATTTTGTCTATCTCTTATGGTTTACCAGTTATGCAAAAGTCGTTTACAATGAAGAATACTTTTGGAGACATTCCTAGAAAATTTGAGATATACAATTCATTTGCCATAAAAGTGTATTAAACCCATGGTATTTTATGCAAAATCGTTAGCCATTTTTGAGAAAATTAAAATTTTCGAAAAATGTTTCATGTAAGGGGTACTCTGGGGTGGGGGATTTTCTTGAAAACCTTCGTGTCGCATCTCTGGAAGATACTGAACGTAAATACCAAGTTTGGTGTTTATCCGACTGTTCGTTTCTGAGTTATGGTGTTCACAGACACACACACACACACACGGACATGTTTCCAAAAATGCTTTATATGCATTCAGCGCACCTCAAAACATGCATTTCCTGTGAAATCTCGGTATCAAATTTTTGGGTGGAATGCAATACTTCCCCTATTTACTATACGTAGTAGAGAAAGTAATTATGGGAAATATTAGAAAATAAAGGAGTACCATTACCCTTAATAAATGTAATTAGAAATTGATATGTGAAAACTAAAATTGTAATAGATAATCGAGAACCCATAATGATTTTAAAAGGTGTTAGATAAGGTTTCCCAATGTCAAACACGCTTTTTAATCTATATTTTGACGACATGATTAGATCATGGAAGTAACAAACAGTAGGACGGGTCAAGAACAATAAAGACAATGGTCTTCGCAGATGACCAGATATTAATAGTGAAAAGTGAAGAGAAACTCCAAAGTATGACATACAAACTAAATTTAATATCAAAAACATGCAGCATGAAATTTCAACTGAAAACACTAAAGTTATGACATTTAAAGGTACTCACTCGGTCTGGTCTAAAATAATTATAGAAAATAAAAGCATAGAATAAATGTCGATATTTAATTTTCTAGGATGTAAATAACATATGAATCTGAAATAGACATCAATAAAAAGCTAAATAAATTTAATTACATAACGGGAACTATAAAGAGAACACTAAAAAATAAAATTAGAAAACATTCAATAATAAAACTGTATAAAGCAATGGCCCCACAGTAACTTATGGGTCTGAAACATGGACAGTGACAGCAGAAAATGAAAGGAGGATACAGACAGCTGAAATGAAATTTCTCAGACCTATAGCAGGATACACAAGACTGGATAAAAAACCAAAGGCAAAAGTTAAAAATAGAAGAGTTAAATAAAGTAATAATAGAATATAGAACTGGAAATGTCATTAAATAGGATACCCTGAGCAACATATAACTACAGACCCCAAGGATACAGAAACCCAGGACGACCAAAAAAGAGACGGACACAAGATTTTGGAGCCGGAACAGGCTAAAAACGTCCTAAAACCGTGAAGTAGAAGAACATTCGGTAACATTGTTACCAACGCTGTGATGAACGCATTCTTCTGTTTGCAACAAATATAGGTGGCTATGAACTTATAACAACCAACTGTTGTGAAGTCGACACATATTTTGCAAATATTATGGCAATTAACGAATTAATTTTAGAATTAAATGTAGTTTATCTTGTCTCCTTCTCACAGAGACGGACGGAGAGACTTTCGCATCCCCTGAGACTTCTGTTACAAGCTGCGCAACCTTGGCAATCATACGCGAGACAGCTGGTCGACTGTGACGTCATAGATACGTATTACTGACGTCGTTAAGAAACCAGAGGTGTGGTCCTCAGCAGCCAATGAGCGGAAAGCTTCCCGCTTGATCATTATCGTATAGGTGTGTTCGAAATTTCGAGGTCAGGCAACACGAATATTTGACACTTTTTATTTTCTTTGACACGTAGCCTTCAATATGTAACGTTAGCGTTACTGGCAAGTATAAGAGCGCGATATTATCTCCGGTACTGACTGTTTTCGGTAATTAGACGGAGCTTAAAGGACGCTTGTTGTCATGACATAATAATTACCTTACGACAACAAAATTACAGTTTTACGAGCTGTATTCGGTGAGAAATTACCATTTTTGATTGGTACATTTATAATATTAATATCCTGATCATTGACTTCCCTATTTCTCACAATTTGTTTATTGCAGACAGAACCGGATGCGTTACATTCACATGAATTTCCCCACCCACTATCGCTTTTTACTACTTTCTCTACCGCATACGCTGTGGATAGAGAAGGTATTGCACTCCGTTCAAAAATTCAATATCGAGATTTAACCAGAAATACATGTTTTAAGGTCCCCCAAATAAAAAATTCTTAGAAAAAGATCTGCTAGCGTGTGTTTTTGAAGATATTTACATGCCAAACAAAATGCATATCTTCAATTTTGTGGGAATGGTCTCTGAAGTCCACTTCATTCGGAAGGAATTTTGTATAATCGTGTATAACTGGTAAACGTTAAGCGATACACAAAAAATGTGTATCTCTTTAAAACACACAATTTATATCAAATAACTTTTGTCTACCATAAGCCATTTCCGAGATATCCGTTAGTAATGCTTCAAATTGTTCAATACCTTTGTCATTCAGTTGTTTCTCGCGATGTCATGGAAACAGTATGGAATTTTAAGGCAGCATATAGCGTTCAGTTGTTAAACATTTGACTATCGCTGTTCTCTATAACAAAATGTGTAATGTGGCTGTTTCTGTAAAGGTGTATCTGGGTTAAAATATAGTAAATAAAAAATTAACTCCCCTAAGAATAATTTGTATACCCACCAATAAGCGATAGAGGGTAGAGAAAGACGTGAATGTAACTCATCAGAATTTTTTTGTTCTCCCTTCTGCAAACAATTCAACAAAACCTTACTACTTTCACTACCACCTATTTATAGCAGGTAGAGGAAGTATTAAGTACATTCCATCCAGAAGTTCGGTATCGAGATTTTACCGTATGTTTTGAGGACCGTTGAATAAAATTTTTGAATAATTTTTTAATAAAAAACATAAGTCAAAATAGTCCTTAACTTAAGAAAATACCCCAACTCCAAACTTCCTTAAATTGAAAACAAATCGTAATTTTTTTTATTTTTCCAAAAATGGCACCGATTTGTATTTAAATGCCATATTTTTAAGAAGTGAAGTAGCAAGAAAAATAAACTTTCGTAAGAATAATTTGTACACCCAGTAATAAACTATAGAGGTTAAAGAAAGTCATGTGAATGTAACAATACTTTTTTTAGTTATTGTATTCTCTATCTCTCTTGCACACACAAATTCTAAAAAATTTGGTTATTCAGGGGGTCTCAAAACATGTATTTTGGCTGAAATCTGGATATCGAATTAGTTTGGGTAAAATGGAAATATTTGCTCCATCTACCACAGATAAGCAAACGGTCAGAGAAAATGTTAATGTGTAATATAAACCTATTTCGAATATACAGAGTGAGCCAAAAGTCTCCGACCCGCATTCAGCGGTGTTTTTCTTGTCCGCGAGCTCGGCGCTCGTTGCCGTCTGCCGCTATTATAGAAAGGCGTGGATGAAACCATACAACATTTTTAAAACTACTTTTAAAGGCTTTGCTTACCAACTTTACGAAAGGATATGCTGAAACTGGCCACCGTCGTCCATACATTTTTGTCACCTCTTTAGGAAACTATCCATCACTCGCCGTAGTTCACTTTGAGAAATTTTCTGGCGGATATTTTGTTTTAGTTCTTCCAGGTTGTGTGGGTTTGTCTTATACACTTTGTTTTAAGTTACCCCCTGGGGGTATTTTATGAAGAATATTGCGCTGTGTTTTTCCACTGGGCGTGTGGAAATATGATAAAAACATGATAACGCAGGCTGCTATAAACAAAGTCACGCTGTTGTGGTTTTGCTGTGCAGTGTGAAGTGCAGTTTTGAGTTGACGGTGATGTGATGTAGTTATTTATTATTTTGTCCTGTACTTAGTCACAAAGTATATTATGGCTAAGTATATGTTTTCTACTGCACAGCGTGTATTTGTTTATGATTCGTATGTGTTAACTCGATCAACTCGCCAAGTGAAAGTACGATTTGCAGAAAGATTTCCAGGCCGTACAACAATCCATGAACTTTACAGTAAATTTCAGGCCACAGGAAGTGTTCAGGGTAAAAAAACCTGAAAGACGCCGTTCGGTTCTTACCGAATAAACATTAGACAACATCGGTCATCGTTTGGAAAATCCCCCCCCCCCAAAAATTCCATGATGGATAGTTTCCTAAAGAGGTGCCAAAAATGTATGGACAACGACGGTGGCCAGTTTCAGCATCTCCTTTCGTAAAGTTGGTAAGTAAAACCTTTAAAAGTAGTTTTAAAATGTTGTATGATTTCATCCGCGTCTTTCTATGATAGCGGCAGACGGCAACGAGCGCCGAGGACGCCATCAGGAAAAACACCGCACAGGCGGTTCGGAGTCGTTTGGCTCACTCTGCATTTGAAACACCAGTCAGTTTAGGTAATAACACGACAGGAGCTGCGGATTCTGCTATAACTTATATAGGTATATAGATGAAACTCCCAAGGTAAGGAGGTTTGTCTACTCGTATCGTCTCTTCCGTCTTAACTGCTCTACTTTTCATTTGCCACCAACACATGATTCTTAATACGGTTACATAGATACCGTTATATTGATACTATTGCCCTTGTGGAATTTCACCAAGTCCATGAACCCATGCTATTTTTTATTCAGTTTATCCTGGCTTGATAAACTGGAGGTTATAGTCCGGGCGGAACAAAAAATTATTGGGGAGTGGCCTGAGTAGAAAATCCTTTCATCATTAAACGATCGCCCTACGCTTTTTAAACGCGAAACTATTCAAGAAATAAAACCTTGTATAGGGAATGCAAGATATTGGAATTCACCAAATGCCAACTGTGAATATTTCCCCCATTATAGTGCTCTCTGGTTGCTTTTGGTGACATTCTGTTGGCGTTAATTGAAGATGTTACGTTGGCATTATCTTGCAGGGCGTCAATGTTGAGTTTAAAGCAAACAATCCTTGCTTGTGTTCCACGGGTGCGTTAGTTTCAAAAAATTAATTTTTTACTTTCTCTACTACGTATAGTAAGTAGGGAAAGTATTGTATTCCGCCCAAATATTCGATACCGAGATTTCACCGGAAATATATGTTTTGAGGCCCCCTGAATACAACTAAAAAGCATTTTTGGAAACATGTCCGTGTGTGTGTCTGTGTGTCTGTGAACAGCATAACTCAGAAACGAACAGTCGGATAAACACCAAACTTGGTATTTAGGTTCAGTGTCTTCCAGAGATGCGACACGAAGGTTTTCAAGAAAATCCCCCCACCCCAGATTACCCTTTACATGGAACATTTTTCGAAAATTTTAATTTTCTCAAAAATGGCTCTAACGATTTTGATTAAAATATCATATGTTTAAGATATTTTCATGACAAATGAAATGTATATCTCGAATTTTCTGGAAATGTCTCCAAAAGTATTCTTCATTGTGAACGACTTTTGCGTAACTGGTAAACCATAAGAGATATACAAAATTTTACTACACAAAAAATGTAGATCGCGTTAAAATACACAATTTATGTTATATACATTGTTTTTTTTTTTGTTGAGTGAACCATTTTCGAGATATTGCTTGTTATTCCCTTAAATTTTCCAATACTTTCTCTCAAATGGGAATTCGTTATTCATCTGTTTATGTCCTGGACATACAAAGAGAATGGAATACTCCACATATCAACCAGCTCTTAAAACATTTGACTATCGCTTAAAGCCTACCATATTCCCCTTGCATCTACAAGAAAATTAGCAATAAGATTAACATCTCGATTAACATGAAGCATATGGAGAATAAGCGTTTGTAAAAATAATTTGTACAAGAGTAGAGAAAGTCATATGAGTGTAACACATCAGATTTTGACTCTCGTTGCAGTCTCCATTATGGCCCTTGTACTTACAACGAAATGAAACACGTTTGTCTTGATTAACATGAACTAGATAGAAAATACTTTTGTAAGAATAGTTTGTGGAAGAGTGTGAGTAGAGAATCATGTGAATGTAACAGCAGATGTTTGGGGAACGAATTGTTTCTAGAGAGCTGTATAATATACCTCATTTGCTTGCTGCTTTATTATCCGTTAGATAAGACGCATGCTGTGCTCCATTCAAAGTGGCATGGTCGATGTAAACCTCGGAAATCGAAGGTGCGACCTCTTGGCTGACAGCCAAAGCGTAAAACATGCATCTGTTCCGACACAAACAACCGGCCGCCTGTTTATGCGACAAAGTGTTAAGGTTACGAGATCACGAGGCGAGGTTTGCCTCTGCAGCATCTTTACATACAGCCGGTGAAAATGTTACATTCACATTACTTTCTCTAAGCGCTCTTCTACAAACTATTCTTTTACTTCTTGTTAATCGATAGATAAACTTTGATTACACATTTCGTTTGTTGGCATAAGAATATAGAAGGCTAAAGCGATAGTCAGATTTCTAAACTACGTGTCGCTATGTGATGGCTTTGAAATGCCATGTTCTTTGCATAACCACAGGAAAAACATATGGACATTATTCCGTATGCGGGTAGGAGGTATAAAATTTTAAGAAACGTACGGAATCGGGGTTTTTAACACGCAGAGTTGATTGAGTACTATCCTGGGCTCTTAAATTGTGTAGGAGTTGTTGCTTTATCGAAAATATTGGGCCGTTCTTGGCGACCGCTTTGCTTTTGCGGAAATCTTGTCAGAAGATATAGCGAACGTGATGAAAAAAAAATTTATGGCTAACGGAATGTCGCGAAGCAAGGAAAGTGTAGCTAAAGTGGGGCATTCTAGTTTAGACGCGCATATCCTACGGCTATGCCCTGTTCTCGGTCCGTAACTGCTCCACTCCTCTCCTAAAAAACATCCCTCAGCTACGCCTTGCGGCTTAGGACCCTCAATGTTGCAATGTTGGCAGCAGAATGTCAACGGCAGCAACGCTAACATGATGCAAGTGTGTGTGTGTGTGTGTTACATGTTGATAGCGAAAGTGCCAACTACCCACATACGGAATAATGAACCAAACAAATAGCGACTTACCGCTTGAGGAAACTATAAGTAAAATGAACATTTAAACAACAGCAACGAAAACCTCGGAAATGGATAGTGTCAACAGGGTTTGACATAAATTGTGCATTTACTGACCCACATATTTCGTGTAGTAAGTTTTTATTCTATCTATCACGGTTTACCACTTTTACAAAATTATACAAAATTCATTGTGGATGAAGATGACTATTTACAGAAAATTTGAGGCAGTATTTTTAACACTTAAATGATTTCAGTCTAATTAAATAAACATATAAATTCAATAACAGCCCACCTTAAAGCAATATGTGTATGTAACAATATATAAAAAGTGTATATTACAGTCACTGTATTGTTTATATTATTGCATCCATGTGTGATAATGTTATGTGAATATATTACGTAATTTAATAATGTAGGAGCTGTGAGAAATAGGTCAAAAGTTGCTAACAATGAGGTAACCCTGAGGCAATAATGAGTTTGAGAGTTTAAATGTTAGTTGTGATTCTTGGAAGCAATAATGTAATTTTAGTGACAGTTTATAAAAATAGCCAATCAACAACCAGAAAAAGCTTTAGTTAAATGAAGGTATTCTATTGGATAAGGAATAGCCAATCATAGACTTGAAATACAGAAATTTACCAGTTTAGACGGTTGAAATCAATTCAGTTGGTTGCAGACAGGGTTACTAACCAGACCAAAAAGTGTCCTCAAGAAAATTAATACGTATTCGTGTGGGACAAAAAAATAGTTTACGTGTTAAAAAGTGCAAGTAATTCATAAAAGAATCTCACAGCTCTGTATCAGTGAAGTGTTATTTAAATCGTGTCAAGCATTAATAAAAGGAGTGAATTAAAAATTATAATCTGTGTAAGGCTAGATTCTTAAGTCGCACCACAACCCTGCCAAGACATCCATGTCTCTAAAATAAATACTGACGCAGCCGAGGCAAACATAAATATAATATTTAAAGAAAGAGTAAAAAAATACAGAGTTAATATTTTTAAAAATTGGGGCAAAGGCTACCGGGTACCATACGTGCGGTTGCAACTACTGCAAGTGTTCGGCTCCCCAACAGTTGAACTATAATACAACTCCTTCAATATGAGTCATCGCAGCCTTAGGATCCCCAAGCGGCGGCCTTTGTGCAGTAGCCAAACACTTGTTCCCTACCCTCCCTAACCGCAAGCACCATAAAATCTTAGTGACATCCATGTGCATATGCGCGTTGTTGCCAAAATTAAAAATAGTATTTAAAAGCAAAACTTTGCAGGTGATTTCCACATGTACAGAATACAATCATGCAGTTTGTCTGCTTGCTTTACACACAAAATAACTATGTAAATAACTATGAATCGCATAGTAATTACATTTAAGTTGCAAACGCTTTAAAATATAACTGAACTAATGAATGATCTGAACTAATATACTGCGCTACAAGAATGGAAATGCATGTTAACATACCCGAGAGAAACTGAGAAACATGTCCCGAATAAACTATACATTGTTGGACTATCATTAAATAATTAAAATACATAAATATTAATTTATTTTGAAAGGAACTCTTACTCCCAAATCAAAGCATCATTTTTGATTATGCTGTGCGCGGAGCTATGGTAAAAAGTTTTTTATCACTTGTATCACAACAATGTTTTATTAATATAAAGCTAATACAAGAAGTTGTGTATTGTTTAAGGTGTAAGATTTATAAGCATGACATCTTCTGTTTACTTAAATGAATAGCTTTATTATAAAATGCAGGATAAGTAAAAATACGAAGGCAAAAGAAAGAAAATAAAAAAAAATCTTATGTATTATATTCACAAGATTATCTCTACTCACTCTTCTACAAACTACTTTCACAAAAGCTTATTCTTCTATCTACTTCTTAAATAATAAGATAAAATTTCATTGCACATATCGTTGTAAATATAAGGATACATAGGCTAAAGCGATAATCAGATTTTTAAAATACAGATGACTATATGATGACTTTGAAATTCCATGCTCTTAGCATGACCACGAGGAAAATACAGAGACTTCCAACTTGTATTTCAAAATTCAAACCAACAACAAAAAATTTCTCGGAAATGGTTAACACAATTTGACCTAAAATGTGTCCTTTACCGAGATTGCATTTTACGCAAAGTAAGATTTTGTCTTTCTCTTAGAATTTACCAGTAATACAACAAGTTGAGAACGAGGAAAAATTTACAAGTTATTCCCAGAATATAAAATTCATGATAGAAATTTTATTTTTCCTGCAAATATCTTAAACTTGCAGTATTTTACTAAAAATCGTTAAGCTGTTTTTGAGAAATTCAAAACACTAACAAACATTTTTCCACATAAAGGGTTCTTTTCTACATGTTCTTGAACATTACACATAAAAATCTGGCTTTGCTTATTCAGTTTTTGTAGCCCTTTTCTTCGTGGTCTTGGCATTACTGATATTCGGCAGAGGGTCACTTGCTGGTGCGGCCGGAGGGGCAGCAACTTGGTTCGTTTCCCAAGGTCTCCACATCTTAATTAAACTATTAAACGCTAATAACTATTAAACACTGCTAAACTTACAAAACTGCACTAAGTAAAACACTATATAACTTCTCTGAAGAAGTAATATAGAAGCTTAGCTGAACATGGAAGAAAAGCACGAGCGAACAGTCACAGCTGCTAAAACCGAAGAAACAGCAGAAATGACATTGCAACAACGCTTTGCTTTGGTGAAGCTCGAGAAAGAACCACGTGTTGTATTTAAGGGATGGGAAGACCCTACTAATCGTTTACTGATGGGTTTATGGTCAGCCTTCAAAGCTTTCCGTTCGCTTTGTAGCCGGTTGGGGAAAGGATGCCCGGGACTTCTTTCAAATTCAAGATGTACATTTTAATATATGCTATTGCACACAAAATCGCTACAGACGTTCTTGAGAACGTTTCATATAGAGGTTAGTTTGGGGTGGGGAGATTTTCTTGAAAGTCTTCATGTCACATCCATCGAACATAAGGACTTCAAGTACCAAGTTTGACATTTACATATCCTTTTTGAGTTATACGACCTTTTTTAATTCAAGGGACCTCAAGACGTGTATTTCCGGTGAAATCTTGATAATAAATTGTGGGTGGAACAGAATACTTTCTTTACTTACTATAGACAGGTAAGTATCTATGTGGTAGAGAGAGATTAGCAGAGATTTCCTCTCCGTGTCACTCATTAATTCATGCCTGGTATTCCCAGCTCTGTAGGCATTTATACTTTCGGTATTTTCGGACGGTTTTGCGTTGCAGCATCTGCGCAGAATTCCACGGATGTCGTCACTTAGAGGCACACAAATAAGACGTTTACTGCGCGGTCGTGCTGAATGATCTGTCACTCGCGTTCACATGTTTTGTTTTGTTTGGGGCAACTGCGTCTTTAACCAGCCGCGAAAACGCAGTCGCCCTCCCACAGAGAAAGTGTAAACAGCACTGCAATTGAACTGAGATGAGGTTGTTCGCTGTACTTCAGATTAACTGAAGTCAACTGTTATATTGTTTACCACAAATTTCTAAAAATACCTTATATAAGCTCACACAACCTCAGAATATACTAGGGCATTCCAAAAGTAACGGCAACACTGCCATAACATCACAAAAAAATCTGATGTGTTACACTCACATAACTTTCTCTACTCTTGTACAAACTATTTTTACAAACGCTTATACTCCATATGCTTCATGTTAATCGAGATGTTAATCTTATTGCTAATTTTCTTGTAGATGCAAGGGGAATTGGTAGGCTTTAAGCGATAGTCAAATGTTTTAAGAGCTGGTTGCTATGTGGAGCATTCCATTCTTTTTGTATGTCCAGGAAAAAAAAATGAATAACGAATTTCCATTTGAGAAAAAGTATTGGAAAATTTAAGGGAATAACAAGCAATATCTCGAACATGGTTCACTCAACAAAAAAATGTATATGACATAAATTGTGTATTTTAATACGATTTACAGTTTTTGTGTAGTAAAATTTTGTTTATCTCTTATGGTTTACCAGTTATGCAAAAGTCGTTCACAATGGAGAATACTTTTGGAGACATTCCCAGAAAATTCAAGATATACATTTTATTTGTCATGAAGATATCTTAAACATATGATATTTTAATCAAAACCGTTAGAGCCATTTTTGAAAAAATTAAACTTTTCGAAAAATCTTCCATGTAAAGAGTAATCTGGGGTGGGTGGATTTTCTTGAAAACCTTCGTGTCGCATCTCTGGAAGATACTGAACCTAAATACCAAGTTTGGTGTTTATCCGACTGTTCGTTTCTGAGCTATGCTGTTCACAGACAGAGACACACACACGGACATGTTTCCAAAAATGCTTTTTTTGGATTCAGGAGGTCTCAAAACATATATTTCCGGTGAAATCGCGGTATCGAATTTTTGGGTGGAATACAATACTTCCCCTACTTTACGTAGTAGAGAAAGTAAAAATTTATTAGGTTACTTTTGACATTACAAACTTCATTTATAGTCTCCTGCCTGGTCAACAATACGTTGCCAAATCCTTGGAAAACAGCGCACTCCATCTGCAGCACCATTTCTGGATCTCTCTCACTGATTGATCTAGAGCTGTCTGGGTGTCAGCTCTTGCTTGAAATCGAATGTCTCGTAATTGCAATAGTTCGATAAGACAACACTTCTCTCCCGCGAGTTTCTTACAATGCTCTGACTTGCATGTTTGCCTCTTGCAACTTGGATTGTTATGAATCGTTTACGGCGGTTTTACTTACTGAATGTGAGAAACAGTGTCTGTATCCGCAAAATATTACTATTTCGAGACTTTCAATATTACAGATTTATACATCAAAGACTGCTCAACAATATAATACAAGTTTACAATTGTCACCACTAGGATCTCTGATTTACAACAGCGTTGCCATTATTTTTAGAATGCCCTAGCATATACACCCTCTCACAAAGTATTCGTCTGCACTTAAGCGGACAAGGTACTCAGAAATGGTCAAAAATCACATTTTTTGCTTTATGCACTAATAAAATGTCTATTATCTCTAAGAAAATATATACTTTTGGGGGTTTAAGAGGTTTTTAAGATGTTTAAATTCAGTTTTTGTGTTATGCACTAATAAAATCTCTATTATCTCTAAGAAAATATATACTTTTTGGGGTTTAAGAGGTTTTTAAGATGTTTAAATTCAGTTTTTGTGTTATGCACTAATAAAATCTCTATTATCTCTAAGAAAATATATACTTTTGGGGGTTTAAGAGATTTTTAAGATGTTTAAATTCAGTTTTTGTGTTATGCACTAATAAAATCTCTATTATCTCTAAGAAAATATATACTTTTGGGGGTTTAAGAGATTTTTAAGACATTTAAATTGGATTTAAATGTTATTCTGATCCCTTTTTAGAACATTTTTGTATCTTTCAACAACGAACGACTATATCATGCCCAGCAGCAGTTGAGCAATTAACAAAAGAGCCAGGACCAAGAGAAGGCCATCAGAAAAGATGAAGCAATCCAGGAATGAAGATGCAGATGATTATGATCCTGAAGTGTGTCAGAATTTTAATGTTTAAACTTTAAATTCAGTTTTCTCAAAACAACATTTTTGGATACTTATGTACCTTTTTCTCAGAAAGTATGAGAGGTAGAGAGCTGAAATTTTCAGTACATGTAAACAACACATAGTTAAACTTTCTGAACCACAATTTTATAATGTATGTTAGCGATATTAAGAAAGCAACAACATTATAAAGTTTCCACATTTTTACTTTACAAATAATTTTTTTCTTCAATTTCTAGTGAAATGATATACATAACTAAATAATTGAGGTTCAGAAGATAGCTGATTATACTACGAACAAGCATGCAAAAGTGTGATCCTGTATTGCAAGTAGTATCAGAGAAAAAGCTACATGAATTCACATGTTTTAAGAGTATATTTTAATATTTTTCTGCTGAATGAAATAATTTTAACGGACTCAACTACATCAGCTATCAGTGCAAACAACCTCTTAAAATAATTGTTATGGTTTGTAGAATAATTCACAAAAATTTCAGGAAAAACCATTGCGAACTTTATGACCAGTGGTAATTTAACATACTTAGGTGTAATTTCCATGTGTTCAGACTACGTTGTCCCTTAAAAAATTTCTAGCAGGCAATAATGGAAGGAAACATTTATATTTTTTACGTAAAGATCAGATGGTAATATAGTTTACGTGTTTTGGCGGATTTTCAGATCGTTCATTTTATAATTTTTTAAAAAATACGATGACAAAATTGCAACTGTTTTGTATACGTGTTTTTTTTTTAAAAATCATCTTTTTTTAATGTATTTATTAAAGTCGCTTAAAACACAGGTTATATCGCGACTACAACATACACATAGATTTTACAATGTTCTTATAAATATGCAGTTACATTTTCATGCATTGGATAGAGCATTTTTGTGCATACATCCGCACTCTTTCATTGACATGTGATTTAAATTGGAAGAGAAATAAATTCGTGAAGTCGTAAGCCGAAAATGAGGAATTAAGACGAAAACGTTGAAAATTCCCAACTTTGACAGTTTATTCCTCCGTCAAATAAAATCCTATTTCCATTGCAAAATTAAGAAATATACAAAAACAGTTGCTCTACTCAATGTATGTGAGATAATTTTGAAAACGCCACGTACAAAAGACTTGAAATTTTGGCATATTTTTCAAAAATTTGTAAAACTGATAAAATGAACGATCTGAAAAACCGCCAAAACACATAAACTATATTACCATTTGATCTTTTTGTCCCAAAAAATTAGATTTTTCCCTTCATTAATTTGGCTGCTAGAATTTTTTAAAGTGCAGACGGATAGTTTCTTATACAAATGTTGGCTTGAATACACTCACACGACTTTCTCTACTCACTCTTCATCCTTCTTCTTCAACAGATTACCCTCTTCTTACAAGCCAATGCCTGTCGAGGAGCAAGCAAACACTGGATCATAGCCCAATGTCTGGTATGGCGGTTAAGAAGGAGGAAATGAAATGTATTCATGATAAGAAAATTCGCGGATCAAATTATCCAACCCAGCATTCAGCTAGCAACCGAGGAAAACCGCGAAAATATCTTCGGTGAGATTGGTCGACCACGGGGGTTTGAACCAGGGACCTCCCGAATGAGGGCCACAGACAGCCGTCCCGCTGTCGAGATAAACATTTGCAGAAATTATTTTAACACATATTTTCTTGCACGTTCATGGAGAATAAGGGCTTAAGAACGTTTCGCTATATGATAACTTTAAATGCGTTCTCTTTGCATGATTACGAGAAAAAACGAACAAGAATTTTGTAGTTGAAGAAGTGTAAAGTATTTTACAATTTGGAACTACAGTAAAGAATATCTCGGAAATAGTTAAAGCCACAAAAATGTTATTTGGCTAAATTGTGTGATTTCACCAGATTTTGTCTATCTCTTACAGTTTACAAGTTGTAAAAGTCTATTAGAATGAAGAGCACTTTATAGGCTATTCCCAGAAAATTCAAGGCACACTTTATTTTCATTGCAAATATTTTAAACATAAGGTATTTTAATCAAAATCCTTACAGATATTTTTGAGAAAATAAACAACGAATCGTTTTCCATGTAAATTGTAGTTTGGTGTGGGATATTTTCTTGAAAATCGTGTCGCGCCCTTGGAGGACAGTAAACTTAAATACCAAGTTTGGTATTTAATAGACTTTTCGTTTTTTAGTTATGCTGTTCACACAGAAACACACACCATTTTCTAAAAGCTTTTGGGGGGAATTCAGAGAGTCTCCGGTGAATTATCGGTGTCGAATGTTTGGGTGGAATACAATACTTGCTCTAACCACTATTAATTCTGATAGAGAAAGTAAAAATGTCAACATTTTAATTTTTATATTATAGCCCTTAATAATAATATTAAAAAAATAATGATAATAATAAAGCGGATTTTATTGAATCAGAAGCACGAGAAATGTTGAGTTATTCTAATCATATTAATTAAAGAAGAATAGTGTTGTGGTGGGGGGTGTTAAACTCTGACCTATGCACAAAGTCCACAAGTTTCGTTTTAAGACAATAGTACAACCCCTGCACATCACAGTGCAGAAGCTTCAGCCGAACAAGGTACACGTGTTTCTGTGGAGACACAATTGTTCGGTTTTTTCAAATACACTTCTTGGTGAGTACATCAGACTATAGATTTTCTTAAGCTTAACTATATTTGGTAATCTTTAAATTCATTTCACAATTTATTTACGTCATAAAACAGCTAGCATTCCAATATAAGGACTTCCAGCTGTCTATCGCAATATTTTTATCGTTTTCGTTTTATCACTTTTATTTTATCATTTTCGTTTTACCGCTTTCATTTTATTGCAGCTACATACTTACTGAAACATTTTGCACACTCTTTGTACATTTAGTTAGTCTTATAGACGATCACGATTCACTTGTCATCAATAATACATTTGTTATCAAAGAGTTTAAATGGAAAAATGAAGCATACAATTCCGTGCTGCTGAATAGGTTCCAGACGAATGAATCTAGTTGCACTGAGGCAATGGTTTCAGCGTAGTTAACCAAATGAAATACATTGCTGTTTGATGTTGTTTATTCACTTCTATTATAATTTTTAGTTATTAGTAAGAACATAAAATTATAATGGGATGCAATAACCTCATTTCCTCTGCCCATGGCAAACACAATTATACTGAAATATTCACCTAAAAAGCTGATCCTTCTACTTACTTTATTCACGATATAATACATATTTCTAATTAGTAACGAGCGGTTGCAAAGAAAAGAAATACGAAAAGCTGCAAGCTTTCAAATATGTCCAACATGAGTGTAAACATGCAACGTGGAATATTTCGAAAACAGCTAATGCCACGAAGGAATTTATTTGGCCCAAGTTGTGTATTTTATACAGCTCTACATTTTTCCCGTGTAAGTCTAATAACTTCCAAATAACTGTACAAAATTCATACAGTATGAAGTGGACTTCACAGGCTATTCACAAAAAATTCAAGATATACTTTTTGTCATGGTAACATATTATATGTACATATCTTTATTGAAACCGTTGGAGGCATTTTTGAGAAATAACGATATAGTTTCCATGTAAAGGGTAGTTGGTAGAGAAATTTTCTTCAAAACCTTCGCCTAGCATACTTAAACAATGTCTGATTCAAGTATTTATCCCACTTTTGTGTTGCTGTTGAGAACCTCCGTGCCTTTCTCCAAAAATGTTTTTGTAGGATTCAGAGGATCTCAAAACGCATATTTCCTGTGAAATCTCGATTCGAATTTTTGGGTGGAACGCATTACTGCCTGTATCTACCGTAGGCAGCTTGTAAAGAAAGTCTCTCATCATAAATCACCTTGTTAAATTCGTTGCTAGTGAATTTATCGATACCATCTCAAGCCCTCTTATATTATTAGACAATATACAGCCTTGATGCCTTATTCACCAATCAGAATCGAACTTAATCGATAGCTTTAAAGCAGGGTACTCAAAAGCTAATAACTGATATATTTTTTCTCCTACGTTCATTTTTATTCCTATACTCTCTGCTTCGGTTCGACTAGGGATCTAGGAAGCCTATTCTCATGCATGCTCCTGTTCAGTATTGGCGGTTGGTACAAACTGTAAAAATGGCAAGATTTGCTGATGTGCGAATTCAAAATATAAAAAGTGGTACAAGATCTCATGCCACGTAATACGAGATGAAACTTTAGTGATTATACTAAAAGCAGAAAAAATGCCATCGTTCTCGCATTATAATTATCTTACCGAATCTGCTTATAATTAACGTAAGAGACGACGAAAATTACTACACAAAAAATGTAGGTCTCTTTAAGGCACCCAATTTATGCCATATACTTTTTCTGGACGTTAACCATTTCCGAAATATTGTTTATTATTGGGTTGGATTTTCAAATACTTGTCTTTTTTCAAGGGGCAAGTCGTTATTCGTTTTTCTCGTGGTCAAGCAAAGAGCACAGAATTTCAAAGTCGTCACATATCGATCAGCTTTTTAAAATTCTGACTATCGCATAGAGCCTATTGTAGTTTGTAGAAGAATGAGTACAGAAAGGCATATGAATGCAATACATCAAATTTTGGCGGGGGCATTAACTATTTTCAGATTTTGATTGCTATTGGTTTAGGTTTTCCAATGCTTTTTTGAGGCGCTAAGGCACCGTTCTTTAGTTTCTCGTGATACCACACAAAGAGCGGAAATTCAAAATTACTTTCTGTACAGTGTTTAGTTGATGTAGTGATGCAATTGCCTATAGCTTCCGGGCTATAGTGTAGCTTGGTGTTCCAGATCCGGGGCCGGAGAAAGTAAAACAGCGTGCACGTGTGGTGAGCACACAACTGGTCTTATTCCGGTCACTTTAGCTGATGTAATAGGATTGTATTGCTGCAGCAGCAGACAGCACGGCGCCCGGCCGCCTGAACATCTCCTTTAATACACGCTTTATGTCTGCTTTAAATTCCACCTCTCTGGGGGAAATATCCGATACGTCGCATTCACATCAACTTCTCTACCCGCTCTTCTACACACTATTCTTACTAAAGCTTTCGTTGTAGGTACAAGAGTAGGGTGACCAAATCATTTTCGGACAAGTGGGACACAACCAGCCGGACACCAAGGAAACCCCGCCCCGTATGTACCCAGGTTTTTCTTTTTAATTTTAAGTTTTGTTAATAAATGTTAACAGTTAACCTGATGATAGCCTATTTACTATCAGTAAAAAGGATAAAAACAAATTTATTATGATTTTTCAAAATATTTTAGTGATGGAATTTTCAATAAAATGAAACTCTTTAAATATTACTGAGTACTTGTAGATGGGATCGATAGTCCTAGGAGAAAAGGGCACTTTTCACTCGTTCTTTGAGACGCAGTGGTAAAATTCTACACAGTTAATTTTGTGTTGTATAGAATGTGTAGAATTGCTTCAAGAGAGTTCACCTCCATTATATTCGTTTCATAGGTCCACTGGATATTCATGAACGAAAATATTCTCTCTATATCAACGTTATGGGCTGGTATTGCAAACAAATACCTTGCTATTTTTACCATCTCAGAGTACTGCTGAAGATGGTCACAGGTTTTAAAATAATTTCACCAACTTCTCATGACACTGCAATGGTGCTTCGCTTTCATCATTCCACTTGTAAAGATTCTCTTCAACGAAATTTATCAATATCCCGAATTGATCAAAGAGAATGGAGTCAGCGGTTTCAATTTGTTTCCCCTTCACATAAGAAACTGTCTCTTCAACACTCCCATTTTGGCACTCTTCAATAACATTCTATCAAACACCAACAATAATGTTGGATATGAAGTGCTCCACTTGCTCAGATATTCTGTATAAGTGTTAAAAAGTGTCAACTTCTTTAAAATCCTTTCGTGCTCCCCTCAATTTTCTTTTTTTCATGCTGGAAAGTGCTAAGCTGCCTGCGAATGAACCTTAGAGGATTGCTGAAAAATTGAACCAATATTTTGGGGACACTGTCTTCATTTAGGAAAAAGATCTGATGTGTTACACTCACATGACTTTCTCTACTCTTCTACAAACTATTTTTACAAACGCTTATTCTCCATATGCTTCATGTTAATCGAGATGTTAATCTTATTGCTAATTTTCTTGTAGATGCAAGGGGAATTGGTAGACTTTAAGTGACAGTAAAATATTTTAAGAGTTGGTTGCTATGTGGAGTATTCCATTCTCTTTGTATTACCAGGACAAAAAAAACAAGCAATATCTCGAAAATGGTTCACTCAACAAAAAAAAAATGTATATGACATAAATTGTGTATTTTAACGCGATCTACATTTTTTGTGTAGTAAAATTTTGTCTATCCCTTATGGTTTACCAGTTATGCAAAAGTCGTTCACAATGAAGAATACTTTTGGAGACATTCCCAGAAAATACGAAATATACATTTCATTTGTCATAAAAATATTTTAAACATATGATGTTTTAATCAAAATCGTTAAGAGCCATTTTTGAGAAAATTCAAATTTTCGAAAAATGTTCCATGCAAAGGGTAATCTGGGGTGGGGGATTTTCTTGAAAACCTTCGTGTCGCATCTCTGGAAGATACTGAACCCAAATACCAAGTTTGGTGTTTATCCGACTGTTCGTTTCTGAGTTATGCTGTTCACAGACAACATATATTTCCGGTGAAATCTCGGTATCCAATTTTTGGTTGGAATACAATACTTCCCCTACTTACTATACGTAGTAGAGAAAGTAAAAATCATAATCGCAAAATTCTTTGAGCCTCTCTGTTCTGGGTATATAAAAAGTACGAAAATACCTTCACAATGATAGTTTCAACATCACTGCTCGAACTACCAGCAGATGTCTGCACGCAATTATGTAAAACATGTGCAGGGCAGCTTATGCCTTCAATGTTTTCATCCAATGTTGTCTTTAATATGACAGATACGTTATATTTGCCTTGTTCACCACCAAAGTTGGTGTTTGTATTGTCTCCACAAAATGCCACAAATTAATTTTTTTTTCAGAATGTTGACATTTCGTCAGATGTTTCATTAGGTAGGGAACTTACCCTCAAAAGTTTGGACTGAATTCCTTTATTAATATCGAAAAACTGAACAACAAACGGAAATATTTTAGCATCTTTATCATTGCTGGCATCATTGGATACCCCGTAGAAACAAGACTTTTTGATGTTCTCAAGGCTTTCCTTTAAACTGTGGGGAGCGACAACTCCTTTTACTATGGCTGATACTTTAGTTGTTGCCGAACTAAGGTTTTTTTGCAGTGGAAGAATCATCAAACACAACGCTATTAGTATAATCACTAGATGTAAAGGTTTGGTGATGTTTCGCTGTGTGGTAGGCTGCTAGTATGAGCTCGACTGCTCCAACTTTTGTGTCTTCACTTGATTGAGGTTTTACAGTGCACTAAATCTGTTAGTGTGTTTCTTTGACTTGATGTAATCAACCATCACTGATACACGCCGAACACTCTGCTTTGTAATCAAATCGAGTTTTCTTGATTTCTGTCGCTGAATTTACACGCAATCCAGCCCTGGGCGGAATGTGATCGCCACAGTACCTGGCTTTACCTGTGCGATAAAGAAGGTCTTAAAGAATATACACAAGCTTTTGATATTTGTCTTGGACGGAGTTTAGCTTTCTGCGCCACCATTGGCTGGGTCTCGGTGTTCCCACATGGGCGGACTAGCGACCATGTGGTCGTCAAGCCAAGCAGGCCGGTGTGGCAGCAAAGCAGTATGGGAAAATTAGGTAATGGTATGGGGGTTATCCAAGTTGGCAGCAGGGCGGGTCGCTGCTAGATGGTCACTCATTCAACTACTGACCAAGTCCAATGCTGCTTAACTTGGGGGAGCTTTTGGTTTCGGCATTGTTTTTTGTTAACTCAACGACTAATACAGATGCCACCGGTACAACCATGAACTACACTATTCTGACAACGGCGGTGGTAAGTGGCGCGACAATTGGACAATTTTCATAGCTCTTCTTAAGTTGCAAGTCTGGAACTGTTACAATACAACTATTCTCCTGCCAGAGTGTCACTCAACATAAACTATTGTTTGAATGTATCAGTATCGGTACTGTTGATTACTATGGGACTATGTAGGTTAGAGAAACTGTATTAATTTATCGTGTCGTATTCCGTTTAATCGAGGGAAATTTCTAAAAGTTATAAAATATATTTAAAAACTGAATTTCGGGACTTTTGAGCGGGACATCGTATGGTATGATAAAAAGCCGGAACCATGTTTTCCGGGACGTTTGATCACCCTATACTAGAGGGATACAGAAGACTGAAGCGATAGTCAATTGTTTAAAAAGCGTATCGCTTACATTACATTAGCTTTGTAGGGCATCGCGAGCAACAAAAGAATGGTGATCAAGAACATAAAAACGCATAAAGTATTGAAAAGTTTCCGAGTTTCTCGGAAATGGTTAATACTAAAGGAAAAAAAAATTATTTCATATAAATTGTCTGTTTTAACGAGAGTTGGATATTCCCAAATAATTAAGTGTATACGCTTTATTAGCCATGTATTCAGTGGACATCAAAGTGTTTATTTGAAGTGAAATTCCGATATCTAATTTTTGGACGGATTACAGTAATTTATCTACTGCAGCTATGTGGAAGAGAAAGTCGTCGTCGTCGTTTCTAACGCTCCCCATATGGCCTGTGACCTTCGGGGATATCTCGTTCTACCAAGGGATGACTGCACCCATTTCTGAGGTGTAGGGGCACCCAGCGAGCGGAATCGGTTGCCTTCGAGGTGATGTTGAGGAATGGCGGTGTAATGAGAGGACCTAGAGCTTTTACCGTGGACTCCGAACTTCGTTGGGCCTTGGGGATACTCCACATGAGCCGGTCAGAGGTGTGTCTTAAAATCGCCACCCCAGTCCCTCATAGGAGGGTCGGAAACGAAACCACGACGCCCTAAGGTAGAGAAAGCAAAATTACAGTTTCCTTGTACGGTACTTTTCCTTCACTCTAAGGCACGCCAGACTCTGACTCCACCTGCACATTATTGTACCGGCGTAACCGCCTCTCGTTCTCATTCTTACAGTTGCAATCACATACATGCTCTTCTCTATCCACACATTTCTAGCATCTTCTCAGCAAAGTTTCATTCACACTCGAGAGTCAACTTCTCGCTGGTGTTTTCTTTTAGTTCTTCCAACGTTTGGCGGTTTTTGTATACACTTTATTCTCCAAGTTTCTCCATAGATGAAAACCGCATATCTACAGTTAAATCAGGGATCTTGAGGGTCATAATCTTTTACTAATTACCCTATCTTCAAACAATTTCCTCAATTAAAGTTAATGACTCATCAGCTGTGTGCGCGGCAGCAAAAGTCTTGTTGGAAACATCCAAACTGACATTTAACGTCAGTCAGCTGTTGAAAATATGGTGTAAGTCATTTCGCGTCATGCAAGGGAATCTCGTGTGTAAAATCGGGTTTCTCTGCGCCTCAGTATCTGTTATTTTACGACGGAACACAAGCATGTAAATGGAACCATGCTTCGTCAGAGAAGTATATTAAGTGTGGATCAATTATTAATCATTGACAGTTCGCAAAATCCAATTACACAAATATGCCCTATTCTGATGATCACGTAAAAAATCCTTTGGAAGAACTAAAAGAAAACATCAGGTGAGAAGTTCACTCAATTTCACCTATGGAACTCTCGAGTTCCTGAGAAAAATGCCAGAAATGTGTGGAGAACATGTCCAATATTCTTATAAGGTATGTGATTACTATCAACTGCCTCGGCGGTAGTCCGAACTGTAGCGGCCGGCTCGACAGTCTCTGTACGATGGCCACAATGTGAAGGAAAAGCACTGTACATCTGTAATTTTTATCATTTCAGTATTATGTATTAAAGCTGCTGTGTTGAAAAATCTCATCTTACTTTTTCTAACATGTACGTGTAGCTGTATACTTCTCAAAAACGAGTCCTCATCGCATATACACGTTTTGAGGTCCACGGAATCCTTTTTCTTTACTACTTACCTATAATATTTTATTTCACCCAAAATTTAGATATGCGATTTCACTAGAAACATACGTTTTGAGGTTTCCTGAATCTAAAAGAAGCATTTTTAGAAGAAAAAGGTCCGTGTGTGTGTGTGTGTGTGTGTGTGTGTGTGTGTGAACAGCATAACTCAAAAACTTGGAATCTAAATTCAGCGTCTTTCCAGAATGCGACACAAAACTTTTCAAGAAAATCTCTCCATCCCAAACTACCTTTTACATGGAACATTTTTCGAAATATATTATTTTCTCATAAATGGCTCTAATGATTTTGATTAAAATATGGTGTGTTGAGGACATTGACATGACGAAAAAAAGGCATATCTTGAATTTTCTAGGAATAGCCTGTGAAGTTTTCTTCACTCGGAAGTAATTTTGTATAACCTTGTATAACTAGTAAACGTTAAGCGATATACGAAAACGTACTAAAAAAAAGTAGATCTCTTTAAAACGCAATTTATTTCAAATAACCTTTGTGGCATTAGCCATTTCCGAGATATCCGTTATTAACGACTCGAATTGTTCAATAATTTGCCGTTGTTTTGAAGTCCTGTTGATTCTCAGTTGTTTGTCATGGAAACAGTAAGGAAATTTAAGGCCAGCATATAACGTCCAGTTGTTAAACATTTGACTATCGCTGTTCTCTTTGTGTCTATAACGAAATGTGTAATGTAGCTGTTTCTGTAACGGTTTATCTGATTTAAAATGAAGTAGACAGGAAAATAAACCCTCGTAAAAATGATTCGTATACTCACTAATAATCCATAGAGGGTAGAGAAACCCGTGTGAATGTAACAATTTTTTTTCTTTCAGTCTTAGCAGTTTGGTTTCGCTAATTGGTGTATGCAGTTTTAGACAAGTGAGGGACACTGCCAAAAGTTGGGCAACAGTCCCCCGGATACTCAGAGCTAATTCTATCCTAATGCCGGTGTTTTGCCCAGCTTATCACAACGGGATGTAGCGGTTTATCTTATCACAGAACCTCCGCCCTTGGGTTCCAGCATCACAGTGATGCAATTCTGAAAGATTCTAGACCTCAGGGGCAGAGATGTGGCACTTGCAACATCCGACCCTACGTCAGTAACATCTCATTTGTGGCGTGGTCCGTCGCTTTATTACAAACCTGCACTTCTGTCCGTACGCCAAACACGGAGTTGAACATTTCCGTCGACATGCAGTAGAACTCCGCTTAAACGAGCCAAAGGGGCAGAACTGCTTTGGATAACGTTTATTTTTTAGTTCCTACCACGTACATAGCAGGTAGGGAAGGTATTGCATTCCACCCAAAAATTCGATACCGAGATTTCACCGGAAATACATGTTTTAACGCCCCTGAATACAAAAAAGATCCGTTGTGTGTGTCTAGGAACAGCATAACTCAAAAACAAAAAAGTTGATTGAATACCAAATTTGGTATTTAGATTCAGTACCTTTCAAAGATGCGACACGTAGATTTTCAAGGAAATCCCCCACCCCAAACTACCCTTTACATGGAACATTTTACGAAAGTTTTGATTTTCTAAAAAATTGCTTTAACGATTTTGATTAAAATACCAAAGATTAAGGATATTTACATGACAAATAAAATGTATATCTTGAATTTTCTGGGAATAGCCTGTGAAGTCCACTTCATTCGGAAGGGATTTTGTATAATTTTGTATAACTGGTAATCGATAAGCGATAGACTAAAACGTATTACACAAAAATGTGGATATTTTTATAAAACACGATTTATTTCAAATAACTTTATATTGTTGGCATTACCCATTTCCGAGATATCTGTTAGTAATGGTGCGAATTGTTCAATACTTAGTCATTCTTTCGAAGTCCTGTCGATGTCATGGAAACAGTATGGAATTTTAAGGCCAGCATATAGCGTTCAGTTGTTAAACATTTGACTATCGCTGTTCTCTTTGTATCTATAACGAAATGTGTAATCTAGCTATCCCCCGAAAGGTTTATCAGGATTAAAATGAAGTAGATAAGAAAATAAACTTTCCTAAGGATAATTTGTATACCCACTGATAAGCGAGAGAGAGTAGAGAAAGTCATGTGAATGTAACACACTGGATATTATTCTTAGCTTTCTTCTCGCAACGCTTGTGAGCAGCTATATCACGCCACCGTCCTAAATAATAAACGGTTTATCAAACAAAAGTCATTCAGAATGAAGGGGGCCATAGGCTATTCCCAGAAATTTATATACAGGGTTATTCAAAAAGAAGGAACAAACTTTAAATATTTATTTCTAATGAATGGCAATAGATGGCGAAACATGCGATACATCACTGAATAGAGAAAAGTTCAAACTTTTATTTTATGTGTTCAAAATGAGCACCAGTGCTTTTCCGTTTTCATACGCAACTATCTTCTAGGAATTTATGTATCAATTGTAAATCTTTTATGTCGAGGCGGCTAGTTGTTGAACTTACAACGAAATGCACGCTGCAATGAAACAATGTATTCACTCTTTGCATAATGCAGCACACAAAACGACTTTTCCTGTGGCGTCGCCATTTTCCCGTAAACAAACACAGCGCCGCTGTAGGCACTGAATGGAACTAATAGGCGGAGCTTAAAACTTTTAACTTTCCTCTATTCAATGATGTGTCATATGTATGGCTATCTATTGTCTTCATTAAAAATGAACATTTAAAATCTGTTCCTTCTTTTTGAATAACCATTTATATATTATTATTTTTCATGCAAATATGTTGGTATTTTATTCAAAATCGTTATAGCAATGGAATATTTTTCCGTGTAAAGGGTAGTTTGAGGTGGGGGATCTCCTTGAAAGTCTTCGTGTCGCATCCTTTTAAGATGCTGGCTGAGCTAAGATGTCTAGCAAGTTTAGAATTTAACCGACTTTTTTTTGTTTTTGACAACTGAAAAAAAAACAGAAGACAGCGAAACAAAAGGCAAACAGATTCTGCTTGAGCCGATATTGGAAACTACTTTTGGAACACACTCAAGTGTAAATGGTGGTCTAACGTGCAGGGCTACGTTAATGTAGAATAGGTATCTGATTGGATCTTAGTTATTAGAGAAAACAACTCACATATCAAAATATATTTTGTTGGGTTAATATCCTAAGCCAGGGGTATAAATGTCGGTTTATTTGTCCTCTGAATATGATGAGGCAGCTTGTCCACGATGTTTCGTCAGTCCTTGGCTCGATGTTTTATTTTCTTTTCTCGCTGGCCTAATTATAACTTGACACATTTGACGATAAACGGGAAAAGAAGAAAGGTTCACGAACTTTGAGCTGTACAGCTTTGCTCTGACGTCAATAAGAACGTCTTGTTTTGACTAGAAGATTACAAAAGTTCACAAAAAGAAACAATATCGATGACGAAATATCCACAGAGAGTTGAGTAAACGTGTAAACGGCTTCAATGAGGGGAAAGTGTAATCAGATATCGTGTTGCTATGCTATCCTAGCTACTGGTTATCGTGCCAAGATCTCCAGCCTACAGATTCAATATTTGCCAATAAATTCTCCCTTAGAGCCCCAAAATATGAGCGAAAACGTGAATATGTGTGTGTTTAAAATCAGACAAATGGTACTCACAAATTAACTCCAGCTGATTATTTTAAAAGGAACAGTTTTTCATGAAAACAAACTTATGGTGAATGTTTTTTCATTGAGGGGGGAAAAACAATAATATATTACATTAGTTACATTTTATTTAGCGCATATTTTTTCAACGTCATTTCATGATCAGGTCAATTTTTTACTTTCCCTAGCACATATATAGTATGTAGAGAATGTATTGCATTTCACCCAAAAATTCGATATTGCGATTTCACCGGAAATACATGTTTTGAGGCCCACTGAATTTAAAAAAGGTCTGTGTTTTTGAACAGCATAAATAAAAAAATCTGATGTGTTACACTCACATGACTTTCTCTACTCTTGTACAATCTAATTTTACAAACGCCTATTCTCCATATGCTTCATGTTAATCGAGATATCGAGATGTCAATCTTATTGGTAATTTTCTTGTAGATGCAAGGGAAATATGGTACCTTTTAAGCGATAGTCAAATATTTTAACGCTGGTTGCTATGTGGCGCATTCCATTCTCTTTGCATGTCCAGGACATAAAAAAATGAATAACGAAATTGAGAAAAAGTATAAGTATTGGAAAATTTAAGGAAATAACAAGCAATATCTCGAAAACGGTTCACTCAACAAAAGAAATGTATATGACATAAGTTGTGTATTTTAACGCGATCTACATTCTTTGTGTAGTAAAATTTTGTCTATCTCTTATGGTTTACCAGTTATGCAAAAGTCGTTCACAATGAAGAATACGTTTGGAGACATTCCCAGAAAATCCGAGATATACATTTCATTTCTCATGACATTATCTTAAACATATGATATTTTCATCAAAATCGTTAGAGCCATTTTTGAGAAAATTAAAATTTTCGAAAAGTCTTCCATGTAAAGGATAGTCTGGGGTGGGGGGATTTTCTTGAGAACCTTCATGTCGCATCTCTGGAAGATACTGAACCTAAATACCAAGTTTGGTGCTTATCCGACTGTTCGTTTTTGAGTTATGCTGTTCACAGACACACAGACAGACACACACACGGACATGTTTCCAAAAATGCTTTTTTGGATTCAGGGGGTCTCAAAACATGTATTTCCGGTGAAATCTCGGTATCGAATTTTTGGGTGGAATGCAATACTTCCCCTACTTACTATATGTAGTAGAGAAAGTAAAAATGAATAAGGCATCTGAGAAAAAGTATAAGTATTGGAAAATTTAAGGAAATAACAAGCAATATCTCGAAAACGGTTCATTCAACAAAAAAAATGTATATGACATAAGTTGTGTATTTTAACGCGATCTACATTTTTTGTGTAGTAAAATTTTGTCTATCTCTTATGCTTTACCAGTTATGCAAAAGTCGTTCACAATGAAGAATACTTTTGGAGACATTCCCAGAAAATCCGAGATATACATTTCATTTCTCATGACATTATCTTAAACATATGATATTTTCATCAAAATCGTTAGAGCCATTTTTGAGAAAATTAGAATTTTCGAAAAATGTTCCATGTAAAGGGCAGTCTGGGGTGGGGGGATTTTCTTGGAAACCTTCGTGTCGCATCTCTGGAAGATACTGAACCTAAATACCAAGTTTGGTGTTTATCCGACTGTTCGTTTCTGAGTTATGCTGTTCACAGACACACACACACACAGACACACACACGGACATGTTTCCAAAAATGCTTTTTTTGGATTTAGGAGGTCTCAAAACATATATTTCCGGCGAAATCTCGGTATCGAATTTTTGGGTGGAATGCAATACTTCCCCTACTTACTATACGTAGTAGAGAAAGTAAAAAGTAATGTCGGATAAATACCACACTTGGTATTTAGGTTCTGTATATTCCAAAAATGCCACACAAAGATTTTAAAAAAAAATCCCTTCCTCCAAACTATCCTTTACGTGGAACATTTTTCTAAATGTTTTATTTTCTCAAAAATGGCTCTAACGATTTTTATTAAAATGCCATATATTACAGATATTTACATGCAAATAAAATGTATATCTTGAATTCCCTGGGAATACCCTGTGAAGTTCTCTTCATTCCGAAGGAATTTTGTATAATGTTGTATAACTGGTAAACGTTAAGTAATAGACGAAAACGTACTACACAAAAAACCTAGATCTTATTAAAACACACCATATACTTCAAATACGTTTTTGTGGCATAATCCAATTCCGAGATATTCGTTATTAATGGTTCTTAGAGATTTTTTTAAAGTCTTGTCAAAATTCGGTTGTTTCTCGCAGTGTCATGGAAACAATATGGAATTTTAAGGCCAACATATAGCGTCCAGTTGTTAAACATTTGACTGTCGCTTTTCATCTAGCAATTTAAAGGTAAAATGAAATGAGAATGGAGATGAAATGGAGGGACAGGAAATTAGGGGGATGTAATAGTGTTCCCAGAATTTCTCTGGCGACCTGGGGAAACCTCCGAAAAAACCCACAGATCAGGAAGGTCAGCCCCGAGAATCGAACCCACGACTTCCCGAATGCAGGCCATAGACGTTACCACCTGAGCCATCCTGCTCGATAAGGTTATGGCGTTACTTTCCTTTAGTAAAATCATAACCAACATTTTTATTTCTATCCTATTTACTTAAACCAGGTGATCATGTACTTGCTCAGCAAGTGTGAATTTATGTTAGTGCTGGAATGTATCTCAAAAGATGTTCCACTAGCTCGGGAAGAAAAAGATGGAGGTAAGCCTTATATTTAGTAACAATTAACTTCTGAATAAGAATTAAATTCTGAAGCAATAGCAGCAAAAACTTGCAGCACTATTGAGTAATCAGATTACTTATTAAAAACATGTTTCTTTAATAAATCCTTTTATAAGTTGTCTCTTCTGTTTCTACTTCTTTAACTGATTAGCCTTCTCTTTATAGAACTTACAAGCCAATGCCTTGATTTAGTAGACTGTCGAGGAGCAAGCAAACTCTGGATCATAGCATGTCCAGGATGGGATTCAGCCCAATTCTGTCGAGCAGAGCAAGCAAACTCTGGATCATAGCATATCCAGGATGGGGATCAGCCCAATTCTGTCGAGGAGAGCAAGCAAACTCTGGATCATAGCACATCCAGGATGGGGATCAGCCCAATTCTGTCGAGGAGCAAGCAAACTCTAGATCATAGCATGTCCAGGATGGGGATCAGCCCAATTCTGTCGAGGAGCAAACAAACTCTGGATCATAGCATATCCAGGATGGGGATCAGCCCAATTCTGTCGAGGAGCAAACAAACTCTGGATCATAGCATATCCAGGATGGGGATCAGCCCAATTCTGTCGAGGAGAGCAAGCAAACTCTGGATCATAGCACATTCAGGATGGGGATCAGCCCAATTCTGTCGAGGAGCAAGCAAACTCTGGATCATAGCACATCCAGGATGGGGATCAGCCCAATTCTGTCGAGGAACAAACAAACTCTGGATCATAGCATATCCAGGATGGGGATCAGCCCAATTCTGTTGAGGAGCAAACAAACTCTGGATCATAGCATATCCAGGATGGGGATCAGCCCAATTCTGTCGAGGAGCAAGCAAACTCTGGATCATAGCATATCCAGGATGGGTGATCAGCCCAATTCTGTCGAGGAGCAAGCAAACTCTGGATCATAGCATATCCAGGATGGGGATCAGCCCAATTCTGTCGAGGAGAGCAAGCAAACTCTGGATCATAGCACATCCAGGATGGGGATCAGCCCAATTCTGTCGAGGAGCAAGCAAACTCTGGATCATAGCACATCCAGGATGGGGATCAGCCCAATTCTGTCGAGGAACAAACAAACTCTGGATCATAGCATATCCAGGATGGGGATCAGCCCAATTCTGTTGAGGAGCAAACAAACTCTGGATCATAGCATATCCAGGATGGGGATCAGCCCAATTCTGTCGAGGAGCAAGCAAACTCTGGATCATAGCATATCCAGGATGGGTGATCAGCCCAATTCTGTCGAGGAGCAAGCAAACTCTGGATCATAGCATATCCAGGATGGGGATCAGCCCAATTCTGTCGAGGAGAGCAAGCAAACTCTGGATCATAGCACATCCAGGATGGGGATCAGCCCAATTCTGTCGAGGAGCAAGCAAACTCTGGATCATAGTATATCCAGGATGGGGATCAGCCCAATTCTGTCGAGGAGCAAGCAAACTCTAGATCATAGCATGTCCAGGATGGGGATCAGCCCAATTCTGTCGAGGAGCAAACAAACTCTGGATCATAGCATATCCAGGATGGGGATCAGCCCAATTCTGTCGAGGAGCAAACAAACTCTGGATCATAGCATATCCAGGATGGGGATCAGCCCAATTCTGTCGAGGAGAGCAAGCAAACTCTGGATCATAGCACATTCAGGATGGGGATCAGCCCAATTCTGTCGAGGAGCAAGCAAACTCTGGATCATAGCACATCCAGGATGGGGATCAGCCCAATTCTGTCGAGGAGCAAACAAACTCTGGATCATAGCATATCCAGGATGGGGATCAGCCCAATTCTGTCGAGGAGGAAACAAACTCTGGATCATAGCATATCCAGGATGGGGATCAGCCCAATTCTGTCGAGGAGCAAGCAAACTCTGGATCATAGCATATCCAGGATGGGTGATCAGCCCAATTCTGTCGAGGAGCAAGCAAACTCTGGATCATAGCATATCCAGGATGGGGATCAGCCCAATTCTGTCGAGGAGCAAGCAAACTCTGGATCATAGCACATCCAGGATGGGGATCAGCCCAATTCTGTCGAGGAGCAAACAAACTCTGGATCATAGCATATCCAGGATGGGGATCAGCCCAATTCTGTCGAGGAGCAAACAAACTCTGGATCATAGCATATCCAGGATGGGGATCAGCCCAATTCTGTCGAGGAGCAAGCAAACTCTGGATCATAGCATATCCAGGATGGGTGATCAGCCCAATTCTGTCGAGGAGCAAGCAAACTCTGGATCATAGCATATCCAGGATGGGGATCAGCCCAATTCTGTCGAGGAGCAAGCAAACTCTGTATCATAGCATATCCAGGATGGGGATCAGCCCAATTCTGTCGAGGAGCAAGCAAACTCTGGATCATAGCATATCCAGGATGGGGATCAGCCCAATTCTGTCGAGGAGAGCAAGCAAACTCTGGATCATAGCACATCTAGGATGGGGATTAGCCCAATACTGTCGAGGAGCAAGCAAACTCTGGATCATAGCATGTCCAGGATGGGGATCAGCTCAATTCTGACGAGGAGAGCAAGGAAACTCTGGATAATAGCACATCCAGGATGGGGATCAGCCCAATTCTGTCGAGGAGCAAGCAAACTCTGGATCATATCACATCCAGGATGGGGATCAGCCCAATTCTGTCGAGGAGCAAACAAACTCTGGATCATAGCATATCCAAGATTGGGATCAGCCCAATTCTGTCGAGGAGCAAACAAACTCTGGATCATAGCATATCCAGGATGGGGATCAGCCCAATTCTGTCGAGGAGCAAGCAAAAACTGGATCATAGCATATCCAGGATGGGTGATCAGCCCAATTCTGTCGAGGAGCAAGCAAACTCTGGATCATAGCATATACAGGATGGGGATCAGCCCAATTCTGTCGAGGAGCAAGCAAACTCTGGATCATAGCATATCCAGGATGGGGATCAGCCCAATTCTGTCGAGGAGCAAGCAAACTCTGGATCATAGCATATCCAGGATGGGGATCAGCCCAATTCTGTCGAGGAGCAAACAAACTCTGGATCATAGCATATCCAGGATGGGTGATCAGTCCAATGTCTTGTGTCAGTAGTCTGTCGAGGAGCAAGCAAACTCTGAATCATAGCATATCAGGATGGGTGATCAGCCCAATGTCTTGAGTCAGTAGCCTGTCGAGGAGCAAGCAAACTCTGATCATAGCATATCCAGGATGGGTGATCAGCCCAATGTCTTGTGTCAGTAGTCTGTCGAGGAGCAAGCAAACTCTGAATCATAGCATATCCAGGATGGGTGATCAGCCCAATGTCTTGTGTCAGTAGCCTGTCGAGGAGCAAGCAAACTCTGAATCATAGCATATCAGGATGGGTGATCAGCCCAATGTCTTGAGTCAGTAGTCTGTCGAGGAGCAAGAAAACTCTGAATCATAGCACATCAGGATGGGTGATCAGCCCAATGTCTTGGGTCAGTAGTCTGTCGAGGAGCAAGCAAACTCTGAATCATAGCATATCAGGATGGGTGATCAGCCCAATGTCTTGTGTCAGTAGTCTGTCGAGGAGCAAGCAAACTCTGAATCATAGCATATCAGGATGGGTGATCAGCCCAATGTCTTGGGTTAGTAGTCTGTCGAGGAGCAAGCAAACTGAATCATAGCACATCAGGATGGGTGATAAGCCCAATGTCTTGGGTCAGTAGTCTGTTGAGGAGCAAGTAAACTGAATCATAGCACATCAGGATGAGTGATCAGCCCAATGTCTTGGGTTAGTAGTCTGTCGAGGAACAAGCAAACTCTGGATTATACGAGGGGGATCGAAAAGTAACGTACAATATTTTTTTTACAAAAAAGTTCAATATTTAAAACAACAACAAAAACAAATCACAAGTCAAGTTACACCTTTTTCCTTCTTTTCGACATAGTCACCAAGTTTCTAAACACATTTCTCCCATCGTGATACCAGTTTCAATATGTCCTGTTCGTAGAAGTCCGTTTCCTTGGAGTATAGCCACATGTGGACTGCTGATTTCACTTCCGCATTTGTCGCAAAGCGTTGGCCGGCCAGGAATTTCTTCATGTGACCAAATAGATGAAAATCTGAAAGTGTAAGGCCCGGACTGCATGGTGGATGGTGGAGAACCTCCCAACGAAATTTGGTGCTTTTCTGACAAACAGCAGCAGCAACATGGGGGCGAACATTGTAATGAAGAATTTTTACTTATTTTTGAGCACCGATATTCGATACTCACTTAAAAACTGTAAAGGCGATAGCTTGATCACTGAATTATGCTCTTCTCAGTAGTTTTCTGTGTATGTAAGCACTTTTGTATCCTAATCTAATTCCGAAATTATTCCTGTTTGACATTCTCCAACTGGCAGCACTTTTTTACTTTCTCTACTACGTATAGTAAGTAGGGGAAGTATTGTATTCCACCCAAAAGTTCGATACCGAGATTTCACCGGAAATATATGTTTTGAGACCCCTGAATCCAAAAAAAAAAACATTTCTGGAAACATGTCCGTGTGTGTGTGTGTGTGTGTGTGTGTGTGTCTGTGTGTGTGTGTATCTGTGTGTGTGTGTGAACAGCATAACTCAGAAACGAACAGTCGGATAAACACCAAACTTGGCATTTAGGTTCAGTATCTTCCAGAGATGCGACACGAAGGTTTTCAAGAAAATCCCCCCACTCCAGATTACCCTTTACATGGAACATTTTTCGAAAATTTTAATTTTCTCAAAAATGGCTCTAGCGATTTTGATTAAAATATCGTATGTTTAAGATACTTTCATGACAAATGAAATGTATATCTCGAATTTTCTGGGAATGTCTCCAAAAGTATTCTTCATTGTGAACGACTTTTGCATAACTGGTAAACCATAAGAGATAGACAAAATTGTACTACACAAAAAATGTCGATTGCGTTAAAATACACAATTTATGTCATATACATTTTTTTGTTGAGTGAACCATTTTCGAGATATTGCTTGTTATTCCCTTAAATTTTCCAACACTTTTTCTCAAATGAGAATTCGTTATTCATTTTTTATGTCCTGGACATGCAAAGAGAATGGAATACTCCACATAGCAACCAGCTCTTAAAATATTTGACTATCGCTTAAAGCCTACCAATTCCCCTTGCATCTACAAGAAAATTAGGAATAAGATTAACATCTCGATTAACATGAAGCATATGGAGAATAAGCGTTTGTAAAAATAGTTTGTACAAGAGTAGAGAAAGTCATGCGAGTGTAACACATCAGACTTTTTTATTAAGTAAATACTTTTTAATAACATTTGGATTTATTTGTTAAACATCAATATGAATGTTTCTGAAGGAAAATGTACTATAGAAGCTATTAAAAGTTTAGTGGATTTGATACAGTTCTCTTTTGAAAATGGTAGATATGTTCTAGGAAATTTCTGTGATTTAAGTAAAGCCTTTGATTGTATTTATCATGTGTAACTGGATAACATTTGTTATTATGGTGTTAGAAGCGATCAGATTTAACTTCTGGAAATAGGTAGAAAACAAATGGTTTATGTGAATGGTGAGTTCTCCTCAGTACGGTACATCGATAGTGGTGTTCCACAGGATTCAGCTTTGTCTCCACCCTTGTTTTTAATTGCAGCAAATGATTTAGCTAGTAATATCCCTATTCGTACATTGATGTTTGGTGATGATATAACCTTAGTTACTAGTGGAAATACCCTAAATATTTTTATGAAACAACGTGGAGATATCATGACCAAAGCATCGAATGATTCGGAGTCAATAGTATGCTCTTTAATAAAGATAACGATTCAGCTCGTTTCTCTCAGACCAGTATTACATTTTTGGGAGTTTATATTGATAGCCAACTAACTTACACTTCCCACATTGAATACCCGAGAAAAAGTTTGCCCAGTATAATATTCCTAATAAGAAATATGAAAGAACGTATTCCTTCTGAGTATGTGAGAAGTTGTATTTTGATTCTTTGAATCTACCATAATATATGGTTTAATTCTTTGGGAGACGTTCTAACAAGATGCATGAAATATTTGTGCTGCAAAAGAAAATTATAAGACAATTAAAACATCTTATTCAACTCCTTGTAGACCACTCTTTATTGAGTTGAGTATTTTTAACTATGTATAGTGTTTATATTTTAGGTATTTTAGTTTTTGTGCACAACTCTTCTGAAAGGGCAAAAAGAAGGCGTGATACGCATAAGTACAGCATTAGGTTAAAATCAAATGTAAATATTCCTTATTTTAGATTGTCCAAAACTCAAATAGCTATATGTATTTAGGTTCAAAGTTATATAGAGGAGCCAAAAAACTACGAGCCGGCTGCGCGGTGTTTTTCCTGTCCGCGTCAGCCGCTATCATAGAAAGGCGAGGATGAAAGAGTTATAGGGCCAATTTTTTTCGAGTCAATAGTTGATTCCCATGCATACGTGTATACAACCCCTCCCCGTTTTTAGAGAATTAACAGACGGGGAGCGTAATGTTGCCTTTTTTCAACAAGACTCTGCAACAGCTCATACGTACAGTATTTCGATGAGAGCAATTGAAAGTGTGTTGAGGACAGAATTATTAGTGGAGATTTGTGGACCCCTCGGTCCCCCGACCTAATCCTTGCGATTTCTATCTCTGGGGTAACTTAAAACAAAGTATACAAGACAAACCCACACATCCTGGGAGAATTAAAACAAAATATCCGCCAGGAAATTTCTCAACGTGAACTACGGCGAGTGATGGATAGTTTGCTAAAGAGATGCCAAAAATGTATGGAAAACGACGGTGGCCAGTTTCAGCATTTCCTTTCGTAAAGCTGGTAAGTAGTTTTAAAAATGTTGTATGGTTTCATCCGCGCCTTTCTATGACAGCGGCAGACGGCAATGAGCGCGGACAGGAAAAACACCGCGCAGGTGGTTCGTAGTTTTTTGGCTCTCTCTCTGTACAATAAGCAGCCTGATTAAATTATAACTCCAAGGTAAGAAGCTTTTAAGTCCAGAGTATACGCATGGTTGCTTGTAAATCCTTTGTACTCCATATAAGCATTCTTTAAGCTTTAAATCTTGTGATATTAATTGTTAAGTTTTAACTGACGAAGTGTATATTGATACAGTTTTTTCATAACGTCAAATGCGTGTATAGTGCTTTAAGACAGAAGAAATGCTATTACTACTACGACGACGACTTTCGTAAGGTATTGTTAGCCCCTCCCTAAAGGATTCCTGGATCCGTCTCACATGAACATGAAACCCTAATGACTTTAATTCTTTTGTTGGAAATATTTGATAGCGTATGTGGAAGAACAGTGAAAGAATTATAAAATCGATCGAGTGGATTTTCTGTTTATAAAGTCAGCACAGATACAAAACAGGTGTTTGTAGCTGTTGCTATAGACTTGCATGTTTACAGAGAACATCCCAGAAGACTCGATGTTGTCAACAACTGAACGTCCTTGATTACAACGAGAGCTGAAAACAAAATTGTTTATTATAAAAACGGGTATATTTATATTGCTTACGTCAGGATCTGCTTCTTTTTACTTCATTTATTACATCTGTATTTTTGAAGACATTTGTTTTGGGGCGTTTCGTTTTAGCATCCTTTGTTCCTTCCGTACGCATGAAACAATTCGCCATTCACAGGGTTGAGATTTTATATTTCAAAAAAATACGGATACAATGTTTCAAAAGTGTTATAGTTGAAATACTAGAAGATTCAAACCAAGAAAAAGGATTTTGTCTCGTAAACGAATAAACCCAAAGAGTAGAGTTTCTTACGTAAAAAGCGTGTAACACTTTAGACTATGACATAAAAAAACTAACAACAGATGTGTCACATTCACATGACTTTCCCTACTAACTCTTCAACATATTACTGTTTTGTGTACTTCTTGTTATTTGAGATAAACTTTCATTGCAGATTTATTTTATTATTTTCTCTAGCACGTACATAATACAGAGTGAGCCAAAAGACTCCGAACCGCCTGCGCGGTGTATTTCCTGTTCGCGTCCTCGGCGCTCGTTGCCGTCTGCTGCTATCATAGAAAAGCGCGGATGAAACCATACAACATTTTTAAAACCACTTTTAAAGGCTTTACTTACCAACTTTATGAAAGGAGATGATGAAACTGGCCACCGTCGTTGTCCATAAATTTTTGGCACCTCTTTAGGAAACTATCCATCACTCGCCGTAGTTCACGTTGAGAAATCTCCTGACGATATTTTGTTTTAATTCTTCCAGGGTGTGTGGGTTTGTCTTGTACACTTTATGTTTTAAGTTACCACGGAGGAGTATTTTATGAACAATATTACCGGCTGCGCGGTGTTTTTCCACTGGGCGTGTGGAAATATGATAAAAGCATGATAACGCACTGCTGCTATAAACAAAGTCACGCTGTTGTGGTTTTGCTGTGCAGAGTGAAGTGCAGTTTTAAGTTGACGGTGATGTGATGTGTTTCAGTTATTACGAGTTATTTATTATTTTGTCCTGTACTTAGTCACAAAGTATATTATGCCTCAGTATATGTTTTCTACTGCACGGCGTGTATTTATTTATGATTCGTATGTGTTAACTCGGTCAGCTCGCCAAGTTAAAGTACGATTTGCAGGTGTAAATGTTCCAGGCCGTACAACAATCCATGAACTTTAGAGTAAATTTCAGGCCACAGAAAGTGTTCAGGCTAAGAAATCTAAAAGACGGCGTTCGGTTCTTACCGGAGAAACATTAGACGACATCGGTCTCGTTTGGAAAATTCCCCCCAAAAATTCCATGATGGATAGTTTCCTAAAGAGGTGCCAAACATGTATGGACAACGACGGTGGCCAGTTTCAGCATTTCCTTTCGTAAAGTTTGTAAGTAAAGCCTTTAAAAGTAGTTTTAAAAATGTTGCATAGTTTCATCCGCGCCTTTCTATGATAGGGTCAGACGGCAACGAGCGCCGAGGACGGGGACAGGAAAAACACCGCACAGGCGGTTCGGAGTCTTTTGTCTCACCCTGTAGTAGATAGCAGAAGTATTGCATTTTACACACAAATTCCACGTAAAGGTTTCACCATGTCTTGAGGTGAAGTACCAAACTTGGTATTTACGTCTAGTAGCTTCCAAAGATACGGAACCAAGATTTTCATCAAAATCCACGCAACTCCAGCTACCCTTTACATGGAACATTTATCGAAATTTTGTATTTTATAAAAACTAGCTCTACCGATTTTGATTAAAATACCGCATATTATAAATATTTACATGACAAATAAAATGTATATCTTTAATTTTCTGGAATAGTCTGTGAAGTTCTCTACAATCGGAAAGAATTTTATATAATGTGGTATAGGTAACTGGTAAATGTTAACCGATACACGAAAACGTACTACACAAAAAATGTAGATGTATGTAAAACATATAATTTATTTCAAATAAGTTTTTGTTTGTGGCATTAGCCATTTCTGAGATATCCGTTGTTAATGGTTCGAATTCTTTAATTGGCCATTCTCTTGAAGTCCTGTCAACATTCACTTGTTTCTCACCATCTCATGGAAACAGTGTGGAATTTTAAGGCAGCATATAGCGTCCAGTTGTTAAACATTTGACTGTCGCTGTTCTCTTTGTAACTATAACGAAATGTGTAATGTAGCTGTTTCTGCAGAGGTTTATTTGGATCTAATGTAATAGATAGGAAAATAAGCTTTCGTAAAAATAATTTGTGTACCCACTAATAAACGATAGAGAAAGTCGTGTAAATGTTACATGTCCTGCTGTTTTTTTTTTTTTCTACTTCATGTTGAGTTAAACATTTGCAGAAATGTATTTCATTGTAGGTACCAGAGAGATCCAAGGGACTGAAGTAATCGTCAAAGAGTAACTGGCTATATGCTACATTTGTAATTCTATACTCTTTGTATGACATCAGAAACAGAAAGAAACGGTAACTTGGCACTTCAAGAAGTGACAAAAGTAATGAAAATGTTAACCAGTAACAACGAATAACTCGAAGATGGTTAATTATACAAAATATTTGACATAAGTGGGTCTTTTAACTAGATCTACAATTCTTGTGTCAGGAGATACTGTGTGTTATGTTTTCCAGTTATACAAAACTATAAGAGGACTTGAAAGGCTATTTCGGCGCGCGTTCGATTGCTATTACCAACACGTTGTGCAGCGATTTACGATATTGGCATGATGGTGAAACTGACCTTGTAGCAGGCTCGGCAGTCACACCCAACGATAAACAGTCTCATCAGCCAATCAGAGACGGGTTGAGAACCACATCTCGGTTAGCAACACGGCGTAAACAAGCTTTATATCTCAAGTGGATTTACTTAACATTACGGCTCTTGTGGAACTACTTTACAAAATACCCATCGGTAAAACTGCAAACTAATTCCGTAGCCTTCACATTTTGAGTTATTTTAATTAAAAATCTGATGTGTTACACTCACATGACTTTCTCTACTCTTGTACAATCTAATTGTACAAACGCCTATTCTCCATATGCTTCATGTAAATCGAGATATCGAGATGTCAATCTTATTGCTAATTTTCTTGTAGATGCAAGGGGAATATGGTAGCTTTTAAGCGATAGTCAAATATTTTAAGCGCTGGTTGCTATGTGGCGCATTCCATTCTCTTTGCATGTCCAGGACATAAAAAAAATGAATAACGCATTTGAGAAAAAGTATAAGTATTGGAAAATTTAACGAAATAACAAGCAATATCTCGAAAACGGTTCACTCAACAAAAGAAATGTATATGACATAAGTTGTGTATTTTAACGCGATCTACATTGTTTGTGTAGTAAAATTTTGTCTATCTCTTATGGTTTACCAGTTATGCAAAAGTCGTTCACAATGAAGAATACTTTTGGAGACATTCCCAGAAAATTCAAGATATACATTTCATTTCTCATGATATTATCTTAAACATATGATATTTTCATCAAAATCGTTAGAGCCATTTTTGAGAAAATGAAAATTTTCGAAAAATCTTCCATGTAAAGGGTAGTCTGGGGTGGGGGGATTTTCTTGAAAACCTTCGTGTCGCATCTCTGGAAGATACTGAACCTAAATACCAAGTTTGGTGCTTATCCGACTGTTCGTTTTTGAGTTATGCTGTTCACAGACACACAGACACACACACACACACACAGACACACACACGGACATGTTTCCAAAAATGCTTTTTTTGGATTCAGGAGGTCTCAAAACATGTATTTCCGGTGAAATCTCGGTATCGAATTTTTGGGTGGAATGCAATACTTCCCCTACTTACTATACGTAGTAGAGAAAGTAAAAATCTGATGTGATACCTTCACATGACTTTCTCTACGCTCTACCTTTATTACTGGGTATACAGACCATTCTTACTAAACCTTATTTTTCTGTCTAAATCCAAATAAACGTGTGCAGAAACAGCTACATTACACATTTAGTTATACATGCAAAGTGAACACAGTCAAATGTTTAACAACTGGACGCTATATGCGGCCTTATAACTCTATACTGTTTCCATGACATCGCGAGAAACAACTGAATGTTGACTTCAAGAGAATGACCAAGTAATGAACAATTCGAACCATTAATAATGGATATCTCAGAAAAGACTGACGTCACAAAAAGAGTTATTTGAAATAAATTATGCTTTTTAAAGAGATTACATTTTTTGTGTAGTACGTTTTCGTGTATTGCTTAAGTTTACCAATTATACAAGATTATACAAAATTTCTTCCAAATAAGTGGACTTCACATGTATTGCCAGAAAATTCAAGATACAGAGTGAGCCAAAAAACTACGAACCGCCTGCGCGGTGTTTTTTCCTGTCCGCGTCGTCGGCGCACGTTGCCGTCTGTCGCTATCATAGAAAGGCGCGGATGAAACCATACTACATTTTTAAAACTGCTTTTAAAGGTTTAACTTAACTTTATGAAAAGAAATGCTGAAACTGGCCACCGTCGTTGTCCAAATATTTTTGACACCTCTTTAGGAAACTATCCATTATGACGCGGACAGGAAAAACACCGCGCAGACGGTTCGTAATTTTTTGGCTCACCTTGTATAAATCTTATTTGCCATGTAAGTATCTCAAATATATGGTGTTTTAATGAAAATCGTTAGAGCCATTTTAGAAAATAAAAACATTTTGAAATATCTTCGATGCAAAGGGTAATCTGGGCTGCGGGAATTTTGTTTAAAATCTTCGTGTCTTCTAAGGTACTGAACCTAAATACGAAGCTTGGTATTTGCCCGAGTTTTCGTTTTTGGGTTATGCTGTTCACACACACACACACACACACACACACACACACACACACACACACACACACACACACCACGGATCTTTTTCTAAAAATACTTTTTTTTAGAGGGCCTGAAAACAAGTATTTCCGGTGAAACGTCGATATCGACTTTTGGATGGAATACAACACTTCCCTACTTACTACACGTAGTAAAGTTAAAAATAGAGGGTCGTGTGGAATAACGTCCGAGCAATGAACAATTACTGCACGCTGTAGTGTGTACACCCTAGGGGAAACTAGCGCTACATATATTCCAACATGAAATTGTACGTTCATGTCTGACACTTTCCTTCCCACGTATCATTTCATTTCATGCATCATCAGTGTCCACCGCCTAGAGTGTTCCATGTAGTAACAACGGCTTTAAACAGTATATAGGAAATGATGAAGTACATTCACATGACTTCTCTAAACCTTCTTCTAGCAAGTATTCTTACGAAAGAATATTTTTACTTTCTCTACTACGTATAGTAAGTACGGGAAGTATTGCATTCCACCCAAAAATTCGATACCGAGATTTCACCGCAAAAGCATTTTTTGAAACATGTCCTGTGTCTGTCTGTGAACAGCATAACTCAGAAACGAACAGTCGGATAAACACCAAACTTGGTATTTAGTTTCAGTATCTTCCAGAGATGCGACACGAAGGTCTTCAAGAAAATCCCCCCACTCCAGATTACCCTTTACATGGAACATTTTTCGAAAATTTTAATTTTCTCAAAAATGGTTCTAACGATTTTGATTAAAATACCATGTTTAAGATGTTTTCATGACAAATGAAATGTATATCTTGAATTTTCTGGGAATGTCTCCAAACGTATTCTTCATTGTGAACGACTTTTGCATAACTGGTAAACCATGAGACATACAAAAATTTAATACACAAAAAATATAGATCGCGTTAAAATACACAATTTATGTCATATACATTTTTTTATTGAGTGAACCATTTTCAAGATATTGCTTGTTATTCCCTTAAATTTTCCAATACTTATACTTTTTCTCAAATGGGAATTCGTTATTGCAGCGATTAAAACATTTGACTATCGCTTAAAGCCTACCAATTCCCCTTGCATCAACAAAAAATTAGCAATAAGATTTAACATCTCGATTAACATTAAGCATATGGAGAATAAGCGTTTGTAAAAATAGTTTTTACAAAAGTAGGGAAAGTCATGTTAGTTTAACACATCAGACTTTTGTATCTACTTCACCTTATTCGAGATAAACGTGACTGAAATGAGTGTTTAAAAGGGGGTTTGCTGACTGAAATTCTATATTCTACACAAGACATCTCCAGAAACAAACGAATTGCGACTTATCACCTCATAATAGTATAAAGTATTTGACAATTCAAATCAATAAAAAGATACAGGTATCTCGCAAATGACTAATGGCACAAAACCTTTTACCTTAAATTTTCTGATCTATGTATTTGTATGTAGTACGTTTTTGTCTATCTATCTCTTATAGTTTATTACTTATACAAAAGTATACAAAATTCATTCACAATGAAGAGGAACATTCACAGCTTATCCCAGATGATATAACGCGCTCGGATCTTCTTCTAAAGCGGTGATTTTTATTCAGGCGACCACAAAACGGGTGGAATATAATGTTTCCTATACCTGGTATAGTATAATTGGTGCAACAGTTCTAGACATGTGAAAATCTTAATGACAGCTATGAAGCGAGTTACTTACCAGATCAGGAGGTGACCGGTCGTCTGCATGCTGCAGGAGTGCGTGCGACAGTCATTGTCAAATATCCGCACACCGGTTATGCACTGCACTACACTGCACGGTACTGGTAAACTTATAGTCGTATACAGTATATTTAAATCCACCGCTGTAAAAAGGGCTTAATATAACACATTGGCAATCATCTGGTAGGTAGGTGGTTTGTCAATTTGATTGTTGTGGTAAGAAGCATTGTCGATAACCAGAACGGACCCATCAGGCATATTAGGTATCATCATGGTGCTGATTCACTTCATGTAATTTTCCGTATTCATTTCTTGATGAAAATCTCCTGTGTTTTGTTGCGACTTGTAAAAGAAGGGCATTTAGAACGAAGCCGATCTTTCCAACAGCATGAACGATAATAAGTATTTGCCCTTTAGCAACAGGTACCTGCAAACCTAATTCGCTATCGTCACTTCAACTTTTAGATGTTGTATGACTACTGTGTATATATGACTCATCTTCATGCCCTATAGTTTGACCCTCTAATTTGTACCTCTGAGTAAGGTACTCCTCCAGCTGAGATCGTATATCGTGCTTTTCTATTAGAACTCTTTTATTTGATTTCGTTTTCTTCCACTTGAACCCTAAATCTTTTATAATTTTTCTGATATTTGTAGCACCAAGTTTATGCTGTATTTCAGCTTGATTAGCAATCTGCTTATTGTTGGTACAGTTTTTTCTTCCACATAGAAATTGTAAATTCTGCGCCGAATGACGCATTTGTCGAAATCGTCTATTTCTGTAACACATTTATGGGCCTTATGTTTCTTCCCAGGTGTGTCAAATGGTACTCTTTCATCCATGTGTTTATTATCTTTGAGAACTCTGGAAACGAAACTCAGTGAAACACCAGTTGCTTTGGCTGCTCTTTCTTTCACTCTCTTAAGGCTTTTGTGGAACTCGGGTGAACGTATATTTTCTTCCTTCATCCCTGCTTCTTGCTTCATGAAGTCGAGGACATTTGCAATTATTTACCTGCTTGGACTATATAATACCTTACCACTTGACTTTGAAAGCGTAGGAGCCATGGTTATAAACATCACAAATACAAACTAAACACTATTTAGGTGCTGCTCTCTTTGAAACTACAACCAGATACGGACACTTTCTATGCAGACTGTGTGAGTAAGCTAAACCTAAACCATTCCTAGGCTCGGCAGCTGGGGTGGCAATCAGGGTCACGATTCCAGAAGTTTTGCGCCAGCTATAAGCGGTAGATGAAGTAAAAGATTATGATTATTTTAATTTCTCTGCCATTTACTTATAGTATATATAGGAAGTATTGTATTTCATCCAAAAATTCGATATATGTAGATTTCACCGCAAGTACACATTTTGAGGTTCTCTAAATCCCCCCCCGAATAGAAAAAGGTTCTGTGTGTTTGTGAACATCACAACTCAAAAATGTAAAGTCGATTAACACCAAAATTGGTATTTATGGTCTGCGTTACCCAAAGATACTCTCCCCCTATTCCAAACTACACTTCACATGATAAACAATAATTTTGGATTTTATTAAATATACTATACGATTAAGGTATTACATTGCTAATAAAATGTAGTTATACCTTGAACTTTCTGCGAAGAGCATGTAAAGTCCTCTTCATTCTGAATGACTTTTGTATAATTGGTAAACCATAAGAGATACACAAATTCTGGCTACACAAAAAATGTAGATCTCCTTAAAATACTCAATTTGTGTAAAATAACATTTTTGTGAAAGGGCGCCGGGGTAGCGTAGCGGTTTCGTTTCCGGCTCTCGTACTCCGCGGTTCGATTCCCGATTCTGTAGTGGCCTCTGCGATAGCAGGCAACACATTCCACACTTTGGATGCCACCACCTCAGAAATGAGATATCCTCCGAAGGTCATAGGCCATATGGGGAGCGTTAAGGCCGGTTCACAACCAACGAGAACGGTAACCAGAACGAGAAAGTTGAAATACATGTATTCAAGTGGGAGCGTTCACAATCGACGGGAAGTCTTCCCGGGCCCCGGGAACGGGAAAGAAGAGTTGCCCAACTTTTAACTTTCTCGTTCTCGTTCCCGGGCACGGCATATTAGATCCATATTGTGCATATTAGACTCTTCACTCTAGAGATTATTCTAGGCGGCCGTGACATGAAACACCGCTAGTGCTCTCTATAATCGCAAGCTGGAAACATGAAACTGGAAGAAATTAGCAGTAAATGTGCTTCCTAACCTCACCCCGATAACCGCAAATCCAATGAGCGTTGGTTCCTCTGGTTGTATATGCAACTCAAAACTGACTACTGCCCCAAAAGCAATGACAAAAGCTACAAAGAACAGTTAAAACCGGTGGAAATGAAAAAAAAGAACAATAGAAAATTTTAATGTATGCCATTAAATAAAGGAATGAAAGCTTGGTACAACAGGGATCGGGAATGTAATGGATATGCATTTAGATAATGTTTACTCTATCGAATTTTGACGTTGGCTTGGATAAATTGGAAGTAGGTGAAAAAATATCATTGGTCAGTTAAAAACAAATGAAATCCCAATGTACAAAATCGACTTTCACTTTGTGATCGATATGCATTCCCGTTCTCCCAGCCTTTAGAAACGACGACATTTTTGTGACGGTAACCGTTTCTAAATATTTCTTTGTGACTGGTTTGAATTTTCAAATACATGCACGTTTTTCAAGCGGTAAGTGGTCGTTTTTCTCGTGGTCATCCAAAAAACATGGGATTTCAAAGCCCTCACATAGCGATCCGCTATTTAAGAATCTGACATCACTTTAGATTACTCTATCGCAGTGTTGCCAACACTTCCTCGCAAATAATGGCTAGATGATATCTTTAAAAAGGCATTTAACAAAAAAAGGGCTACATATAATTGGCGTCTAAAACTACCCTATTTCCTTTGCAGAAGTTAAACCCCATTAAGACATTTTAAATATCATAACTGATTAGATAATTCAATAATATTTAAATACTGTAAAAGAATAATTTATTTAATATAAAATTGTAATGGAATAAGGTATATTTTTGCTAAGCACCAACACCGTACATTAAATATATCCGATATTGAAATATAAATTTACTGAAATTCTTTAGGTAAAATATGCAAAACTGACCAATTCTGTGTGTCATAAAATCATACACTTTGAGCGCGTACTCCAGAAAGTCAACCTTATGATTAGTGCACATTTTGATGACATGCCGTGAACCATGATAGGAACATAATACAGCTACAAGGTAGGGGATTCACCCTAACCTTTTACATAGCTAAAGCACAGATGAAATTATACTATTTAGGCTAGATTTTGGCTAAGGGGTTTGTTAAGTAGGCTAGATTTCAGGGTATAAGCATTTTGCGATTTTATATGGCTAAACGTTACTGTAAAATTGCTAGATTTAGCTATAAAATAGCTAAGTTGGCAACACTGCTCTATCGTTTACCTACATACAACGTTTATCTCGACTGACAAGAAGTAGATAGAGGCATAGCTTGTGCAAGAGTGAGTAGAGAAAGTCATATGAATCCAAACATCAGCTTTTTATGGAATTTTTATTCTACTTTGTGTGAGAATGATTTAATTTACATGTTGAATATACACTTCCCTGTTTTGTTTCCTTCTCTCTCTCTCTCTCTCTCTCTCTCTCTCTCTCTCTCTCTCTCTTTTTTCTTACTTTCTCTACTACGTATAGTAAGTAGGGGAAGTATTGTATTCACCCAAAAATTCGATACCGAGCTTTCACCGGAAATATATGTTTTGAGGCCCCCTGAATAAAAATAGCATTTTTGGAAACATGTCCGTGTGTGTGTGTGTGTGTGTGTGTGTGTGTGTGTGTGTCTGTCTGTGAACAGCATAACTCAGAAACGAACAGTCGGATAAACACCAAACTTGGTATTTGGGTTCAGTATCTTCCAAGGATGCGACACGAAGGTTTTCAAGAAAATGCCCGCACCCCACATTACCCTTTACATGGTACATTTTTCGAAAATTTTAATTTTCTCAAAAATGGCTCTAACGATTTTGATTAAAATATCATATGTTTAAATGAAATGTATATCTCGAATTTTCTGGGAATGTCTCCAAAAGTATTCTTCGTTGTGAACGACTTTTGCATAACTGGTAAAAACCATAAGAGATAGACAAAATTTTACTACACAAAAAATGTAGATCGGGTTAAAATACACATTTTATGTCATACACATTTTTTTTGTTGAGTGAACCATTTTCGAGATATTGCTTGTTATTCCCTTAACTTATACTTTTTCTCAAATTCGTTATTCATTTTTTTATGTCCTGGACATACAAAGAGAATGAAATGAGCCACATAGCAACCAGCTCTTAAAACATTTGACTATCGCTTAAATACTACCATAATCCCCTTGCACCTACAAGAAAATTAGCAATAAGATTAACATCTCGATTAACATGAAGCATATGGAGAATAAGCGTTTGTAAAAATAGTTTGTACAAGAGTAGAGAAAGTCATGTGAATGTAACACATCAGATCTTTTTTATTAAGTTTAATATCCTTTAACCTGGGTGGTCGTATCGGACGATGAATGAGTGAAATAATGCTGAAATGAGCCTGGGGTCCATCGAGCTTATAATTGGCCGACATTCGTTGCCATTTGTCACTGAATAAAGTCCAAGGCGACAAGCCACTCTCTTCCTCAGCTGATTTAAGATAACTAACTTGAGCGCCATCTCTTAAACTTGCCTCGAACTACTTCTGCTTCCAATAACTGCAAGTGGCCTTCAACAGTTTCATTGCCACGGCTTGAAAAACCTTACGCGCAGGCGCAGATTAACCTACGCAAAGCGATAGCAATAAAGCTTTTTGTGTAAAACTATGGATTTATAAACAAACAACTATGTGTTACATTCATATGACTTTCTCTAACCTCCATCGTTCATTAGTGACTATACAAATTATTCTTACTAAGTTTATTTTCCTATCTCTACTTCATATCTGCTTTACAGAAATAGCTACATTACATGTTTCGTTATAGATACAAAGAGAACAGCGATAGTCAAATGTTTAACAACTGGACGCTATATGCTGGCCTTAAAATTCCATACCCTTTGCACCAGGGCCGTATTTAGAGGGTGGGTTTTTAAGGTTTGACAAAGCGAAGAAGGCAGGCAGCGATGGCGGAGACAGTCCGGAGACGATGATAGGGGACTCTGGAGGATCCGCATCGGGTACTGCTTAAGGTAAGTGTTGTGGGTTAATGCAATTATGAAAATAGTTCAAATTAACTTGCAGCACTGTAAGGCAGCTTCAGCCATTCTCAGTAAGAGACTTGTTGAAGACAATGTTGATATTGCTCTCATACAGGAACCTTGGCTCTTCAGAGGTTCAATTAGAGGGATCAGTTGTACTAAGGGCACTATATATAGACCTAGTAATAATAATCCAAGATCATGTATTTATGCTAAGAATTGGATAAACGCATTGCTTCTTACTGAGCACTGTTCTAGGGATGTAACTACAATCCAAACAATAGTGGAGGAGGCAGGAGAGAGAAGAGTTTTAATACTCTCTTCTGTCTACCTCCCTTACGAAGACTCTGATCCACCATCGATAGCGGTGAGGGACCTTGCGACCCACTGCGGAGAGAATGGAAAGGAGTTAATCCTGGGGGTTGATGCCAATGCACACCACACACTGTGGGGGAGCACTGATATCAATCCCAGAGGAGAAAAGTTAATGGAGTACTTGGTGAGTACAAACCTTAATATTCTAAATCGAGGTAATGAACCAACCTTTGTAACTTTGCGAAGGGAGGAAGTCATTGACATAACTAATATTATTGAGAACCTAATTTCAAGTTGGCGTGTATCATCGGAGATCACTCTCTCTGATCATAGATGCATATGCTTCAATATTAAAGCACAAGTCACTCTACCAGTGATTTACAGAAATCCGAGGAAAACTGACTGGGACGGTTATAGACGAGATCTATCAGCATTGACATCGGGTATCTCAAGGAACATTCGTTCGATATTGGATGTGGAGTTTGCCGTTGATGAAATACAACGGTCAATTCTCCTATCCTATTATCAAAATTGTCAGCCTAAGGTAGCTTACTCGCCAAGGCTTGTGCCTTGGTGGACTAAAGAGTTAAGCAGACTTAGGAAGAAAGCAAGGAAATTATTTAGACTTGCAAAAAGAACTGGTGATTGGGATTCATATAGACAAGCCCTCACCAATTATAACAAAGAAATACGTAAAGCCAAAAGGATTTCGTGGAGGGAGTACTGCCAGGGGATGGAGAATGTTCCCAGCAGTGCAAGATTCATGAAACATATGGCAAAGGGTGTTAAAAAAATTGTGAGCACTATTAAACTGCCTGATGGCACGTACACACAGTCTGGTTCTGAGACGCTCCTGCAACTTGCGAGGGCTCACTTTCCAGACTTTAAGGTAGACAATGACAGCAATTCTGTGAAGGGGCAACCAAATCTGGACCATCTTTCTTTGGACAGAGAGGATTGGAACCTAATCAGGAGCGTAGTCAATGTCACTAAAATACGATGGGCTGTCAAGTCGTTCGGACCATATAAATCGGCAGGCCCAGATTTAATCATCCCTGCATTTCTACAATATGGTATTGATTCAGTTCAATCCCTACTTTGTGGTATTTTTAGAGTTTGTCTAGCTTATGGATATATACCCATGGCTTGGAGACAAACAAAGGTGGTGTTTATACCTAAACCAGGGCGTCCTAGTTACGCCCAGGCTAAGGCTTATCGCCCTATAAGTCTCTCCTCTTTTATGCTTAAAACTTTGGAGAGGTTAGTGGATAGGCACATTAGGGATTACGTTTTAATGGAACATCCATTAAACAAGTACCAATTTGCCTATCAAACAGGGAAATCAACGGAAGCAGCACTTCATCAAGTGGTCTCGACTATTGAGAAGGCGCTTAATACCAGAGAAATAGCCATTGGTGCCTTTCTTGATATTGAAGGTGCGTTTGACACGATATCTTGTGATGTCGTGACGAACGCCCTCTATGGACACGATGTACCTTCACTTCTTTGTGAGTGGATACGTTTTGTCTTACAACATAGGAAGATAACCATGAATCTATGTGGGGAGACGCTGGATGTGTCCACGGAGAGGGGCTGCCCGCAGGGGGGTGTTTTATCACCCCTGCTATGGAACCTTGTAGTGGACACACTTCTTTGCGCACTCAATAGTGATGGTTACTTCACAGTAGGTTTTGCAGATGATATTGCAATAATCATAAGAGGTAAATTTCCTCACACAGTTTCTCAAGTGCTACAAATGGCGCTTGAGAAAGTGGAAGCTTGGTGCAAGATGAATAATCTAACTGTTAATCCAAGCAAAACAGTAGTGGTACCCTTCACCAGGAGAAGGGGGCCTGATTTAACCAGACTCTCTCTCTCTCTTTGGTGAGGTAGTGCCCTATTCAACACAAGTTAAATATCTTGGGCTTGTTTTAGACAAGAAATTAACTTGGAAACATCATATGGAATTATGTATTACCAAAGCCTACAGAGTCTTTTGGACATGTAGAGGTATGCTTGGCAAGACATGGGGTCTGAAACCTAGCATAGTGTATTGGATATACACTGCTATGGTGAGACCTATATTCTCTTATGCCGCACTGATGTGGTGGCCTAGAGTTAATTTAGAGGTGTGCAGAAAGGAACTCTGTAAATTACAGAGGACCTTCTGCATTTCAATTATGGGAGCCTTCAAAACTACTCCAACTGCGGCTATGGAGATGCTGATTGGGCTCACATCTCTCCACTTATGGATGAAGGCAGAAGCTATGATCGCGTATCACCGTATTTGTCGCCAAACCAAAGTGTCTAACACTGGACATATTAATCATCTCAAGCTTCCTTGGGATAAGAATGTACAACAGATACTCAACATGGGGACTGAACATTCTTGAAACAAGATTCAAGTTTGATTTGAAATTTACGGTATCCTATCCACAGCGGAGTGAATGGGAAAGACTGGTAAAACCTCATAATAACAAAGACCCAATCTGGTATACTGATGATTCTAGAACCAAATCGGGAACGGGGGCTGGGCTTTACGGTAATGGTACCAAGATTTCTTATAGTCTTGGTACCTTAGCTACAGTTTTCCAGGCTGAGGTTTATGCAATCCTAGCCAGTGTCATGGAAAGCATTAAAAGGAGATATAAGAATAGAAGTGTTCTTATCCTCTCAGACAGTCAAGCTGCTCTTAAAGCACTTGAATCACCATCAATAAAATCCAAGCTCGTCTCAGAATGCCGGGAATCCTTAATGGCACTGGCTGAACACAATAAGGTTCAACTTATGTGGGTGCCAGGACATATAGGTATAACAGGCAATGAGAAAGCAGATGAAGCAGCCAAGATTGGCAGTGAAATCCCATTTTTTGGTCCGGAGCCTGTACTGGGAGTGTCCTACAGACCAGTGAAACAGGCTATTAAGTGCTGGGCTCAAGCAGAACACAAGAACTACTGGAACTCCATTGAGGGTTGCAGACATTCCAAGTTGTTCATTACAGACCTGGATAACAGCCGGGCAAAATACTTGCGCGGTCTTAGTAGAAGAAGACTTGCATGGGCAACAGGATTCATTACAGGACACTGTGCCCTAAAGTTTAATCTACACAGAATGGGATTGTTTAACAACCCTATCTGTAGTAGATGTCTAGAAGGAGATGAGACTGTTACTCATCTACTATGTGATTGCCCTGCTCTTGCGAGTCAAAGAGCAAGTATTTTTGGCAGTCACTTTCCAAAGATAGATGAACTATCGAAAGCCTCAGTTAGCAGTCTGGTTAAGTTCATATCGAGCAACAGACTGCTTAACTGATGAAAGGGGGGATGCGCAATAGATCTTAAGGTCGCAGTGCTTGGGCATAAAACCCACCCCTTCTCAAACTAGAACTAGAACTAGAAGGTTCAAACCTCCCTCTATGAAACTTCTGGCAGTTTTATTTATTTAAATTCATAGCAAACCAATATGGGGAAATGTCGTTAGATAACAGAAGGTCTATTGCTGGTAGCACATTTACAAGTAAAAGGGAAACTTAATATCTTTACCTTCTGGTTTTCGAAGCAGTCTCCATGTTTTGTGCTGTAAGGTGAAATATCATCATTCTGGTGAGTTTTTCTTGTCTATATAATGTCTCCAAGCAATTTTCTTATCCATGCAACATCTATATACTAGGGGTAGGTACATGGTAACTGTGTGGGGCACTGTTGAGTTTAGATCTACTTGTGGAAAACCCTCCCCGACATTTTTTTCTGTGTATGGGCATTCTTTGCACGACCGCGAGAAACTGAAAATAGACAGAACTTTAAAAATTTATTTCAAATAACTCTTTTTGCGGCACAAGCCATTTCCAAAATATCCGTTATTAATCGAAATTCTTCAAGACTTCATCACTCTTAAAGCCTTGTCAACATTCAGTTGTTTCTCGCGATGTCATGGAAACAGTATGGAATTTTAAGGCCAGCATATAGCGTCCAGTTGTTAAACATTTGACTATCGCTGTTCCCTTTGTATCTATAACGAAGTGTGTAATGTAGCTATTTCTGTAAAGGTTTATATCGATTAAAATGAAGTAGATAGAACAATAAGGTTTCGTAAGAATAATTTACATACTCACTAATAAACGATAGAGGGTAGAGGAAGTTATGTGAATGTAAGACAACCGATTTTTAAAGTTTTGTTGTTCACAGCCACACCACACACACAAGTGAACTTTTTCTAAAAATTCATTCTCGGAGAAAACGTAATTTCAGTGAAAATTTCATATCGAATTTTTGGGAGAAATAAGTACCTACTTATATGTATATCTTCAATTTTCTAGGAATGGCCTATTAAGTCATCTTCATTCTGTATGAATTTTGTGTAAATGCTAAATCATAAGGTGTGGACAAAAATGTATTACACAAAAAATGTAGACATCTAAAATAGCGCTTTTTTACTTTCTCTACTATGTAGAGTAAGTAGGGGAAGTATTGTATTCCATCCAAAAATTCGATACAGAAATTTCACCGGAAATACATGTTTTGAGACCCCCTGAATCCAAAAAAAAAGCATTTTTGAAAACATGTCCGTGTGTGTGTGTGTCTGAACAGCATAACTCAGAAACGAACAGTCGGATAAACACCAAACTTGGTATTTAGGTTCAGTATCTTCAGAGATGCGACATGAAGGTTTTCAAGAAAATCCCCCCACCCCAGATTAACCTTTACATGGAACATTTTTCGAAACTTTTAATTTTCTCAAAAATGGCTCTAACGATTTTGATTAAAATATCATACGTTTAAGATATTTTCATGACAAATAAAATGTATATCTTGAATTTTCTGGGAATGTCTCCAAAAGTATTCTTCATTGTGAACGACTTTTGCATAACTGGTAAATAATAAGAGATAGACAAAATTTTACTACACAAAAAATGTAGATCGCGTTAAAATACACAGTTTATGTCATATATCTTCAATTTTCTAGGAATGGCCTATTAAGTCCTCTTCATTCTGTATGAATTTTGTGTAAATGCTAAATCAAAAGGTGTGGACAAAAATTTATTACACAAAAAATGTAGACATCTAAAGCAGCGCTTCCCCCCCTAAATATTCGTCGCTTTGGTTTGAATTTTCCGATACCCGACATTTTTTAAACACCAAGGCACCATTCTTTTGTTTCTCGTGATGTCAGAATAAGACTATGAAATTTCAAAGGCAGCCTATAAACATCTGACTATCTGCGCCATTAGAACATTTTGGGGGGATTGAAAATTTTTAGAAATACAAAAACATTGAAGTAAATTAACGCAGGTAATATTTAAACACATTTATTACAATTTTTAATCGAATACTGCAATTGTTAACTTAGTTTGTATCTTCAGGTTTGTTAATCTAAATGTGCTGTATCCCCTCCCCAAAAGTAATGTTAAGTACAATTCATACTGTATGGTATTACTTTTAGAAATGTATAAAGGAACTATAACATTATAGCTTTCGAATGAAGAGGATTTCACAGGATGTTCCCAGAAAAGTCAAGATATACATCTTATTTGCCATGTAAATGTACAAAGAGAGCCAAAAGACTACGAACCGGCTGCGCGGTGTTTTTCCTGTCCGCGTCCTCGGCGCTCGTTGCCGTCTGCCGCTATAATAGAAAGGCGCGGATGAAAGAATACAACATTTTAAAACTACTTTTAAAGGCTTTACTTGCCAACTTTATGAAAGTGTGTTTGAGGACAGAATTATTATTAGAGATTTGTAGCCCCCTCGGTCCCCCGACCTAACCCCCTGCGATTTCTATCTCTGGGGCAACTTAAAATAAAGTGTACAAGACAAACCCACACACCCTGTAAGAATTAAAACAAAATATCCGCCAGGAAATTTCTCAACGTGAACTACGGCGAGTGATGGATAGTTTCCTAGAGGTGCCAAAAATTTATGGACAACGACGGTGGCCAGTTTCAGCATCTCCTTTCAGTCTTTTGGCTCTCCCTTTATTTCATATATGGCATTTCAATCAAAATAGTTAGCCATTTTTTAGAAAATAAAAATTTTCTAAACATGTTCCATGCAAAGGGTAGTTGGGGTGAGGGGATTTTCCTTGAAAATTTTCGTGTCGCATTCTTGGAAGATACTGAACTCAAATGCCAGGTTTGGCATTTATCCGACTTTTCGTTGTTGAGTGTTCACACAGATACACACACCACATGGACATGTTTCCAAAAAGGCTTTATTTGGATTCAGGGGCGTCAAAACATACATCTCCGGCGAAATCTCGGTATCGAATTTTTGGGTGGAATGCAGTACCGTCTCTACCTAAGGTACGTGGTAGAGAAAGTAAAAATAAACTATTTAAATTAAGCTCTCAAAAAAATTGGGGAGGGTTGTTTTGGGGGAGATGGGCACCGCTGTTTGTATCTACTACGAAATGTGCAATGAAAATAGTTCTGTAAGCATTTATTGGATTGTTTGAAACACCCAGCGCATGTATTCAGCTTGGCGTTCTCGCTTACGTCACCCTACCGAGTTAGCAGAACTGGAATAAACGTTTCTGATTGGCTGGCATCCAAGGCATGCCTGACCATACTCAATGAATCAGCTGATGCTGAACACAGCTCTGCGGTGATCACCTGCCTCTCTCTCTCGTCTCGACACTGTACTGGTCGCGAGGATACAAGTCACCGCACTGATGATCCAATTTCTAGCGGACTTAAAAACATAGGCTTGTTTTACACATAAATTCAGCTTCTTAAAGTTATTTAAGATGCTTTTACTTCCTCTACTGATTAATTATAGTAGATAGGTGAAGTATTGCATTCCACCCAAAAATTAGATATCGAGATTTCAGAGGAAATACATGTTTTGCGACCCCTTGAATCCATAAAAACAATTTTAGAACAAGATCTCAGTATGTGTCTATGAACAGCATAACTCAAAAACAAAAATCTGATGTGTTACACTCACATGACTTTCTCTACTCTTGTACAAACTATTTTTACAAACTCTTATTCTCCATCTATTTCACATTAATCGAGACAAACATTTGCAGAAACGATCTTTTGGCATGCAAAGAGAATTACATTTTACACATAGCGACCAGCTCTAAAAATATTTGACTATCGCTTAAGGCGTACTATGTTCCCCTTGTTTTGTAATTGCAAGGGCAATATAGAAATACAGTAGCCTTTAAGCATAGACATATCTCTTAATAGCTGGTTGCTAGGTGCAGCACCATTCCCTTTGCCACAGATTAATACTCTTTGCATATCCAAGACCAAAAAAATTAATAACGAATTCCCATTTGAGAAAATAAGTATTGAAAAATTTAAGGGAATAACAAGCAATATCTCGAAAATGGTTCACTCAACAACAAAAATGTATATGACATAAATTGTGTATTTTAATGCGATCTACATTTTTTGTGTAGTAAAATGTTGGCTATCTCTTATGGTTTACCAGTTATGCAAAAGTCGTTCACAATGAAGAATACTTTTGGAGACATTCCCAGAAAATTGAAGATATACATTTTATTTGTCATGAAAGTATCTTAAACATATGATATTTTAATCAAAATCGTTAGAGCCATTTTTTAGAAAATTTTCGAAAAATGTTCCATGTAAAGGGTAATCTTGGGTGGTGGGATTTTCTTAAACCTTTGTGTCACATCTCTGGAAGATACTGGACCTAAATACCAAGTTTGGTGTTTATCCGACTGTTCGTTTCTGAGTTATGCTGTTCACAGACAGACACACACACGGAGATGTTTCCAAAAATGTAGAGAAAGTAAAAAGTCGGATAAACACCAAACTTTGTATTTGAGTTGAGTATCTTCCAAAGATGCGACACGAAGATTCTCAAGACAATCCCCCACCGCAAATACCCTTTACATGGAACATTTTTCGAAATTGTTTGTTTTCTAAAAATGACTAATGATTTTGATTAAATACTATTAAAGATATTTATATGACAAATAAAATGTATATCTTGAATTTTCTGGGAATAGCCATCTTGTATAACTGGTAAACGTTAAATGAAAGACGAAAACGTACCACATAAAAAATGTAGATCTCTTTAAAACACAAATTATTCCAAATAAGTATGTTTGTGACATCAGCCACTTCTGAGATATCCGTTATTAATGCTTGAGTTTGTATTACGATCTCTGGTTTAAAGCTGAGGTTTTCTAGCTTGAAGTTAACCTGGGGTTTGTTGATAACTTGGTATGGTTGGCAAAGTTTTCGTGCGCGATTTCACGCCACCTAAGTTGAAACTTTCGTTTTTTAATTTCTTTGTTGTCGCTTCAACTACAGAGAGAGCCAAAAACTACGAACCGGCTGCACGGTGTTTCTCCTGTCCGCGTCCTTGGCGCCTGAAGCCGTCTGCCGCTATCATAAAAAGGCGCGGATCAAACCATACAACGTTTTTAAAACTAACTTTTAAAGGCTTTACTTACCAACTTTATGAAAACAAATGCTGAAACTGGCCACCGTCGTTGTCCATACATTTTTGGCAGCTCTTTAGGAAACCATCCATCACTCGCCGTAGTTCACGTTGAGAAATGCTGGCAATTTCCTGGCGGATATTTTGTTTTAATTCTTCCAGGGTGTGTGGGTTTGTCTTGTACACTTTGGTTTAAGCTACCCCAGAGATAAAATCGCAGGGGGTTACGTCGGAGGAGCGAGGAGAGGCCACAAATCTGTACTAATAATTCTGTCTGAAACACACTTTCATAAAGTTGGTAAGTCAGGCCTTTAAAAGTAGTTTTAAAAATGTTGTATGGTTTCATCCACGCCTTTCTAAGATAGTGGCAGACGGCAACGGGCGCCGAAGACGTGGACAGGAAAAACACCGGTTCGAAGTCTTTTGGCTCTACCTGTATAAAGTCATATCGCGACTACTTTAGGATACAGAACATGATTACAATGAAAATAAAATATTTTAAACAGTAATAGTACATATACAACATTAAATTCTCCAGATAAGCGTGCTATACATTATCATATAATTTTGTCGATTTCATAAAGTTTAAAAGTTCTTGTTGTGCCGAATTTAGGGCGTCTGGTAGGCTGTTGGGGAAGCCCCATCTTTCTGTGTTGTACATATGGACGGCAGGCCGTAATCAAAGGATGAACTGTGAGGTTGGATCTGCAGAGGTCGTACACAGGAACAAGGTCAGGGTTGAGGAGATGTTTGTGCGTTATACAAGTATGTCCAATACGTAGTCAGTTACTACAACTTGGTCTGGGGTTTAAATGATAAGTTTTGAAGTTTGGACTCGGAAATGTAGACATCGTGTAACTTGCTTCTGGAGGTGCCTTTCCGTGTTTTGTTTCCGTCGATTAATGCAAGTCTTTTTGATGAAGTCCGTGTGTGGAATCTTGATGTCTTGAGAGGGATGTTTAGTGGCTTCTTTGGCTGCCTGATCAGCTGATTCATTTCCCAGAATTGCGACGCGAGACTCGAGTCCAGGCGAATGATACTGATTTACCAGAGATTAGTATTTGGTTGTACAGTTTCTGAAGCTCTTTAACAATATTTTCAGGGATTGAGGCTTGTTGAAGGGCTGTTAAAACACTCAAAGAATGTGAAAGTATTATGTAATTACATAGGTTATCTTTCTAAGTATATATTCCAATGAAAGTTGAAGGGCGAACAATTCAGAATAGGTAGAAAGATAGTTGGAAAGACTGTATTGTATGGTGTAATCAGGGAATACCGCTGCACATCCATTACGACCATCAAGTCTGGTTCCATTAGTGAATTGAATTGAGTTTTATTTATGGACACTGTTTAACTGCTGTGGTTCTTAGCGTCCCATTCTATATTGGGCGTGAAACACCGGTAATTTTGCTCAGATGCCTCTTAATCAGGCTTGAGGTTCTTTTACGTGCCGTAAATCTACGACACGGGACCACCGGCTTTACTTCCCTTCCGAAGGAAGCCATGCTAAGGATTTTTACGCCCGAAAAAATCCATCGCTCTCCGCCGGGTTTTAACCTGCGACCTCGGGAACTAGAGGTTAGCATGGTAACCACTACACCACGGAGGACAACTGGATCCATCAGTGAAGATATGACTGTGTGTTGAATAAAGTGTACACCCATGTCTTCACTGATGTATCCAGAAACTTGTTACATTTTCTGTTGTAATTTTCTTGAGTTCAACATCTAATTTCTGTGTATAATAAAACCTAAAGTTACTGTTAAATTACGAGGGCTGTCCCAGAAGTATCCGACCTAACAAAGAAACCACAAAAATTTTGGAAAAAAAAAATTTGTTTCTCTACATAGTCTCCATTCAATTCGATACACTTTTCCCAGCGATGTTCAATAGCTTCGATAATCTGTTTATAGTGAGAATCGTCGAGTTCTGTAAAATAGCAATCAACTGCAAACTGCACCTCTTCATTGTTGGAAAATCTTTTACCACCAAGCCATTTCTTCAACTTTGGAAACAAAAAATAATCAGAGGGAGCTAAGTCTGGCGAACAGGGTGAATGAGGAAGCAATTCGAACTTTAACTCATTGATTTTGGCCATGGCAAAAATGGATGTGTGAACTGGTGCATTGTCTTGATGAAACAGAACTTTCTTTTTCGCTGAATGCGGCCGTTTTTGCTTGATTTCCTTTTTGAAGATAATGAATGAAAATTATCCGACGCGCATCCAAAATCTGACGCCATGACCTTGCCTGCAGATGGAACTGTCTCTGCCTTCTTTCAATCCACTGTTCCTTCGTCTCAGGTGGTTATGAATCGACGCAAAAACTCGCCTTTATTGCAGCGAAACATCGCCAAACACTCGGCTGAAACATCCTTACAAGGAGTCTGCTCCTTCGTTTACAACAGTAAAATATTGGCTGACAGAGCTTAAACGAGGCCGTACGAGTTGCCAAGACGAACATAGCAGTGGTCGACCAAATGAGCTGACCAGGCCAGAAATTGTGAAGAAAATCCACAAAATGGTATTGGATGACCATCGACCGAAAGTGCGTGAGCTAGCAGACATCGTAGACATTTCAAAAAGTACTGTACATCGCAGACTAACTGAAAATTTAGACATGAGAAAGCTGTGCGCAAGATGAGTGCCGCGTTTACTCACAATGGAACAAAACAGCGTCGTGAAGATTTTCAGTCGACTATTTGACGATGTTTCGCTGCAATAAAGCCGAGTTTTTGCGTTGATTCATAACCATGGATGAAACATGGGTCCATCACTTCACTCCTGAGACGAAGGAACAGTCAAAACAGCGGATTGAAAGGGGAGAATCGGCTGCAAAGAAGGCGAAGACAGTTCTATCTGCAAACAAGGCATTGGCTGATCACCCATCCTGATTAGCTATGATCCAGAGTTTGCTTGCTCCTAGACAGACTACTGACACAAGACATTGAGCTGATCGCCCATCCTGATATGCTATCATCAGAGTTTGCTTGCTCCTCGACAGACTACTGACACAAGACATTGGGCTGATCACCCATCCTGATATGCTATGATCCAGAGTTTGCTTGCTCCTCGACAGATTACTGAAACAAGACATTGGACTGATCACCCATCCCGGATATGCTATGACCCAGAGTTTGCTTGCTCCTCGACAGACTACTGACCCATGACATTGGACTGATCACCCATCCTGATATGCTATGATCCAGAGTTTGCTTGCTACTCGACAGACTACTGACACAAGACATTGGACTGATCACCCATCCCGGATATGCTATGGTCCAGAGTTTGCTTGCTCCTCGACAGACTACTGACTCAAGGCATTGGGCTGATCACCCATCCTGGATATGCTATGATCCAGCGTTTGCTTGCTCCTCGACAGACTACTGACACAAGGCATTGAGCTGATCACACATCCTGATATGCTATGACCCAGCGTTTGCTTGCTCCTCGACAGACTACTGACACAAGACATTGGGCTGATCACCCATCCTGATATGCTATGACCCAGCGTTTGCTTGGTCCTCGACAGACTACTGACACAAGACATTGGGCTGATCACACATCCTGGATATGCTATGACCCAGAGTTTGCTTGCTCCTCGACAGACTACTGACTCAAGACATTGGGTTGATCACACATCCTGGATATGCTATGACCCAGAGTTTGCTTGCTCCTCGACAGACTACTGACTCAAGGCATTGGGCTGATCACCCATCCTGGATATGCTATGACCCAGCTTTTGCTTGCTCCTCGACAGACTACTGGCACAAGACATTGAGCTGATCACACATCCTGATATGCTATGACCCAGCGTTTGCTTGCTCCTCGACAGACCACTGACACAAGACATTGGGCTCATCACTCATCCTGATATGCTATGGTCCAGAGTTTGCTTGCTCCTCGACAGACTACTGACACAAGACATTGAGCTGATCACACATCCTGGATATGCTATGATGCAGAGTTTGCTTGCTCCTCGACAGACTACTGACACAAGACATTGGGCTGATCACCCATCCTGGATATGCTATGATCCAGAGTTTGCTTGCTCCTCGACAGACTACCGACACAAGACATTGGACTGATCACCCATCCTGGTATGTTATGATCCAGGGTTTGCTTGCTCCTCGACAGACTACTGACACAAGACATTGGACTGATCACCCATCCTGGATATGCTATGATCCAGGGTTTGCTTGCTCCTCGACAGCCTACTGACACAAGACATTGGACTGATCACCCATCCTGATATGCTATGGTCCAGAGTTTGCTTGCTCCTCGACAGACTACTGACACAAGACATTGGACTGATCACCCATCCTGGTATGCTATGATCCAGGGTTTGCTTGCTCCTCGACAGACTACTGACACAAGACATTGGGCTGATCACCCATCCTGGATATGCTATGATCCAGAGTTTGCTTGCTCCTCGACAGACTACTGACACAAGACATTGGCTTGTAAGTCCTTCAATGAGGAGCGTAATCTGTTGAGGAAGAGTGAAATGAAATAAAATTGCGTTTTATTTATGTACACTCTTTAATTACTATGGTTCTTAGCGACCCATTCTATATTGAGCGTGAAAGACCGAAAATTTTGCTCAGAGGCCTCTTTATCAGGCTTGACGTCCTTTTACATGCCGTAAAATCTACGGCACGGGACCACCGGCTTTACTTCTCTTCCGAAGGAAGCCATGCTAAGGATTTTTACGCCCGAAAAAAATCCATCGCCCTCCGCCGGCTTTGAACCCGCGATCTCGGGAACTACAGACTAGCATGCTACCTCTAGACCACGTAGGACGACAAGAAGATTTATGCTATTAACACAGAAATGCAGATACATGCCTGCGAATGCATGTATTTGCGTTGAAATCTCGGCATCGAATTTTTGGGTGGAATATAAATACTTTATCTACTTACTATGTACATAATAGAGAAAGCAGTAAGCTTTGGCAAGGAGAGCTTGCTGAAGAGTGGGTAAAGAAAGTGAGAATGTAACACAAGATTTTTTCCCATATAAAGCGTTGTTTGGAGTGAGGAATCTTGAAAGATACTGAACTTGCATAACTGGCAAGGTTTGTCCGCTCTGGTGAGACACAATGGAACCTTCGGCTCAGACTCCACATCTCGGTCATAAATAATGTGATAGAGAGTTAACTGGAAGCAAGTTCTTGTATAAGATGACCGCTCGAAGAGTTATAATTACAGGCTGTGATATATCTCAGCAAACTGCCTCGTCTGTGGAATGTCGCCCCATAACGACAGCTGCTCAAGGCAGTCTCAGCGTATGTACCAGATACGACCAAAAAGCAATAGGTTCCACTATCCCTTCTCTTATGATTAGGTCTAGGAAGCTGAACTTCTGAGAAATTCTTTAAAACGATTAATTAAAAGACCTTAAAATATCCTAATTAGCACTAACTGGAAAAAGGTATCCTAAGTTTCGTGTGCGATAGTAGGATTTTGGAGGTCTCCAATTTGCGAAGCCAAAGCGGAAAATAGGTGTTTGGCCACAGGAAAGTAACATTAGTTAGCATTGTAAACAACATAGCTGGTATATCTACTACGCAATATAATGCCTTGTTTAGGAGAACATCAACATTTGCTGCTACAGTAACGTTTGGTGCTTTTTAGTTTCCCTACTACGTATAGTAAGTAGGGGAAGTATTGTATTCCACCCAAAAATTCGATACCGAGATTTCACCGGAAATATATGTTTTGAAACCCCCTGAATCCAAAAAAAAAGCATTTTTGGAAACATGTCCGTGTGTGTGTCTGTCTGTGAATAGCATAACTCAGAACCGAAAAGTCGGATAAACACCAAACTTGGTATTTAGGTTCAGTATGTTCCAGAGATGCGACACGAAGGTTTTCAAGAAAATCCTCCCACCCCAGATTACCCTTTACATGGAACATTTTTCGAAAATTTTAATTTTCTCAAAAATGGCTGTTATGATTTTGATTAAAATATCATATGTTTAAGATATTTTCATGACAAATAAAATGTATATCTTCAATTTTCTGGGAATGTATCCAAAAATATTCTTCATTGTGAACGACTTTTGCATAACTGGTAAACCATAAGAGATAGACAAAATTTTACTACACAAAAAATGTAGATCGCGTTAAAATACACAATTTATGTCATATACATGTTTTTTGTTGAGTGAACCGTTTTCGAGATATTGCTTGTTATTCCCTTAAATTTTTCAATACTTATTTTCTCAAATGGGAATTCGTTATTAATTTTTTTGTCTTGAATATGCAAAGAGTGTTAATCTGTGGCAAATAGAATGGTGCTGCACATAGCAACCAGCTACAAAGAGATATGTATATGCTTGAAGGCTACTGTATTTCTATATTGCCCTTGCAAATACAAAACAAGGGGAACATAGCACGCATTAAGTAATAGTCAAATATTTTTAGAACTGGTCGCTATGTGTAAAATGCATGTCAAAAGATCGTTTCTGAAAATGTTTATCTCGATTAATATGAAATAGATGGAGAATAAGAGTTTGTAAAAATAGTTTGTACAAAAGTAGAGAAAGCCATGTGAGTGTAACACATTTGATCTTTTGATTCAGGGGGTCTAAAATATGTATTTCGGGTGAAATCTTGGTATCGAATTTTTGGATGGAATACAATACTTCCCCTACTTACTGCATCTACGTAGTACAGAAAGTAAAAAGGTTTTAATTACATATTTAACTCTTAACAGGTATAAAGTCAGTGTATGTATATATGTATGTATGTTCCCTACAGACCTTACTTCTCTCAAAAATGGCTTTTATGATTTTGATTAAAATATCATATGTTTAAGATGTTTTAATGGCAAATGAATTATATGTCTTGAATTTTCTGGGAATATCCCCAAAAGTCCTCTTCATTCTGAATGACTTTCTCATAACTGGTAAACCGTAAGAGATAGACAAAATTTTACTACACAAAGCATGTAGATCTCGTTAAAACACCAATTTATGTTATATACATTTTTTTTTGGTAGGAACAATTTCCGAGATATTCCTTGTTATTTGTTTGAATTTTCCAATACTTATACTTTTTCTCAAATGGGAATTCGTTATTCATTTCTTTATGTCCTGGACATGCAAAGAGAATGGAATGCTCCACATAGCAACCGGCTCTTAAAACATTTGACTTACGCTTAAAGTCTACCATATTCCCCTTGCACCTACAAGAAGTTTCTCGATTAACATGAAGTAGATGGAGAATAAACATTTGTGTAAATAGTTTGTACAAAGTAGAGAAAGTCATGTGGGGGCAACACATCAAATTTTTTAAAATAAGTTTTGTCAATCCATCTTTTAATGTTTACTAGTTACATAAAAGTGTAAATTAATTAAGAATAAAGACAATTTCGAGGTTATTACCAGAACATTCAAATGTCTGAATTTTATTTGTCATGTAAATATCTGACACTTCTAATATTTGAACCAGAATTATTAGAGCTATGTTTGATAGAATATAAAAAGATAAGGGCATCTTTCCGTGATAAGGGGAGTTAGGGGTGGGCAGATTTTCTTGAAAGTCTCCGTGTCGTTGTCTGTGGAAGATATTGAAATAAGTACCAAGTTTGGTATTTATCGAACTTTTCGTATTTTAGTTATGCTGTTCACACATACTACCACGAAAATATACTTACAGAGTGTACAGCATTTCCAGAACTTGGAAGACTGACGCTGGGGGGAATAAAGAAAATATCTACAATAATTTCATAAAGAATACAAGGGTAGGTAAATAAATAAGTTATTTCGTGACGTCCACATTATATCGGACAAGCCAGGTAGTATATTATATTAGATGCAGTTAAAATAAAGAAGCTGGCAACATTGCAAGTGCATGTATGAGACGGGAGTGGTCGTAGAGATAGTTCCACGTGCAAATGGCCCAGTACAAGGTCGTGACGTAGTCAGCATCACCTGGCTCTCCAGCCTGCATAATGTGAACATTTTATCCAACACATGTGTGTTCTTATATCATAACTAAGTTGTATGTGACTGTTCCAACTTTTAGCTTCAAATATGCCATTTAATTCACTTAAGCTTCCCAAAATATAGAGCTACGAAAGAAGAATACAACAAAGGTTTCGATGAAAATGGGTTTTTATCTAACGTAAGAAAAATATTCGGATGTGATACATTTACATTACTTTCTCTACCCAATATGTTTTTTTTATAAAGCTTCTACAAAAAATTCCCACAAAAGCTTATTTTTCTATATACTTCGTGTTAACCGAGATAAATGTTTACAGAAATAGTTTAATTACACATTTCGTTGTCGCTACAAGAGGAATAGAGGAGACTGAAGCAAGAGTCTAATGTTTAAAAAGCGGGTCGCTATATGCTGGCCTTAAAATTCTATATATATGACATAACGAGAAACAACTGAATCGTGACGGCCTTCTAAAAAGCAAAAAGTATTCCATATTTTAAACTAACAACGAATATCTCCGAAACGAAAAATAAAAACTGGTGTGGTACATTCACATGACCTTCTCTACCCTCTATCGATCATTAGTGAGTATACAAATTATTCTTATTCAAGTTTATTTTTCTATCAACTACATTCTAATCCAAATAAATCTTTGTAGAAATAGCTACATTACATGTTTCGTTATAGATACAAAGAGAACAGCGATAGTCAAATGTTTAACAACTGAACGCTATATGCTGGCCTTAAAATTCCATACTGTTTCCATGACATCGCGAGAAACAACTGAATGTTGAAAGGAATTTAACAGAATGCCAAGAAATGAACAATTCGAACCTTTAATAACGGATATATTAGAATGGGCTTATGCCACAGAAAACTTGTTTTAAATAAATTGTGTGTTTTAAACAGCTCTACATTTTTTGTGCCGTAGGTTTCCTTCTATCGCTTAACGTTTACCAGTTTTACAAGGTTATATAAAATTTCTTCCAAATGAAGTGGACTTCATAGGCTGTTCCCAGAAAATTCAAAATAAGCACTTTATTTGTAGTGTAAATATCTTAAATTGTGGTATTTCAACCAAGATCGTTAGAACCATTTTTTAGAAAATAAAACATTACGATAAATCTTCCATGTAAAGGGTAGTTGGGAAAGGGGGGGGGTTTCTTGAAAATCTTTGTGTCGCATCTTTGGAAGGTACTGAACCTAAGTACCAAGTTTGGTATTTATTCGACTTTTGGTATGGCCCTTTTTCCTAAAAATGTTTTTATTCAGGGGGCCTTAAAATATGTACATCCGGCGAAATCTCGATATCGAATTTTTGGGTGGAATGTAATACTTCCCCTATACGTAGAAGAGAAACTAATAATAATTTTCCCTCCATTTGCTGCCAGTTTCTGGAGTTTTGGTACATATCTTTAGTAACCAGGAAACCATATAATACACAAAAAGCTTACCACAGAGAAAATGTAGATTTAATTTAAATAACTATACATTTTATGTCAACCAATGGAATGTATCGATGTATGTGTATCGAAGGGGACTCGACACCGATCCAGTGAATGTGGATATTGTACCCATGCCCCTCGAGGGAGCACCCCCAGGAGGGAGGGATGAGGTGAGAGGAGACACCGGGCGGCCGGACTAGGAGGCATGATACAGCTTTGACAGGGTCCTAACAGTCGGACAGTTAGACCAGGGACCCCCGCCCCACACAGAGGGTACAACATCCGCTCCGAAAGGGCAGTTCCGTTTACCCCCGGCAACCAGCTGACAGCCGAGGGACGGAGAAAGTTCCATAAAGAGCATTCTTTTCCCCTGCGACGCCGCACCGAAACACCATCACCGACACTTCCAACCCTGAAACAGACCTAACGGGGCGAAGGTTGAATGGAACGAAATGGAGGAAATTCAGGGGTTGAAAGTAACCACTCCGGCCTTCGCCTGACGACCCAGGAAACCCTCGAAAAAACCATAGGTCAGAGAGGGCGGTCTCCGGGAATCGAGCCGGGGACCTCCCGAATGCGAGTCGTTCACTCTCTGTGAACTGCATAACTCAAAAACGAAAAGTCGGATAAATATCAAGCTTTGTATTTACTTTCAGCACCTCCAGATCGAACCGAAGATTTTAAAGAAAATCCCCCTAAACTACCATTTATATAGAATATTTTGCGAAATTTCTGATTTTCTAAAAATGGCTCTAACGATTTTGATTAAAATCTCATATATTAATAGTAGATTATGATGCAAGGGGTAAAAGTAGGGTTTTATTTTGCGAGTAGAAATGTTTGCGAAACGAAGGCCTTTTCGCAATCCTACGAGCTAAATAAAAACCGCTTTAACACATGTGGCATAAACTATTTTTTAGGCAGCGCTCGAATTTGTAAAATATCACTAACATTATATTGATTCCCGAAGCTAAGAGAAATCAGTTTAGAGCGCGGTTTAAGAAACAAGACAAATGACGTTAAAAAAGCGAGATGCCCGTAGTTTTGTTGCTTCGCTAGCAGTCATTTTCAGTTAAATTATTTTCAATATGTTTTGCCTTACACCAGGCAATGAAGTGATTAAATGCTATATCATATTCCTTTCTGGATTTTTTGGGGTAAGTACTTGTAGTGTTATTGTTTCTGCTGCTTTTATAATTTCACTTCTATTTCAGTTTCTTCTGAGTTCATAATTTCGGCCACTGAACCTTTATGCAGATTATCGCAGATATCAAAGAAAGCTGAAGGCTGCCTATAAGTATAGGTTAACTGTACAACGAACTGCGATAAATTGAAGTATGGCGCTTTGTACTGTGAAGAGATAACGCGAGCGACATGAGAAATTAATCATGTAAAAGACAATGAAAAGTAAAACCTAATGAATCCAAGTCGAGTATTAAACATGTGCAAATAACAGAGCGTAATTGCCATGTGATTGGACTTGAAAGCAAGGTTAGCTCGTGTGCACTGTGTTAGAAGTACTAATTTTAGACGTTGTTGTCTAAAAAGATATTTACATGGAGAATAATGTTTTTTTTTTCTGGAAATAGCCTATGGAGGCCTCTGCATTCGGAATTTTGTAAAATCGTGTATAACTGATAAATGTTAAAAATTAGACGAAAACGTACTATATAAAAAAAATCTGATGTGTTACACTCACATGACTTTCTCTACTCTTGTACAAACTATTTTTACAAACGCTTATTCTCCATCTACTTCATGTTAATCGAGATAAACATTTGCAGAGTCTATCTTATTGCTAATTTTCTTGTAGATGTAAGGGGAATATATATTTACAAGTGCAATATAGAAAAACAGTAGCCTTTAAGCACATACATATATCTTAATAGCTGGTTGCTAGGTGCAGCACCATTCCCTTTGCCACAGATTAATACTCTTTGCATATCCAAGACAAAAAATCTGATGTGTTACACTCACATGACTTTCTCTACTCTTGTACAACCTAATTTTACAAACGCCTATTCTCCATATGCTTTATGTTAATCGAGATATCGAGATGTCAATCTTATTGGTAATTTTCTTGTAGATGCAAGGGAAATATGGTAGCTTTTAAGCGATAGTCAAATATTTTAACGCTGGTTGCTATGTGGCGCATTCCATTCTCTTTGCATGTCCAGGACAAAAAAAATGAATAACGCATTTGAGAAAAAGTATAAGTATTGGAAAATTTAACGAAATAACAATCAATATCTCGAAAACGGTTCACTCAACAAAAAAAATGTATATGACATAAGTTGTGTATTTTAACGCGATCTACATTTTTTGTGTAGTAAACTTTTCTCTATCTCTTATGGTTTACCAGTTATGCAAAAGTCGTTCACAATGAAGAATACTTTTGGAGACATTCCCAGAAAATTCGAGATATACATTTCATTTCTCATGACATTATCTTAAACATATGATATTTTAATCAAAATCGTTAGAGCCATTTTTGAGAAAATTAAAATTTTCGAAAAATCTTCCATGTAAAGGGTAGTCTGGAGTGGGGGGATTTTCTTGAAAACCTTCGTGTCGCATCTCGGGAAGATACTGAACCTAAATACCAAGTTTGGTGCTTATCCGACTGTTCGTTTTTGAGTTCTGCTGTTCACAGACACACAGACACACACACAGACACACACACACACACAGACACAGACACACACACACACACACACAGACACACACACGGACATGTTTCCAAAAATGCTTTTTTTGGATTCAGGAGGTCTCAAAACATGTATTTCCGGCGAAATCTCGGTATCGAATTTTTGGGTGGAATGCAATACTTCCCCTACTTACTATACGTAGTAGAGAAAGTAAAAATGAATAACGAATTCCCATTTGAGAAAATAAGTATTGAAAAATTTAAGGGAATAACAAGCAATATCTCGAAAATGGTTTACTCAAAAAAAATGTGTATGACATAAATTGTGTATTTTAACGCGATCTACATTTTTTGTGCAGTAAAATTTTGTCTCTTATGGTTTACCAGTTATGCAAAAGTTGTTCACAATGAAGAATACTTTTGGAGACATTCCCAGAAAATTCAAGATATACATCTTATTTGTCATGAAAATATCTTAAACATGTGATATTTTAATCAAAATCGTTAGAGCCATTTTTGAGAAAATTAAAATATTCCAAAAATGTTCCATGTAAAGGGTACTCTGGTGAGAGGGGATTTTCTTGAAAACCTTCGTGTCGCATCTCTGGAAGATACTGAACCTAAATACCAAGTTTGGTGTTTATCCGACTCTTCGTTTTTGAGTTATGCTGTTCACAGACAGACAGACACACAGACAGACACACAGACACACACACGGACATGTTTCCAAAATTGCTTTTTTTGGATTCAGGGTGTCTCAAAACATGTATTTCCGGTGAAATCTCGGTATCGAATTTTTGGGTGGAATACAATACTTCCCCTACTTACTATATGTAGTAGAGAAAGTAAAAATGTAGATCTATTCAAAACACACAATTTATTTCAAATAACATTTGTTTGTGGCATACGTCATTTCTGATATATCCGTTATTAATGGTTCGAATTGCTCATTACTTGGCCATTCTCTTGAAGTCAACATTCAGTAATTATTCGTGATATCATGGAAACAGTATGAAATTTTAAGGCCAGCATATAGCGTCCAGTTGTTAAACATTTGACTATCGCTGTTCTCTTTGTATCTATAACGAAATTTGTAATGTAGCTATTTCTGCAAGCGTTTATTTGGATTAAAATGTAGTAGAAAGAAAAAAATAAGCTTTAGTAAGAATAGTTTATGTACCCACAGGGGGTAGAGAAAGTCGTGTGAATGTATCACACCAGATTTTTTTAACAGTTGCATACAATAAACAGCTAAGGTTATGTAATATAATCCGTAAGTGGTTAGTTTTTAGGATTATTTTTAGCTTCTGCTCTTGTACTATTCGCTAAAATAATGACAACGCAGCTTCACTGAACAACATTTAATGGGGAACTTCAAAACGTATAATTATTAAAATCGCTTCTTCTTCTTCTTTAACCGATAAACCTCCATCAGCCCAATGCCTTGGGTCAGTAGCTTGTCGCGGAACAAACAAACTCTGCATCATAGCATATCCAGGATGGATGATCAGCCCAATGTCTTCTATGGCAATGAAGAAGAAGTAAATGAAATGTAGGGATGATAGGTTCTGGCTTGTGGGCACGGATAGAGCGTGGTCGGATGCGCACTATCTGGAAACGTTAGAGACCCCGTCCATGCTTGCGCCCGTCCGCATCCAAATCTGGTCGCCTTTCGTGACTCTCCCCTCATTCTTCCCTCCCAGGGGTCACGTTGGAAGCAAAAAGGTCCGACTGGCCTTCGTGCGGTGCTCTGCCACGCTTCCGGAGGCCCCTCCTGATACATACCTTTACCTTTTACGTATAGCAAGTAGGATATTGTATACCACCAAAATATTCGATGTCGAGATTTCACCGGAAATATATTTTCAGGTACCTGAACCCCCCCCCCCAAAAAAAATATTTTAGAAAAACATCGGTATGTGTTCATATCTTGAAAATATGCAATGCAAAGATTATAAAGTAAATCCTACAACCCCCAACTAGCCTTATGTGATGCATTTTCCAAACTTGTTATTTTCTAAAAAATGGCTCTAATGATTTTGATTAAAATACCATATATTAAAGATATTTACATGACAATAAAATGCATATCTTGAATTTTTCTGGGAATAGCCTTTGAAATCCTCTTCATTCGGAAGTTTTTATAATCGTGTATAACTGGTTAAACGTTAAGGGATAGACTACACAAAAAATGTAGATGTCTTTAAAACTCACAATTTATTTCAAATAACTGTTTTTAGTTTGTTTTTTTTTTTTGGCATCAGCCTTTTCTGAGATACCCGTTATTAATGGTTCGAATTGTTCAATATTTAGCCATTCTTTTGGTCATGTCAACACTCAGTTGTTTGTCACGGAAACAGTATGGAATTTTAGGGCCAGCATATAGCGTCCAGTTGTTAAACATTTGACTGTCGCTGTTCCCTTTGTATGTATAACGAAGTGTGTAATGTATCTGTTTCTGCTAAGGATGAAGTAGATATGAAACATAAACTTTTTCAAGAATTATTTGCATAGCCACTAATAAGCGATAGAGGGTAGAGAAAGTTACGTGAAAGTAATACATTGTAATTGTGGTGCCATTAAAAGGCGATTGCGGCCCAAACCCATTAGAAGCCCTGCTGACCTACAAGAATTTGCGGGGAGATGAAACCTTGCAAGTAGGCTATCACTGGAAGGGCTTCCGCGCAACACCTTGGCCTTGAAACAACCACTAGCATTTGTTTTCTTGGAACCAACCAAAATAACTTGTTTATTGGGACATTACTTTGATTTAAAGCCTCGAGATAAATGCACTAATGGAAATATTCAGTCTTTGCTTCGGCAACAACAGAACCTGACGAAGAAAACAAGTAACTACAGAAATAGGAGATAGATTAGGCAATGGACTAATGGATAAATGAAATGAATTAATGAATTTTCACTTCACTTCCATTATACATGAACTGTTTTAACTCTCTATTACATATAAACAAACCAACTCTTCCTTTCTAATATACAATAAGTTGCACCTGGTGTAAATGTAAACACTGTGGTTATTAACACATGATACACCAGCTTCCTAACTATCTACATGTAAAACACACTCATTTATTAAATATACCAATTTACTTGATAGGCATCCTTGAAAAATATACAGATTTATAACTTTGAAATCCCCCTCTTATATTTATGTTTAGTCTTTCCTAATAGTCCACCCAATTTTATAACCTCTTCTGTATTTTGCGGCGATCACCTCCTCATCCGTGCTGTTAGGCTTACCTTGATGCTTCTCCCGTTGCTTCCAGAAGTTCTCAGTGGGTTGGTTCTCTTCAATTTATCCTCGGCTAGCCTCAGTAATTTTTCTTAAATTATATGGGAGCATGGACTTATCCTCGGTAAAGGAAAACGTAGATCTCGGGTGGTGATATAGGAAGACATAGACTTGCTTTGTTTATGAAAAGATGACACTGCCGTTTCTTTTTATTTAATTAACACTCGTAGTATACAAAACTAGTATTGCCGCTGTAAAATACTGTCCACCGCTGTTAAACTATGGCGCGGATATGAGACGAAGTTTAAATATTCTTATTGTCGCTTTAAGAGTAGCAGATCTTAGGTGTGTTGTTAGAACTATTTTGATTCCCTGTTTTGGCGCGATATCTCACACATCCTGCAGCATCTCTCCCTGACCACACATGACATAAACTGCCGCGAATTTTCCCCAAACAGATCCATTTATAGTCTCAGGCTTCTGAGGCTGCTTCCTTTCCTATTGGTACATTTTTAGCGCGACTCGACGCGTCTAACTATTTCGAATAAACTTTCAGGGATCTCATTGGTCCAAGTTTAATATAAATCGCGGCTTTTCCTACATTTACCGTTAAGGTTGTCTTTCTCGCTCACTTGGTCACGGCGAATTATCAAATAATGGGACAAAGGCTCTACACCCTCGCTGTAGGAATAATAGCACAGCGACCGGAGAGAGGTAATAAAACTAGGTTTTCTGCCTTCGAAAGCACTATTCCTGTAGCTAAAACATTCCCTCGTGGACAGTATTTTAACATAGCGCTTAAATTATTTACATTAAACCATTTATAACTCTACTAATATTAGTAACCTAGATAGATACATAATGTTAAATCACCCTTCTTAAAATATACAAACAGTATGAGGAAAAAGATGTTTACATAATACGATTTAACATCACTAAAAGTTAATTAATAAATTATCTATAATTATGGTTCTCGGGCTCGGCCTAAAGTTGCCGTTTCAAATTGCCCTGTTCTGGAGAAGAATAAATTTTTGAGCACTTGATACAATTTTCTTTTCCAGAATAATTCCTCTGATTATGGCCTTTGTTCGTTTGTTTTGTTGACATAGACCCTTCGCTATACCGGTTCCTTCACAAGGGTTCTGCCAAACCAGTGGTGTTTACATTTGGGTCGTTCACTCTACATTTGTTAGGGTTGATCCCCTCTCACCATTTAAAAACAGGTTTCCGAGAGACATTCTTATACACAATACATTTCGCGCACACGAATAACTTGTAACGCAAACAAATACTCTAATACCCAAATTGAGTTCTAGAACTTAAATCTATTTACATACATATTGGTACATAATTATTATGCATTTAGTTACTTCTTTACATCCTTATTTCTCGGGTGTATTACCTTTACTATTTGTTCACAGGGTTGCTACCTCATTTCGAGTAAAACTAACCTGATTCTTTTCATTACATTCTTCACCCTTCTCATTCTCTAAACATTTGTACGGTTTGAGCAACTGTTTATGATATCTCCCTACGATCTTGGAATTCTTTATTTCTTGTAACTCAAATGTATCCGAGCCAAAAATGTTAATCACCCGGTATGGACCTTTAAATAAATTTTCCATTCTATGATACCTCTTTTTTTTTTATAATTAATAAAACTAATTTATATGTTTAAAGAAAACTGTCAGCCTATTGCTAGCATACCAACCAATTAATAATTTACAACTATTGCTAAATATCAAAAAAATAACAAATATTCTGACAATAAAAGCTGTTTCAACCTTAAGACAAACTTATTCAAGCAGAAAGAAACTGAAACATATTAATGGCAAAGGTGTTTCTTGTTCTTCTTCACTATCACTAATGAGCATTTTATACTCAAGTCTCTTTAGTAATGCAAAAAATATTCTCCACCACTGCTTAAGATAATTCATTAATTCACATGGGAAAGCTCTCCTTTCCAGGCACTGTAGAGTCAGGATCAATGATATTATGTCTTTCTTTTTCTTTTCTTTTTTTTTTTTTAATTTGAATGCTGGATTTTTTTTTTATACCCATACTAATTCTCCAAGTTCGATCAACCCTTTCTTTCGCTTCCTTGTTTTAAATTCCTGCTTTCTTTTCTGCGCCCTTTTTAACATTCTTTCAAAAGCTTTCTCTAACGTCTCTTCTCCCGTTAGTGTTTTCGGATCTTTAGTTTCTAGTATCTGTAGTAATTTCCCTTCAAGTGTTTCTATTAACTTCCCCTTCATCATCTCAACTAATTTCCCCTCTAAATTCTTATCTTGTTCACTTAAGTTTCTTTCTAAGTCCTGACCCTGCTTACTTAATTTCCCTTCGAAATCCTTTTGTTCGCTCAGTTTTCTTTCTAAGTCCTTACTCTGCTCATTTACGATTCTTTCTAAGTTCCTACTCTGCTCATTTGATTTCCCTTCTACAGTCTTATCTTGTTCCCTTACGATTCTTTCTAAGCCCTTACTCTGCTTATTTACGAGTCTTTCTAAGTCCTTACTTTGCTTACTTACGATTCTTTCTGAGTCCATATTATGCTCATTTGATTTCCCTTCTAGATTCTTATCTTGTTCCCTTACGACTCTTTCTAAATTCTTACCATGTTCACTTACGATTCTTTCTAAGTTCTTACTATATTCACTTAAGATCTTACCCCGCTCATCTACTATGCTTTCTGACTTTTTACTATGTTCATTGAATATGCTTTCTAAGTTCTTACTATGTTCATTTAAGATCTTACCCCGCTCATCTAAGATTCTTTCTAAGTTTTTATTTTGTTCACTTAAATTTTTTAAGTTTTTACTCTGCTCATCTAATTTCCCCTCTATCTTTGCGCTCAATTGTTGGAGGAATATCATCAGCTGGTTCTGACCTGCGTCAATGACCTGCTCAATCGGTGACTGACTTTCCAGCCTCACTTCTACCTCTGCTGCACCCATATTTTCTCCATCTGTTGTTATGCTGACAATAGCCTCCCCATTCAGTTCTTCCAAATCTTCCCTTGACCTACTCATGGTTCCGTTAGCAAGTTCTACCTCCCTAGTAATGACTTTACCCCCTCTCAATAACATATGTTCACAAAACTGAGTCACTACTCTGCATGCCTTTTTGTTTGTTTTTGAATAAATGTTCTAACCTGTATTTTTTTCAATGTTAACTGATGCGTTCCGGGTTCGAATCCTGGTGAAGTTCTAGAAGCGATGTTCTCAGCTGTTTTGTTGTCCCACGTAGGTAGACTAGAAGTTCGCGTTGTAAGTTTGTTCTGCTGTGCCCCTTTCCTCTGAAGATTCTTGTCTGTTCGTTGTTTCCTAGTCCTCCATTTGTGTCGTTCTTCCCTTCGAGCCCCACGTTGGGCGCCAGTTTGCGGCGATCACCTCCTCATCCGTGCTGTTAGGCTTACCTTGATGCTTCTCCCGTTGCTTCCAGAAGTTCTCAGTGGGTTGGTTCTCTTCAATTTATCCTCGGCTAGCCTCAGTAATTTTTCTTAAATTATATGGGAGCATGGACTTATCCTCGGTAAAGGAAAACGTAGATCTCGGGTGGTGATATAGGAAGACATAGACTTGCTTTGTTTATGAAAAGATGACACTGCCGTTTCTTTTTATTTAATTAACACTCGTAGTATACAAAACTAGTATTGCCGCTGTAAAATACTGTCCACCGCTGTTAAACTATGGCGCGGATATGAGACGAAGTTTAAATATTCTTATTGTCGCTTTAAGAGTAGCAGATCTTAGGTGTGTTGTTAGAACTATTTTGATTCCCTGTTTTGGCGCGATATCTCACACATCCTGCAGCATCTCTCCCTGACCACACATGACATAAACTGCCGCGAATTTTCCCCAAACAGATCCATTTATAGTCTCAGGCTTCTGAGGCTGCTTCCTTTCCTATTGGTACATTTTTAGCGCGACTCGACGCGTCTAACTATTTCGAATAAACTTTCAGGGATCTCATTGGTCCAAGTTTAATATAAATCGCGGCTTTTCCTACATTTACCGTTAAGGTTGTCTTTCTCGCTCACTTGGTCACGGCGAATTATCAAATAATGGGACAAAGGCTCTACACCCTCGCTGTAGGAATAATAGCACAGCGACCGGAGAGAGGTAATAAAACTAGGTTTTCTGCCTTCGAAAGCACTATTCCTGTAGCTAAAACATTCCCTCGTGGACAGTATTTTAACATAGCGCTTAAATTATTTACATTAAACCATTTATAACTCTACTAATATTAGTAACCTAGATAGATACATAATGTTAAATCACCCTTCTTAAAATATACAAACAGTATGAGGAAAAAGATGTTTACATAATACGATTTAACATCACTAAAAGTTAATTAATAAATTATCTATAATTATGGTTCTCGGGCTCGGCCTAAAGTTGCCGTTTCAATTTTTAAGCTTTCCAATTCTCATTTTAATAATTGATCTCGGTAAATTCAAACACCCAACTGGTATCCATTGATCTCTCCATTGTTTAGTCTCATTACAATGTAGGTCATTGTCCATTTCTCCACATAATGGACACTTCTGTGGATCCATTCCATCTTTCATTCTCCTCAATTTCATTGCTCCAGATCTAAACCCTTCCCTTTCCAATTTATTGCACACTTCAATATACTTTTCCCTGCCAATTTGGCTGTACAAAACCAAGGTTCTCTTATCCCTAACACTGCTAAAGATATCTTGTATATTGATATCCTCAACTCTCTGTCTGATTTCCTTCCAGAACCTTCCTCCTAATAATTCTCTCTCTCTCTCTCTCTCTCTCTCTCTCTCCATAAATTCCCCATACCTATTTCCTCAATAATCTTTTGTACAGATAAGGCCCAATCACCAGCACTGGCAATTTCTCTTGCATAACCATACATTGTTTTACAATATTCTGGTCATCCAAATGCTCTAACGCGATACCAAAACTTTATCAATCTTCCAATTACTAACCCTTTACTTCCTGATCTCCCTGATACACGAATTCACCTCAACATGTTACCTTATTGACTATATAGCCGAATGTTTAGTTTTGATATTCAGTTCAAGTTTAGAAAAAAGGTATCTTACGTCACAAGATGTTTTCTAACCTTACAAAATATTTTCACGAATAAACATATCGAGATTTCACCGTAGAAAAACAAAATTATTTTAGAGATAGCCCGAGTTTACGTCTTTGAGCATAACTCAAAATCCAAAAGTCAGATGATTATCAAACTTGGTATTCAACCTCAGCGACTTCCAAAGATTTTATATAAACATTCTGAAGAAAAATCTCCCCACACCAAACTATCCTTTACATGGAAATATTTTCGTTGTTTTTTATTTCCTCAAAAATAGCTGTAACAATTTTGATTAAAATACCACGTTTAAGATTTTTCATGATAAATTTAATGTATATCGAACTTTCTAGGAATAGAGTGTGAGGTCCTCTTCATTTGGAAGAATTTTGTATAACTGATAAACTGTAAGAGATAGATAAAATCTTAGCACAGAAAAAACCGAACTAGGTGGCGCTGCGGTAGTGACTCGCATCGGGAGGTCATGGGTTCGATCCCCGGCGACCGCCCGCTATGAACCATGTGTTTTTCGTGGTTTCCCCGGGTCGGCAGGCGACTGCTGGGGTAGTTCACGACTTTCCTGCCCATCAACTTCCTTGTCATTTGTTTCAGGGTTGCAGAACCCGGTGACGGTGTTCGGCGCGTTGCAGAACTGCTCAGTGAGGTTCCATCTCGGGCAGGCGCCCCTCTGGAGGACCCACGGGGGTTAAGAATTTGTGGGTGGGCCCGGACGACGTCAGGGATCCCGTCGTCCTCCGTGGTGTGGTGGTTGCCATGCTAGTCTCTTAGTTCCCGAGGTCGCGGGTTCAAACCTGGCGGAGGGCGATGGATATTTTCGGGCCTAAAAATTCTTAGCATGGCTTCCTTCGGAAGGGAAGTAAAGCCGGTGGTCCTGTGTGGTAGATTTACGGCACGTAAAAGAACCTCAAGAGGCCTCTGAGCAAAATGTCCAATCTTACACGCCCAATATAGAACTGGACGCTAAGGACCACAGTAGTTAAAGAGCGTCCATAAATAAAACTTACTTTAATTCTTTGGATGTGGTCGCCCTTCGAGTCTTTCCCCTTATCCCTACCTCCCACAGCTCACGTAGAAGATCCACTTAGCGGTTTCTGGGGCCCCTCCTTTGGTGCGTATCTTTACCTTTATTACACAAAAAGTATAGCTCTGGGATCTCGTCTTTGTTTGTTCTTTGCGTTAACCATTTCAGAGATATCTGCATCACTGATTTCAGTTTTCGAATACTTATACTTTATCAAGTGGCAACTTGCTATTCGTTTTTTCTCGTGGTTTCAAAGAGCATGGCTTTTCAAAGCCGTCACATAGTGACACACTTTTCAAAAATCTAACTCGTTTTATCTACTGTATCCTCCTTGTAGCTATAACGAAATGTGTAATGGAAGTTTATCTCTAATAATAAGAAGTAGATAGAAGAATGAGCTTTTGTAAGAATAGTTTGTAGAAGAGTGAGTAGAGAAAGTCTGTGAATGCAACGCGGAAGTTTTTTTTTCACGCGGAAATAATGACAATTATGTACACTACTTGAAAAGGATTAAATTAAACTCACCAGAAGGAAGGTTCATACTTCATGGGCAGTTTAAACCAGCTTGAGGAAAACCACTTTTGTTACTCTTAAAACTAGGTTTAAACTGCCCACGAAGTGTGTGTGTATCGCGTGAGACTTCTCATTCTGCGGATTGGTAACCAGGCAACCCTGTATTTTACAGAGGATGCGAAATGCAAGTGCTGACAAGTCATACTTGCGAATAAATGAGTTTTTTCTTCATTTCTTGCATTTATTTATGATGTTCATTAAAGCATATTCTAACAAGTAACAAATTGTGTTCTAATGAAATTCACATAGTTAAAGTAATTAAGTAAAACGACACTTCCTCGCCAAACTATCAGTTCTTGTTAAATTTACTAAACATTAAAGGTACCTTCAACTGGCAGTATTTGAACCTGCGACCTTTACACCTTAAGACTAACGCGCACGTTGTTGCGCTACGAATGCAAGTCACTGCACGCCTAGTAGTGCAAAGCAGTCAATTCGGCCGAAATTGATACAACGCGATGCAGTGGACATATTTACGGTATAGCCTGTTCAACGCCGGGAATACATAACTACCCGCAGGCTGAGAACAGTCACCCGGTACATACACCAGGTAATAGTTATCCCTTTATATAGGGTCTTTCAACAAGAGTGCCCTATGTTTAACATGTGTTACCTGCCGTTGTTTTTGAGTTACAGCATTCAGCAACGCGTAGAATTGTGAAAATTTATTATCAAAATGGATCATCTGTTCGCCAAACCTTCCGTGTATTGCGTGAAGCTTACGGTGTGCATAATCGTTCCTGCGAGAGAACGATTCGGCGTTTGATCGATACATTTGAAAGAAGTCGTTCTGACAGGATCAAAGAACGCCTGTACGTAATCGACGTAAGCGCTCCAACGAAAACATAGGCGCCGTTCGTGAGAGTGTACGCGAGAACGGAAACAAATCAATTGCTCGTCGAGCGCAAGAATTGGGGCTTTCTCCGACCACAACTTGGCGAATTCTGCATCTAGACTTGAAGTTTCACGCTTACAAAATAGTGTTAACTCAAGAAGTAAAGCCCAACGATCATAGGTTGCGCCGTATATTCGCTGACTGGGCTATGGAACAATTGGAAGCTGCCCCGGATTTTTGTCGAAAAATCATCTTCAGCGACGAACCGCACTTTTGAATGGCTGGTTGTGTTAACAAACAAAATTGCCGCTATTGGAGCAATCACAATGCAATGTAGATTCAAGAATGACCACTTCATTCCCAAAGGTTACTGTGTGATGTGGATTTTTGTATGGTGGAATCATTGGTCCATATTTTTTCCAAGAAGAAGATGGAGAAGCTCTATCAATGGAGAAAGATACCGGGCTCTTATAAAGGACTATTTTTGGCCTCAATTGGATGGTATGGATTTCAGAAACATCTGGTTCCAGCAAGATGGTTCCACATATCCTACTGCTCTCGAAACAATAGATCTTTTGAAGAAGTTCAGAGGTTTCAACATTTCCCGTGGTGGTGATGTAAACTGGCCCCCAAGATTACTTCTTGTGCGCTTATGTTAAATCTCGAGTTTATGTCAACAAGCCAGAAACAGTAAATGATCTTATGAATAACATCGCGCGTGTTATTCGTGAAGTTGGACCTAATTTACGTTCTTCTGTCATTGAAAGTTGGGTCAACCGTATACGCGCAACCCAACGCGGTCACTTAACTGATGTTCTCGTCTACACGTAATGACATTAATTATGTTCCAAAATAAAAAAAGAAATAAACATGTATCATTTATAGAACGTGTTTTATTTCTGTTCAAAAATAGGACACTCTTGTTGAAAGACCTCTATAAACAGAACTTCACTACACAACCATTGGTTTGGGTTGCAACTGACACCCAGTACCTGTCGTTGATAAACTATAGCAAGATGTCAACACTTGCAGGTCGATGCTACATGTATTGTTTTGCCTTGAACCTTAATCTTTCGCTTTACAAAGCTTTTGGACTATTGCCTCCGCAAACCAAAGGTTCACTTTTTCTTAGCCGAGTCCAGCACTTTTTATGATGAATCTCAGCTGGAGATAGAGGTCGAAAACCGATGTGCTACATTCAGTCGACCTTCTCTACGCACTCTTCCTCAAAAGCTTAGTATTCTACCTACTTCGTGTAAATCAGATAAGCTTACAATTTACGTTTACACATTTCGTTGTACGATGAAATTCTACGATCTTTGCATCACCACGAGAAAAAAATTAAGAAAAGAAAGGACAAAAAATAGCGAATTCCCAGTTGAGAAAGTACAAGTATTTCAAAATTCAAACCAATAACAAAGAATCTCTCAGAAATCGTTAACTTTATTAAAAAAATAAATGGGGGGGAAGGTCTGTACTTGAGGCAGTATTTTTAACACTTGAATAATTTCAATTAAATTATATAATATGTAATTTCAATAACAGCCCGCCTTGAAGCAATATGTGTATGTAATAATTTTTAAAATGTATGTAACAGTCATTGCATATGTTTATATTATTGTAAACATGTTCAAAAATGTTATGTGAATGCATTACGTAATTTAATAATGTAAGAGCTGTGAGATTAATAAGTTTAAAGTTGCTAACAATGAAGTAACCTTGAGGCAATAATGACTTTGAGAGTTTGAATACTACTAGTCATGATTAGGGCAGCAATAATGTAAATTTTTGTGACAGTTTTTAAAATAGCCAATCAACAGCCAGAAAATGCAGGTATTCTATTGGACTAGGATTAGCCAATGAGAGACTTGAAATACAGAGGTTTAAGGGTTTGGACGGTTGAAATATGTTCAGTTGCCTGCATACCTTGGAAGATGTGTTCTCTAAAGAAATATATTACGTATTCGTGTGAAACGAAAATTAAGTATACGCGATAACAAAGTGCAAGTTTTAAATTAAAGAATCTCACAGCTCTTGATATAAGTGTAGTGCTATTTAATTTGTGTTAAGGATTAATAAAAAGAAGTGAATTTAAACTTAAAATCTGTGTAAGCCTACATTCTTGTCGCACCACGCCCTGATTAAGAGAAACGTGTCTCTAAAGTAATACTGACGCAGCCGAGGCAAACATAAACATAAATACTACCTATAGAAGCACTTTAATAACAAAGTTAATATTTTTTTAACGTAGAGAGCAACAACAAAAATACATCTTCAAATCGGCTTTTCATACGTAGCAGCGTATTACGTAACAAACTATCTTCTTCAAAATTGACGCCCAAAGCGTGGTGCAAACTCCTTCAACTCCAAGAACTTCAACAGTTAAAATAATAACAACAGAACAACACTTTTTCATACTTTAACTAGATCTACATTTTTTGTGTAATTAGATTTTGTCTTACGGTTTACCAGTTATACAAAAAGTCACTCAAAATGAAGAGGACCTCACCAGCTATTTCCAGAAAATTCGAGATAAACACTTCACTTGTCTATATGATATTTTAACCAAATCGTTAGCCATTTTTTTAGAAAATAAGACATTTCAAAGTTTTTTCCATGTAAAGGGTAATTGCGGTGTAAGGATTTTCTTGAAAACCTCCGTATCGCATCTTTGGAAGATACTGGACCTAAAACTAGCTTTGGTATTTATTAGTCCGGTTCGCTTTGTTAAGCATTAATTCTCATTTCTATGTTTTTTTATTTCAGGAACTGCCTGCTGCTTGTAGCCATGGTGCATAAGCATAAGAGGAAAGGAATCAGAAGCTGGGGATCCAGTTGGAATGTTGCGAGCTATCCAAGCAGTGAGACATGATGGACTGAAGTTTGCAACCACTTCTGGAGTGCCCAGGAATACCTTGAAGAGAAGAGCCCACAACAAAAATAAGGATGCTACATAAAATAAGAAGATATTGGGAAAACATCGAACTGTTTTCAGACCGGAACAAGAGCAGGAGATTGTAGATCCCCTGCTCTGTTTGAAGATACGTTTCTTTGGTATGTCTATAGCAGATTTATGAACTGGCTGAAAAAGAATAGGATCAAACATAGTTTCAATCGAGAAAGTAGGATGGAGGGGAAGGATTGGATTGCTGTAAGTGGTATCCAAACTTAGCTTTGAGGTCACTTGAACCGACCTCAGCTACAAGAGCTTCCGCATTTAACAGAGTTAATGTCCAAAATTTTTTTGACATTGTCACAACAAAAACAGTTCTTCTAAATATCTTGCCCACCGAATCTACAATGTAGATGAAACTGGGATTGTTACCGTACAGACCAAAAGCTGTTAAAGGCAGACAGCAAGTTGGCTCACTTCTTCAGCTGAGAGAGCTGTGCTAGCTTTGTGCATGCCAGTTGGGATGGCTACATCCCTCGTTTCCTAATATCCCCACGTCAGAGAATGAAACCAGAGTTGATGGACGGGACTCCAACTCGGTCATTAACTAAGATGCACGGGAGAAAAAGAAGGTTCAAAAACAGGATTTTGCACAATGAACGTAAACAGTTAGGAAATAATCTCTGCTTTTCTTTGTGTCGGATTCATAAAATGCATGATATATCCGTTTTTACTTTCTCTACTAAGTATAGTAAGTAGGGGAAGTATTGTATTCCACCCAAAAATTCAATACCGAGATTTCACCGGAAATACATGTTTTGAGACCCCCTGAATCCAAAAAAAAACATTTTTGGAAACATGTCCGTGTGTGTGTCTGTGTGTCTGTGAACAGCATAACTCAGTAACGAACAGTCGGATAAACACCAAACTTGGTATTTAGGTTCAGCATCTTCCAGAGATGCGACACGAAGGTTTTCAAGAAAATCCCCACCCCAGATTACCCTTTACATGGAACATTTTTCGAAAATTTGAATTTTCTCAAAAATGGCTCTAACGATTTTGATTAAAATATCATATGTTTAAGATATTTTCATCACAAATAAAATGTATATCTTGAATTTTCTGGGAATGTCTCCAAAAGTATTCTTCATTGTGAACGACTTTTGCATAATTGGTAAACCATAAGAGATAGACAAAATGTTACTACACAAGAAATGTAGACCGCGTTAAAATACACAATTTATGTCATATAAATTTTGTTCTTGAGTGAACCGTTTTCGAGATATTGCTTGTTATTTCCTTAAATTTTTCAATACTTATTTTCTCAGATGGGAATTCGTTATTCATTTTTTGTCTTGGATATGCAAAGAGTATTAATCTGTGGCAAAGGGAATGGTGCTGGACCTAGCAACCAGCTATTAAGAGATATGTATGTGCTTAAAGGCTACTGTATTTCTTTATTGCCCTTGTAAATATATATTCCCCTTACATCTACAAGAAAATTAGCAATAAGATAGACTGCAAATGTTTATCTCGATTAACATGAAGCATATGGAGAATAAACGTTTGTAAACATAGTTTGTACAAGAGTAGGGAAAGTCATGTGAGTGTAACACATCAGATTTTTTCTGAATGATATTCTCAATGTAAAGAAGACATTTAGAAGCGCGAATGCTCGCCGAGGTTTCCCACGACTATTGTTATGCTTGCTTGTCATATCATCGACAAGGTCATGCATACATTTTAATACGCCTGTGCGTTATGGTGTAAGGTTTTGTATATCTTTCAAGTGGCAATTATGGCTACCTTATAGGCTTCTACTGAAGAAATACGAGACCAGAAGAAAATCCTGACATTCTAACATTCAGAAATGTACTGTCCGCGGGTTTTGTCTTATTACTTTCTTTACCAGCTGCGTATTTAGGTAGAGGAAGTACTACATTTCACCCAAAAATTAAATATCGAGATTTCACTTTAAAGAGAAGTCATATAAATACCAAATTGATATTTAAATTCAGAATCTTTCAAAGACACAGCCCTTAGAACCCTTAACATGGAAAAATTGTATCAATTTTATATTATCTCAAAAACGGATATAAAATGTTTTATTAAAATACCATTTGTTTATGATATTTGTATCATTAGTAATATATATATATATATATATATATATATATATATATATTGAATTTTATACTGTGAGATTAAAGTATTTGTAGCATTAAGCATTTCGTAGATATTCGTTGTTACTGATTTGAATTTTTGTAATACTTATAATTTTTTTAGTTGCTATGGCATCATTCTTTTATTTCTCGTGATGTCACGCAAAGAGTATGGAATTTCTAAACTAGAATGATTTGTCGCGGTAACTTTCGTGTTATCTTATTTGCTGAGCGCCTGTTATTGTTTTACTATTTTGAATTTTGAGTTCTTTGTCCTCCGGCTAGCTATTATTACCCAGTCGAGCAAATCTCTTAAACAGGGTGTGTAAACGGAAAGGAGTTGTTACTAAAAGATAACACTGATAAAAGAATTTGTTTTTACAGTTTTATTGCTGTCACACTTTATTAATTTCACATAATTACTCTTGATACACGCCCGACTGAAACTGTTATATATTTTCGAATGTAACTATAATCACTTATTTGCCGCAAATTATTAATTCGAGTATTTCACATTTTTGTAACTAGTTTTACGACGCGAGAGATTCTGTAGAATTGCGCGACGTGTAACCCGTGGATGATTCTGTTAAACTGTGCGACGTGTAACCCTGATTCCGTTAAACTGTGCGACGTGTAACCCTGATTCTGTTAAACTGTGCGACGTGTAACCCTGATTCTGTTAAACTGTGCGACGTGTAACCCTGATTCTGTTAAACTGTGCGACGTGTAACCCGTGAATGATTCTATTGAACTGAGCGACGTGTAACTTGTGAATGATTCTGTAGAACTGAACAATACTTGTCTCTGACTTTAGAACTTATACTCCCTCACCCCGATATGCCTAAACATTATAACAGAGCTGCTATTGGTTAATAAAGCGCGCCAACATTAGCGTCTATTTTTATATCCAATCAAAATTACGAACACATATGCTCTAGGGAAGATATTCCCTCCATTTCTAAAGAAAAGCACGCTACTCTGACGTCATTTGTTTGTCTCTTCTAATTGATAAACAACTCACCCCCTCGCTCATTGTTACCCGCTCCTATTGTCAGTTTCAGTGAGGTCGTGTAAACTTATTTCCTAACAATACTTATAATTAACAAACATCTCAAATCATTGTTATACAATAATGTTAATTTACACTATAATCACTCTGGTATTCACAGTGTTGTGATATAAAATACTGCCTCAGATATAGCGACCTATCATTGCAAACGTTTACATTAACATGAAGTAAAATGTAGAATAAGATTTTGTAAGAATAAATTGTAGCAGAGTGGATAGAAAAAGTTGTAAGTACAACACATCAGATTTTTTAGTCTTTTGTTCATTTCGGGGAGAATAGTGCTTTCAAATCGTGAAAGAATTAGCAAATTCAGATGAGTGGTTTGAGAGACTATTCCCACCCCATGCACACACAAAATTATATCATAATTTTAAAATGTTTCATATATTGGCATCAGAAAATTTCAAAATCATTAGTTACAAGAAATGCATTATTATTATTATTATTATTATTATTATTATTATTATTATTATTATTATTATTATTATTCCAATCATGTTAAAAATTCTTTAGAATAAGTTGCTTGTACAGAGCGAGCCAAAAGACTCCGAACCGCCTGCGCAATGTTTTCCCTGTCCGCGTTCTCGGCGCTCGCTGCCGTCTGCTGCTATCAGAAAGCCACGGATGAAAGCAGACAACTTCTTTAAAACTACTTTTAAAGGCTTTAATTACCAACTTTATGAAAGGAGATGCTGAAACTGGCCACCGTCGTTGTCCATACATTTTTGGCACCTCTTTAGGAAACTATCCATCAGGAATTTTTGGGAGAAATTTTCCAAACGATGACCATGTCGTTTAATGTTTCTTCGGTAAGAACCGAACGCCGTCTTTTAGATTTCTTAGCCTGAACACTTCCTGTGGCCTGAAGTTTACTGTAAAGTTCATGGATTGTTGTACGGCCTGGAAATTTTACACCTGGAAATGTTTCTGCAGATCGTACTTTGACTTGGCGAGCTGACCGAGTTAACACATACGAATCATAAATAAATACACGCTGTGCAGTAGAAAACATATACTGAGCTATAATATACTTTGTGAGTAAGTACAGGACAAAATAATAAATAACTACATCACATCACCGTCAACTCAAAACTGCACTTCACACTGCACAGCAAAACCACAACAGCGTGTTGTTTATGGCAACAGTGCGTTATCATGTTTTTATCATATTTCCATACGCCCAGTGGAAAAACACCGCGCAGCCGGTAATATTGCTCATAAAATACTCCTCAGGGGTAGCTTAAACATTAAGTGTACAAGACAAACCCACACACCCTGGTAAAATTAAAACAAAATATCCGTCAGGAAATTTCTCAACGTGAACTACGGCGAGTGATGGGTAGTTTCCTAAAGAGGTGCCAAAAATGTATGGACAACGACGGTGACCAGTTTCAGCATCTCCTTTCATAAAGTTGGTAAGTAAAGCCTTTAAAAGTAGTTTTAAAAATGTATGGTTTCATCCGCGCCTTTCTATGATAGCGGCAAACGGCAACGAGCGCCGATGACGCGGACAGGAAAAACACCACGCAGGCGGTTCGGAGTCTTTTGGCTCACTCTGTACAAAAGTAACGCTGGCATCTTTTTAGTTGCAAGCCCGAAACATGCAAGCATCAATAAGCGACCTTTCAAAGACATTCATGTTCAAGGAGTTGCTGCTGGTGTTGTGAACAAAAGAAACTTTACCTTTATGTATTCTTTTGTTTCTCGGAGAAAGCGACCGTCACTTCTGTGTTATTTTAAACCTAGAAGCACATAAAAAACGGTTCCTCTTATCGTCATAAAGTCCATATGGTCAAAGATAAGATTGTTGGTAATCACGTGAGCAAGAAATAGCGTCGAACTTGCCAATGACGTTAGCCAATGGAAAATTTAACACAAAACTTGCATTCCGATCAACTGAATTCTGTCGCAGATAAAATTAATGTTTAAACATCTTCTTTACTTCACTCCGCAGTCGACACTGAAACTGCCAATTTACTTTAACAATTCATCTCAGGTTTGTTCAACATATTTATAATATTTCTTTACTCATTCTTCTACAAACTATTCCTCCAAAAGCTTATTGTTAATCGGGATAAACTTCCATTACACATTTGTTGTAACTACAAGAAGAATACAGTAGGCTAAAGCCATGGTGACATATTTTCAAAGCAGATTGCTATGTGAGGCTTTTAAATTCTGTTCTCTTTGCAAGGCGAGAAAATAGTGACTTACCACTTGAAAAAAATCTGATGCGATACATTCAAATGACTTTTTCCACCCTCTATCGTTTATTAGTGGGTATACAAACCACTACATTTTATTCGATATAAACCTTTACAGAAATAGCTACATTACACATTTCGTTATACATACAAAGAGAACAGCGATAGTCAAATGTTTAACAACTGAACGCTATATGCTGGCCTTAAAATTCCATACTGTTTCCATGACTTCGCGATAAACAACTGAATGTTGAAAGTGTGGCCAATTAAGAGATAGGAAAATAGACTTTCATAAGAATAATTTGTATACCCGCTAGTAAGCGATAGAGGGTAGAGAAAGTCATGTGTATGTAACACATTAGATTTTTTACCATGAGATTTAGTGTTTAGAGTCATGATTAGCATATGCATTTGATAAATACAGGAAGTATTGTATTGCACCAAAGAATTCATATCGATATTTCATCGGAAATACATGTTTTGAGGTTCCCTGAACTCAAACAAGGTACGTGTGCATGAAAAACACAACTCAAAAACGAAATGTGGCATTCTAATTCAGTACCTTCAGAAGATGCGACACGAAGATTTTCAAGAAAATCCCTCACCTCAAACTATCGTTTATATAGGAAGGTTTCCGTTATTTTGTTAATAACCACTCTAGCGATTTTGATTAAAATACCATATATGTAGATAAATATCTTTGAAACACACAATTTATATCAAATACTTTTTGTTTGCTTTTTTTTGTAGCATAAGTCATTTCTGAGATATCCGTTATTAAAGGTTCGAATTATTCAACACTTTTCATTCTGTTAAGTCCATCGATTTTCAGTTGTTTCTCGCGATGTCATGGAAACAGTATGGAATTTTAAGGTCAGCATATAGCGTCCAGTTGTTAAACATTTGACTATCACTGTTCCCTTTATTGTATCTATAACGAAATGTGTAATGTAGCTGTTTCTGCAAACATTTATCTGGAATAAAATGTAGTACATAGGAAAATAAGCTTTAGCAGGAATAGTTTGCATACCCATTAGTAAAGATAGAGGGTAAAGAAAGTCATGCGAATGTATCACATCAGATATATTTTAATTCCTGTACATATCTTGGTACAAATATTAAACAGAGGATTCAATTTACTATTTGTATTTGTTAGATTGCCTACAAGGATATGTAGTCATAATTTAAAAATTTACATCGTAAGCATAATTTTAATATTGCCATTCAAACTGGAGAAAAATCTATTCAAAGTTTGATCACATGATGAAAATGTGAGAGGTATTTAAACTGTCACGTGATTAGGTATATGAAAAAGTTTTCAAGGAATCAGTAGTAAAGCTAAAAATCTGATGTGTCACACTTACAGACTTTACTCTTGTACAAACTATTTTTACAAACGCTTATTCTCCATCTACTTCATGTTAATCGAGATATCGAGATGTTAATCTTATTGCTAATTTTCTTGTAGGTGCAAGGGGAATTGCTAGGCTTTAAGCGATAGTCAAATGTTTTAAGAGCTGGTTGCTATGTGGAGCATTCCATTCTCTTTGCTTGTCCAGGACATAAAAAAATGAATAACGAATTCCCATTTGAGAAAAAGTATAAGTATTGGAAAATTTAAGAGAATAACAAGCAATATATCGAAAATGGTTCACTCAACAAAATAATATATATGACATAAATTGTGTATTTTAACGCGATCTACATTTTTTGTGTAGTAAAATTTTGTCTATCTCTTATGGTTTACCAGTTATGCAAAATTTATTGAGAATGAAGACGACTTTTGGGGACATTCCCAGAGAATTCAAGATATACGTTTCATTTGCCATGAAAGTATCTAAAGCATATGATGTTTTAATCAAAATCGTTAGAGGATTTTTTAGAAAATCAAAATTTTCAAGTGTTCCATGTAAAGGGTAGTCTGGGGTGGGGGATTTTCTTGAAAATCTTTGTGCTGCATTCTTGGAAGATACTAAACTCAAACACCATGTTTGGTATTTATCCGAGTTTTTGTTTTTGAGTTATGCTGTTCACAGACACACACACACACACAGGGACGTTTTTCTAAAACAGGCTTTTTTTCCTGGATTCAGGGGGCCTCAAAAGATGTATTTCGGGTTAAATCTCGGTATCAAATTTTTGGGTGGAATGCAATACTTGCTTCCCTTACTTACTCTACGTAGTAGAGAAAGTAAAAACTGAAATGTTGACAGTTGGTTGTAATTCTTCACTGATGATTTGCTTTGAAAGAAGACGTAACTAGTAGAAATAGTCAACGTTAAAACATCAATTTTCCAAATATTTGTTTATTTACACTTAAATGAATTGAAGGCATTACAATATTGCTGGTATTCAATTCTTTTAATTTGATCACCTTCACTGAGACACATTTCCCATTTGTACCGAAAATCCTCCAAATTACCTACCTTACAGCATTTTCCAACTCGTAAGTATGGTGCTTTTCACGTGAACAATCCTAAAACACTGAAGAGAGAACATTTGTTCCCTTTATTAGTGAGAAAACATGCCAATTCGTGCTGAATACCCTCATTTTCCCCCGTCGAGCATTTGTCCACCCCCTACCCGTTGGGGTGTTTTTGTGATAACATCCCCACAACATTTTTACTCTTCTGTTAAATGCGTACCAAATTTTCCACTCGCACTGAAAACTCACAAAAGTGTTTCTCATCTAATAATTTTAAACCCTATCTCCCACTAGGGGTGGCTTTTTGCATTACCGCCTCTAAAAGAATGGAGTGCTATACATATTTTTATTTAGCAAAAGTATTGAGAAGCAACCCCCATTCGTTCTTAGAATCCTCAAAATTATCCCCCGGCGAATATTTTCCACCCCCTCTTTCGTTTGGGATGTTTTTACTTTCTCTACCACGTATATAGCAGGTAGAGAAGGTATTGCATTCCACCCAAAAATTATATACTGAGATTTCACCGAAAATATGTACATGTTCTGAGACTCTCCGAATAATAAAAAAGAAAAGTATTTTTAGAAATGTCTATGTGTGTATCTGTCAGTGTCTGTGAACAGCATAACTCAAAAAAAGAAAGGCCGGATAAGTACCAAAATTGGTATTTAAGTTCAATATATTTCAAGAATGCGACACGAAAATTTTCAAGAAACTCCCCCTACCCCAAACTACCCTTTACATGACACATCTTTCGGAAATGTTGATTTCATAAAAAATGGCTCTAACAGTTTTGATTAAAATATCAAACATTAAAGATATGACAAACAAAATGTATATCTTGAATTTTTGGGAATAGTCAGTGAAGTCCTCTTCATTCGGAAGGAAATTTGTGTAATGTTGAATAACCGTTACGCGTTAAGGGAAAACGTAGTACACAAAACATATAGATCTCTTTAAAACAATTTGTTTAAAATAGGTAAGTTTTGTTTTGTGTGGCATAAGCCATTTTTGGTACCCGTTATTAATGGTTCGAAATGTTAATTACCGGGTCATTCTTTTAAAACACCTGTCAACATTCAGTTGTTTCTCGCGATGTCATGGAAACAGTATGGAATTTTAAGGCCAGCATATAGTGTCCAGTTCTACATTTGACTATCGCTATTCTCTTTGTAACTATAACGAAATGTGTAATGTACCTGTTTTTGCAAAGGTTTATTTGGATTAAAATGTAGTAGATATAAAAATAAGCTTTAGAAAGAATACTTTATATACCCACTAATAAACGATAGAGGCTAGAGAAAGTAATGTGAATGTATCACATCACAATTTTTGTGATAGCACCCCCGCAGTATTTTTACTCTTGTCCTACAGAATACGGCTGCCAGATTTGTTCGAAATCGATGCAAGAGTGTAGGAGCCTATAAGGAACACAGGTAAATAGGCCAGCTTTTTCCAACAAAAGTTTTAATACTTTAGAAAGGGGAGTTAGTCACCTTGTCTGTTTCTTTATTCCGAGGACAGATAACGGCACAAAGATTAATGAGCGAAATGCTTCGGTTTATTTTCTACTACCTGATCAGTGAAGGACTTTCCTGCAAGGTTCAATAAGCGATTTGGTTGCATAAACAACTGATACTGGAGATTACGTTAAGTGTTCACAGATGTTTTTATGCTTTCTCTGCCACTTACATATGGTAAGGTAGGAGATTCGAGGCGATATTTCACTGCAAATATCTACACCTCAATCCAAACAAGACCAATAAACGTACACAGAGCGTTCAATTTCAAGTGCATTCCCAACGTTTTTACTTTCTCTACCATACCCAGTAGGTAGAAAAGGTATTGTATTCCATCCAAAAGTTCGATATCGAGATTTCTTCAGAAACACATGTTTCGAGGCCTCCTGAATCTAAAAAATGCATTTTTAGAAAAAGATTCGTGTGTGTGTCTGTGAACAGCATAACTCAGAAACGAACAGTCGGATGAACACAAACTTGGTATTTAGGTTCAGTATCTTCCAGAGATGCGACACGAAGGTTTTCAAGAAAATCCCCCCACCCCAGATTATCCTTTACATGGAACATTTTTCGAAAAATTTAATTTTCTCAAGAATGGCTCTAACGATTTTGATTAAAATATCATATGTTTAAGATATTTTTATGACAAATGAAATGTGTATCTCGAATTTTCTAGGAATGTCTCCAAAAGTATTCTTCATTGTGAACGACTTTTGCATAACTGGTAAACCATAAGAGATAGACATTTTACTACACAAAAAATGTAGATCGCGTTAAAATACACAATTTATGTCATATACATTTTTGTTGTTGAGTGAACCATTTTCGAGATATTGCTTGTTATTCCCTTAAATTTTTCAATACTTATTTTCTCAAATAGGAATTCGTTATTCATTTTTTTTTGTCTTGGATATGCAAAGAGTATTAATCTGTGGGAAAGGGAATGGTGCTGCACCTAGCAACCAGCTATTAAGAGAAATGTCGATACTTAAAGGCTACTGTATTTCTATATTGCCCTGACAAATACAAAACAAGGGGAACATAGTACGCCTTAAGCGATAGTCAAATATTTTTAGAACTGGTCGCTATGTGTAAAATATAATTCTCTTTGCATGTCAAAAGATCGTTTCTGCAAATGCTTATCTCGATTAATATGAAATAGATGGAGAATATGAGTTTGTAAAAATAGTTTGTACAAGTGTAGAGAAAATCATGTGAGTGTAACACATCAGATTTTTTATGTCCTGGACATGCAAAGAGAATGGAATTCTCCACATAGCAACCAGCTCTTAAAACATTTGACTGTCGCTTAAAGCCTACCATATTCCCCTTGTATCTACAAGATCTCGATTAACATGAAGCATATGGAGAATAGGGTTTGTAAAAAATACTTTGTACAAGAGTAGAGAAAGTCATGTGAGTGTAACACACCAGAATTGTTTTTTTCTATCTGCTGCGTGTCAATCCAGACAAACGTTTGCAAAAATAGTTTTACCTGTGGCGGCTCGTGCCTAAAATGACAAGCTACGTGATGTATGAAATTATCACCATCATTACTATTAAACACTTATGTCAAAATGAATGGTTAATGTGCAATTTTAGTTTTAATAACTTTCTAAATGGTACTGTCAAAGACTACTAAGGGAAACACATAGCTAGGTCTCCATGCTTTGATCAAGTAAATAATCTAGAAGCAACTTTATCTGAAGTAGTCAAACTTGATGAAATAGCAATGATTGTTCGCCCGCCTTTGTTGCTGCTACCTACCTGCTTACAGGAAGTGAACCATCCCTGGGGTTGTAAGCCTATTGTGTCGGAATTCCATCGCTTGCACGGGCTAGCCCCCCAGGTAGACGATGTTGCTCGTTGCAAAACTCAACATTTTCTTAAGCTGTAACCAATCCATACCTCGTGTAACATGTACAGCACACATACATTTCAGTCCTGGGGTTTGTCCGTATTAGCCCCCGTCCCGTTGGAAATGCAAAATGCTTAGAAAAAGATTACTAAAAGCTGTAAATAAAATTATATATTCTTAAAATATCATGTGGTATTTATTGCTCTTTTTGTGGTAGTTGACACAGAAAAAATTTTGTGGGGCTAAGCCCTATCAGCCCCTCAAAAGGAACCCTCCCCCGTTTATTACATATTTCGTTGTAGATACAAGAGAGATAGTTAACTAGACAATGCATTGCATTCCACAAAAAATTCCATATCGAGATTTTACCGGAAGTACATGTTTTGAGACCCCCTAAAGTCCGTGAATGCTTCTGTCTGTCTGTGAACAATATAACTAATAAATGAAAAGTCGCTTAAATACTAAACTTTGTATTTAGTTTCAGTACCTTTCAAAGATGCGATACGCAGGTTTTCAAAAAAATCGCCCCATCCCAAACTGCTCTTTACATGGAACATTTTTTCGAAATTTTTTATTCTCCAAAATATGGCTCTAACGATATCTTGAATTTTCTGGGAATAGCCTTTGAAGTTCTATTCATTCATAAGGAATTTTGTATAATCTTGTATAACTGGTAAAAGTTTAAGCGATAGACGAAAACGTACTACACAAAAAAATGTAGATCTCTTTAAAACACACAGTTCATTTCAAATAACCTTTTTTGTGGCATCAGCCATTTCCGAGATATGTGTTATTGATGCTTCGAATTATTCAATTATTCATTCTAAGTCCTGTCGATTTTCAGCTGTTGTCATGGAAACAGTATGGTACTTTAAGGCAGCATATAGTCTTGTTCTTAAACACTTGAAACACTTGACTATCGCTGTTCTCTTTGCATCTATAACCAAAGTGTAATGTAGCTGTTTCTGCAAAGGGTCTATTTCGATTAAAATGAGGTGGATATGAAAGTAAACTATTGCAAGAATCATTTGTATACCCACTAATATGCGATAGAGGGTAAAGAAAGTTATAAGAATAAATTTTTGTAAAATTTTTGGTTTCAAAATATTAAATTTAAAAAGTGAGTTAATTTAATTTTATTTCCAATATTCCTTACTTATGAAAGACCTGTATTTTGAGTAACAGCGACGATAGAAGAACACTTGTCATTGATAGAGAAAGTCATGTGAGAGTATCACAACAGATATTTTTTTTAAATATAGGTAGAACCATGAAAATGAATTTTAGGTTATAAATATGTTTAATAGATGTGAGTTAAATTTGGGGCCGAGTACCGGGGCTGGGGTCGAACCCACAACCCCTGCCATGTGACAGGCCCCTCCCCTTGCTACGTCACTGTACACAGAAAGTATGCAACAGGCACTTACCGTGATATCGTGAGCAGTACTTTGACGGTCATCTTGTTGCGTAGTTACCAGCACTGGTTGTCACGTACTCGCATCATCAAGTGATCTGAACGAACAAGTAGTTCTGTGTGTGTGCGGGTCCCCTCCTACTCGCTTACTGCTCCCTCTGTG